>CM047806.1:121236794-121974294 GCA_026214975.1 Gentiana macrophylla | reverse complement strand
TTAAATCCAATTAGACTTTACACAGATTAACAAAGTTGGTTAAATTGGTTATGTATTATTAATTTTGATGAAAAACTCTAAAATGACCTTTGATTACTATTAATGCAATGTTATGAAAAGTGGATAGGTAAATAATAAATGAAGGATAAAAGTAGGAAAATACAATAAATACTTCATTGATTATCTAAAATGAACTTATATTATGGAACAAAATCAAAAAATTAAATGAACTAAAATTTTAGGACGGAGGTAGTCGTAATTACTAACAATGTCCATTAAGAATGTAATAAATAAATAAAATTTCATTTCCCAAGAGTATTTGAACGTGGTGGGAATGAATGTATTGTCCTACTCTCAATTCTGTTTTAACGTGATTGAGTTTTAAACAAAAAAAAAAAAAAAAAACAATATTTTCAACATATATATGTGTTTAATACGAGAAGATAATGGGTTTATGTGACATTATTTATAAGAAATACAATTTTTTTTTTACGTTTTACATTCTGTTACAGATACATTAATCATAAGAAATGCATAAGTGTTTGATATGGATGCATTAGGGGTAATAAAAGGGCTTTATGAGTTGTTTAAGGTGGGTACAAGAGGAGAAAACCGGCACCGGTAATTGCAAAACATGGAGGGGCTCATATTAACTCTTAGAAATAATTCCTCATCAGACGAAACAAATGTTTTCACTTCCAGGACCACCGGCTCACAATGCCAACCCACTGGCCCAACCGTTGAGGCCTCTACCAAAAACTGCAAAATCTTATCATCCCTCCATTTAACATCTTATTATGTGATTAACTTGGAATAAAAATTAAACATTATTTTTATGATTTTCTAATATTTTTCTTTTTGTAAAAACAAAGGATCGGGTTTGGTTTCGGTTCAAACTCGAGTCCATACTTAGAATAATGTAAGAGTATTACAGATGAAGTATGAGAGCTAGAAAGCTTGGAAGATGGCTTGTGGAATTGGAAATCCGAGCCAGGGGCGGACGCAGGATCCCGGGTGAGAGGAGGCGATACTATGGGCGAGTGTAAATTTTTAGGGGGGCATAAAAAATACACAACATACATAATAGTGCTTTTTTCCGGATCCGAGAAAGGGCGTAAAAAATACACAACATACATAATAGTGTTTTTTTCCGGATCCGAGGAAGGGCGAATGCCCCCCTAAAACCAAGGTACATCCGCCCCTGATCCGAGCATGTTGAAGCAGCTCCGGTGGTTGAGGTACCGTCGGTGCTAGCCATGTGAAGACTTCGATAACAAGTTAACAAACTCATAATCAAACAATTTTTTGTTTGCATCATTGATTGCACAAACTTCATAAAACATACTACTACCTCCCCAACCAAAAACTATCCATTTTTAAAATAAAAAAAAAATTGCCCACGAAAAGTGTAAATTAGAAACCAATACATCGTTTAATATTTTTCTACAAACATACATGTATCCTAACATTTAATGATTGTATGCTTATTCATATTTCAAACAAACATTTAGTATATGTTAGAAGTATATATATATATATATATATATATATATATATATATATATATATATATATATTAGTACTTAATGTTTATATATATATATATATATATATATATATTTAGTACTTAAAAACATTAATTACTTTCTTAATATGATTGAAAAATGAAAATTGCACTTTTGGTAAGACGGAGGTAGTATATTGATGACCAATGTGTTTTTATGTGTGTAAATAAATTTGTTTCACTTGAGGCATTGAGAAACACAGACGAAAACAAAAATAGAAAAAGAAAAAAGAAAAAGAAGACCAAACAAATTTTCAGACAGAATCACATACTTTGTTACATTATTAAACTTGAAAATTGTTTGAACAATCATACGAGCAATTGAGTATCATTTAACCACCAATTCATAAAAACAAGGTCTTTGTCAGAAGGATTATGATACTTCGCTACATAAAATCCATCTGGCTTCACCTCCCACCAACATTCAAGATCGTGAGCATCTCGATATCCGCAATGATGTTTATGTATCCTTCGATCAAATATTGCCATAGATCTTTTCTTGTGCTCCCACCAAAAGGTACAATAAAATTTCGTACGGCCGAAAATATCGTCTGTAAATTGAAAATAATAAAAATTACCCTCTTTTACATAATGATAACCAAGATCATCATCCCCAGAATAGCAATGGAGTTTGAGGAGGTTTTTAGTGTTGGGAAGCGAACTGCTGATGTATATATCAACAAAAGTACTATCCCATGAAGCATTTTGTTTAAAAGAAAATAGAAATAAAAATAGGAGAATTAAAGAGAACTGATTTTTAGCCATGAGATTTCTTTATTTGATTTCTCATTGTTTCAAAGCCTTTAAATATATAGAGAATGTATGGCTCCTCATGGTTTACTATAAAAGTACTAATATACCCTACTACTTATTAATATTTAGCACGAAATAGTGTAAATAATTTTTGTGTCGAAGAATATTTGTATATAATTTTGTTAAGAAGAGAGGTCGATACAAGATATAGATCCAACGCTATAGATCAAAGTCAAAATTGCCACTAAAAAAATCCTGCTCTTTCGCCACCGAACTATGTGCGTGAAGGCTCTGGAGCATTAATTTCATATTAACTAGGTCAGTTAGTGGTTGGCTGCTGGTTGGTTTTTTTAAGGTAATTATATTTTCAGGACTTGGTAATTGCTCCATCCGTCTCAAAATATAAGTCATTTTGGATGTTTTAAAAAAGATTAAGAAAGTGGTTGAATACCATAAATTTGAAGGAATGGAATGGTTATGAAGTATTGAAAAGTAGTTATATTGTTTATAAATTAGTGGTAAGACAGTGAAGAAAAATATGTATATAATTTGTAATGTTGAATGAATTATATTCTGGGACAGACAAAAATAAGTAAAATACTTTATATTCTGGGATGAATGTAGTATATCATATGAATGTATCATAATTTGTCAATTAGAATGTAGCATAAGTGGTAAAGTGTTAATTTTTATGTCAATACTCTAGTGTTTCGTTCTTAAAAAAAACACAAATAATACACTAGTGTTCCATTTCACCATATCTCCACTTTTTATTTTCATTTTGCTAGATTATACATATCTTATTACTTTCCTAATTGTTTCTTCCTATTTTTCTTTTTCTTATTCTTCTATACGCATACCTTGCTTCTATCTTCTATACACATTATTTATTTTTTGTTATCCTTATTATTCTTGTACAGAGAATACAACACTTTTACACAGTGGCGGACCTGCATTTCTTTCAATGGGTCCGTAAATATTCACAATAAGTAATTTTTCCATGTCCAAATATTTTTCTATAGGTAAAATACAGAGTATTTTTTATTTTTAAGCAGGTCCGTGGACCCCATATACTCTACCTAGATCCGCCCCTGCTTTTACAACAACAAAATAATAAATTCGCAAAATTGTTTGTATAATTTGTCAATCAATATACAATAGGTTCTCTTTCTTGGTTTTAGTGTTTTGGGGAAGGGGCTAGAAGAACATGAAATATCAAAAATAGGAATCCAAAGACGTATCTCATTTTAGATTATTAAAATGGACAAAATGAAAATAGATGGACGATAAACTCATGGTTGTTTTTTTCCGTACTTTTTGGTACAAGTTGGCATAACTGCGCCAATAAATACGAGAACCGTTATTTGGATTTATTATAGTCATAAATATCTTTGACTAATTAAACAACAATCTAAAATACAAAAAAAAAATTACTGTTAAAAAAGATGTAGTCGCGTAAAAAAAGGGAGTTACACATTAAACATGTATTAACACTAGAAAAAATAAAGTAACATATACAAAAAAATTGTAACAACCAATATAGAAAGAAGTACTCACACGTAATTGTTACTGTATGTTGGAAATGATCATTCTTATTGAATTGTTACTTCACTCATAATTTTTACTATATGTTGGAAATTACCATTCTTATTACATTGTTACTTCACTTGTAATTTTTACTATATGTTGGAAATTAATTATATATATATATACTAGTCATAAACCCGTGCATTGCACGGGACCGTCGAATGTCAATGCATCGTGCAATAAAAAGAACATCTAAACTCATAAATGTATGTTTTATTGCAATCGAGAAGTTTAGAATGAAAGAAAACCAAAATGATATATCTTGTACATATGTAATAAACTTGATCCTACACAATAACATCAATCATAAGTTGACACAATGAAATACTATATAAAACCCACAACGACCAAGCCGCAACGACCAAGCTTTATCATCCACACCGACCAAGCCACTTAATCTTAAGTACCTGAGGAAAGTAATTGAAGATTTTGTTACGACGTAAAAAGATATAATGATATTGAAGCAATAACAATATAAACTATTAAATATTAAAAAAAATCGGGTTTAAATATAAGTTATTATGACCCTAAAAAAATTAAGTCGTATGTCTTTTCTTTTATGCATGCGTTTGAAAGCATGAGCACAGGCCTCACCCCAATCCACTTTCAGTATGAATGCAGTTTCTGGACGTTCTTTAGAATGTGGCATTGGTGGAGTGTGTACCATGAATGAGTAAAAATGACCCAACAATTTATTTATGTACTGATCAAAACGCTGATGTACATCAACCTATACCATTGAAATATTTTTTGATTTTATCATATTTCAGCAAGAGAATCAACTCGGGTTCGACGATTAATTGTTAAGCTAAGTGATAATCTTTCATTACCGTTTTCAAACTATTGTGTAAATGACAAAGGCGTAGAGCGGAGAAGAAACTCAAAGACCACACATCAAGTATATTGGCATACCACCAGTGGTATCTAATATTTATGCCTGAATGCGATAACTGCAAAATAAAAATCAGAATGCAATGAGTATGTAAATTATAATATGCGAACAATAATGACTACAACGAACGTCTATTTACCGCACTGTACAGGGGACGGCTGCACGGCATCTAGAACACATCTTACTTCCTTGTTCAACATAGACCTCGGATTACATTTATTGCATGACTCATAAAACATATTATCAGTAGATACTATATCAATAGCAAAGAACAATTCAAAATGTTTCACCATGTCACATTTCGGCGTTCGTTGTAGTTGATTAGTGACATACAATGAATATAGAAAAAGAAATAGGATTTTAGCTATATGAAATATGTAGTACATCGTGCACAAATCCGAACTCATATCTGTAATTATCTTCACATTGGCTATCAATACCCAGTTGTTGGATTTGTGCGTTGATCTTCTTGCCCAGTGAACCAAACGTTGAGCACAAAAATCCCTTGTATACCTATTACATTGTATTAATGATTATTCGACCTATTTAACTTGACTTTCTTATTAGAATTCAAATTCCATAAGGAACGATTGTACAAATCAATCCACATTTATTAGCCAGTAATATCTATAGATATTCTGCATTTAGATTATTTGAAATTTGCCAATCACTAAACATGCATAAGTCTGAGCGGCAATCAAGATAAATCTTTGTGAATTTTGTTGTTTGAAAAATTGTTCCTACAAAACAACCGAGCGAGAAAATTAATAATTTTGTAAGTTCAAAAATTATATTTACCACATAATATAGTACATTGATAGTTGTTCACAGAATTGGAGAGAATGGTGGGACGATGCTGCTGGGATCGAAAAATGAGAAAGAAGGGATTGGGGTTATATTTGTCCAAGCAGTGTTATTTTGTCCTTATAACCAATGATCTTTTAAGTGTGTCCTAAATACCTATTAAGTCTCAAAATCAGTCCTTATAAACAAATAACAATCTTAATATGTGTGAAAAATCAAACGAGACAAACAAAATAGGACGGAGGGAGTATTCATTGAGCATAATTCTCGCTAAATGTCGTGTGGGTAGATGCATGATTTTTAATCGTAAGGGACATAATTCATGAAAATTGTTGTCCGTTTAAATTCTAGAGAAGGATTAACTATGTATTTTTTTTAATACTAATTACCTTCGTCTAGCTTTTCGAATTTGTCATATAATATAAGTTAATTGAAAATACCAACGGTGCATTTATTTTATTTTTGTTCATTTTAACCTTAATTTATCATAGATTCACCTACTTTACTACTATTATATTAATAATACTAAATTATATTCTATAAATTTACCATTAAAATCAATAACACTTAATCAATTTCTTAATCCGTGTGAAAATATCTAAACGAACTTACATTTTGGGACGAAGGTAGTAATTTATATATTTTGTTAATTTCAAAGGCAATTTTTGAAAATATAGTGGTGAAGAATAGATTGATATGCAAACATATGGTAATATTTGGTTATGTGTTGATTTTTTAGAAAGAGTGAATTGTCCCAACGTATTATATTAATGAGAGTTTTACCCGTGAGAACAAGTTGTGACTCTTTTATTTTGTCACTTTAAAGTTTACGATCGAGTGGTACGGGTTTAGCTATATCCATACCCTACCATCAAAATATATCCTTACCTATACCCTACCCATTACCCGTACGGGTAGAAAATTCAAAATCAATACCCTCCCCATACGGATATCCACGGGTCAGTTGATATCCATGGATATCGAATTTATTCACAACGAAGTATCACATCTCTATATATACTATCAATTTCTCCAGAGCAACGACAAACGAGTGGCAAAATGCAAGATCAACAATGATTGGGTAAAGCTTAACAAAAAAATGTATTAAAATACATGTAAGCAAACCGGCAAATACAATATTTTTGAAGAATAAATATAAGAAATTATAAATTAAAAAAAAAAAGTAAAAATATAGATTAAAAACATCCTTGCTTCGTAGGGTTGGCCGGCAATAGGAATCCGGAAGAAAATAGTAGACAACAGTAACATTGATAATTGATATATTTGTAAAATACTAAAGATTGGGGCACGAGTCCTAAATCATAATTGCATTAATATTTATTTATTTATTTTTCTAATTGACATGTTTTTTTCTTTCTTAAAAAATGACATTTCAATTTATCGTCGATTAACGATTTTTATAAATAATACAATATAAAGTATATATATTATATGGTGGGTTGGGTGGATATTATGATGGGTAGAGAACACATATTCATACTCCTACCCTACCCACGGTGGGTTTTGAAAAATCAAACCCATACCTACCCTCTACCCTAACTGGGTAGGGTCGGATGAATATCCATCTGGTTAGATCGAAATTGACATCCCTAGTCCAATGACACAAGCTCCTCTAGTATTGCAAACGGTACACATGTTTTTGTTTTGTGGTTTCATTTATTATATTTTTTTTGGTGAGAGAGTCTATTTACCTTTTTCTTTACTGAAAAAATGTTCAGATTTCTTTCGAGGAAAAAAAAACATTTAGATTCAATAATACTTCCCCGTAATTTGTTTGGGATTTATTCCATTTCTGGCTGTTTCAAAATAATTCTTATAAGTGTAAATAAACTTAAATTTTTTGCTTTTATTGCTTAAATCGTCCAAACTGATTAAATGATGTCTCCTTAAATATTGTGAAAAATAATGCTACATATAAAAGGATAAAAAGGTAAATTAGTCAAGTTTTATATGACCAGACAACTCATTAATTGATGTCTACTTAAATATTGTGAGTTCCAAAATGTCCCAAACAAATTGGGACGAAGGGAGTATTTTTTTTTTCTTAAAGCCCCGGTATCCTGTGTGGTCTCTGCATCCTTAGCCGGGGCTGTGGAGTTTCGTCAGGCCATGTCCTCTTCTCACACGGAATCTGAGGGGTCTTCCCACCCGGTCATATGGAGTGCACCTCTCGTGGGCAGCTGGAAATGTAATTCTGATGCTTCTCTCATGGACTCGGGTTCTGGTGTAAGTCTGATCTTCAGATATGCGCTTGACTCGATTATTGCTGCCTTTTCATTTCACCTCAACCCTTGTATAAGTCCTGAGATCCTGGAGATGCAGGCGATGGAAGAGGCTATTCGTTTGGGACTTTCTGTAGTCAATTTCGAGACTGATTGTCTGCCATGTGTTCAAGTATTATTGCGGCCGTCCGGATGATATGTCCGGCTTCGATTGCTTAGCGCGTGGATCGTCTTACACTTTCGTCATCCTTTGTTTTACATCATTTACATTTGTCAAGCACACCGGCAATTTTCCGACGCATTTATTGGCTAGACACGGGTTAAATCATATTGGTCAAATTGTTTGGGGAACAAGCCTCCTATGATGTAATTTACGCCGTTATTATGGATTTAGCTTAATAAAAGTTTGTTTTCTTCAAAAGAATAAAGCAAAAGGTAAATATACTCTCACCAAAAAAAAAATCCGTCATATATCAGATTGTTTCCATTTTCGTTTTTTAGCAAATCAGTTTCTCTTTAACGAGACGGTATTTGGTCGTATTGGGGTTATCCCAATCTTATTTTATTTTTTTAGTTTTGGTTTGTCCAGTTGTAGGTTGGTGGTGGTCCGACGGTTGTTCAGTGTTGTTCCGGCGGTTGTCCGGTTGTAATTCTATTGTTCTAATAAAATTTCTTTCGTTTCGTGAAAAAAAATCAAATTTGCAACCGAGAGAGAGATTACATAATTGGAAGGGAAGATATCCAAACAACACGACCAATTCCTAATAAATCATGTCTAGCGAAAAGATGAACTAGTACACTGTCACTACGCTTGACAAACGAGCATTGAGTAGAGAAAAAAGCTGGCAAAAGAGATAGACAATCTTGAACAAGACATCTCATTGCCGACAAATCATTTGAATGTTTGGACACAAGGTAAGAAATCACTCTAAACAATAATCGTAAAACAGCCACAACGAATATCTTGTTTCAATGCCAATAAAATCGTCTTTGTCTCCAGAAGCTCCGGACTTATAGTCCGGTCAAAGTGAAATGAGAAGGTAGTTACTATCGATCCAATAGAGTATATGAAAATCATGCCAACACCGAAGCCCTCTCCCGTGACAGACACGTATTTATTACACTTCCAACTTTCAGGGAGGCTGAGGATTCCATGAAATAAGGTGAGTAGGCCCAGCCGATTCCAGCTGGTACGCACTCATGGCCTATGCTAGAAGTAATAGCACCGATCGAGACGCTCGATCTTCGCACAACGGAAGCTTATGCGATTTACGATATGAGACATAACTAATTAATCCTACGAGAAGGTTAGTAGATTTACCCAAACCGGAGAGAGATGATAAAATCGACTAAGGGAGAAGCCGTAGTCTTCTGAATTGTATCTCCTAGCGACGACTGGTGGACGTCGATCCTCGCCGTTGAACCTCCAAGAATATGCTAGGTTTTTCTTCTCTTAATGACTAGAACGAGAAACTAATTTTTCTCTTCTTTTATTTGTGTTGTGGCGCAATATAGTTGTGTGTATTGTGCTAGGAGGAACTCTCTTTATATAGGAAAATAACTAGCCAAGAGAGTTATCCTTTTCACACCACAAAAATCCTATTCTCATAAAGAAAAGATATTTTTGCTACTAAATAAGAGATAATTCCCAAAAAATCAATCTCTTAATTTTCCCAATAATTATCCAACAAATAGATAATTAATTAATTACACACGTGACATTATCTAGGAAAATTACTTCTCCTAAATTATCCACAATAAATGGTGCCAACATCATCATTAAAATAATAGAAAATATCGTTTCTATTTTCCATATTATTTACCAAATAAATAATATTGCATATTTATTAAATAGACCAACTATTTAATTTATAGATTTTTGTCCAGAAGGACAAAATTATAAAAAAAAAATCGGGATAGAAGGAAACTGTAATTTAATAAGGAGAAAAGTAACAATTACGAAGTAACAAATGTGGAATAGAGTAAATATGAAGTAACAATTATGAAACACAAAGTATCATTAACACGTGAAGTAACAATTTTAAAGTAACAATTGTGATTTTTGTCCTTTATAATCATGAAAATGTTACTTTTGTCCTTCCAGACCCATTTATTAATTTTTTTGTCCTTGTGGCCCCTTCACCCTTTAGTTTATTCTCGAGGTTCCATAAAACGTGAAAACACTCGCGTGTTTGGAGCTAACCCGGGGACCATGGACCTATAATCAGTAGCTACAATAAATTAAATAAAATATTCATCGAACAGAATATTTCTACTTAATTCATTAATTCCGGAATTAAGCCAGAATAAATCCGAAACTGAACTCTATCGATTATAGATATAACTTATTCTCAAAACGTCGAGTCGAGCCGATAAGCGTCCATTAATATAATCATTTCATACAAACTAACCCTTCATTGACTATTTGTAATGAAGCAGGATTATTTCCGTAAACCTCCATCAATACATCTTATCATTATTTACCATTAACCCACTTGTGATCAATTAGTTCATAACAAATATGAACTCCCGGGATTGATCAGTTTCTAGGACTAACAAATAAAGGGATTGTCTTTCTACTCCCCGTAGGAAGGAATGGATTCCATATCTGTGAGACACACACCTCTCACTCATTCTAGAATAGTGCCAACGTGAAAGTGTTTCGGACCGCGTCTCTTAGCGATCCTTAACGAACACATCAAATCCTATCCTGAAACTAGTAGGAGTCTGTAATCACTTTAGGATTAAGGTTAATCCATATATGATCATCTTGTAATATAATAAGATTTCTCAATCACGGAATTATATGAGAAACTCAGATTAAATCGGTCCAGTCCTATATGACTCTCATCATATATAAATGCCCCACTTAGACAACCAATGTTGACGGTCCGGATAAGACGGTCACACCATAAAGTGTTCTGGGCACAGTAATGGTGGTTTAATCAATAGATCCCATACTTTGATTAACTTCACCACAAAACTAATAGTTCAAGTGTATCACCATAAACTTAATCCTCATGTGTCACACACTAAGTTATATGGCTACATATGATACAACTTGGGGTTTTCAGTAGTGTATTACTTACAAGCACGTAGCAAGTGTTGGAAAGGTGTCCTAAACCCAATCGGGTTGGACCGAATCTGACCGGGTTGGGTCATTTACAATCTATTTAGTTCATGTAATAACTTTATTATGATTAATAAAAGCACTTATGTTATTATATATTGTTTAATCTTCATATTATTTGTTGTATATATATAGTCGTCCCTAGTATCAAACTGTGATAGAGAAACCATGATAGTGATTATGGTTGATGAGATCTCTAATCACTATAACAAGTTTGGTACTTAAATGTCTCTAGTCTTATATATTGTCTAATGGGACATTGATAGTATAATCAGACTAGCACGTATTAGATGTATTCTATCTTATAGAAGTTAGGGATAGATCTCGTCTATCAAAGTGTAGAGACACTTGGACTGTACGTGTACGTGTATTAGAGAATGCGTACGTTAGACTGACCCACTTACATTAAGTGTCACACTATGTGGCGGTTGTGTAATTATCCTTTTGACCGGAGTCTTCATGGCATCATGGTGTGAATTGTCATGCTTTGACACTATTGAGATTTCCCCTAGCCACGGGGCGATCATGCGGTAGTGATTGGGTATGATATTGAAGCATGCGGAGTATACATGTTTAGTCGTCCGGGAATCGCGTATCCTATGATTGGGATTGAATATCCGAAATGGCCTTCTTATAAGGAATGTCTAGCTCTCGAGAATCTTTGTAAATTGGGAGTAAATGTGTTATTCCGAGAGAGCATGATATCCAGATTATAAGATACAATCGTTAATGTATTGACACTCGAGATACGATCGTATGAATATTATTACAGCGATAGGATTGTAAGTTGCACAGTAACTGCTTCACATGAAAGGTAGTAGTCACTGCTTTTGACTCTTCTGATGATTGGGGGTCACGGTGTGTTGCTAGACGTTATCCCGTGATCGTTATGTATGAAGGGCATTTTAGTAAATTGCACTTTGTGTCTACGGCCAACATATTCGGAAGCCTATCGGGTCACACACATATGAACATCGAGTCGGATTAAAATGCAGTTATAGTTGATAACCAAATAAGGAAAGTTTATCTCTAGACTATAAAGGTTATAGTGGTAAATTAATATGGTGGTATTTATTTATTATGAATAAATAAAATACAAGATATTATTATATATAAATTATATTAATTAAAGAATATTCCGGAAGTCAATTCATTGACTATTGGGGCGCCACATTGGTGTGTATAAGATACACTTGATTGTGCACTTTAATTAATAAGATTACCATAATATTAATATAATATATTAATTGATTTTTAAGAAAATAGATTTATGGTAATAAGATAATTATATTCAATATAAGATATTGGCAAAGTTAATTATAATTAAAGAGATAAATCAATCTATAAATCTATAAAAAAAAATAAATCAATCTAATTGATTTTCCTTATTTTATTGGGAAAAATATTTTCTTCTCCTCCACACATCATATGGGGCGCCATCTCCTCTATATAAAGGAAGTGGGTGTCAAGCTATTTTGTACATCACAATTACAAGAGCTCATAGTTTTTGTCTAAAATAGAGAGCAACCTATAGTGAGTTTGTGAGGGAGGAAAAATGCCGGTCTAGCAACCGGAGTTTTTTCCGATAGCAATCCAAGGAGGATTCCGGCGAGGAGTTCGTGTGGATTAGTGATAGAGGCCGGACGCGTGGACGGCTTGCGCACTGTACTACTCTTCATTGACGGTCAAAGCGACGATCTTATAGATCATCTAAGGTATAACCGTCAAACTACTTAACGTGTTTATTGCATTAAACGAAGAACAATCTAGTAAAATGAAATCAAATTTTAAATTCCGCTGCGTTAAGCTAGTGATTTCCTAACAGTGGTATCGGAGCCAGACTTCGAGCTTAAGCAATAAGCATAATTTAATTGCATAGTATTTAATCGATAGATGCAAGATTTAAATCATGAGACGTTAAAACAAAACAAAAAAATAGGGTTTTAAGGGGGCTCGGCCGACTGGCGGCGGGCCCTCCTTCTGGCGGCGCGGCGACGGCAAATGCTCTGGGTCGCCATCGTCGGTGGTTTCTTCCAACGGGAAATCGACCGCACCGCTTTGTGATATTTATTGTGCATAGATATCTCGTTTGTTTAGTTGTATCATATGGCCAAACAATGGTTCAAATAGTTTGGGCCATTGGGAATCCATATGACATTTTTGCCTTTCCAAATTTTGATTTGGAATAGGCCTATGCCCTTTTCAAATATTTGATTTGTATAAGGCCGAGGCCTAGGCCACTTCCAAAAATTTGATTTTGGAAAGTGGCCAGGCTTAAACCAAAATTATTTGGCCTTTCCAAATATTAGATTTGGAATAGGCCTAGGCCCTTTTTCAAATATTTGATTTGTAAAATGCCTAGGCCTAGGCCATTTTCAAAATTTTGATTTTGGAAAGTGGCCAGGCCTAAGCCAATTTAGTTTTGGAAAAGGAAACAAATAGGAGTCTTTATAATTTTAATTTTATTTTGAATAGTTCAAATTTAATTGAAATTAAAATCGATTTAAAATTAAATGTTAATTTTAATTTTCGATTAAGTCATATAATTAATTAAAAGTTATTTAATTATTTGATGTGATAAAATAAAAACGCATATGTAGTTAAAATTAGAATTTAATCTTTTTCATGAGATAAAATTGTATGGATTAGATATGTAGATATAATGTGATTATATGGACCCCGATTGATCATGGACTCGACCAATAGGATATATGGGAATGTTTTCTTTTTGTTGGTTTTTTTTTTAAATTCTCCTAGGCCGTTATGAAGAACGTGACCTAGTTTACTTTTTGCATTTATCCCATTCCCGTTAGCTCCCCCCGTGTGCGGCGGGTGTAATTATTTATTAGATAGATTATTATGTAACAAGAATGAAGCAAGAAGATGAAGACCAAAGAGAGATAAAGAACCCATTGGCGTACAACAATAAAAATCCTATTAGCGGATGCAGATACCCTTAGTTTGTGACCCACAGTTTCGTCAGTTTGTATTCGAAACCGCAGCTAGGAAAAGTCCTTGATCATACCGGTTATTTTGTGCACGGAATGTTGTGTATGTTTTACCTTATATGATATCGTAGTAATATGCACATAGTAGATGAGACCATAATTAAACAAAATTAATTAAGTGAATTAATTTAAAATTATTCCCACGTAAAAAATCGAGCCAGAAAATTGTCTCCTAATATTATAATGATGGTGAAGAGTCTTTGTTCAGATCCAAATGATCGGCCCTCGTCGGGAGTTGACCTACCACTGGTATATCGTTATTATTGAGATATGATCGTTACGAGATCTCATGAATATTGGGTTACGACTCAACTAGAATCTTACTGTGATTGGCCCTCGTCAGGACCGTCTGATTTTAGAGACAAGAGGTTGACTATCACATAGAGATGTGAAACGTCAAAGAGTTGACTAGTCAGCCACTAGGTGTCGCATACGATGCGACTGGTAGGAGTACCTACCTGTCGAAATTATCTCGGTTGATCGGCCCTCATCGGGAATCAAAGTAACTAGATGGGATCCCAGCCACTGAAGAATTATTTAAATTCTTGAAAGCCAATTGAGAATAGTTGGCTAGTGGGAGTAAAACCTTATAAAATTTTAAGTGCAAATTTAGGGTTTTTATATATGAGCTTTTACTTAGTCTATCTTTATTTATTGTTGTAGAAAATGTCAAACAAATTGATCCTTCATTTTATCATCGAAAACAAGCTTGACGAAACTAATCGATTGGGAAAGAAACCTCAAAATCCTTTTGAGGCACGAGAAGATTGGCTATGTCTTGGACGAGGCCCTACCAGAAAAGCCCGCTGAGGGTTCGACTGCAGATGCTGTCGAGAAGTATAACAAGCACTGTTCTGACAGTACTGATGCTACATGTATCATGCTTACTTCTATCACACCTGAACTGCAGAAACAACATGAGTCTATGGACGCCTACTCAATCATGGTCCACCAAGGAATCAGATATGCTTCTCGCCTCGAATCGAGAGAGGTACGAGGTCTCGAAGGCCCTGTTTGGTTGTAAGATGGCATCCAGGACTGCTGTGGGGTCACACGTGCTTAAGATGATCGGGTACATAGAGAGGCATGGGAAGCTGGGCCACAAGTTGGAATGCGAGTTGAGTATTTACTTGATTCTGCAATCTCTACCTGATTCATTCTCGCAGTTCGTGATGAACTATCACATGAACAAGATAGATTGCTCCCTTGCGGAGTTATTGAACATGTTGAAAACTGCTGAGGGCACTGTGGGGAAGGCAAAGCAAGTGTCGCTCGTCACTTCAAGCAAGGGAAAGACCAAAGCCGAAAAGAAGTCCAAGAAGGCGAAGGTTGCACCTAAGCCAACGCCTAAGATAGCGAAAGACAAATACAAGGATGCTTGCTTCCATTGTGGTGAGACCGGACATTGGAGGAGAAACTGCAAAGGCTTCTTGAGTAACAAGAAGAAGCATTCTGATGCTTCAACTTCAGGTATATTTATGATTGAGATCAATATTACTTCTTCTATGTCTAACCACTGGGTATTAGATACTGGTTGTGGTCCTCATATTTGTACGAATATGCAGGTACTAAGAAGAACTAGAGATCTGAAGAAAGGAGAGGTGGATCTACGCATTGGGAATGGAGCAAGTGTTGCTGCGCTGGCCGTAGGAGTTTATTTTCTTTCATTGCCCAATGGGCTAGTACTAGAACTTAATAAGTGTTATTTTGTTCCCGCTCTTACGAAGAGCATTATTTCTATTTCTGCATTAGATGTTGATGGATTTTCATTTACGTTTGAGAATAAATGTTGTTCTTTTCACGTGATGGAATTTTTTATGGTAATCGGCATACTTAGCAACGGTCTCTACATATTAGATATGAATGTTGACGTACTTAATATAAAAAACTAGAAATCCAAGACAAATGACTTGAATGAATCCTACTTATGGCATTGTAGACTTGGACATATAAATAAGAATTGCATTTCCAAACTCCATAAAGATGGAATGTTGGATCAATTCGATTACGAATCATTTGATACATGCGAAGCTTGTTTACTTGGAAAGATCACAAAGTCACCTTTTAGTGGCAAAGGGATAAGATCCAGTGAATTGCTTGAGATCATACATACTGATGTATGTGGCCCAATGTCAATTCAAGCCAAAGGAGGATACTCTTATTTTATCACTTTCTCTGATGACCATTCTCGCTATGGTTATATATACTTAATGAAGTATAAGTCCGAAGCCTTCGAAAAGTTCACGGAATTCAGAAGTGAAGTGGAGAAACAACTAGGTAAAGAAATCAAAACACTTCGATCCGATCGAGGTGGAGAATACCTAGATGGAGAGTTTCAAAGTTATTTAAAGGAGAATGAGATTCTACCTGAATGGACCCCTCCAGGGATGCCTCAAATGAATGGAATATCAGAGAGGAGGAACCGTACCTTGTTAGACATGATGAGATCCATGATGAGCTACACAGTTCTCTCAAAATCATTTTAGGGGTATGCTCTAGAAACCGCATCTTATACACTGAACCGAGTTCCATCAAAGACGGTTGATTCCACACCATACGAGGTATGGCATAAGAGGAAACCGAGTCTAGCATATCATAAACCTTGGGTTGTCCCACTTACGTGAAGCGGATGATGCCTGACAAATTAGAAGCTAGATCTGACAAATGTCTGTTTGTGGGATATCCTAGAGAAACTAGAGGATACCAATTTTACCATCCCGAGGAACAAAATGTGTTTGTTGCCAGAGAAAGAGTTTATTCTGGATAGGGTCAGTGGGAGTAAGATTGATCTTGAAGAAATTTGAGAATCACTTACGGATAACAGTCAGTTGATGGAAGTAAGGAGACACCACATACAGAGAAAGAGTTTATTCTGGATAGGGTCAGTGGGAGTAAGATTGAATCTTTGCTTTGATGAGATAATCAAGCAATTTGATTTCATCAAGAACGAAGATGAGCCATGTGTTTACAAGAAGGTTAGTGGGTGTGCCATTGTGTTCTTAGTGCTTTATGTAGACGACATATTGCTCATAGGGAATAATGTGTCTATGTTACAATCAGTCAAAGCTTGGTTATCCAAGAACTTCTCAATAAAGGACTTGGGTGAGGCAGCCTATATTCAAGGAATAAAGATCCATAGAGATAGATCTAAAAGGTTGCTTGGTCTGTCGCAATCCACCTATATAGACAAGATGCTGAAGAGATTCAGCATGGAGCACTCCAAGAAAGGATTGCTGCCCATGTCACATTGGGTCTACCTGTCGAAAGGAATGAGTCCTAAGACGGAGGAGGAAAGGGCGCAAATGAGTAAAGCCCCTTATGCTTCGGCAATCGGGTCTATCATGTATGCCATGTTATGCACTAGACCAGATGTCTCGTACCCTCTTAGTATGACTAGTAGGTACCAGTCCAATCCAGGTGATGGTCACAGGATTGCTGTCAAGAATATCCTCAAGTACATAAGACGTACCAGGGATATGTTCCTGGTTTTTGGGAACGATGATTTAGTATTACGAGGTTACACAGATGCCAGTTTCCAAACTGACAAGGATGACTTTAAGTCACAATCTAGATTTGTTTTCACGCTTAACGGCAGAGCAGTGAGCTGGAAGAGTTCCAAGCATGAGACTACTGCAGACTCTACAACGGAAGCCGAATACATAGCACCTCGAGGCGGCAAAGAAAGCGATTTGGATGAAGAAGTTCATTACCGAACTTGGTGTGGTTCCTCCATTGAAGGTCCAAAGGCCTCAGATCGTGATAATAATGGAGCGATATCTCAGTCAAAGGAACCAAGGTCTCATCAGAAGTCAAAACATGTGCTACGGCGCTATCACTTGATTAGTGAGATAATAGAAAGAGGAGATGTAAAGATAGAGAAAGTCCACATGGATGATAACATAGCTGATCCGTTAACCAAGTCATTGTCTCAAGCTAAGCATGAGAAACATGTTCACTTGCACGGGCTTAGGCATATGGGTGATTGGTTTTAGGCCAAGTGGGAGATTGTTGGAAAGGTGTCCTAAACCCAATCGGGTTGGACCGGATCCGACCGGATCGGGTCATTTACAGTCTGTTTAGTTCATGTAATAACTTTATTATGATTAATAAAAGCACTTATGTTATTATATATTGTTTAATATTCATATTATTTGTTGTATATATATAGTAACGTCCCTAGCATCATACTGTGACAGAGAAACCATGATAGTGATTATGGTTGATGAGATCTCTAATCACTATAACAAGTTTGGTACTTAAATGTCTCTAGTCTTATATAATGTCTAACGAGACATTGATAGTATAATCGACTAAAGACGTATTAGATGTCTTCTATCTTATAGAAGGTATGGATAGATCTCGCTCATCAAAGTGTAGAGACACTTGACCGTGCGTGGGCGTGTATTGAGAATGCGACGTTAGATCGACTCCACTTACATTAAGTGTCACACTATGTGGCGGTTGTGTAATTATCCTTTGACCGAATCTTCATGGCATCACGGTGTGAATTGTCATGCTCTGACACTATTGAGATTTCCCCTAGCCACGGGGTGATCATGCGGTAGTGATTGGGTATGATATTGAAGCATGCGGAGTATACATGTTTAGTCGTCCGGGAATCGCGTATCCTATGATTGGGATTGAATATCCGAACGGCCTTCTTATAAGGAATGTCTAGCTCTCGAGAATCTTTGCAAAGTGGGAGTAAATGTGTTATTCCGAGAGAGCATGATATCCAGATTATAAGATATGATCATTAATGTATTGAAACTCGAGATACGATCGTATGGATATTATTATAGCGATAGGATTGTAATATGTGTGAAAGCCCTTAAAATGGCTATTATTTAGGGCCGGATGTAATGTGTGTATGTATGTATGTATATACATACATACATACATACATACATACATATATATATATATATATATATATATATATATATATATATATATATATATATATATATATATGTGTGTGTGTGTGTGTGTGTGTGTGTGTGTTTTTTTTTTTTTTTTTTTTTTTTTTTTTGCAGTTCACGAGAAGTTACTTTTTTTCCATCAAAGAGCGATCTTTATTATTAGCAAGTGGAAAAAACCTACTGTCACACTTGAGTCTGAGCCAAAGGCTTACACGCAAGAAAAAAGAGCAACTCTGTATAACACAGCATCAACATTAATAAGTAAAGACTCAGAATTCTAGTCGCGAAGCAACCTTGAGGTTGTGAACTCTCTTCACCGTCTGTGAAAGAAGGATGTGGTTGGGGGGGTCGTGCTTCTCCCGCGCCATAAATTTGCTTGTTTCGCCAATTTGACTCAAAATAAAAAGATTTGACTGGTTGGGTATTGGTTGTTATTGGGAATTACTACCTCCGTCTCAAAATTTAAATCCAATTAGATTTTACACAGATTAACAAAGTTGGTTAAATTGGTTATGTATTATTAATTTTGATGAAAAACTCTAAAATGACCTTTGATTACTATTAATTGAATGTTATGAAAAGTGGATAGGTAAATAATAAATGAAGGATAAAAGTAGAAAAATACAATAAATACTTCATTGATTATCTAAAATGGACTTATATTATGGAACAAAATCAAAAATTAAATGAACTAAAATTTTAGGGACGGAGGTAGTCGTAATTACTAACAATGTCCATTAAGAATGTAATAAATAAATAAAATTTCATTTCCCAAGAGTATTTGAACGTGGTGGGAATGAATGTATTGTCCTACTCTCAATTCTGTTTTAACGTGATTGAGTTTTAAACAAAAAAAATAAAAACAATATTTTCAACATATATATGTGTTTAATACGAGAAGATAATGGGTTTATGTGACATTATTTATAAGAAATACAATTTTTTATTTACGTTTTACATTCTGTTACAGATACATTAATCATAAGAAATGCATAAGTGTTTGATATGGATGCATTAGGGGTAATAAAAGGGCTTTATGAGTTGTTTAAGATGGGTACAAGAGGAGAAAACCGGCACCGGTAATTGCAAAACATGGAGGGGCTCATATTAACTCTTAGAAATAATTCCTCATCAGACGAAACAAATGTTTTCACTTCCAGGACCACCGGCTCACAATGCCAACCCACTGGCCCAACCGTTGAGGCCTCTACCAAAAACTGCAAAATCTTATCATCCCTCCATTTAACATCTTATTATGTGATTAACTTGGAATAAAAATTAAACTTTATTTTTACGATTTTCTAATATTTTTCTTTTTGTAAAAACAAAGGATCGGGTTTGGTTTCGGTTCAAACTCGAGTCCATACTTAGAATAATGTCAGAGTATTACAGATGAAGTATGAGAGCTAGAAAGCTTGGATGATGGCTTGTGGAATTGGAAATCTGAGCCAGGGGCGGACGCAGGATCCCAGGTGAGGGGAGGCGATACTATGGGCGAGTGTAAATTTTTAGGGGGGCATAAAAAATACACAACATACATAATAGTGCTTTTTTCCGGATCCGAGGGGGGGCGATTGCAACCCTAAAACCAAGGTACATCCGCCCCTGATCCAAGCATGTTGAAGCAGCTCCAGTGGTTGAGGTACGGTCGGTGCTAGCCATGTGAAGACTTCGATAACAAGTTAACAAACTCATAATCAAACAATTTTTTTGTTTGCACTAACTTCATAAGACATACTACTACCTCCCCAACCAAAAACTATCCATTTTTAAAATAAAAAAAATTGCCCACGAAAAGTGTAAATTAGAAACCAATACATCGTTTAATATTTTTCTACAAACATACATGTATCCTAACATTTAATGATTGTATGCTTATTCATATTTCAAACAAATATTATTATATGTTAGAAGAGTGTGTGTGTGTATATATATATATATATATATATATATATATATATATTAGTACTTAAAAAAACATTAATTACTTTCTTAATATGATTGAAAAATGAAAATTGGACTTTTTGTAAGACGGAGGTAGTATATTGATGACCAATGTGTTTTTATGTGTGTAAATAAATTTGTTTCACTTGAGGCATTGAGAAACACAGACGAAAACAAAAATAGAAAAAAGAAAAAAGAAAAAGAAGACCAAACAAATTTTCAGACAGAATCACATACTTTGTTACATTATTAAACTTGAAAATTGTTTGAACTATCATACGAGCAATTGAGTATCATTTAACCACCAATTCATAAAAACAAGGTCTTTGTCAGAAGGATTATGATAATTCGCTACATAAAATCCATCTGGCTTCACCGCCCACCAACATTCAAGATCGTGTGCATCTCGATATCCGCAATGATGTTTATGTATCCTTCGATCAAATATTGCCATAGATCTTGTCTTGTGCTCCCACCAAAAGGTACAATAAAATTTCGTACGGCCGAAAATATCGTCTGTAAATTGAAAATAATAAAAATTACCCTCTTTTACATAATGATAACCAAGATCATCATCCCCGGAATAGCAATGGAGTTTGAGGAGGTTTTTAGTGTTGGGAAGCGTACTGCTGATGTATATATCAACAAAAGTACTATCCCATGAAGCATTTTGTTTGAAAGAAAATAGAAATAAAAATAGTAGAATTAAAGAGAACTGATTTTTAGCCATGAGATTTCTTTATTTGATTTCTCATTGTTTCAAAGCCTTTAAATATATAGAGAATGTATGGCTCCTGATGGTTTACTATAAAAGTACTAATATACCCTACTACTTATTAATATTTAGAATGAAATAGTGTAAATAATTTTTGTGTCGAAGAATATTTGTATATAAGTTTTTTAAGAAGAGAGGTCGATACAAGATATAGATCCAACGCTATAGATCAAAGTCAAAATTGCCACTAAAAAAATCCTGCTCTTTCGCCACCGAACTATGTGCGTGAAGGCTCTGGAGCATTAATTTCATATTAACTAGGTCAGTTAGTGGTTGGCTGCAGGTTGGTTTTTTTAAGGGAATTATATTTTCAAGGCTTGGTAATTGCTCCATCCGTCTCAGAATATAAGTCATTTTGGATGTTTTAAAAAAGATTAAGAAAGTGGTTGAATACCATAAATTTGAAGGAATGGAATGGTTATGAAGTATTGAAAAGTAGTTATATTGTTTATAAATTAGTGGTAAGACAGTAAAGAAAAAATATATATAATTTGTAATGTTGAATGAATTATATTCTGGGACAGACAAATATAAGTAAAATACTTTATATTCTGGGATGAATGTAGTATATCATATGAATGTATCATAATTTGTCAATTAGAATGTAGCATAAGTGGTAAAGTGTAAATTTTTATGTCAATACTCTAGTGTTTCGTTCTTAAAAAAAAAAACACAAATAATACACTAGTGTTCCATTTCACCATATCTCCACTTTTTATTTTCATTTTGCTAGGTTATACATATCTTATTACTTTCCTAATTTTTTTCTTCCTATTTTTCTTCTTCTTATTCTTCTATACACATACCTTGCTTCTATCTTCTATACACATTATTTATTTTTTGTTATCCTTATTATTCTTGTACAGAGAATACAACACTTTTACACAGTGGCGGACCCAGAATTTTTTTACAGCGGGGTCCGTAAATATTCACAGTAAGTAATTTTTTCCGTGGGGTCCGAAATATTTTTCTATAGGTAAAATGCAGAGTATTTTTATTTTTAGCGGGGTCCGTGAACCCCATATACTCTACCTAGATCCGCCCTTGCTTTTACAACAACAAAATAATAGATTTACACAAATTGTTTGTATAATTTGTCAATCAATAAACAATAGGTTCTCTTTCTTGGTTTAGTGTTTTGGGGAAGGGCCTAGAAGAACATGAAATATCAAAAATAGGAATCCAAAGACGTATCATATTTTAGATTATTAAAATGGACAAAATGAAAATAGATGGACGATAAACTCATGGTTGTTTTTTTCCTTACTTTTTGGTACATGTTGGCATAACTGCGCCAATAAATACGAGAACCGTTATTTGGATTTATTATAGTCATAAATATCTTTGACTAATTAAATCAACAATCTAAAATACAAAAAAAAAATTACTGTTAAAAAAGATGTAGTCGCGTAAAAAAAAGGAAGTTACACATTAAACATGTATTAAAACTAGAAAAAATAAAGTAACATATACAAAAAAATTGTTAAAACCAATATAGAAAGAAGTACTCACACGTAATTGTTACTGTATGTTGGAAATGATCATTCTTATTGAATTGTTACTTCACTCATAATTTTTACTATATGTTGGAAAATATCATTCTTATTACATTGTTACTTCACTTGCAAATTTTTACTATATGTTGGAAATTAATTATATATATATATACTAGTCATAAACCCGTGAATTGCACGGGACCGTCGAATGTCAATGCATCGTGCAATAAAAAGAACATCTAAACTCATAAACGTATGTTTTATTGCAATCAGTAAGCGAGAATGAAAGGAAACCAAAATGATATATCTTGTACATAAGTAATAAACTTGATCCTACACAATAACATCAATCATAAGTTGATACAATGAAATACTATATAAAACCCACAACGACCAAGCCGCAACGACCAAGCTTTATCATCCACAACGAGCAAGCCACTTAATCTTAAGTACCTGAGAAAAGTAATTGAAGATTTTGTTACGACGTAAAAAGATATAATGATATTGAAGCAATAACAATATAAACTATTAAATATTTAAAAAAATCGGGTTTAAGTATAAGTTATTATGACCCTAAAAAAATTACGCCGTATGTCTTTTCTTTTATGCATGCGTTTGAAAGCATGAGCACAGGCCTCACCCCAATCCACTTTCAGTATGAATGCAGTTTCTGGACGTTCTTTTGAATGTGGCATTGGTGGAGCGTGTAGCATGAATGAGTAAAAATGACCCAACAATTTATTTATGTACTGATCAAAACGCTGATGTCCATCAACCTATACCATTGAAACATTTTTTGATTTTATCATATTTCACAAAAGAGAATCAACTCGGGTTCGACGATTAATTGTTAAGCTAAGTGATAATCTTTCATTCATCAAGCTCAAACTATTTTGTAGCGACAAAGGTGTAGAGCGGAGAAGAAACTCAAAGACTCACACCACTCAAGTATATTGGCATACCACCGTGGGTATCTAATATTTCTCACTGAATGCGATAACTGCAAAATAAAAATCAGAATGCAATGAGTATGTAAATTATAATATGCGAACAATAATTACTACAACGAACGTCTATTTACCGCACTGTACAGGGGACGGCTGCACGGCATCTAGAACACATCTTACTTCCTTGTTCAACATAGACCTCCGTATTACATTTATTGCATGACTCATAAAACATATTATCAGTTGATACTATATCAATAGCAGCAACAATTCGAAAATGTTTCATCTGTCACATTTCGGCGTTCGTTGTAGTTGATTAGTGACATACAATGAATATAGAAAAAGAAATAGGATTTTAGCTATATGAAATATGTAGTACATCAGGCACAAATCCGAACTCTGTTACTGTAATTATCTTCGCATTGGCTATCAATACCAAGTTGTTGGATTTGTGCGTTGATCTTCTTACCCAGTGAACCAAACGTTGAGCACAAAAATCCCTTGTATACCTATTACATTGTATTACATGATTATTCGACCTACTTAACTTGAATTTCTTATTAGAATTCAAATTCCATAAGGAACGATTGTACAAATCAATCCACATTTATTAGCCAGTAATATCTATAGATATTCTGCATTTAGGTTATTTGAAATTTACCAATCACTAATAGACATGCATAAGTCTGAGCGGCAATCAAGATAAATCTTTGTGAATTTTGTTGTTTGTAAAATTGTTCCTACAAAACAACCGAGCGAGAAAATTAATAATTTTGTAAATTGAAAAATTATATTTACCACATAATATAGTACCTTGATAGTTGTTCACAGAGTTGGGGAGAATGGTGGGACGATGCTGCTGGGATCGAAAAATGAGAAAGAAGGGATCGGGGTTATATTTGTCCAAGCAGTGTTATTTTGTCGGTGCTAGCCATGTTCAAACAATTTTTTGTTTGCATCATTGATTGCACTAGCTTCATAAAACATACTACTACCTCCCCAACCAAAAACTATCCATTTTTAAAATAAAAAAAATTGCCCACGAAAAGTGTAAATTAGAAACCTATCCATCGTTTAATATTTTTCTACAAACAAACATGTATCCTAACATTTAATGATTGTATGCTTATTCATATTTCAAACAAACATTTATTATATGTTAGAAGTGTATATATATATATATATATATATTAGTACTTAACAACATTAATTACTTTCTTAATATGATTGAAAAATGAAAATTGGACTTTTTGTAAGACGGAGGTAGTATATTGATGACCAATGTGTTTTTATGTGTGTAAATAAATTTGTTTCACTTGAGGCATTGAGAAACACAGACGAAAACAAAAATAGAAAAAGAAAAAAGAAAAAGAAGACCAAACAAATTTTCAGACAGAATCACATACTTTGTTACATTATTAAACTTGAAAATTGTTTGAACAATCATACGAGCAATTGAGTATCATTTAACCACCAATTCATAAAAACAAGGTCTTTGTCAGAAGGATTATGATACTTCGCTACATAAAATCCATCTGGCTTCACCGCCCACCAACATTCAAGATCGTGTGCATCTCGATATCCGCAATGATGTTTATGTATCCTTCGATCAAATATTGCCATAGATCTTGTCTTGTGCCCCCACCAAAAGGTACAATAAAATTTCGTACGGCCGAAAATATCGTCTGTAAATTGAAAATAATAAAAATTACCCTCTTTTACATAATGATAACCAAGATCATGATCCCCGGAATAGCAATGGAGTTTGAGGAGGTTTTTAGTGTTGGGAAGCGTACTGCTGATGTATATATCAACAAAAGTACTATCCCATGAAGCATTTTGTTAGAAAGAAAAATAGAAATAAAAATAGTAGAATTAAAGAGAACTGATTTTTAGCCATGAGATTTCTTTATTTGATTTCTCATTGTTTCAAAGCCTTTAAATATATAGAGAATGTATGGCTGCTGATGGTTTACTATAAAAGTACTAATATACCCTACTACTTATTAATATTTAGCACGAAATAGTGTAAATAATATTTGTGTCGAAGAATATTTGTATATAATTTTTTTTTTTAAGAAGAGAGGTCGATACAAGATATAGATCCAACGCTATAGATCAAAGTCAATATTGCCACTAAAAAATCCTGCTCTTTCGCCACGAAACTATGTGCGTGAAGGCTCTGGAGCATTAATTTCATATTAACTAGGTCGAGTTAGTGGTTGGCTCTTTGGTTGGTTTTTTAAGGTAATTATATTTTCAAGACTTGGTAATTGCTCCATCCGTCTCAGAATATAAGTAATATTGGTTGTGTTAAAAAAGATTAAGAAAGTGGTTGAATACCATAAATTTGAAGGAATGGAATGGTTATGAAGTATTGAAAAGTAGTTATATTGTTTATAAATTAGTGGTAAGACAGTAAAGAAAAAATATATATAATTTGTAGTGTTGAATGAATTATATTCTGGGACAGACAAATATAAGTAAAATACTTTATATTCTGGGATGAATGTAGTATATCATATGAATGTATCAAAATTGTCAATTAGAATGTAGCATAAGTGGTAAAGTGTTAATTTTTATGTTAATACTCTAGTGTTTCGTTCTTAAAAAAAAACACAAATAATACACTAGTGTTCCATTTCACCATATCTCCACTTTTTATTTTCATTTTGCTAGGTTATACGTATCTTATTACTTTCCTAATTGTTTCTTCCTATTTTTCTTCTTCTTATTCTTCTATACACATACCTTGCTTCTATCTTCTATGCACATTATTTATTTTTTGTTATCCTTATTATTCTTGTACAGAGAATACAACACTTTTACACAGTGGCGGACCCAGAATTTCTTTACAACGGGGTCCGTAAATATTCACAGTAAGTAATTTTTTCCGCGGGGTCCGAAATATTTTTCTATAGGTAAAATGCAGAGTATTTTTTTTTAGCGGGGTCCGTGGACCCCCATATACTCTACCTAGATCTGCCCCTGCTTTTACAACAACAAAATAATAGATTTACATAAATTGTTTGTATAATTTGTCAATCAATATACAATAGGTTCTCTTTCTTGGTTTTAGTGTTTTGGGGAAGGGGCTAGAAGAACATGAAATATCAAAAATAGTAATCCAAAGATGTATCTCATTTTAGATTATTAAAATAGACAAAATGAAATTAGATGGACGATAAACTCATAGTTGTTTTTTTCCTTACTTTTTGGTACAAGTTGGCATAACTGCGCCAATAAATACGAGAACCGTTATTTGGATTTATTATAGTCATAAATATCTTTGACTAATTAAATCAACAATCTAAAATACAAAAAAAAAAATTACTGTTAAAAAAGATGTAGTCGCGTAAAAAAAGGGAGTTACACATTAAACATGTATTAACACTAGAAAAAATAAAGTAACATATACAAAAAAATTGTTACAACCAATATAGAAAGAAGTACTCACACGTAATTGTTACTGTATGTTGGAAATGATCATTCTTTTTGAATTGTTACTTCACTCATAATTTTTACTATATGTTGGAAATTACCATTCTTATTACATTGTTACTTCACTTGTAATTTTTACTATATGTTGGAAATTAATTTTATATATATATACAAGTCATAAACCCGTGCATTGCACGGAACCGTCGAATGTCAATGCATCGTGCAATAAAAAGAACATCTAAACTCATAAAGTATGTTTTATTGCAATCAGTAAGCGAGAATGAAAGAAAACCAAAATGATATATCTTGTACATAAGTAATAAACTTGATCCTACACAATAACATCAATCATAAGTTGACACAATGAAATACTATATAAAACCCACAACGACCAAGCCGCAACGACCAAGCTTTATCATCCACAACGACCAAGCCACTTAATCTTAAGTACCTGAGGAAAGTAATTGAAGATTTTGTTACGACGTAAAAAGATATAATGATATTGAAGCAAAAACAATATAAACTATTAAATATTAAAAAAAAATCGGGTTTAAATATAAGTTATTATGACCGTAAAAAAATTACGTCGTATGCCTTTTCTTTTATGCATGCGTTTGAAAGCATGAGCACATGCCTCACCCCAATCCACTTTCGTGATGAATGCGCTTTACGGACGTTTTTAGAATGTGGCATTGGTGGGCGTGTAGCATGAATGAGTAAAAATGACCCAATAATTTATTTATGTACTGATCAAAACGCTGATGTCCATCAACCTATACCATTGAAATATTTTTTGATTTTATCATATTTCAGCAAGAGAATCAACTCGGGTTCGACGATTAATTGTTAAGCTAAGTGATAATCTTTCATTACCGTTTTCAAACTATTTTGTAGCGACAAAGGCATAGAGCGGAGAAGAAACTCAACACCCACACCAGTCAAGTATATTGGCATACCACCAGTGGTATCTAATATTTCTACATGAATGCGATAACTGCAAAATAAAAATCAGAATGCAATGAGTATGTAAATTATAATATGCGAACAATAATGACTACAACGAACCTCTATTTACCGCACTGTATAGGGGACGGCTGCACGGCATCTAGAACACATCTTACTTCCTTGTTCAACACAGACCTCCGTATTACATTTATTGCATGACTCATAAAACATGTTATCGCTTGATACTATATCAATAGCAAGAACAATTGAAAATGTTTCATCTCATCACATTTCGGCGTTCGTTGTAGTTGATTAGTGACATACAATGAATATAGAAAAAGAAATAGGATTTTAGCTTATGAAATATGTAGTACATCAGGCACAAATCCGAACTCTGTTACTGTAATTATCTTCGCATTAGCTATCAATACCAAGTTGTTGGATTTGTGCGTTGATCTTCTTGCCCAGTGAACCAAACGTTGAGCACAAAAATCCCTTGTATACCTATTACATTGTATTACATGATTATTCGACCTATTTAACTTGACTTTCTTATTAGAATTCAAATTCCATAAGGAACGATTGTACAAATCATTTCACATTTATTAGCCAGTAATATCTATAGATATTCTGCATTTTGATTATTTGAAATTTACCAATCACTAATAGACATGCATAAGTCTCAGCGGCAATCAAGATAAATCTTTGTGAATTTTGTTGTTTGTAAAACTGTTCCTACAAAACAACCGAGCGAGAAATAATTTTGTAAGTTGAAAAATTATATTTACCACATAATATAGTACCTTGATAGTTGTTCACAGAGTTGGGGAGAATGGTGGGACGATGTCTTTCTGGATCGAAAAATGAGAAAGAAGGGATTGGGGTTATATTTGTCCAAGCAGTGTTATTTTGTCCTTATAACCAATGATCTTTTAAATGTGTCCTAAATACCTATTAAGTCTCAAAATCAGTCCTTATAAACAAATAACAATCTTAATCTGTGTGAAAAATCAAACGAGACAAACAAATAGGGATTTGGAGGGAGTATTCATTGAGCATAATTCTCGCTAAATGTCGTGTGGGTAGATGCATGATTTTTAATCGTAGTGACATAATTCATGAAAATTGTTGTCCGCTTAAATTCTAGAGAAGGATTAACTATGTATTTTTAATACTAATTACCTTCGTCTAGCTTTTCGAATTTGTCATATAATATAATTAAGTTAATTTAAAATACCAACGGTGCATTTATTATATTTCTGTTCATTTTAACCTTAATTTATCATAGATTCACCTACTTTACTACTATTATATTAATAACAGTCAAATTATATTCTATAAATTTACCATTAAAATCAATAACACTTAATCAATTTCTTAATCCGTGTGAAAATATCTAAACGAACTTTCATTTTGGGACGAAGGTAGTAATTTATATATTTTGTTAATTTCAAAGGCAAATTTTGAAATTATAGTGGTGAAGAATAGATTGATATGCAAACATATGGTAATATTTGGTTATGTGTTGATTTTTTAGAAAGAGTGAATTGTCCTAACGTATTATATTAATGAGAGTTTTACCTGTGAGAACAAGTTGTGACTCTTTTATTTTGTCACTTTAAAGTTTACGATCGAGTGGTACGGGTTTAGCTATATCCATACCCTACCATCAAAATATTTCCTTACCTATACCCTACCCATTACCCATACGGGTAGAAAATTCAAAATCAATACCCTCCCCATAATGGATATCCACGGGTCCTGCTTGATATCCATGGATATCGAATTTATTCACAACGAAGTATCACAACTCTATATATACTATAAATTTCTCCAGAGCAACGACAAACGAGTGGCAAAATGCAAGATCAACAATGATTGGGTAAAGCTTAACAAAAAAAAGTATTAAAATACATGTAAGCAAACCGGCAAATACAATATTTTTGAAGAATAAATATAAGAAATCTTAAATAAATAAAAAGTAAAAATATAGATTAAAAACATTCTTGCTTCGTAGGGTTGGCCGGCAATAGGAATCAGGAAGAAAATAGTAGACAACAGTAACATTGATAATTGATATGTTTGTAAAATACTAAAGATTGGGGCACGAGTCCTAAATCATAATTGCATTAATATTTATTTATTTATTTTTCTAATTGACATGTTTTTTTCTTTCTTAAAAAATGACATTTCAATTTATCGTCAGATTAACAATTTTTATAAATAATACAATATAAAGTATATATATTATATGGTGGGTCGGGTGGATATTATGATGGGTAGAAAACACATATTCATACCCTACCCTACCCACGGTGGGTTTTGAAAAATCAAACCCATACCCTACCCTACCCTAAGCTCCTCTAGTATTGCAAACTTTACACATGTTTTGTTTTGTGGTTTCATTTATTATATTTTTTTTTTGGTGAGAGAGTCTATTTACCTTTTTCTTTACTAAAAAAATGTTCAGATTTCTTTCGAGGAAAAAAAACATTTAGATTCAATAATACTTCCCCCGTAATTTGTTTAGGATTTATTCCTTTTCCGGCTGTTTCAAAATAAGTCTTATAAGTGTAAATAAACTTAAAGTTTTGCTTTAATTGCTTAAAACGTCCAAACTCATTAAATGATGCCTCCTTAAATATTGTGAAAAATAATGCTACATATAAAAGGATAAAAAGGTAAATTAGTCAAGTTTTATATTACCAGACAACTCATTAATTGATGTCTACTTAAATATTGTGAGTTCAAAATGTCCCAAATAAATTGGGACGAAAAGAGTATTTTTTTCTTAAAGCCCTCGTATCCAGGACCAAATGGTCCGACTAATCTGAGTTCGGTCCGAGTCGTATTTGTAGAGTCTGACTCTTACCCAAGGGTAAGGCCTGGGCAAGAGCTCTTTCAACATGGCGACTCACGGGAGAGGCGAACCGATGACCTCCTAGGCGTTCTCAAAGTCACTCACCACTGACCGAGTCAAGCTACTTGGTGAATGATTCATTTATATAAAATTCATATATTCCCCTCTCCTCCCCTCCCCTCCTCCCTTCAATAATAATAATAATAATAATAATAATTGTAATTGTAACAGTCTTTTTTTTTTTGTCTGTATTGACAATGAATTTAAATAATTCGATAAATTTATTATTTTAATGGTTGGTTTCACTGTTCAATTTCATTATCAGCCTTAATAGTGTGTTTTGACGGCATAGTTTGATCGTTTGACATAATTGTAGATTTAACGGTACGATTTATTTGTTCAATGTATTGAACATTACGATCAACACTTATATTTATACTAGTAGGGCACACCGGCGCGCCGCCGCGCCTCTCACTTTCAATGATAAATACGATTATGACGCTTTCTGGTTGGTCAATGAATAAACAAACGTGAAAAAGGCGGACTAACACCTATCGGAGAGTGCATTATTCTCTGGAATGAGTGAGTATCACTCTCCTTTTGCTGAAGCATAATACATCGACATTGCTGAAGCATAATACATCAACATTATATCCAACATTAAAACCAACTTCTACAAAGTACAAAATGCTTTGAACTGATTTTAATCACCTAGTAAAAACAACCATAGACTTGTTGCAACAAAAGGAAGAAGACCATGAAAGCTCATAAAACGGAGACAATCGACGTAACGTTAATTGACCCGACTAAAGCAAAGCAGAAATAAAAAAAGGGCTCAGATCCATATTAGACCAGGCATTTAAGTTGAGTCATTTGCCATGGTCGCAAACCATTGAAATTTCAAGCAAGCTCGCCAAGCCAAGATACTGACCTCGCTTTAACACTATAAATGCCCGCTTTTTAGGTCAGAATGTAAAATAAGTCATTATAGCCCATAACCTTTTTCACTCTTATAATTCCTCCACATATCGTGTCAATTCCACCACAATAGTGATGATGAAGAAAACAACAACAATCAGAGGTCACCGTTTATGTTCTCACAATACACAAAGGTGGGCAAAAGCGTAAAAGCAGCTCATCCTTTACGTCCCTTCTATACTCAATCGTGGCATAGATTTTCCCGATATGCACCGTTAACAAATAAAACAATCTCCCACAAAGAATTCGACAAATCAATTAGGCTCATACATGTGATCGTCAAAAGAGGCAAAAGACCTAAGGAAATCGCCATGGTCGCATAAATAACCCGATTGCCGTGAAAGGCCGTCGTCGCCCGCCAAACATGAACAGTCCGATTAGTTCCATGCCTCGATTCGAACTTAAGAATTTAAAACAATCATCATAGCATGTCATGGTCAATAAGTGGCGAGATATAGCACCGGTAAGAACCAAAACAAAGAGATGGTTACGAAGATGAAGTTAATTTTGCATTTGTTAGGTGTACCTCCCTCAGAGACGTCGACAAGTTCATCGACATCAAACTTTGAAATCATGCCAATAAATGATAAACCAGAGCATGGGAGGAAATGTGACGGCCGTTGTGTCAATGAAAGTTACTGCAAAATTTTATGCCTCCTACCCATTGTAATATTGTAGCAAGAGCCTACATATCAATAAAAGCTTCTAAAAGAGGCATAATATGAAGTAACGAAACCTACTGAGACAAATATAATACTAACCATAGGCATGCCGAGCCTTCATAATGAGTACCAGTAAACGATTCAAGGAGCCTCCCATTCCAATCCACCGTATATTGCATCATAGGGTAAACAAGCATGAGAGAAATTAGTATGTAGTGAAAAATAATTAAACACACCTATGTGAAACGAGAGCGACAAAAGAATGAAATTACCTTTCCATTATCATCTTTATCTACCTGTGTATTCATAATGGTCACCATTGGTGGCCAAACAATCTCCTTCTCTTTCACATTGTCAAGCCCTTCCATTTACCGAAAACTTCACCACCAGGTCGGCTCTAGATTTTTGAAATTAAAGTATATACGACCTCAATAGTTGAACAAAGAAATTGAAATTGATAATCATCAATGAGGCTTAAAATCCATGAGACCAAAAACTTTCAGAACGTAGAATTAGTCAACAATAACCGGTATGCTTAGATGAGTTCAGAATTAATCAAAAAATAATTAGGGCTTTAATCATAATAAAGGTCGAAGCTTTGGAATCATAGTAAAACAGTAAGAATACAAAAGAACAATTCCATATTTTAAAAATAAAGTCTCAGAAACTCGGCACCAATGTCAAAAACATCCTGGCCAAAATAAGGAAGCAAAGCGGAGATGGAGCCGTCATTCTCAGACTAATCATCGCCCGCATTTTGAAATTGAAAAAAAAAAAAAAAAATTAGAAGAAAATATATCGCAGACCACACGCAACATCTTGGCCATCATAAATGCCACGACGAAAAATGTTCCAAAAGTGCCACGAGCAATCAAGCCTTTGCCGATCTTTGAATTCTTCAAACCATCCCCTCCGCCGCCGATGATAGAACTCTTCAAATTAGCCGCCGACGGCGCTTAGTTGTCTTATAAGAAACATCGAAATCACCCAGGTGACTTCTTGATGACATTTTAGTTTGGCAATACACGAAACTTGGGAATCTCTTCACTTTGAGGACCATATTTTCATGGCTTTATACCTTTTAGCCTTTAAGGTAGTACAATCCAAAGAGAAGACAAATCAATGGGAAATTGTCGTCTCAGGCGATGACAAGATTTCATAAAACCTTTGATTGGTCTTAATAGTGCTTAGGTTGAAATCGCGCACTTCAAAACAATACAATATAATCTAAAACATTCACTTTTCAATAAATCTATTATGTTACATCACAAATTATGAATTTATAGCAAAGACACCTAAAGTGCTACTTAAAATGAGCATTGCAAAGTTATGAATCAAACCGAAGTTCTGAACAGTTACTTGCATCAAAACAAATCAGAAACTCCTTTTCTATCCGTGAAGAACAAAAGGAAGAACATACTTGAGCCATAACACAAAGAATGCTTAATCGTTATAAGTTCATTGAGGCTCTCATCAAACACCTGCATAAACTTAGTTATTCAGTTTTCTTAGCTAGGATTTCACTTTTAGTTGATTGTAAGCAATATAGGCTCATCAAACACCTTCCACATAAACTTAGTTATTTACTTCACTTACTTAGGCTTTCAGTTTTAGTTGATTGTAAAGCAATATAGGCTCATCAAACATCTTCCCCTAAAGCTTACTGAGTTGATACACTAATTTCAATCTAAATAAAGCTTCTTCAACGTTAATTAACCTTTGTTCTAGTTTTTTGCTAGGTCTTTGTTCTCATTTGGTGTGCAAATACTCATATTTGAAGTATTGTGAATCTAGAATCTGTTTTTCATATTTCCTACAAATTGTAACAAACAAAAATACTTATTTCAAGATTTCCGCCATGATTATCTCCTTTTTAGCTTCTACATCATAACACATGATCGGCATTTCAATCGTTGAAATGTTCATATGCTTATCAAAGATGTCGATTTCATGATTATCTCGTCTTTAGCTTCATCATACCAAAAAAAACCTTCAAAATATATTGAGCATTTCAATTTATGTTCAATAACGCATATAGAAAGTGCATAATTGATGATAAAATCGTGAAATAAATAGGAAGACAAACTGTGTTAATTCCATGATTATGGCGTCTTAAGCTTCTACATCAAACTAAGGATTTCGAAACGTAAAGGTTTAACAATACTTGCCTGCTTCTGCAAAGCTCCACAACAACATTATCAGGCATCACCTCTCGAATAACTCGATCAACATCAGCAGCAGATTCATCAGAAATATAATTCGTTCCGACGAGCCAGATCGCTTCCGGTTCAACAACCCCATTGTTCGCCATGCCGGCACCGGTCCGTACTATTCCTTCAGAATAAGAACAACACATCCAGAATCAGCTAAATCGAGAAGCTGAGAGGTTACTGCAATTCAGATAACCTCAAATGGACCAACAAAGTATATGCATTTTGAGTTCCACAGACTCTTAACAACATGACAACATGGTTTCACACCAAAAACAGACATGCAGACTCCATACCAACAAACATAATAGAGAAAAAACGCCAAGGAAATCAAACAAACCGGTAAGGCTAACGGATTGAAACCCGAAACCCACGACGACCACAGAAGAGCGGCGAATCCATAAGACAGAGAAACCATAGCATGTGGTAGGGAGAGCGAGAAACCAGAGCAAAATCAAATAACATTGTACGAACCTTAACCGGACAACCGACAACAACACCGGCAGCAAGAGGGAACCAACGGACCGAAGCAAAATTTCGATCAGAACTTCCTGGCAAAATGGCAACCATCGCCCCTATGAAAGGCACATCTCACCCATCCACTATCTCATCCCTCATCTCACCGGAGTTACCGCGACGGCGAAAAGTAAGCGGATAACGTGCTCGACGCGTGAAATCGGGCGCGGAACGAAAGCAAAAATCACCATGGCTACAAAGAAAGATCACAAACCCTAAACGAAAGGATTGTAGATCTAGGTTTGCCCACCCAAGAAACGATTGATTTAATTATTGTCATCGCCATAGCCTTTCGGAGGCGAGAAGGCTCTTTGTTTTACCGTCACCACTATCTATCCGGTGGTGTATGTGCGGCGGTGGGCGGTGAGGATGGTGATACGGAAAAAGGCGGCGATTAGTTGATTTGGTGAGAGGGAAAGCGGTGAAATGAAAGGATTGAAGAACGCAATCCATATTTCGTTTGGGAAGAAGGAGCTTGAAGGCTTTTCATTATCGGTAGATGTTTGCTATGGTAGGTAGATGGATAAAGCTCTATTGGATAGAGAGGAAGAAACGGTGCGCATTTCTCATTCGCAGAGGATGGCGGTGGTGGGTTAGAAGTTGAACACGACGTCGTTTCCGAAAAAAAGGGGAAAAAAAAAAAGAAAAGGACAGACTTTAGCGACGACCAAAACGTCGCTAAAGGCGGACGACCAAAAAGGTCGCAAAAAGCCGTATGCAAATTTAATATGTATACTGCTATGTATGATAACTACATAAGACAATTGAAAGCGATAATTATGTTTAACGGTGAGAATTCATACTTACGAAGCTAAAGAAACAAGTGAAACTCACTTTTAAAGATGACAACAACATCGAGCAAGACCTAATTTTTTTTCCCTCTTTTATTATTCAGAAAAGACGGAGAAAATTAAAATAGAAATATGAAGTACACCGTTAAAATTAATATATTTCTACCGGAAGGGGGACGGGATCATAGGTGGGTTGTAGGAATGAAGGCAAACAATATCTACGTCCACAGAACATATTACATCATTGATTATGTTGAAACTATCATGGAACGATACAGAGAAGATCGATTAGCATGGTACCTGCGCAAGTATGACACGCACAAATCGAGAAACTATCATCTATCAATGGGTAATACTACAACATAGTTAATCATGTAAGATGTGTTGTGTGTTTTTGTCGTGTCCATTTTATTGTATGCAAAATTACCTATTTTAACATGTAAACAAAAGTGACTTTCACCTTCAAATATATGACTACCAAATAAATACACTAAAAATATGAGTTTTCTTATTTCTTCCGTGATTAAATAACATTCATTAAAAAAATAAAAAAAATAAAAAAGTGTAAAAATGGGGGCACGTTAAAAAAAATCATTGAATCTAAATGAATCATTCACCTAAAAATCATTGAATCTAAATGTTTCTTGTTTTCTCGGAAGCAATCTGAACATTTTTTAATAAAGTAAAAGAAGTAATGGGCAGCCTCACCTTAAGACGGTCAACGGATGCAGCATGGCTCGAATTTTAAGGAGTTTTTAGTGCGATGATTGTGCGCTCCACTCCCGATGAGGCTTCTACCTTTTATGCTCGCTTCTCTGGAACCTCCGAAAGCCCGATGCAAAGGCGACTTTTCGATGATGTGCCTATTTATGTATCTGTGTGGTCTCTCGCATCCTTAGCCGGGCGGTGGAGTTTCGCTGGCCATGTCCTCTTCTCACACGGGATCCGAGGGGTCTTCTCACCCGGTCATATGGAGTGCACCTCCCGTGGGTAGTTGGAAATATAATTCTGATGCTTCTCTCATGGACTCGGGTTCTGGTGTGGGTCTGATCTTCAGATATGCGCTTGACTCGATTATTACTGCCTTTTCGTTTCACCTCGACCCTTGTATAACTCCTGAGATCCTGGAGATGCAAAGCGATGGAAGAGGCTATTCGTTTGGGACTTTCTGCGAGTCACTTGAGACCGATTGTCTCATCATGTGTTCAAGTATTATTGCGACCGTCCGGATGATATGTCATCTTTTTAGTTTCTTAGCGCGTGACTGTCTTACACTTTCGTCATCCTTTGTTTTTACATCATTTACATTTGTCAAGCACACTGGCAATTTTCCGATGCATTTATTGGCTAGACACGGGTTAAATCATATTGGTCAAATTGTTTGGGGAAAAAGCCCTCCTCATGATGTAATTTCTGCCGTTATTGCGGATTTAGCTTAATAAAAAGTTTATTTTCTTCAAAAAGAATAAAGCAAAAGGTAAATATACTCTCACCAAAAAAAAAATCCGTCATATATCGGATTGTTTCCATTTTTCGTTTTTTAGCAAATCAGTTTCTCTTTAACGAGACGGTATTTGGTCGTATTGGGGTTATCCCAATCTTATTTTATTTTTTTAGTTTTGGTTTGTCCAGTAGTAGGTTGGTGGTGGTCCGACGGTTGTTCAGTGTTGTTTAGGCGGTTGTCCGGTTGTAATTCTATTGTTCTAATAAAATTTCTTTCGTTTCGTAAATAAAAAATCAAATCCGCAACCGAGAGAGAGATTACGTAATTGGAAGGGAAGATATCCAAACAGCACAACCAATTCCGAATAAATCATGTCTAGCTAAAAGATGAACTAGTACACTGTCACTATGCTTGACAAACGAGCATTGAGTAGAGAAAAAAGCTGGCAAAAGAGATAGACAATCTTGAACAAGACATCTCATTGTCGACAAATCATCAGAATGTTTGGACACAAGGTAAGAAATCACTCTAAACAATAATCGTAAAACAGCCCCAACGAATATCTTGTTTCAATGCCAATAAAATCGCCTTCGCTTCCAGAAGCTCCGGACTTATAGTCCGGTCAAAGTGAAATGAGAAGGTAGTTACTATCGATCCAATAGAGTATATGAAAATCATGACAACACCGGAGCCCTCTCCCGTGATAAACACGTATTTATTACACTTCCAACTTTCAGGGAGGCTGAGGATTCCATGAAATAAGGTGAGTAGGCCCAACCGATTCCAGCTGGCACGCACTCATCGCCTATGCTAGAAGTAATAGCACCGATCGAGACGCTCGATCTTCACACAGCAGAAGCTTATGCGATTTACGATATGAGACATAACTAATTAATCCTACGAGAAGGTTAGTAAATTTACCCAAACCGGAGAGAGATGATAAAATCGACCAAGGGAGAAGCCGTAGCTTCCGGATTGTATCTCTTAGCGACGACTGGTGGACGTCGATTCTCGCCGTTGAACCTCCTTGAATATGCACAAGAAAAACCCTAGGTTTTTCTTCTCTTAATGACTAGAACGAGAAACTAATTTTTCTCTTCTTCTATATGTGTTGTGGCTCAATATAGTTGTGTGTATTGTGCTAGGATGAACTCTCTTTATATAGGAAAATAACTAGCTAAGAGAGTTATCCTTTTCACACCACAAAAAACCTATTCCCATAAAAAAAGATTTTTTTGCTACAAAATAAGAGATAATTCCCAAAAAATCAATCTCTTAATTTTTCCATTAATTATCCTACAAATAGATAATTAATTAATTACACACGTGACATTATCTAGGAAAATTTCTTCTCCTAAATTATCCACAATAAAGGGCGCCAACATCATCATTAAAATAATAGAAAATGTCGTTTCTATTTAAATATTATTTACCAAATAAATAATATTGCATATTCATTAAATAGACCAACTATTTAATTTATAGATTTTTGTCCAGAAGTACAAAATTATCAAAAAATCGGGATAGAAGGAAACTGTAATTTAATAAGGACAAAGTAACAATTATGAAGTAACAAATGTGGAATAGAGTAAATATGAAGTAACAATTGTGAAACACAAAATAACATTAACACGTGAAGTAACAATTTTAAAGTAACAATTGTTATTTTTGTCATTTATAATCATGAAAATGTTACTTTTGTCCTTCCAGACCCATTTATTAATTTTTTGTCCTTGCGGCCCCTTCCCCCTTTAATTTATTCTCGAGGATCCATAAAACGAGAAAACACTCGCGTGTTAGGAGCCAACCCGGGGACCATGGACCTATAATCAGTAGCTACAATAAATCAAATAAAATATTCATCGACCAGAATATTTCTACTTAATTCATTAATTCCAGAATTAAGCCACCATAAATCCGAAACTGAACTCTATCGATTATAGATATAACTTATTCTCAAAACGTCGAGTCGAGCTGATAAGCAGCCATTGATATAATCATTTCATACAAACTAACCCTCCCTAGACTATCCGCAATGAAGCAGGATTATTTCCGTTAATCTGCTTCAATACATCTTATCATTATTTACCATTAACCCACTAGTGATCAATTAGTTCATAACAAATACGAACTCTCGAGATTGATCAGTTTCTAGGGTTTACAAATAAGGGGATTGTCTTTCTACTCCCCGTAGGAAGGAATGGATTCCATATCTATGAGACACACACTTCTTACTCATTCCAGAATAGTGCCAACGTGAAAGTGTTTCGGACCGCATCTCTTAGCGATCCTTAACGAACACATCAAACCCTATCCTGAAACCGGTAGAGTCTCAGAATCACTTCGGATTAAGGTTAATCCATATATGATCATCTTGTGATTTAATAAGATTTCTCAATCACGGAATTATATGAGAAACTCGGTTAAATCGGTCCAGTCCTATATGACTCTCATCATATATAAATGCCCAACTTAGACAACCAATGTTGACGGTCCGGATAAGACGGTCACACCATAAAGTGTTCTGGGCACATTAATGGTGGTTTAATCAATAGACCCCATACTTTGATTAACTTCACCACGGACTAATAATTCAAGTGTATCACCATAAACTTAATCCTCATGTGTCACACACTAAGTTATATGGCTACATATGATACAACTTGGGGTTTTCAGTAGTGTATTACTTACAAGCACGTAGCAAGTGTTGGAAAGGTGTCCTAAACCCAATCGGGTTGGACCGGATCCGACCGGGTCGGGTCATTTACAGTCTATTTAGTTCATGTAACTTTATTCTGATTAATAAAAGCACTTATGTTATTATATATTCTTTAATCTTCATATTATTTGTTGTATATATATAGTAACGTCCCTAGTATCAAACTGTGATAGAGAAACCATGATAGTGATTATGGTTTATGAGATCTCTAATCACTATAACAAGTTTGGTACTTAAATGTCTCTAGTCTTATATATTGTCAAATGGGACATTGATAGTATTATCAAACTAGCACGTATTAGATGTCTTCTATCTTATAGAAGGTAGGGATAGATCTCGTCTATCAAAGTGTAGAGACACTTGGACTGTACGTGGACGTGTATTAGAGAATGTATGCGTTAGATCGACCCACTTACATTAAGTGTCACACTATGTGGCGGTTGTGTAATTATCCTTTTGACCGAGTCTTCATGGCATCACGGTGTGAATTGTCATGCTTCGACACTATTGAGATTTCCCTAGCCACGGGCGATCATGCGGTAGTGATTGGGTATGATATTGAAGCATCGCGGAGTATACATGTTTAGGTTGTCCGGGAATCGCGTATCATGTGATTGGGATTGAATATCCGAAATGGCCTTCTTATAAGGAATGTCTAGCTCTCGAGAATCTTTGCAAAGTGGGAGTAAATGTGTTATTCGAGAGAGCATGATATCCGATTATAACATATGATCGTTAATGTATTGACACTCGAGATACGATCGTATGGATATTATTACAGCGATAGGATATTAAGTTGCACGGTAACTGCTTCTCATGAAAGGTAGTAGTCAACGCTTTTGACTCTTCCGATGATTGGGGATCACGGTGTGTTGCTAAGACGCTATCCCGTGATCGTTAGGTATGAAGGGCATTTTAGTAAATTGCACTTTGTGTCTACGGCCAACATATTCGGAAGCCTATCGGGTCACACACATATGAACATCGAGTCAGATTAAAATACAGTTATAGTTAATAACCAAATAAGAAAAGTTTATCTCTAAACTATAAAGGTTATAGTGGTAAATTAATATGGTGGTATTTATTTATTATGAATAAATAAAATACAAGATATTAATTATATATAAATTATATTAATTAAAGAATATTCCGGAAGTCAATTCATTGACTATTGGGGCGCCAGATTGGTGTGTATAAGATACACTTGGATTGTGCACTTTAATTAATAAGATTACCATAATATTAATATAAGATATTAATTGATTTTTTAGAAAAAAGATTTATGGTAATAAGATAATTATATTCAATATAAGATATTGGCAAAGTTAATTATAATTAAAGAGATAAATCAATCTAATTGATTTTCCTTATTTTATTGGGAAAATGTTTTCTTCTCCTCCACACATCATATGGGGCGCCACCTCCTCTATATAAAGGAAGTGGGTGTCAAGCTCTTTTGTACATCACAATTACAAGAGCTCATAGTTCTTGTGTAAAATAGAGAGCAACCTATAGTGAGTTTGTGAGGGAGGAAAAATGCCGGTCTAGCAACCGGAGTTTTTCCGATAGCAATCCAAGGAGGATTCCGGCGAGGAGTTCGTGTGGATTAGCGATAGAGGCCGAACGCGTGGACGGCTTGCGCACTGTACTACTCTCCGTTGACGGTCAAAGCGACGATCTTATAGATCATCTAAGGTATAACTGTCAAACTACTTAACGTGTTTATTGCATTAAACGAAGAACGATCTAGTAAAAGGAAATCAAAATTTAAATTCCGCTGCGTTAAACTAGTGATTTCTAACAGTGGTATCGGAGCCAGACTTCAAGCTTAAGCAACAAGCATAATTTAATTGCGTAGTATTTAATCGATAGATGCAAGATTTAAATCACGAGACGTTAAAACAAAACAAAAGTAGGGTTTTAAGGGGGCTCGGCTGACTGGCGGTGCCCCCTCCTCTGCGGCGGCGGAGGCGGCGGCGGCTTTAAGGCTGCCGTCGTCGGCTGTCCTCTTCCAACGGGGAAATCGACCCTTTCGTTTTATGATATTTATTGTGCATAGATATCTCGTTTGTTTAGTTGTGTCATATGGCCAAACAATGGTTCAAATAGTTTGGGCCATTGGAAACCACATGACATATTGGCATTTCCAAATTTTGATTGGAATAGGCCTAGGCCCTTTTCAAATATTTGATTTGTATAAGGCCTAAGCCTAGGCCATTTCCAAAATTTTGATTTTGGAAAGTGGCCAGGCCTAAACCAAAATTATTTGGCCTTTCCAAATATTTGATTTGGAATAGGCGTAGGCCCATTTCAAATATTTGATTTGTAAAAGGCCTAGGCCACTTCCAAAATTTTGATTTTGGAAAGTGGCCAGGCTCAAGCCAAATTTAGTTTTGGAAAAGGAAACAAATTGGAGACTTTATAATTTTAATTTTATTTTGAATAGTTCAAATTTAATTGAAATTAAAATCGATTTAAAATTAAATGTTAATTTTAATTTTCGATTAAGTCATATAATTAATTAAATGTTATTTAATTATTTGATGTGATAAAATAAAGACGCATAAGTAGTTAAAATTAGAATTTAATCTTTTCATAAGATAAAATTATATGGATTAGATATGTAGATATAATGTGATTATATGGACCCCGATTGATCATGGACTCGACCAATAGGAAAGATGAGAATGTTTTCTTTATGTTGGTTTTTTAACAAAAAAATTGTCCTAGGCCGTTATTAAGAACGTGACCTAGTTTACTTTTTGCATTTAGCCCATTCCCATTGTTGGAAAATGATGGTTAAAATGGAAGTGTTGAATGATATGTCATATTGGGCCTATTGGGCCTAAGTGGTGAATGGAAAGTGTTAGCAATTGGAGAAAACAATTTCTCCCACATTGGAAGGAAGGAAGGAAAAGAGCCAATATATATATGATGTTGTATTAGTGTAGTGGTAAGAATTTACCAACTTTATACACCGTTCTCTACGCGCGGGCGCAGTGGGGGGGGGTGCAAATCCGGATGGATTTCAGCTTGAACTTGTGTGCGAGCGTGCGTCCTGCGGACACGAATGCAACTCGATTCATAGGCTCCCAGTGAAGGTTCGGTTTTGCAACCTGAACTTTTATTTTTGAACGAATGCTGAAAATTCGGAGGATACTGTGCGAATCATCGACATCAGTACTTTTATTTTCGAAATGACATCGATCATGTGCATATCTCGTGACCTTCCAACCGACAACACTTATGGCATCATGTGCCTGCTCCAATTTGAGCTTTAATGACATTCATTTCGTGGTAATGAAGTTGAAATTTGTTCCACTTCGTATTCCATCGCCCCACTCTCTCTCTCTACGAATAAAGCCTATATAAACAGACTTTCTGATCGATTCTTGATACCGAAAAACTAGCAATCGCTTCTTCTTACTTCTTTTCTACATGAAAACTGAGAGTTCAAACTACAAGGTTCTTAAGCAATTGAAGGGGTTGTGCTTCCTGTCATTGCTATCCGTTCTATCCTGGGAGATTAACGTCCTGCTGAAGCTCACGGCACACGAAGGTGAGGGGCGAATTAGTCTTAAGGAAACTGTGTGCAACACAGGGCTCGGATTATATATCCTTTTCTGTTTTCTTTGCAATTGTAATTCGAATTTGTTATTATTCGTTTCATTGTAATTTTTATTTCGTTTACGAACAAGATTGTCCAACAATCTTAAGACTAATTCTGATAATTCTTGTTCACTGACGGAAAGAATTGAAAACGAACAGTTTCAATAACTATGTTGAATCGAGTTAGTTCTTGTGTTGAACAGTTTCGATTTTAATAAACTGTTCATAACAGTTTTGTGGTTCAGTTTTCTGTACTTGAAGAAAGCGAATCGAGCTGAATTTTAAACGAGTTGTTTATTAAACGAGCTGTTTATTAAACGAGCTGTTTTATTGAAAAACGAGCTGTTTGATTAAACGAGCTGTTTTATTAAAACCAAGTTGTTTTGGGTTCTAAACGAATCTTTTGTTGAATTGAGTATAGTTCAATTACAAATTGTTCTATAAATTGTTGAAAGGAAATTTAATCAATTTGTGTGTTAAATTTCAGAAATGTCAACCAGTACGGCTCAGAATGGTGCTGATGGTCAGACTCAGTCTTTGGCTATGGTGCAACAAGTGCCAAATCGAGGTGTTGCTCCTATGAATCAGCATGAGAGGCCTGAAAAATTCAATGGGCTGAATTTTAAGAGATGGCAACAAAAGATGATGTTCTATCTCACAACTTTGCGTATGGCTAAATTCCTAACCGATGATCCACCAACACCGGAAGCGGAAGGAGAGCCGAATCAAGATTTTCTGTTTGCCATGGATGAATGGAAACAATCTGATTATCTTTGTAGACATTATGTAATGAATTGTTTATGTGATTCATTGTATGATGTTTATTGTGATAAAAAGAGTGCAAAAGAATTGTGGGAGGCATTAGATAAAAAGTATAGAACCGAAGATCTTTGGTACAAAGAAATTTGTCGTTAAGTGTTCTTGGAGTACAAGATGGTGGACTCTAGACCACTCATGGAACAAGTGGAAGAATTTCATTGATTCTTCACGAGATTCAAGTTGAAAAGATGCGACTTAGTGAAACTTTCCAAGTCGCTTGTGTTATTGAGAAATTACCAAATGCGTGGAAAGATTTCAAGAATTATCTTAAGCATAAGCGAAAGGAAATGAGCATGGAAGATCTTGTTGTTAGGCTTCGTATTGAAGATGACAATAAGAAGTCCGATAAAAGAGGAAATTACTCGAATCTTGCAAGGGCCAACGTGGTAGAACATGGCCAAAGCTCGAAAAAGAACAAGTTTGTTAAGAAATCAAAAAAGGGACCAAAAGCTAAATTGGGACCGAAAGGTGGCATTGAAAAGCCTAAGTTCCAAGGGAAATGTTTCAATTGTGACAAGATTGGTCACAAATCTGCTGATTGCAAGCTACCAAAGAAGAAGGTTTAAAGCAAATATTGTTCAAGGCATGGAAGATATTGATCTTTGTCTTTGTTGTGTCGAGGTGAACATGGTGGATTCAAATCCTAGAGAATGGTGGGTAGACACAGGAGCTACAAGGCACATATGCTCTCGACAGGAAGTGTTTACTAATTTGAGTCAATTCAAGGTAATGAGACTTTGTTCATGGGAAACTCGGCTACTACGCTATAGCCGGAAAAGGAGAAGTGATTACGAAGATGACTTCGGCAAGCATCTAACTCAAGAATGTGCTATATGTCCCGGATATGCGTAAGAATCTGGTGTCTGGAGTGCTATTGAATAAAAATGGCTTCCGTCTTGATTTAGAATCCGACAAGTTTACTTTAACTAAGAGTGGTATGTATGTCGGTAAGGGGTATGCATGTAATGGCATGGTTAAGCTGAATGTAATGGCTGTTAGGCCAAACAATATCAATAATAATATTGTTTGGTTACCTTACTGGTTGAGTCACCTTCCTTATGGCATGGTAGACTAGGACATGTTAATTACGATTCCCTGCGTAGATTAATAAGTCTAAAATATATCCCCAAATTCGAAATTGATAAAGAACATAAGTGTGAAACTTGTGTTGAAGCGAAATTAACAAGAGCATCCTTTCAAAATGTTGAAAGAAATACGCAACCACTCGAACTAATACATAGCGACGTGTGTGATCTTAAAATTGTGCAATCGAGAGGCGGAAATAATTATTTTATTACCTTTATCGATGACTGCACTAAATATTGCTATGTATACTTGTTAAAAGGAAAATATGAAGCGATAGATAAATTTTTTTTATTAGTAAAAGAAGTTGAGAATCAACATGGAAAAAAGATCAAAATACTCCGGAGCGATAGAGGTGGTGAATATTTGGCACCACTAAGTGATTTTTGTGCTGAACATGGGATTATTCATGAAATAACTGCGCCATGGTCACCACAATCGAACGGAGTTGCTGAAAGGAAAAATCGAACATTGAAAGAAATGTTGAATTCAATGTTGTTGAGTTCAAGAGTATCACAAAACTTGTGGGGGGAAGCTATCCTTTCTAGCAATTATCTTTTAAATAAGATACCCCGAAAGAAACAAGAGAAAACTCCTTATGAATCGTGGAAAGGTAAACCACCTTCTTACAAATACTTGAAAGTGTGGGGTGCCTTGCAAAGGTGCTCGACTACTACACCCAAAGTAGTAAAGATAGGATCAAAAGCGTTGATTGTATATTCATTGGATATGCGCTGCAACAAGAGTGCTTATCGATTTCTTGTGTATAAGTCGATAATCTCAAATACATAAAAATACGATAATCGAATCGAGAAATGCATCATTCTTTGAGAATGTATTTCCGGCTAAAACAAATGAACCTAGTTCATTAAAGCGTGTTCATGTTCGTGGATCACCCTTCCGAACAAGTAAATGAAGAAGAGCCAACCGAGGTTGAGCCAAGAAGAAGCAAGAGGTCGAGAATCGAAAAATCTTTTGGTGAAGATTTTATCATTTATATGATAGAGACAGATCCTCAAGGCTTTAAAGAAGCGACAACTTCTTCGAAGGTCCAATGTGGAAAGAAGCAATAAATAGTGAAATAGACTCTATATTGCAAAATCATACTTGGGGAGTTAGTTGATTTACCTCCGTGGATGTAAGCCACTAGGATCAAAATGGATCTTTAAGAGGAAAATGAAACTTGATGGATCTATTGATAAATATAAGGCCGTACTAGTAATAAAATGTTATAGTCAAAAGAAGGTCTTGATTATTTTGACACATATTCTCCAAAGGACGAGAATAACTTCTATTAGGATGGTACTTATATAGCGGCTTATGCGTAATTTAGAAGTACATCAAATGGATGTGAAAACTTTTTTAAATGGAGATTTAGAAGAAGAAATCTACATGGAACAACCTGAGGTTTTTTCTAGTCCAGACAAGATAAGAAAGTGTGTAAATTGGTTAAGTCATTATATGGCTTAAAACAAGCACCAAAACAATGGCATCAAAAGTTTGATCATGTTATGCTTAAAAAGGGTTCAAAACCAATGAATGTGATAAATGTATTTACATGAAAGAAACAAAAGATGGCTATGTCATCTTATGTCTTTATGTGGATGACATCTTGATAGTTGGTAGTAATGATAAGATGATCAAATCTACCAAAGATATGTTAAACGCCATTTGAAATGAAAGATATGGGTTTAGCGAGAGATGATATTGGGAATTAGAATTACAAGAAATTCTAATGGTCTCATTTTCATCAATCTAATTATATTGATAAAATCCTGGAAAAGTTCAATAAAGATGATTCAAATGAAGCTAGAACTCCAATAGATCAAAGTCACCTTTGTTCAAAAATAAAGGTGAGGTGTATCTCAATTAGAGTACGCATGATCATTGGAAGTCTAATGTACTTAATGAGTTGTACTAGACCGGATATCGCCACGCTGCTGTTGGCAAGCTAAGTAGATATACTAGTAATCCGAGTCATGAACATTGGAAAGCTATAGTGAGGTTACTGAGATACTTAAGATATACTCGTAAGTATGGCCTTCACTATACAAGAGAACCAATTGTTATAGAAGGATATACTTATGCAAATTGGATTTCAGATTCAAAGGATTCAAAATCCACAAGTGGTTTTGTATTCACGTTAGGCGGAGGAGCCGTGTCTTGGAAATCTTCCAAACAAACCGTGATAACCAGATCCACAATGGAATCTGAGTTTGTAGCCTTAGATAAATGTGGGGAAGAGGCAGAATGGTTGCATCAATTCCTAGAGGATATTCCTCAATGGCCGAAGCCAGTGCCAGGAATATGTATTCACTGTGACAGCCAATCAGCGATTGGAAGAGCACAAAATATAATGTATAATGGCAAGTCTAGGCACATACGCCGAAGACATAATTCCATTAGACAACTACTTTCAACTGGTACGATTACCTTAGACTATGTTAAGTCAGAGGATAATCTTGCGGATCCGCTAACCAAAGGGTTAAATAGAGAGGTAGTTGCTAAATCATCAAGAGGAATGGGACTAAAGCCCATGGAATAAAACTTTTGCAAAGGAAAATCCAACCTTGTAGATTGGAGATCCCAAGATCTTGGTTCAATGGGAAAACCTAATTGCCGAAGTAAAGTCACTGTGGGGGGTAACCCTCAAGCTCATTCCTAAGATGAAGAAACAGTGAGATTGAACGAGGATAAGCCCACAGAAGAGCTTTTAATGATTTGTGTAAGAAGAATATTTTGAGAAAATTCTCAATTACGTAATCACCTATGTAAGAGAGAAGAGGGCCGCTTCAAAGGGAATTGTGAGGGCGCAATTCTTAGAAACTCTTACTGAACCAGGCAGATGTCCACGGCCAAAATGGACATAACCGCAAGAACCTATGTTGATAGGTAGATGCAGTGTGGTTGATATGTCATCATTTACATCAACGGCAGAATAGTTCAAGGACATCGCGTCTACTAGTCAGCCAGTAAAGTAAACATATTTAATCAAGGGAAGGTTCAAAGGGTCACACCTACCTATCCTATGCATTGATCTACCGCCGAACTCTCAATTTCATTCTTAGAGCCTTTGCTAGGGTTTAAACACTATTCCATTCATGTGAGGATTGTTGGAAAATGATGGTTAAAATGGAAGTGTTGAATGATATGTCATATTGGGCCTATTGGGCCTAAGTGGTGAATGGAAAGTGTTAGCAATTGGAGAAAACAATTTCTCCCACATTGGAAGGAAGGAAGGAAGGAAAAGAGCCAATATATATATGATGTTGTATTAGTGTAGTGGTAAGAATTTACCAACTTTATACACCGTTCTCTACGCGCGGGCGCAGGGGGGGGAGGTGCAAATCCGGATGGATTTCAGCTTGAACTTGTGTGCGAGCGCGCGTCCTGCGGACACGAATGCAACTCGATTCATAGGCTCCCAGTGAAGGTTCGGTTTTGCAACCTGAACTTTTATTTTTTGAACACAATGCTGAAAATTCAGAGTGATACTGTGCAGATACTGATACTGTACTTTTATTTTCGAGTTGATACTGATACTGTGCATATACTGTGACCTTCCAACTGACAACACTTATGGCATCTGTGCTGCTCCACCTCGAGCTTTAATGACATTCATTTCGTGGTAATGAAGTCGAGGTCGTTCCACTTCGTATTCCATCGCCTCAGCTCTCTCTACTACGAATAAAGCCTATATAAACAGACTTCTGATCGCTTCTTGATACCGAAAAACTAGCAATCTGCTTCTTCTTACTTCTTTTCTACATGAAAACTGAGAGTTCAAACTACAAGGTTCTTAAGCAATTGAAGGGGTTGTGTTTCCTGTCATTGCTATCCGTTCTATCCTGGGAAATTAACGTCCTGCTGAAGCTCACGGCACACGAAGGTGAGGGGGCGAATTAGTCTTAAGGAAACTGTGTGCAACACAGGGCTCGGATTATATATCCTTTTCTGTTTTCTTTGCAATTGTAATTCGAATTTGTTATTATTCGTTTCATTGTAATTTTTATTTCGTTTATGAACAAGATTGTCCAACACCCGTTAGCTCCCCCCGTGTGCGGCGGGTGTAATTATTTATTAGATAGATTATTATGTAACAAGAATGGAGCAAGAAGATGAATACCAAAGAGGGATAAAGAACCCATTGGCGTACATCAATAAAGATCCTATTGGCGGTTGCAGATACTCTTAGTTTGGGACCCGCGGGAGAGGCGAACCGATGACCTCCCTAGGTATTCTCAAGCCACTCAGCACTTGATCGAGTCAAGCTACTTGGTGAATGATTCATTTATATAAAATTCATATATTCCCCTCTCCTCCCCTCCCCTCCCTTCTATAATAATAATAATAATAATTGTAATTGTAACGGTCAAAGTTTGTTTTTTTTGGAGGGAAAGTACCAGTTAATTTTGACATTTTAACTTTTATTTATAGTGTTCCTCAAAAAAAAAAAAAAAAAAAAAAAAAAAAAACCTTTTAGTTATAGTTATTAATTTTAATTGTAATGTTATAAATGTCTGTATTGACAATGAATTTAAATAATTCGATAAATTTATTATTTTAAAGGTTGGTTTCACTGTTCAATTTCATCATCAGCTTTAATAGTGTGTTTTGACGGCATAGTTTGATCGTTTGACATAATTGTAGATTTAACGGTACGATTTATTTGTTCAATGTATTGAACATTACGATCAACACTTATATTTATAACTACATAAGACAATTGAAAGCGATAATTACGTTTAACGGTGAGAATTCATACTTACGAAGCTAAACAAACAAGTGAAACTCACTTTTAAAGATGACAACAACATCGAGCAAGACCTAATTTTTTTCCCCTCTTTTATTATTCAGAAAAGATGGAGAAAATTAAAATAGAAATATGAACTACACCGTTAAAATTCATAATTAAAATCAACAACCACATTGAATAATTAAATTTCATAGTTACTATAAACAATTAATATATTTCTACCGGAAGGGGGACGGGATCATAGGTGGGTGGAAGGAATGAAGGCAAACAATATCTACGTCCACAGAACATATTACATTATTGATTATGTTGAAACTATCATGGAACGATACAGAGAAGATCGATTAGCATGACACTTGCGCAAGGATGACACACACAAATCGAGAAACTATCATCTATCAATGGGTACTACTACAACATAGTTAATGATGTAAGATGTGTTGTGTGTTTTTGTCGTGTCCATTTTATTGTACGCAAAATTACCTATTTTAACATGTAAACAAAAGTGACTTTCACCTTCAAATATATGACTACCAAATAAAAACACTAAAAATATGAGTTTTCTTATTTCTTCCGTGATTAAATAACATTCATTAAAAAAATAAAAAAAAAATAAAAAAGTGTAAAAATGGGAGCACGTTAAAAAAATCATTGAATCTAAATATTCACCTAAAAATATCATTGAATCTAAATGTTTCTTGTTTTCTCGAAAGCAATCTGAACATTTTTTAATAAAGTAAAAGAAGTAATGGGCAGTCTCACCTTAAGACGGTCAACGGATGCAGCATGACTCGAATTTTAAGGAGTTTTTTAGTGCGATGATTGTGCGCTCCACCCCCGATGAGGCTTCTACCTTTTGTCTGCTTCTCTGGAACCTCTGGAAAGCCCGATGCAGTGCAGTTTTTGATGATGTGCCTATTTATGTATCATGTGTGGTCTCTGCATCCTTAGCCGGCGCAGTGGAGTTTCGTCAGGCCATGTCCTCTTCTCACACGGGATCTGAGGGGTCTTCCCACCCGGTCATATGGAGTGCACCTCCCGTGGGCAGCTGGAAATGTAATTCTGATGCTTCTCTCATGGTCTCGGGTTCTGGTGTGGGTCTGATCTTCAGATATGCGCTTGACTCGATTATTGCTGCCTTTTCGTTTCACCTCAACCCTTGTATAAGTCCTGATATCCTGGAGATGCAGGCGATGGAAGAGGCTATTTGTTTGGGACTTTCTGCAGTCACTTTCGAGACTGATTGTCTGCCATGTGTTCAAGTATTATTGCAGCCGTCGGATGATATGTCTGTCTTCAGTTGCTTAGCGCGTGACTGTCTTAGACTTTCGTCATCCTTTGTTTTTACATCATTTACATTTGTCAAGCACACTGGTAATTTTCCGACGAATTTATTGGCTAGACACGGGTTAAATCATATTGGTCAAATTGTTTGGGGAACAAGCCCTCCTCATGATGTAATTTCTGCCGTTATTGCGGATTTAGCATAATAAAAAAGTTTATTTTCTTCAAAAAGAATAAAGCAAAAGGTAAATATACTCTCACCAAAAAAAAATCCGTCATATATCGGATTGTTTCCATTTTTGTTTTTTAGCAAATCAGTTTCTCTTTAACGAGACCGTATTTGGTCGTATTGGGGTTATCCCAATCTTATTTTATTTTTTTAGTTTTGGTTTGTCCAGTAGTAGGTTGGTGGCGGTCCGACGGTTGTTCAGTGTTGTTCCGGCGGTTGTCCGGTTGTAATTCTATTGTTCTAATAAAATTTCTTTCGTTTCGTGAAAAAAATCAAATCTGCAACCGAGAGAGAGATTACATAATTGGAAGGAAAGATATCCAAACAACACGACCAATTCCTAATAAATCATGTCTAGCTAAAAGATGACTAGTACACTGTCACTACGCTTGACAAACGAGCATTGAGTAGAGAAAAAAGCTGGCAAAAGAGATAGACAATCTTGAACAAGACATCTCATTGCCGACAAATCATCTGAATGTTTGGACACAAGGTAAGAAATCACTCTAAACAATAATCGTAAAACAGCCCCAACGAATATCTTGTTTCAATGCCAATAAAATCGCCTTCGTCTCTAGAAGATCTGGGCTTATATTCCGGTCAAAGTGAAATGAGAAGGTAGTTACTGTCGATCCAATAGAGTATATGAAAATCATGTCAACACCGGAGCCCTCACCCGTGACAAACACGTATTTATTACACTTCCAACTTTCAGGGAGGCTGAGGATTCCATGAAATAAGGTGAGTAGGCCCAACTGATTCCAGCTGGTACGCACTTATCTCCTATGCTAGAAGTAATAGCACCGATCGAGACGCTCGATCTTCGCACAGCGGAAGCTTATGCGATTTACGATATGAGACATAACTAATTAATCCTACGAAAAGGTTAGTAGATTTACCCAAACCGGATAGAGATGATAAAATCGACTAAGGGAGTAGCCGTAGTCTTCCGAATTGTATCTCCTAGCGACGACTGGTGGACGTCGATCCTCACCGTTGAACCTCCTAGAATAAGCACAAGAAAAACCCTAGGTTTTTCTTCTCTTAATGACTAGAACGAGAAACTAATTTTTCTCTTCTTTTATTTGTGTTGTGGCGCAATATAGTTGTGTGTATTGTGCTAGGAGGACTCTCTTTATATAGGAAAATAACTAGCCAAGAGAGTTATCCTTTTCACACCACAAAAATCCTATTCCCATAAAGAAAAGATATTTTTGCTACAAAATAATAGATAATTCCCAAAAAATCAATCTCTTAATTTTTCCATTAATTATCCAACAAATATATAATTAATTAATTACACACGTGACATTATCTAGGAAAATTTCTTCTCCTAAATTATCCACAATAAATGGCGACAACATCATCATTAAAATAATAGAAAATATCGTTTCTATTTTCCATATTATTTACTAAATAAATAATATTGCATATTCATTAAATAGACCAACTATTTAATTTATAGATTTTTGTCCAGAAGGACAAAATTATCAAAAAATCGGGATAGAAGGAAACTGTAATTTAATAAGGACAAAAGTAACAATTACGAAGTAACAAATGTGGAATAGAGTAAATATGAAGTAACAATTGTGAAACACAAAGTAACATTAACACGTGAAGTAACAATTTTAAAGTAACAATTGTGATTTTTATCTTTTATAATCATGAAAATATTACTTTTGTCCTTCCAGACCCATTTATTAATTTTTTTGTCCTTGTGGCCTCTTCCCCCTTTAATTTATTCTCGAGGTTACATAAAACGAGAAAACAATCGCGTGTTAGGAGCCAACCCGGGGACCATGGACCTATAATCAGTAGCTACAATAAATCAAATAAAATATTCATCGAACATGATATTTCTACTTAATTCATTAATTCCAGAATTAAGCCACCATAAATCCGAAACTGAACTCTATCGATTATAGATATAACTTATTCTCAAAACGTCGAGTCGAGCCGATAAGCGTCCATTAATATAATCATTTCATACAAACTAACCCTTCATAGACTATCCGTAATAAAGCAGGTTTATTTCCGTAAACCTCCTTCAATACATCTTATCATTATTTACCATTAACCCACTAGTGATCAATTAGTTCATAACAAATACGAACTCCCGGGATTGATCAGTTTCTAGGACTAACAAATAAGGGGATTGTCTTTCTACTCCCCGCAGGAAGGAATGGATTCCATACACACTTCTCACTCATTCCAGAATAGTGCCAACGTGAAAGTGTTTCGGACCGCGTCTCTTAGCGATCCTTAACGAACACATCAAATCCTATCCTGAAACCAGTAAGAGTCTGTAATCACTTTAGGATTAAGGTTAATCCATATATGATCATCTTGTGATATAATAAGATTTCTCAATCACGGAATTATATGAGAAACTCAGATTAAATCAGTCCAGTCCTATATGACTCTCATCATATATAAATGCCCCACTTAGACAACCAATGTTGACGGTCCGGATAAGACGGTCACACCATAAAGTGTTCTGGGCACATTAATGGTGGTTTAATCAATAGACCTCATACTTTCATTAACTTCACCACGGACTACTAGTTCAAGTGTATCACCATAAACTTAATCCTCATGTGTCACACACTAAGTTATATGGCTACATATGATACAACTTGGGGTTTTTAGTAGTGTATTACTTACAAGGACGTAGCAAGTGTTGGAAAGGTGTCCTAAACCCAATCGGGAGGGACCGGATCTGACCGGGTCGGGTCATTTACAATCTATTTAGTTCATGTAATAACTTTATTATCATTAATAAAAGCACTTATGTTATTATATATTGTTTAATCTTCATATTATTTGTTGTATATATATAGTAACGTCCCTAGTATCAAACTGTGATAGAGAAACCATGATAGTGATTATGGTTGATGAGATCTCTAATCACTATAACAAGTTCGGTACTTAAATGTCTCTAGTCTTATATATTGTCAAATGGGACATTGATAGTATAATCAGACTAGCACGTATTAGATGTCTTCTATCTTATAGAAGGTAGGGATATATCTCATCTATCAAAGTGTAGAGACACTTGGACTGTACGTGGACGTGTATTAGAGAATGCATACGTTAGACTGACCCACTTACATTAAGTGTCACACTATTTGGTGGTTGTGTAATTATCCTTTTGACCGGAGTCTTCATGGCATCATAGTGTGAATTGTCATGCTTTGACACTATTGAGATTTCCCCTAGCCACGGGGCGATCATGCGGTAGTGATTGGGTATGATATTGAAGCATGCGGAGTGTACATGTTTAGTCGTCCGGGAATCGCGTATCCTATGATTGAGATTGAATATCCGAAATGACCTTCTTATAAGGAATGTCTAGCTCTCGAGAATCTTTGTAAAGTGGGAGTAAATGTGTAATTCCGAGAGAGCATGCTATCCAAATTATAAGATACGATCGTTAATGTATTGACACTCGAGATACGATCGTAAGGATATTATCACAGCGATAGGATTGCAAGTTGCACGGTAACTGCTTCACATGAAAGGTAGTAGTCACTGCTTTTGACTCTTCCGATGATTGGGGGTCACGGTGTGTTTCTAGACGCTATCCCATGATCGTTAGGTATGAAGGGCATTTTAGTAAATTGCACTTTGTGTCTACGGCCAACATATTCGGAAGCCTATCGGATCACACACATATGAACATCGAGTCGGATTAAAATGCGGTTATAGTTGATAACCAAATAAGAAAAGTTTATCTCTAGACTATAAAGGTTATAGTGGTAAATTAATATGAATAAATAAAATACAAGATATTAATTATATATAAATTATATTAATTAAAGAATATTCCGGAAGTCAATTCAATGACTATTGGGGCGCCACATTGGTGTGTATAAGATACACTTGGATTGTGCACTTTAATTAATAAGATTACCATAATATTAATATAAGATATTAATTGATTTTTAGAAAAATAGATTTATGGTAATAAGATAATTATATTCAATATAAGATATTGGCAAAGTTAATTATAATTAAAGAGATAAATCAATCTAATTGATTTTCCTTATTTTATTGGGAAAAGGTTTTCTTCTCCTCCACACATCATATGGGGTGCCACCTCCTCTATATAAAGGAAGTTGGTGTCAAGCTCTTTTGTACATCACAATTGCAAGAGCTCATAGTTCTTGTGTAAAATAGAGAGCACCCAATAGTGAGTTTGTGAGGGAGGAAAAAGGCCGGTCTAGCAACCGTAGTTTTTCCGATAGCAATCCAAGTAGGATTCTGGCGAGGAGTTCGTGTGGATTAGCAATAGAGGCCGGACGCGTGGACGGCTTGCGCACTGTACTACTCTCCATTGACGGTCAAAGCGACGATCTTATAGATCATCTAAGGCATAACCGTCAAACTACTTAACGTGCTTATTGCATTAAACGAAGAACGATCTAGTAAAAGGAAATCAAATTCTAAATTCCGCTGCGTTAAACTAGTGATTTCCTAACAGCAAGTAATTAAGATGATAATAAATCTGTCATTTATTAATTCAAAAAACAATTACATAAATTGTCTTTCGGGCGCTACTTCCAACAATCTCCCACTTGCCCGTAAGGACAATCAACAATTGACGTTCGGGCACACTATCTCTAACAATCTCCCACTTTCCTGTAAAGACAAGCAATGATTGTTTCTTAAAGCACCACACCCTTATTCTAATTATCCACAACATTCTCTCACTTGCTCTAAAGCAGATGTGACATATCTCCCAATTTCATACCCGTCAAGCGCTTATCAGTTACATTAGATGCCATATGACTTGGTAAACTGATCAGCTAGGTTGTCGGCTCAAAGCGATCTTAAGGACCGATACGTCACCTGTTTGCACGATCTGTCTGACCAGGTGGTACTTTCTCTCAATATGCTTTTGACCTCTTGTGATTGCGAAGATCATTTGCATGAGCTACCTCTCAACTGTTTTCACAGTAAAATGATATCGGCTCATCGAGACTTGGAATTACTTCCCAATCCACAAAGAACTTCTCAAGCCACAATGCCGTTTTAGCTGCTCCGAAAGCTGCTATGTATTTGACTAACAGAGTCAAATTGGCAGTGCTGGATTGCTCCAGACTGTAGCTCCATCACAATGAGTAAACACTGAGCCTGAGATCGATTCACGATCATCCTTAATCTGACTAATAATCAGAATCAGTGTAGTCAACAACACTCAGGTTTGCACCCGAATACACAAGCATATGATTCCTCGTTCTCTAAGGATACTTGAGGATGTACTATACTGCTATCCATTGCTTTAATTGAGTTTAAATAATCTGACTTTCTCTATCCAAAAGAGAATCTATCTCATTTTCTCTATATCCGAAGACTAAGAGAATTAATCCGTGAGGGGTTGGGTAGGAAACCTCTCGTTGAATTTTGCATTCGAAAATGTATTATCATCTTTAAACCAATAAGATGGATGGGATATTGCCAATAACTTGTTCTCATGAATTCGACCGAATCAAATTCTAAGAATATAGTCCACTTCTCTGATTCAGAGAAGATTTGGCTCGTTAGTTCTTGACTTCAGATAACACACCTATGTTGTTCACAACTGCTGCAGTGCTACCTTTATAAACACTAATGTCTACTACTTTACCAACATTGATTCTTTGGTCTACAAAAGACTCATCAATATTCTGGTCAAGCCTACATATTTCAAAACATGTGAATTTTAATGACCTGAAGGTTTACTTTAATCTACCAATGGATATAAGCATAGGCAGTCAATCCGCCATTGGCTTTAAGCTAAAACCCTTCTGTTTCGAATGAATTCAAGCTCTATTGTACGACAGGAAAGTTTCAGGGCGTCACCCTTGGTAATCTTCCTGCTTTCCATGTAGTCAAGCAAGGCTGAATGGTGAGAGAGTTCAGGGCATCACCCCTAGTTAACTCTCTATTTCTCAGGGAATTACCCCTAGACCACTTGGCTTTGCCTTGAAAGTAAAACTTTCTCATTCATTCGACTCTTTTCTATGTAGATCCAATTACTCCCACTGGGCCTGAGACACTCAGGTGGTTCTACAAGAGTATGAACAGAACTTGAGTACCAAAACTCCATATACAGGTTTATGGCTTTAAACCAACCTGATATTGTCAGAATCCTATACAGTCTTCGCTAAAAGACCATAGGTGATCAATCACCCCCAGTAGACTGTAAAGTCTGCATAATCATAGCGGGTCAATGGTTAAACCATACTCCCACTGCATTTGGGTGGATTCATATTCTGGTCTAATTCAGTAGTATTAATCAGCCGTAATCCCCAACAACCAATGTTGGATGTGGTCTAATTAAATCAGACAGTAACTCCTTGAGTAACTTTACTTCAAGGTCTAAACATCCTTTCAGAAAGGCTATGACAGTACAACCGTCAATTTCCAACCTTCACTCATTGTATTAAGATATTTCATGATCAGTCACCATCTGAACGTGTATGCGAAATCTCCAGTCATACCTTCAAGCACCAAGTGCTAAATGCCTCTATTTACGGAAGTGGATTAAATGTAGTTCACTCTTTATCCATAAATTCATAAGCATCTCCTAGGTAGACTTCTCGGTATTATATAATAATGTAAACCGTTATTTTACAACTAAATCTTAATTGAGCTAAGCAGTGTAGTGTAGCATATCAATAACTATATAAGACAATACATGGTTTATCCTTCCAGTGAAATCGTTTCACCCGGAGGTAGGCCAAGCATCAGTGCCAAAACTATGCTATAGCCTATATCTGAGCATGGAATACTCGTTTCTCTGGTAATATCAGAGATTCCTCCAAATATTTAGACAAACTAATCGGCATTTCGAGTAGTCATTTAGACAAAAAAGTCTATTACTCAAAATCTCCTACTAGCTTGTATCCTTCATGAGACCCCGAAGGTCAATATGAACAAGCTATGATACTTCTTTAGCTCTATTAACCTTTCCTGATTGAAAGTTTTTACCTACTCATTTTTCCTTTGAGTTAATTTTCTTAGACTGGGAGATAGGAATCACCCTTAGTCAGTCTTCAGATCTTATCTCTAAGATATATGCACAAATTAATAGATGCTGAAGAATCGTTTATCTAGATACGGAAACCATTGGTCTTAATAGTTTATGATGTGTTACATATACCTTTTCAGCATTACTTAGTGTTTTTGACTTTATCAGACAAAATTCCGAGTCTCAGAATCGTTTACAAATGTCATATTCACTTGCTTTGAGGCAATCATATTATTGATGTGACAGTGAATCCATTTGTTCCAACGAATCTGGAAAAAACAGAAATTAGATTTCAGTGATATTCAAGGATTAAAATCCGAAATTTATTTCCTTATATCACTCCCACTATCTTAGCTGAAATAACTGCCCGTTGTCTACTCTTCATCATGAATGCCCAGCGACCTTGTTCTTACAAAAAGAACTTAGCTTCTGAGTCAAATTACTCGGTTAAGAAGGTCTTTAAGGATTCATAGGTTAGTGATCCGAAATCACTTTCCTTATCCTTTATTTTCTTTGATTAATATTTCGTTTTAACCTTTAACTTATTTAGTTTTGATGATTTACCTTTTTAGACATTCTTTTCCATTCTTGGATTTACAGTAAAGGAAATGGTCATGAACTAGCGATTCATTTGAGTGAACACTACTCGTGAACTGTGGGATGTCCTATGAGATTGATACCAAATCATTCTCGTCATCTTTGAACTAATTTTAATTTGTCTCCCGTTTAATCACGAGTGACAGCAGTGACAGCAGTGACATCAATGTCACTTAAGTTTGTAGGCTCAAGAAGATCATCCTCTTTCGAAGAATTAATTTGCATTCTCGATTATTGAGTTCAACATTCTTGTTACTTTTCCACTTTTACGAAGTCATCATCAGTCAATTTGTCGTGTTTGGCAGTTTAGATACCTTGAGATGATATGTAGTTGTAAAATAATTTTATGACATAAATATAAATCAAATCATACACCACAACATATAGTAATTTTTAGGAATAATAAAGGTGATGTCATGCATGCAGTTTATCCTACCATTCCAAGGATTTAATCTCACACCTAAAGTGCCGCTGACGGGTAGGTCAAAGAGGTGATGATTAAATTGAGACAATGTCTCTCAACATTTAACTGAGAATCAGACATCCCGATTTAATTGTTGATTACCTTCCTTTTTTTCAGCCAAGATACTTCCAAAAATACCTTTAGAGTGTGACCTCTCAAGCCAGATCTCAAAGTACGCCCCGAGTATGCCGCCTTAGGGTCGGTCAGTGTCTCAGATTTTATCAATGGAAAACAAACAAGTAATAAAATAAATCTAGTTTACCCCAAGTGCAGGGTTCGTAGTATAGCGACTACAACCGGAGTCGAATCACAGGGAATCGAGGTTGGTCTAGTTCTTAATTTTTCTAAAGGTTGTCACGAAAAATAACTGATGGGAGTCAACTTTACGTGACTCCGGTGCATTAATTACCCCCGTTTACCACACTTTCAGCACAATTTTGGGTAAATTGGACCATTTTCGGGGTGATATCGTGAGCTTATGGCACGGGGAACGAATCCGTTACTTTGATGAATTCATACCCCTTTTTGTTGATATTAACCCCATTCCCGAGCACTTTTACCCTCCGGAATTGTTTGGATGTTTGTGGTTGCTTTTGATATTGAAGGGTATTGGTGTCTCGAGGACCCGGAAGGTGACGATTTGTGGTGAAAAAGCATGACCGAGGCAAGACGAGGGCCCAAAAAGGAAGAAAAGTGAAGATTTAGGGAAACAGGGGTTCAAACGCGTGTTTGAACCCCTCAAACGCGTCGCTTCGAAGTCCGAGTTGATCTGAGAGTTCAAGCTCTCCAAACGCGCGTTTGAAATCACTCCAAACGCGCGTTCCAAGATCCCAAACGCGCGTTTGAACCCTCCCAAACGTGCGTTCCAGATGAAGAACAGTCAAGCCCCTGCCCAGAATTTATGCGAAACGCGCGTTTCAACTATGCGAAACGCGCGTTTGAAGATTTCAAACGCACGTTCCAGCCCTCTAAACGCGCGTTTGGACCGCTTTTGCAGCAGATTTTCCCTTCACCTATAAATACCCCCCTTAGACATTTTCTTGGATATCAAGCTTTTCTTAGCAAAACTCTACCCATTTTCTTGCTCGAATTTTGTAATAGCTTAGAATACTCTCTCTTAGTGTAAATCAACAACATCTTAGCTTAATCTTTCCATTTCTTAGCTTAGATTTTCATTCCAAACACTAAGAGACCACCTTTTAATTACTTCTTTATTTTGTACTTTTGGATCTCAACTCAATTTTCTACAATTTTATGGTATATTTCTCTTCTCTTTTACATGTATGGCTTTTATTTATTTTGCTTTATGTATGTTTTGATTAGTATAATGAGTAGCTAATCCTTTTCATAGTCGAATCATGTGAAATTTAGTGAAATTACCCCTTGGGTGATGAAATTGGGAGTGGGTAGTGCTTTTAATGTTATATCTTGCTTGTTTCATGTCTTAGAACTTGTCATAACGGATTTGGGCTAGATTGATCACCTAGGTCAAAAATCACACACATCACTCTTGAGAGTTGTTCAAGATAGAGGGTGTGGGAAAAGGGTTCTAGGATCGCATTGTAGTGCGAGGTTACTCGTTTTAACGTTCAAACGGCTCTCGTGCTTAACATGTCTTGTGAATGAATCTTTCTTAGGGAAGGTTAATTGACTTGGCATAAGGTGTTGGGGAAGAGTTGTTCAGACCCTAGCACCGGGATTAGGAGTTCGTACCCGTGCAATTGAATGTAAGAGTTTGTTGTTATTGCACACTCCCGGTTTTGTCAATCCTTGGGGTGAAACTAGCTATTTTGATCATGGTTCGGCTATGTCTCTTTAATTATCTTTGAAACCTAGTAGTTTAATCTTCTATCTTTAGACTCGTTAAGTAGAATCACTTAGTGTCGTTGTAGTAAACAAGCACTTTAAAAAGATTGATCACCTAGACTAAGCATTACGTTCACTTTGGTACTTGCAAGCACGATTCCTTTGGGTTCGACCTCGTACTCCTGTAGCTATTCTAGCAATCGACCCGGTACACTGCCGGTTAGAGAGTTAGTTTACCCACAGTTTCGAGTCTTTACAAATTGTTTTTGTTGGGTAAAACTTATGCTCATCAATAACTAAAAACGAAAACGAAGAAACAATAAACTGGACAGAGGGTTGTCAATCCAAAGCCAGGAAATATGATTACGAACCTAAAATAACTAATTATATTCTATAAACTAAAACGAAAATAAAAAAATTCTAAGCTAGCAACGAAGATAAGGCACAAAGATAATTTCAATTAATTTTAACGAGGAACAAGCAATGATCCACCTATCTCGCAACTCTCAATTTCTACTCTAGATCGTTTAGTGAAGATTTAATAAAGATGTGGTTCACCTATCAAAGGTATGAATTCCTACTCTCGTAGATAATTCGCCTATTAATCTTTTATCTCTCGATCTTAAAGATTAACGCTTCCATAACAAGGGTGTAAGATTTCTCAATCTAGCAACCGAGAAATTTAACCTAGCAACTCTCGTTATTTTTAGGTTAAAAATCCCATCTTTACTACGGTGATCTAAATTTAACAACGATTCTCATCAAACGTTAAACATCAAATAGCAACAATCCATCGATATAATTGCATAACAATATAAAAGCATAATAAAGATACAAACTTTATTTAAAACTCACAAAACCAACTTAAGAGTTGAAATCAAGTGGCTGCACGATCGGTTTCACATGCTTATTCAGGAAGGCCTCTGCTCATCTTCAGGATCGAATAAAAAATAAAAAAAATAATAAAAAAAAACAACATAAAACTGCTCTCGGTCGACCGAGCAGGAGCACTCGGTCGACCGAGCCTGCCTCTGCTAGTTTTTTGTGCTGTGTTCGTCTCCAGGTAAGTTCTCTGTTGTTCTGTCGAATGCCTGCTCCTTTTAAACTTGTTCTAGCCGACTTAGGGTAATTATTAGAAAAGCTTAAACCCTAATAAAATAGAAATAAAGATATTCTCATATTTATCCTTTCTATTCATCTGGACTCACGTTTGAGCTTTGTAAAATCTTCGAGTCGGGCCGAGCTCAACAAGACGCCCGTCCTATATGGACGAGGACGAACTCTCGTTCAGTTCTTCAAATCTTCATTCCAAATTCACTTGCATCTTTCTCCTTCTATTTAATCTTCAGTTAAACGTCGTTTTAGCTTCCTCCATAACATGTAAGCGTACCTACAACACGACAAAAACATGCAAAATGTAAAATCATACATATAGATAGAAAACACCAATAATACCACGTAATTAGCTCGATTTTGCACTTTAATGATTTCCATACGCATTCTTTCAATATTTCACTTAAACACCTAATTTTCTATAAAAATTAGTAAAACACGAATGAAATTGTCACGAAATAAAATCATATAAACCGTAAAAATCACCGTTAACAGTCAGTGACTCGATGAGTACCCAAAATCCTATCATTTCGGAGACCAAGCCATGCATTTGATAGCGGTGAAGGCCATCCTTACGGGGCCGAATCAAAGCGGCACGAGGCGTCACCATTCTCTCACTTGCTTGTGTAAACAGTAGAGGCCGTGGGGTCGGTTGTCACCTTCCCCGCTCCCACTTGTTATTTTGAAAATTATGTAGTCTTTTAGGATTTTCAGAATTTATTTACAATCCGGAAAAATAAATCATGAATATTTAAATTAATCCTCCCACTAGTTCATCGGTTCCAAATACCGTCTAACTAGTGTCACTTATTCACGACTTTCCAATTTCACGGATTTACAAAATCTTTGTGTAGACACTACACAATTTAAAATTCACCATGAATGTTATAATCATAATATATTAGGACTTATGAATTTTCCACCAAATCGAAAAACAATAAATCACAAATTTAAAGCTCCCACTAGTTTATCAGTTCCAAATACCGTCTAACTATTGACACTATATTCATGATTTTCCAATTTTTCGAATATTTAGAAATTTCTTGTGTAGACACTACACAATTAAAATTCACCAAAGAATTTAAAAGGTCCTAATTTTGTCATGATAAAAATTTGGGATTTAGAATTTTTCCAATAATCAAAAACTATAAATTATGAAAAGCAATCACCAACTTATCGGTTCCAAATACCGTCTAGTTGGTATCCAATCTTTTTACGATTTTCCAATTTTCTCGATCATAAAAAACCTTTTACGTAGACACTACATAAATAAAATTCACAAAGAATTTTATTATCCGAAAAGGTTCTGTGATTGTTGAATTTTTTTGAATAAGTCGAAAAACAATAAATCAAGAAAAGCAACCACAACTTATCGGTTTTAAACCCTGGCTGAGCTTTAATCGAGTTCACCGAATGGTGTTGGGATCGGCTAAGCCGACCCGTCCTCTTCGTTGGTTCATGTACGACTGCTGGATGAATCGGGCTAAGGTTGCCCCATTGAGCCTCAGCTCGCCGGATAGCTTGACCTTGCCGGACCCCCGATGCTAACGTTGCACTTGGACGGACAAGTCGAGTCGAGCCGAAGCCCTGTTGACCGCCCGAACCAATTTTCGAACCTTTTGCTCAGTTGGTGTCCAACGTTTCTGGATTTTCCAATTTTTTATTATCAAAATTCAAAATTTATTTAGACACTACATAGTCTAAACCCAATAGGATTTATTTTCCCAAATTAAGTTTATCATGTGAATTTTATATCCCGATAAAATTCCGTTCGTTTTAATTAATTTAATTAATTACCTAAATTAATTATCGTGTTCATACATGACTAATTAGTTTCAATATTAACTTTCTACATGTATGCATATGCTAGGAGTGGAATTCATGAATATGATGCATGTCATGGCATGCTTATTTCACATAAATTATCGAACATGAAAAATAAATGCGTAAAATTAAACCACAGAGATGGACCGTTGGTATCACCGTTTCTAACATATTTAAACTAGGAAAAGCAAAAAAAAATTGGTCTTCGTTGACACTATCTTCAACTTGGATAATTGATAAGAAATTTTGAAGCCCTTTCCGTAACAACTCCTCTCGTACTGCGGCCTTTTTCTTTTTTTTTTTTTTTTTTTTTTTTTTTTGTAACACTTGATCAGCGCTTGGATTTGCTTTGAAGACTCTTCAGCGCCATTTTTCTTGTTTGCCTTGTAGATATTTGGCCGACGGATCCGACGGAAAAAATACTACTATTATAACATTTAAATTGCCAAAATTAAATTACATAAATTACAAAAATAAATTACATAAATCCTATACTCGTATAATACTAATTATACGAGTTTACAATAGATCTAACGGTAAACAAGCACCAACCCCAATCCATCTCGTCAACCACAGCAATGTTATACCCAAAGTATTACAATGCGAAATTAAAAAAAAAAAAAATAAAGAACAGAAAAGATGAAGAACAATTTTATTATATTCTAGACTGACACAAACAGAAAGGAAAAACATAAAGAAAAACAACAAGGATATGTAACCGGGACGAACTAATCTCTGTCCTTAAGACAATTATGCTCCGGCAGTACCCACGGTTTAGCACTTGTCTTCCAGGATAACCCAATTACATGTTCAGAATTGAGGTACTTCAGCTTCTGAACTCAACGAACTCTTGGTGCTTCAGAATCTCTTCAACAAAAAACAAACTACCTTACTATATGAGATGGAAAAAGTATTATTTGGAAAAACTTGTGCTGTGACATTTCCACCAAAGAAGGTTTATATAGGTGGAAAAAGTAACTCCCACTCCTAAGGTCACTAACCCTCAATAATGGCCACTACTAGCACTTATGACCACTAAGTGACCACTAACCCACTAAGTCATTGATGGACAATTTCTCCAACAATCCCCCACAAAATGAACATTAATGCAAAGGCAGACCCTGAAGAGATTCTGGCAGAATATTGCATCAGGAGAGATAGCTTCTGGCTTTGAACCTGCCTTAGTGAAATACTATCGGATCTACTCGGCTAATCAGTGAACTATGTCTTGAACCATTCAGCCTTTAATGTGAAACCAAACAATAGTAATCACACAATATTTCCCTTAACACGTATTGGTTCTCATGGTTGTGCTCATTTTGGCCATGAAACACCATGGTTTCGTTAGAGATTTCAAGCCACTGAATTCTCACAGAAGCGGCCCCACTTCACACTTACATAGGTGACCTCCTATCAAGAGTATTTTGACATACCCTACTCGAATTTAATCAAGCTATAGGAATCATTAAAAGTTTTCACTTATCCTTACACATCTTACAGATAACACTTTTATTCATAGAATGGGTAAGTGTTCAAAGAACATTCATAACTTAGTTGTCCCTTTGAACCATGATCTTGGGATCTCCAGTCAACATGGTGGGGTTGCGATTACAAAGTTTCGTAAGTAATTGGCTTCATCCCATTCCGTATGTCAATTTTGACATTTGATCTCTAGTAAACTTTTGTTAGCGGATCCATAAGATTGTCCTTCAATTTAAAAAAATCGACGGAAATCACGCCGTTAGAGATCAGTTGTTTAATGGTATTATGTCTACGACGAATATGTCTTGACTTACCATTGTACATACTATTTTGGTGCCCGGCTTATAGCCGACTGACTATCGCTATGTATGCTTATGGGAGAAATAGGCTTAGTCCAGCATGGAATATCCTCAAGGAAATTACGAAGCCATTCTGCTTCTTCTCCTGCCTTGTCCAATGCAATGAACTCAGCTTCCATAGTGGAACGAGCAATGCAAGTTTGCTTTGTGGATTTCCATGACACAACAAAGACCACCAATAGTGAATACATATCCACTTGTGGACTTTGATTCTTTCGAGTCGATATCCAATTTGCATCACAAGATCCTTCTAATACTTCTTGGATATCTCGTGTCTGATAATCCAAAATTCATTGTGAATTTTAAGTACCTCGATTTCATTCAATGCTTTCCAATGATCCTCACTTTGATTACTTGTAAATCTGCTTTCCAGTTTATTTACAAGACATGCTAAGTGCGGTGCTAGTACAATTGGTTATGTACATCGAGACGACCTATGATTTATGAATATTTTAAGCGAGACACAGTGTTCTCCTTTATTTTTGACTAAGTGCATAGTCAAGTCGGTAGGAGTTTTTATCGGACTTTCATTAAATACGTTAAATCTTTTAGAAACAGACTCAACATAATGAGATTGTGACAATGCAAGTCCATCCGACATTCTAGAGATTTTATTCCCCAAAATTACATCTCGCAACTCCCATATCCTTCATATCGAGTTTCTTGTTAACATCTTCTTAGTATTTATGATTATATCATGAGTACTACCCAAGATTAACATGTCATCAACATATAGACATACTATCACAAAGGAATTAGAAGTGTTATTGGCATAAACACATTTATCGCACTCGTTAATTTTAAACCCATTTGATAACATCGTTTGATCAAATTTTTGGTGCCATTGTTTTGGCGCTTGCTTAAGCCCATACAATGACTTAACGAGTCGACATACTTTGTATTCTTGACCTGAAACCAGATAACCCTCGGGTTGTTCCATATAGATTTCTTCTTCCAATTCACCATTTAAGAAAGCGCCTTTACATCCATTTGATGTATTTCTAGATTATTTACCGCAAAGACATTGCGATAAGAACTCAGATCGACGTGATCCGAGTAACCGGTGAATATGTATCGAAAAAGTCAAGACCTTCTTTTTTGACGATAACCTTTAGCTACCGATCGGCCTTATATTTATCGATCGATCCATCACCTTGAATTTTTCTTAAAAATCCACTTACAACCGAGAGGTTTATGTCCCAGTGGGATATTTACTAATTCCCAAAAATGATTTTGCATAATGGAATCGATTTCACTATTGATCGCTTCTTTCCGTAACGGCGCTTACGGATTTGACATAGCTGAGCTTATGTACTTGGTTCGCTTTTCTACCATATAGGTGAAAAATCGGGACCGAAAGACGCGTTGAAGTCCTTGCCCGTTTACTCTTACGAGGTTCTGGACCCTCAGTTTCTGGAGTAGTTTCACTTGTTGGTTCATGTGCCCGCTTATTTAAGCTTGTGTTTTCTTGAAATACATCCTCAAAAAATACAGAATTTCTTGATTCCATGATTGTATTCACGTGAACGTCCGGATTGTCAGATTTATGCACTAGAAATCTATGTGCACTCTCATTATTTGCATAACCGATAAATATACAATCTATCGTTTTAGGCCCAATTTTTATTTGTTTAGGTTTAGGCACTTCGACCTTTGCTAAACACCCCCACACTTTCAAGTATTTGTAGCTAGGCTTGTAGCCTTTCCAAAACTCGTAGGGTGTTTTATCCATTTTTTTAGACAAAACTCTATTAAGAATGACATTGGCGGAAAGTATTGCTTCCCCCCACAAGTTCTGAGGTAAACCCGAACTTATCAACATAGCATTCATCATCTCCTTAAGAGTATGATTTTTGCGTTCAGCAATACCGTTTGATTGAGGTGCATAAGGTGCAGTCGTTTAATGGATAATACCAGAGTTTGAACATAATTCATTAAACGGTGCATCATATTCACCACCTCTATCACTACGAACCTTCTTGATTCGTTTGCTAAGTTGATTCTCGACTTCATTCTTATAGTTCTTAAAAGCCTCAAGTGTCTCATCTTTGCTACTTAGCTTATAGACATAACAGTATCTTGTACAATCATCGATAAAAGTTACAAAGTATTTTTTACCGCCTCTCGTTTGTACAAATTTTAAATCACACAAGTCTGTATGAATTAAATCTAACGGTTCGGTGTTTCTTTCCACGGAAGGAAAAGGTGCCTTAGTCATTTTAGCTTCGACACATATATGGCATTTTTCATTATTATTAAATTTTAAATTAGGTAATAAATCTAAGTTCATCATCCGTCGAATTGATTTATTATTTACGTGTCCCAATCTATTGTGCCATAAGCAAGAAGTCTCAATCAAGTAAGCGGAAGAGGATGCAATTTTATTAGCCTCATTGGGCACAACATTTGGCATAATTGCCATTACATTAAGCTTAAACATACCCTCGGTGGAATAACCCCTACCGACAAACACACCATTCTTGGTCAAAATGACCTTATCAGAACCAAAATTCAAATTGAAACCACCTTTGTTCAATTTGTCACGAAAAATGAGATTCCTACGAATCTCGGGAACATCAAACACATCATTCGAGTCGCTTTCTTTCTGAAGTCATCTTCGAATCACATGCCCCGATCCAAAGAATTGAAGAAGTTGATGAATTCCCTATCCACGCTTTGTCCCCTCGTGCCCGACCTTGTAAGTTGAAAACACGGCCGGTCGGCTAAACATGTCTTGTGGCTCCAGTGTCCACAAACCATTGCCTTGGATTCCCCACAAAATTACATTCGACACCACAAATGCAGAACATTTCCTCATCACCATCGGTTTCGACGATGTGCCCTTGGTCAATTGGCTTTTTGAACGGCACTCAACAAAGACGGTGCCAAAACTTTCCAAAATTGTTACAATTGCCATTGAACTTGTACACGATCTGTGGTTTCTTGTAAGTTTCAGCATTTTTCTTGAAAGATTGACCAGATTTCTTCCTTTTCCGATTCTTTACCTCAAAGAACATGAGCTTTGGCCTATCCACACTGCAGATGATTTTCTTTCGGAGCCCTTATTGTCCTTCTATACTGAGTCGGACAATCGATCCTCCATTGACATTTGCTTTCGCTTGTGTTTGAGATAACTCTTATACTCCCTCCAAGATTAAGGAAGTTTCTCAATCACACAAGCTACTAGAAAATTCTCACTTATCATCATATCTTCTTCTAAAATTTCAGATATAATGATTTGTAATTCCTCAACTTGTTTAACAACAGTTTTGGGTTCGACCATCTTATAGTCCAGAAATTTACCCACTATAAATTTCTTAGCGCCTGCATCTTCAGTTTTATATTTTTTTCTCTAATGCAAGCCACAGTGTTTTTGCACTTTCATACATAGAATAAACACCATACAGACTATTATCTACGCAATTCAAAATATAATTTTTGCATTGAAAATCACTATGCTTCCAACTCTCTGCAGCCAGCAACACCCTGTGCTCAGTGTTTTCAGGAGGCGCAACTGGTTTCTCTTCAGTGAGCATCCTTGCTAGACCAAGTGTAGTTAGATAGAACAACATCTTCTGCTGCCAACGCTTGAAATTTAGGCCATTGAACTTTTCGGGTTTCTCTCCATGAGAAGTATGAGAAGTACCAGCAATGGTAACAACAGGTTGTGTCACAGCAGACACATTAGCATCCAAAAATGGATTCAGACTTGTGGTTGATATGGTTCCAATAGTAGTTGTCACAGACGCATTAGTGACTCCAGTCATTTCTGTTCAGAATAAAAACAGAAGATCAACAACACAACTGAGTCGTTTTGCCAAAAACGACACAAAAGCGTAAAATCGTTTTGCCGAAAACGATAAAAAGGAAGATGGACCGGTTTTTACCAAAAACCAATACAAAAAAAAAACGGGCCGGTTTTACCAGAAACCAATACCAAAAAGGAAGATGGAGCAGTTTTTATTATAAAAAAACCAATACCAAAAAAAGAAAGGACCGGTTTTCCCAGAAACCGATACCAAAAAAGAGATGGACCAATTTTTACAAACAAAAACAAAAACAAAAAAAAACAATACCAAAAAAATAAAGGACCGGTTTTACCAGAAACCGATACCAAAAAGGAGACACCGACCAACTGAGTATCACGATGATACTCGAATCGAATAGAAAAAAATAAAAAGTTCAAGAAGCGGATCGAATTTATTTTTCATTTCAAGAAAGATATACTTTTAGAGCAAAGAGGCTCTGAAAAGAATTGTCTTAAGATTGTTATACCCAAAGTATTACAATGCGAAAGTAAAAAAATAAAGAACAGAAAAGATGAAGAACAATTTTATTATATTCTGGACTGACACAAACAGAAGGAAAAACAGAAAGAAAAACAACAAGGATATGTAACCGGGACGAGCTAATCTCTCGCTTAAGACAATTATGCTCCGGCAGTACCCACGGTTTAGCACTTGTCTCCCAGGATAACCCAATTACCTGTTCAGAATTGAGGTACTTCAGCTTCTGAACTCAACGAACTCTTGGTGCTTCAGAATCTCTTCAACAAAAAACAAACTACCTTACTATATGAGATGGAAAAAGTATTATTTGGAAAAACTTGTGTTGTGACATTTCCACCAACGAGGGTTTATATAGGTGGAAAAAGTAACTCCCACTCCTAAGGTCACTAACCCTCAATAATGGCCACTACTAGCACTTATGACCACTAAGTGACCACTAACCCACTAAGTCATTAATGGACAATTTCTCCAACAAACAAACTATCACATAAATAAAAATAAAAGATGCAATCTTATATGCAATTCCACTCCTAAATTAATTAATCATGCACTCGATATCGTAAAAATTTAACCTTGGCTCCGATACCACATGCTAGAAGTAATAGCACCGATCGAGGCGCTCGATCTTCGCACAGCGGAAGCTCATGCGATTTACGATATGAGACATAACTAATTAATCCTACGAGAATGTTAGTAGATTTACCCAAACCGGAGAGATATGATAAAATCGACCAAGGGAGAAGCCGTAGTCTTCCAGATTGTATCTCCTAGCGACGACTGGTGGACGTGGATCCTCACCGTAGAACCTCCTTGAATATGCACAAGAAAATCCTAGGTTTTTCTTCTCTTAATGACTAGAACGAGAAACTAATTTTTCTCTTCTTTTATTTGTGTTGTGGCACAATATAGTTGTGTGTATTGTGCTAGGAGGAATTCTCTTTACATAGGAAAATAACTAGCCAAGAGAGTTATCCTTTTCACACCACAAAAAACCTATTCTCATAAGGAAAAGATATTTTTGCTACAAAATAAGAGATAATTCCCAAAAAATCAATCTCTTAATTTTTCCATTAATTATCCAACAAATAGATAATTAATTAATTACACATGTGACATTATGTAGGAAAATTTCTTCTCCTAAATTATCCACAATAAAGGGCGCCAACATCATCATTAAAATAATATAAAATGTCTTTTCTATTTTACATATTATTTACCAAATAAATAATATTCCATATTCATTAAATAGACCAACTATTTAATTTATTCTCGATGTTCCATAAAACGAGAAAACACTCGCGTGTTAGGAGCCAACCTGGGGACCATGGACCTATAATCAGTAGCTACAATAAATCAAATAAAATATTCATCGAACAGAATATTTCTACTTAATTCATTAATTCCGGAATTAAGCCACCATAAATCCGAAACTGAACTTATAGATATAACTTATTCTCAAAACGTCGAGTGGAGTCGATAAGCGTCCATTGATATAATCATTTCACACAAACTAACCCTCCATAGACTATCCGTAATGAAGCCGGATTATTTCCGTAAACCTCCTTCAATACATCTTATCATTATTTACCATTAACCCACTAGTGATCAATTAGTTCATAACAAATATGAACTCCCGGGATTGATTAGTTTCTAGAACTAACAAATAAGGGGATTGTCTTTCTACTTCCCGCAGGAAGGAATGGATTCCATATCTGTGAGACACACACTTCTCACTCCTTCCAGAATAGTGCCAACATGAAAGTGTTTCGGACCGTGTCTCTTAGATATCCTTAACGAACACATCAAACCCTATCCTGAAACTAGTTGGAGTCTGTAATCACTTCAGGATTAAGGTTAATCCATCTATGATCATCTTGTCATTTAATAAGATTTCTCAATCACAGAATTATATGAGAAACTCAGATTAAATCGGTCTAGTCCTATATGACTCTCATCATATATAAATGCACCACTTAGACAACTAATGTCGACGGTCCGGATAAGACGGTCACACCATAAAGTGTTCTGGCGCATTAATGGTGATTTAATCAATAGACCCCATACATTGATTAACTTCACCACGGACTAATAGCTCAAGTGTATCACCATAAACTTAATCCTCATGTGTGACACACACTAAGTTATATGGCTACATATGATACAACTTGGGGTTTTCAGTAGTGTATTACTTACAAGCATGTAGAAAGTAATAAGATGAGAGTAAATCTGTCATTTATTAATTCTAAAAACAATTACATAAATTGTCTTTCGGGCGCTATTTCCAACAGCCTATCCAAACTCAACTGCTGCTAACGAGAAAGAGGCAACACGTGAAACATAGATAAGAGCCTCATCATACACTGCACTGCAACATGCTTTCCAAAGGTTCCAAAGTAGTAAGCAAAAAGCTGACACCTTTTCTATCGTACACTGCCCCAAAATCATACCAATAAATTCCTTGAAGCTCGAAACATTCTGAGGTTGCCGATCTGCAAAGGAAGAAGCTCCTCATATCACCCTAGCATAGCCGCAGTCAAATAGCACATGTCGCATTATCTCTCCAACCTGACCACAAGCCAAGCAACGGCCGCTTCTAAGATTACGCTTAGCAAGATTCTCACCTACCGGCAATCAGTCCTGCAAACACTGCGACAAGAAATGATGAACCCGCGGTGGTACAACGATTTTCCAAACATCCGCCAAATTCTATCTGCCACTGAGGAAGATGATGCTCGAGCAGATTAATCTCGTTTTTTATTTTTATGTATCTTTTATGTATCATAAATAGAAGGAACACTCTCATTCCTTGTCTAATTTTTACAATAATTTATTTTCTAGTAGTTTTTGTTGGCCCACCAAGGGCCGGGCCCAAGTGCAACAAGGTGAGGGCCAATGTTTGGACCCCACTCAGATCCAGAAAATGATGTCATTTTGTTGGTAAAAAATGTAAAATTACTACTAATGTCCTCACTCGATCGTTAAATTTTGTTCCCACCATATAAATCTAAAACATCGTTAAGAAATTCCCACATGCCTCCTATCATAATAATAATAATAATAATAATAATAATAATAATAATAATAATAATAATAATAATAATAATAATAATAATAATAATGAAATTCTTATAGTTTTTTTTACGACAAAATGATATTACACTCCCTTCACAAAAAAATAAAATGATATGAGCTATTTTTTTCAATTAAATGAAAGATTTTATAGATAAAGCATGACTAATCTATGCTCATAATAAAAATGCGATGAGGTGTTTCTCCCAAAAAGCGTTTCCTACTCTCGGTGTTTCCCCCACTTTTTAATTTTTCTTATTCCTTTTTTTAACCGTACTACTAAAGTACATACTTCTCATTTTATTATTACTACAACAAATCATTATTTATTATTACTATGAGTATAGATATATCCCTACCGTATATTTATCCTTTTTTATTATACATGTCCTTCTTTTTCACCTTATGTATCCTTTAATTATTATTTATAATACTATATTGTATTATGTATCCTTATTTTCTTCCGAAAAGCGATTCATACATAATCTAATCTAATTTTGAAAAAAAAAATTTAAACTATAAATAAAATTAATATTTTACCGTATACTACTTAAACGATTCTCACAGAAGAATTACATTCGAATTTTCAATGTGCAGTTAGAACAATTGCTTATTTTTCTCAACCAATGTCGTTCACTAATACATACATTCAAAAAAAGAGTTACTACCCAAAGTAATGCCACTTATTGTATTTTGGTGTGTCCTAGGCAATAGTATTTTATGAATACCTCATGAACACTCTAATTGTGCAAAAAAAAAAACTGACCAAATTTCAGTTTTTTTTACAACTATGTTTAAAGACTGGAACAATTTCTGACATGATGTATCAGCACCATCATAAATTTGCGGCTCATTCATGAGAGTACATTTGTATATGATTTTGTTTACATGTATTCAACGCAACTACTTGACAAAGGGTTATAACATAGTATTCTTGCATAAACAATTATATGGCATAATTGCATGAACATCGATACGCCACTTGAAAATACAATATGAGAGAATTTAATGGAAAAAAACTTTGTACAAATTTTATAAATTCAAAGACGCAACCGATATATCAAACTTTGTCCAAATAACTATTATTTTAATCAAAATAATTTATAATATGTTACTTAATAATATATTTGATGCACAAACAAAGCTTCTTATTGTTCACCTCTTTCATCCATTAACATCATATTGTAGAACGTGACTCTCTAAACCCTAAATTATACCTCAGGGGATGTGAGAAACTTGGTTCCCTCAAGGAATTGATCCATAACCGGATCGTATTCAACTTTCAATCCAACCAAAAACCAAAATACAGCCATATCATTTCGTTGTTTTTCCATGACCATCACATCAAGTGACAACGTAGGTATTTATTTCTCTCCTCCTAAATACTATTTGCACGGGATTTTTTTTTTCTCAACATGCACATTGTTCCATTGTAAAATATTGTTTGCATACACCATACACTATGTTTAAATTTTCAGAATATGTTGCAGCCTCACCCACAAATTGTTTACCATTCACTGATATAGAAAAGTGGTGCTTATGTTGATTTCGATGATGTTTAACATCAATGGCATTGCAATGCATCGTCCTACTTCCAAAGTGATGCTCAAGGATCATTGCTAACATTTGGTATTAGTGTCATATCCTGCCCTGGTTGAATCTCCAAGGCTGATAGTGCATGTTTGAAGGCAATGAATGATTTGTGGAAGGACCTGGGTAGGTTAGAAGAAGATGATCATGTTTCCATGGAGGAGGTGCATGGTTGTAATGTGAAAATTGATGCGGTGCATGCTAAAATGGACTTGTTCCGGTCATCTATGACTGCGAATCAAGCTGCCATGCAAGCTCAGAAGGATTCCCCAACGTCTATGCTACAAGCGTGGATGAAGAAGCTTGATAGTATGGGTGAGACATTTTCGGAAGCACCTTCGTCGTCATCTCATTAGACTGGAACCCACCCATCGGTTCATGAGGTCTTGCTACCTACGCCACATAGGTATGAAGCTAACTTCAAATTAGATAGAAATGAGAAATTTGAGGCAGGAGTTCGTAAGGTCGATTTTCCCATGTTTGATGGAGAATCACCTAAGAATGAAAATGATGTAGTGAAAGATACTTTCGTATGAATGATGTTTCGGATGATAAGAGAGTATGCTTCATAGAAATGCATATTTGAGGACAAGCAGATGTGTGGTTTGGAAATCTGAGATTGCGTTTTCCAGTATGAACTAGGCATTAGTGAGAGAATAAGTTATGAGACGATTTGGAGGTAGGTCATTAGAACTGACTATAGATGATTTCCATCTACTCAGACAAAAGATCACAATAAATGAATATCTATCGGAGTTTGAGGCATTAAGAAGCTTGGTGCCGTTACAAAATTATTTATTGACAGAGACATACTTCATCAAATGAATTATAAGAGGCTTAAGTCTACGGTGAGATTGATGAAGCACGAGGACATGCATGATTCCAGTAATGCTTCCATATGCATCTATTATGATGGCACTAAATGACAGGTTGTTCAGAAAAATCACTCTAACCCTGGCAAGTCTAGGTTCTCTCCATTCACTATCTAATAGTTGAAGATGATGAAGTTTGGGGAGATATTTTGGTGGGTAAAGAGGATATCGTACGAGATACTGGACCATCTGAGACTACTTAGTTATCCATGTACCCTTATATAAATAGGTCACCTCTAACACCACTAAGACTAGATGCCTTTTGAAGAAGAATCCAATTACCATTCTGTAAGACAGTGGTGCGTCTCACACTTTTATAGACCGGTAAGTTGCCAAGAATGTGCAATGTGTGTTATAAGCAACTCATCCTACGTAAATCACTGATATACCAAACCCGAAATCAAGCCTGAATATCCTATTTGGGTCTAAACGCAAGCCTGGATAGAGGATCTGAGGCCCTGGCCTAACGAGTCCGCAGTCAGTTAGCCGGATCAGGTCAGACCTAGTCCAGCCCGCCAGAGGCGTCGATGGTCAAAGCCCTAGACCCTCCATACACAACGCGATTTGAGGCACGAGGGTACACTCAATTCTCTCTTCAACTCGTAGTCCGACATCTCGGACATAACCCGCACACCAAGGCATACATGCTCAAACCTGATGACAACAAGACCAGGGACTTGGTGTGACGCCTATGTCCCGATACCGAGTCCCTATCCAGAAAAGAACGCCCAGCACGCATAATTAAATTTTAATCTAATTATACACGTAAGCCTTACGTAAGCATACATCAGAGAACAAGCAGAAGGTAAAACGACTGACTCGGGTACTTAAATAACTACTAAAACGATCGAAAGTAACACAGGCTGTCAGAAGTCGATGTTAGACATTGTCAATTAATATATAATGTTCCAAAAGAACATACAAGCCACATCGTATCGTGTAATACACATAAAAACACAAATTAATATAATACACTTTACCACAATATACATAACACTTTTACTATAACCATTAATCAGATATAGTACTTTGTTGTGAATACCTTTTAGTATATAAATTAAATAAAATCCCTTACCGTATACAAAAATCTATTAACTCTACTATATAAATAATTCTCCTTTTCTCAGAAAATAAATACGAAATTTAATTTTAAAAGAAAAAAATAGAAAGAAGGATATAATTAAACTGTTTTTTTTTAAAGAAAACAAGGAAAAACGTTGGAAGTATATGCAAGTTCCTCTTATCTTTATATTATTATTTTTTTCCTTCACTTAATAACTTGTTCATCGCAGACTCTCTTCAAAACTTTTGATTTCCCTTTTACATTACCTCGAGGAAATTTCTCTTCCATTTCAATCTTGAAATAACCTCTCTTTGATTAATGCAAATTTCGACATTTCTTGATAAGTGTTTATTTCATACTGAGACCTTTTGGTGTACTCGTTTTGACCACACAGCTCCTTCATGTTGGGATTCTTTGTGACGCCCCGTTCCCGGACCCGAGTCCTTATCCGGAAACGAACGCCCGGCATGTATAATATTAAATATAATCCAATATTATACATAAGCCTTACGTCATATATCATAAACACAATGCGAAACGAAGCGACTCGGAAAATAAATTCCAAAGACCAACAAAACCGATTCAATCTTTTGCACTAAAATCCAAAATGGAAATTGAAACATCTTACATCCAATCCAAAACAAAAGAAGCCAAACGATCTAGTCTTACAACAAAGGCCACTAAACGAGCCAAACAAAAACAATATTCAATCTGAAATAACAACATAGTTTGTATCAAACTTGAAATAAAAGAAAGTTTCCAAAAGAACAACTTCATATAAAACATCTTCGTATCAAGACCTCAAACATCTTCATCATACTCCTCGCCTCCATAAACTGTTCATCTTCTCAATAAAACATTTAACGGGTAAGTACATACGCATTTAGTAACGAGTAGAAGCTATTGAAATCATCGTTTTATAAAAAAGCAAGTAACCATCATCTTATTAATAAACCGTTTAAACTTGATCTTACATCTAACTATCACATTATATTCATAGTATAACATGAGGTCCCTAGGGTTACTAGCTTAGCTTATCTATGTTACAGCATGTTTGCGATGGCACTACACTTAGTGAGATATGCACTAAGACAAAAGTTGCAACCCTATAGAGATAAATCTCTAGCGGTCCTGAGACAATCAATCACTTTAACTGGCTAGCACTAGAAGCTGTCCGGTTAATGACTATTTCGTTCGTGAGGTTGTCCGGCGGTATGATCACTACTTTAACTGGCTTTGTCTAGAATCCGGCAGTGACCATTACCACTTTATCTGGCCAACCAACACATTGCCGATGTTGTACTGTGCCTATTCAAGCTCTCATAATGCTTAATCATTTATCTAGTCAATTACGTTTATTAAGCGATTAACTAGCCACCTAGTTTCATTCAGGACAAAAGCTCCCGACTCACTCTTCTTAGACCCTTAGACTCAAGCTAGCAATTACACAGACAATAATGATCCCTAGTTCATCAAAGCACAAGGCCAATCCTAAGTTTCCGACGGTCCCAAGTTTCATCCATAAGAAGTCCACTTGGTGCAGAACTAAACGCATCAGAAACCTATTTATGGCTTTGTAAAGTTTATGAATATTTATTAAGGTTGATTAGATCAAAGACCCCAAACCATACTCTAGTATACCATCACACTACAAACAAAATTTATTAAACACTTAGCTATTCTATTTTTATTTTCTTTTTTTATTTTATTTTATTATTATTATTATTATTTTGGTCGAACTTAGACACTGCTGCGGCCGTTTTCATTCCTGGGCTAATTTACCCAAAACTTGCAGAAAGGAAATATTGATATAGCTATTCTATTACTATCACTATTATTATATCTTTCTTTTTGATATTATTAGTTTTCCTTCCAGCATCTTGCGTACTTCATCTGCAATTTTTTTTTTTGTTGTTGTACGAACTCAACATGATTCCCAGCCAATCCCATCTATTTTTTTTTGGCAGCAAGTTAACACCAATAAAAATGGTCTCAAACATCACCAGACATATTTTAAAACCAACAACAACCCATAAACTTTAATCTGCAAACAGAACACACAATCCAAACATTATAAAACATTCAATCATTCAATATGAACATCCCGTTACCTTTTAAAAGCGAGCAACACAACGATCCAACCTCGACCAAGACCTAGCTCTCTATTCCACCTACACAAACATGATTCATCCATCGATTAACAACCTACCAAGAATTCTAAACGCTGAAAACTACGAAAAGGAAGGTTTAGAACACCTAAACTTGATCGAAACACGGAATCCATAACTTGATAAAAACTAACCTTCTCCCTAAGAAATTTGTATCCACACGATCCTTGCGTCACGTAGAATCTTTTCTCCTTGAGATGTCGGCGCAACCGAGCAACGGATTAGCTTGATTATCAAAAAACTCTTCCCCTCTTTTCTTTTCCCAAAAACCTGCGCCTCTTTTCTCAGATCCGTTTTCTCTATTTTTTTTTTAACTTATGGAAGTTAAATTCCCATTAATCCCATAATTACCTTTTCCTTTAACTCCCATTAAACAAAACCATTATTTCCTTATTAATTTCCTCCATTAACCAAAATCATTAAATTTCTCTTTTTCTTTTTTTTCCTTTTATTTCCAAAATTAAAATAAATATAATATTCCGATTTTTCGTTAAAAGACTGAAATGCCCTTTTTCGAAAATCGGGATATTACATTCCTCCCCCCTTAAGAGGAGTTTCGTCCTCGAAACTTGAACATACCTGGAAGATCCATAAACTCTGGGAACTCGGCTGTCATCACATCTTCCTCTTCCCACGTCGCTTCACTTGGTGAATGGTTGCTCCATTGCACCAAGGCCAAAGGGATCATCCTTCTCTTGACCACCTTCTCTTTTCTATCAAGAATCTTAACCGGCTTCTCAACATAGGATAGATTATCTTGAAGCAATTCCGGATCAAACTGAGATCCCGCATCCGTAGAAGATAGACACTTCTTAAGCATGGATACATGGAAGACATTATGTACCCTAGACATCGATTCCGGTAACCGAAGTCTATATGCTAACTTTCCAATCCTTTCGATGATGTCAAAAGGCCCCACATACCTCAGACTCAGTTTCCCTTTCGGCCCAAACCTCTTAACACCCTTCATCGGAGAAGCTCGTAGATACACTCTGCCCCCAATGCAAACTCTAACGGTCTTCTTCTGATGTCCGCCCAACTCTTCCATCGGTCTTGGCGGCTTTAAGATTCTTCCGTATCGCTCAACTTTCTCTTTAGCCTGCTTAACTAACTCCGGCCCTGTCAACTGCTTTTCCCCAACTTCGTCCCAATAAAGTGGAGTCTGGCATTTCCTACCATACAAGGCCTCAAACGGTGGCATCCCCAAACTAGCGTGATAACTGTTGTTATAAGCGAATTCTGCCACTAAGAGGAACTCATCCCATGATCCCCCTACTTCAAGAACGCAAGCTCTAAGCATGTCCTTGAGAGTCTAGATTGTCCTCTCTGATTGACCATCTGTCTGCGGGTGAAAGGTTGTACTCAAGTCCGTCTTTGTTCCAAAAGCCTTTTGCAATCCTTTCCAGAAGTGACTTATGAATCTACTATCCCTGTCAGATACGATAGATAAAGGCACACCATGAAGTCTCACTATATTATCCAAATACAGTTGAGTGAACTTCTTAATAGGCATGTCAACCTTACATGGCAAGAAATGGGCTGATTTCGTGAGTCTGTCAACAATCACCCATATCATGTCATGGCCACTCTTCGTACGCGGTAAACCGGTGATGAAATCCATCGTGATGTTCTCCCATTTCCATTCCGGTACTTCCAAAGGTTTCAACAAACCTCCTGGCCTTCTGTGCTCTGCTTTAACTCTCTGGCATGTATCACACCTTGCCACAAACTCTGCGATATTCAACTTCATGCCAGGCCACCAATACCTCTCTTTGAGATCTCGGTACATCTTGGTAGATCCTGGATGAACCGCAAAGGCAATCTTATGGGCTTCATCCATGAATTGCTGCCTTAGTCCATCAACATCAGGCACACACAAACGATTACCATACCAAAGATGTCCACTCTTATCCAACTGGTAACCCACTGTAGGTTTCTCTCGAGCTACGCGCTTCAAATCAACTTACACTGGGTCTTCATCTTGCTTTCCCCGGATATCATCTAACAGCTCTGACCTTGCCATCAATGGCGCAAAACACTGAGCTTCACCTTCCCGTTCAACCACTTGAATCTGTAAACTGTCTAACTGATCGACCACTTCTTGCAAAGTAGTGATAGCGTTAACCGGTCTCCGGCTAAGTGCATCCGCTACAACATTCACTTTACCCGGATGGTATTGAATGTCCAAGTCATAGTCTTTCACAAACTCCAACCATCTTCTTTGCCTCATATTCAAATTCTCTTGAGTGAAAAAGAACTTAAGGCTCTTATGATCCGTGAAAATTCTTGCCTTAACTCCATAAAGGTAGTGCTTCCACTGTTTCAAAGCAAAAACCACTGCTGCCAACTCCAAGTCATGTGTAGGATAGTTCTTCTCATGAAACTTTAACTGCCTAGATGCATAAGCTATTACCTTTCCTGCTTGCATCAGAACACGTCCCAAACCTTGACTCAAAGCATCTATATACACATCATAGTTATCAAAGACCTCTGGCAAAGCTAACACAGGTGCTGCAGTCAACTTATCCTTCAACGCCTGAAAAGCTTCCTCACACTCCTTTGTCCACTCAAACTTGATGTTTTCTGAGTAAGTAGTTGCTATCTTCGAGAAATCTTGTACAAAATTCCTGTAGTAACCTGCTAAACCCAGAAAACTTCTTACTCTGTCACTGTAGTAGGTCTAGGCCACTTAGAAACGGCTTCTATCTTCGCAGGATCAACTTGAATTCCATCTCTAGAAATTACATGGCCAAGAAAACTAACTTGTTTTAACCAAAATTCACACTTAGAAAACTTGGCATACAATTTCTTTTCCTTTAAAGTCTGCAAAACAATCCTCAGATGCTCCTCATGCTCCTTCTCATCCTTAGAGTATATCAAGATATCATCTATGAATACTACCACAAATTTATCAAGATAAGGCATGAAGACTCTTTGCATTAGATCCATATGTTAGTAATACAATCCGCAACGGAAGCGATTTAAGGATCTAGATCTATAAAATACACGTAATAAAATAACTAGATCTATATCTACAAGGGGGTTGAACATCATACCTCTTGGATCTCAAAATCCAAGTTGAAGAACCGCAAAAGAAAGATTGCAAGGAGATGTGAAGAGAACCACGATCTTCCGTACGTGTGATCCAAGCAACTCCCGGTGGAAGGAAATTCTCGTCTCGAATCCTTCCGATATGCTACCCAGAAAAACCTCCAAGGTTTTTCCCCTTTAATCCCCTTGGCCGAAAATATTTTCCTTCTCTCTCTAAGAGATGAAGTCGAAATTATTGTGTGTTAAAAGGCTTGAGAGAACTCCCTTTATATAGGAGAGTAAAACTTAACCTCCAAGGATTTAATAATTAATACAAAATCAATTATAATAATCCCATTAAATAAAAGATAATCCCATAATATTCTAGAACAAATCTAGAATAATATTTATCTTTATTTCTTACCATAAATATTTATCCAATAAATATTTTATGCACATGTCTTATTAATACACAAAAAAACAAATTTCTTGTTCCATAAAACAATGTCATGGCCGAAATTCATCAATGTGACCTAGTCACTAAAATTTTCGGCCAACACACCAAATTGGGCCAAGATTATGAAAAATGTCTGTTTCACATATTTAATTATTTAGCCCAACTAATTTAATAGTCCACTAAACAATTAATTCACATATCGTTTTAATAAAGTCCAACAAGAACTAAATTAATATTATTAGGATTCGACGTCCGAGAATAGCTATGCTATATTAAGAGGCACGTCGGGGACCATGGACTAATAATCAGCGGCTCCGATAAATCAAATAAATAATTATAGAATAATTATATTCGATAAATCAATCACAGGAATATGCCACCATAATCCCGTGACTGCACTCCTCCGATTAAAAGATTATATGTATCTCCTCACGAGAATAATAATAAGCGTCCATTGATATAATCATTACATATGGATTAATCCTCCATAGATCGCTTCATTCTAAATCGGAAGTTACCGTTAACCCTTTTAGAACCTCTTATCCTTATTTACCATTAACCCCTAGTGATCAATTAATTCATATAACTCACTTTGGTAGCTAATCGATGTAATATGAACTCGCGATCGATCGGTTTCTAGGATTAACAAATAAGGAGAATCGTCTATCTACTTCCATAAATGGAAGGAATGGATTCCGATATGTGATGACACGCACTACTCACTCAATCCAAAGACAATGCCAAGATGGGGTAATTCGGACCACGGACTCGGTGTAATCCTTAACCGTCAAATCAAACTTCATGCGATTCAAGCGCTTGGATCGTGATCACCTCAGATTTAAGATATATCCATAAATATGATCATCCATTGATTCGATAAGACTTCTCGATTACGGAATTATGTCGTGAACTCTAATCAAATCGGTCCAAATTTCTATATGATATATCTATCATATATAAATGCCCCATTAGGTTCTCTTAACCGAAAGTCCGGATAAGACAATCACACCTATTGTGTTATGGGCGCATTAATTGCATGTTAAAGGAGAGACCCGATACTCTCGATTAACTTCACTACGGGCTAATTGTATTTTAAGTACATCTTCACTAACTCAATCCTCCCGTGTATATACCATACACTGAGTTAAGTGATTACATAAACGATATACTTTAGGGTTTTCTGCAGTGTAAATACTACTGTCACATCGGTGAATATGAGAATAATAAATATGAATAACAATATCATTTCATTTATTAAATAAAACAATTACAAAATTGTCTTTCGGGCATCACACCTAACAATCTCTCACTTGCACGAAAGCATGTGATTAATTGTTTTAGAGCACACCCTATTATTTAAACCACAACAAGCTACATCTCCCACTTGCTCTAAAGCAATGGAGACTCATCCCGTATTCGAGTACCCACTAAGCATATCATAACCATTTTAGATTCCAAAGTACACTCCGAGTATGCCGTCGTAGGATAGGTCAGTGACTCGGGGAGCACCTACATCTAAATGTCATGGGTCTAAATGATTAGTCAGGTTGTCGGCTCGAGACGATCCGTAGAATCGCAACGTAACCGGTCCATCATGTGGTACTTTCCCAATATGCTTTTGACCTCTAGTGATTTCGAAAATCCTTTATAAGCTACCCCTTCATCGTGTGCACAATGATGTGGTATAGGCTTCCATAACTAGAGTCACTCCCAGATATGAAAAGGAAATCCTTAAGCTATATCGCCTCTATAGCTACTACAAAAGCCGCTAATCACCCAACTAGTTAAAGGTCGAGTTGGCGTTCTTTGGATTCCTCCAGGCAATAGCTTCAACACAAGAGTAAACACTCGAGCCGAGATCGACTTAACGATCATCCTCAATCGACTTAAAGTCAAAATCGATTATATCACACATATCCAAGTTCACACATGAATATGCCCACATATTAGTCCTCGTTCTCTTCAACATACTAAAGGAAATACTAAGGTTGCTTTGTTAACCGCCGAATCTAAGATTCGATCAAAGTTGACGTTCAATAACCTGACCATCTCTTACTAGAAAGAGAATCTATCCCATTTCTCTTGATCCAAAGATTTAGAGAGTCGTTCCTGAGGCATAGGGTAGAACTTCCTCGTTGAATGTTGCATACACAGATGCATCATCTTAACCAATAAGATGGATGGGAAACCAGTGACTAATTCTAATGAATTCGACCCAGTCAAACTCTTTAGGATGTTGTCCAAATCTCTGTTGCAGAGAATTGTGGCATTGTCAGGTTCTGACTTCAGATAACACACCCATGTTGATTCCAACTGGTGCAGTGTTATTCTTCACAAACACTAATATATATTTATATACACTACCGTACTAAAATTGATATCCAATCTACAAAAGACTTATCAATTTTCTGGTCGAATCCACATATTGTAGAAATATAAGACTTCCAGTGACCGAGAGGTTTGCTTTTTATCCATAAAGGACATAAGCCTTGACAGTCATCCTGTCATGAGTTCATAAGGCATTACTCTTTTGCTCCGAATGAATCCAGACTCCGTTTGTTTGGCAAGAAAGTCTCAGGGATTCACCCCTATTTTCTGCTTCTGAACGAAATCATGCAATACCGAACTCATTCTACTCTTTTCCGTGTAGATCCAATTACTCCCACTGGGCTGAGACACTCGGTGGTTCTACAAGAGCATGAAACAGGTTGGAGTCTTGAACTCCATTCACGGGGTTATGGCTATTAAACCAACCTCTTTTATCGAATCCTATCTTTGCACACAAAAGAGCCATAGGTCATCACTCGATCCACAGACTACAAAGTCCATAGAAACCCGTAATGGGTAATGGATAAACCATACTCCCAATACTTACTGGACCAAAATTCTGATCTAGTTTAGTAGTATTTAGTGTTATCACCAACAATCGATGTTGGATGTGGTCTGATTTTAATCAGTTAGTAACTACCTTGAGTAAACGTATTTCAAGGTTCAAGGTTTTTCTGATCATGGATTCTATCAGAAAGGATGCAACAGTATAACTGTCCCTTCCCGATTTCAAGAATCCTATATCTAACCTTTATACTCAATAGGTTAAAAGATATATCACGAATGGTCATTGACCGAACGTATGCGTGAAATTCCCAGTCTTACCTTCAAGCACCGTGTGCTAAATGCTTATATTTATGGAAGTGGCGTGAACCGAATCCGCACCTTATCCGTAAATTCCAAAGCATATTCTAGGCAGACTTCTCGGTCTTACATTTCAATGTAAACCGTCATTTCACTTCTAATATCTTTATTGAGTTAAGCAGTGTATTGTAGCACATCTAAAAACTATATAAGGCAATTTTAACGGTTTCTCACTTAGTGAGAACATGTCACAATGAGGCAGGCTGAGCATCAGTCTCGAGGACTATGAATGGCCTATTCTCGGTATAGAATACTCTATCTCTGTTGAAAGCAGAGAAACCTCAAAATATTTTGGATAAACTTTCAGGTGTTTGAATAGTTATCGGACAAGTCACTACTCGGAAGCTCCTACTAGCTCGTATCTTTCATCGACTCGAAGGTCGTCATGAACAAGCTATGTTACTTCTTTATATCCATTATCCTTTCCCGATTGAAAAGAAACTTAGTCATTGAACCTTTGAGACAATATAACCGGTATCGGGAGAAAGGAATCACCCTGAGCGCCCTTGGTATTGTCTTTTAGGGACTATGCACTAACTATGGAATATGAAGAAGCGTTTATCTAAATATAGAAACCAATTGCTTTTAATAGTTCTTAAGATGTGTTTTATATACATATTTCAGCGAGCTCTAAGTGGTTTTTGACTTTATCAAACAAAAGTCCGAGTCTTGGATTCAGATACTACAAATGGTATATTCACTTTCTATCGACAAACAAATTATCGAATAGAAGGTAAATCCATTCGTTCCAACGTATCTTAAACCGAGAATAAATTTTCCGCGATATCCAAGGATTGAATCCGAGATTCATTTCCTTATATCACTCCCACTTTTCTAGCTAAAATTAACTGCCCGTTGTTTACTCCTTTAATCGTTAAATGCACTGCTACCTTGTTCTTCCAAAGAACATAGCTCGAGAAAATTGCCGAGGATTCATAGGTAGGTGATCCAAAATCACTATCCTTATCCTATGATTTTCAGTTAATTAATTTTTCGGTTTAGCCTTAAAGTTTTCTCAGTTTAGATGACTAACACTTTTAGACATATTCTTCCATTCTTGACTTTCCGTGAATGGAAATGATCTTGAACCAGTGTTCGTTTGAGTAGACACTACTCTTGAACCGTGGGATGTCTATTTCGAGTGTTACTCGTCGGGACTTCTCGGATTTTCTAATATACCAGAAAAAACAATAAAGCATAACATTAAAGCTCCCACTAGTTTATCGGTTCCAAATACCGTCTAACGAGCAATGCTTTATTTTTATGATTTTCCGATTTTTTCGATTAGAAAAATCTATAGTTCCAATATTTCCAGAAAAACAACAAATCATAGAACTCCCACTAGTTCATCGATTCCAAATATCGTCTAAATAGCAACATTTCATGACTTTCCGGTTTTTCAATTAGAACGGTTACGTGTGTAGTCGGTTACACTTTTCTAATGTTCTAGAAAAACAACAAATCATAAAGCTCCCACTAGTTCATCGATTCCAAATATCGTCCAACTAGTAATACTTCATGAATTTTCGATTTTTCAATTAGAAAATTACTCGTGTAATTACTACACATTCAAAATTCACTAAAAGAATTTCAAAGTCCGAAATCACCTTTGATCAAACTAAGTTTGTCTTCCATTTGACACGAATGACACTAGTGACATACCTATATGTCACTCTGGTTTGTAAAAGGCTTAAGAGAAAATATCTCTTTCGAAAAATAATTGCATTATCGATTAACTAGTTCAACGTCCTAGTTACTTTCCACTTTTTAACGAAGTCAATACTAGTCAATTAATTTTTTAAGCAATTTAGTAAGGGATATAATGATGTAAATAAAATGACATATATTAATTCAAGTTTAACACTTTTATATTATTTTATTTTAGGAATTGTAAACTAAAATTAAGTCTACTCTACCATTCCAAGGTTTTAACCTCGCATCACAGTGCCGCCGTAGGGTAGGTCAAAGAGATGACGGTTAAATCGAGAAAATCTCATCAATAAATAACTTGTGAGAATCGAACATCCCTCTATTCATTGACTACCTTCCTTTTTTAGCCTAGATATTACCAAAAAAAATACCCATGATGAGTGTGACCTACTATATATCGGATCTCTTAGTGCGCCCGAGTATGCCGTCTTAGGATAGGTCGGTGACCCGGCGAGTACCGGAAATCCTATCCTTTCGAGAGACCAAGCCATGAATGTTGATAGGGCGAACACCATCCTTGGGGACGAAATCAAAGCACCTCGGCGTCACCCTTCTCTCACTTACTTGTATCTATAGTAGAGGCCGTGGGGTTGGTTGTCGCCTCCCCGCTCCCACTCAATATTTTGGAAGTGGTGGTGGGTTAACTAACCACGTCTTTTGATGTTAACATAAAAGCACATCAAATCAAGGATTCCGAATGGTGTCGATAACGTAGGCAAGCCTACCCGTCCCTATTCGTTGGAACATATGTGATGATCCGGACGAAATCGGGTCAAGACAAACCCATTGAGATAAGAAGGAATCACCCTCCGTTCTCCGGTGTAGCTTAGTCTTGCCGGACCCCGTGCATACATCACACTAGGAGGGTTAAGTCGGTCGAGCCTAGCTCGATTGACCACCCAACCTATAAGCGAACCGTTTTAATCCAAGATTTATTGTTCTTTTACCATCATTCAATCTAAGTAGACACTACTGAATTGAAAAGCGAGATCTCGTTTGGGCTTTAAGGCGGTTCACGAGAACACACACCGAAAGGCCTAACGATTTCATAACCCGTCCTCGGATCATTAATTAGTTACTAAATTTATTAATTACCACGTATTAATTAAATTTCAACTAATTACACGAGTTTGTATACATGCCTATTTTAATTACCAAAATTAAAATTCTACATGTATGCATGGAGTGGATTTATGATATGATGCATGTCATGGCAATTCCGATTTTATATCTATTTTATGATCGAACACATAAAAATAAATTGCGGAAAAATTTAAACACCGAGATGGATTGTTGGTACCCGTATCTAATCTATCCTAGGAAAAATAAATTACAATCTTGTTGTCTTGAGTCTTGATCTTGAATCTTGAACTCGAACCGCGGATCACGAACCACGAACATCCGAGAGGAGAAAAGGTCTTTTTAATTAAATAAATCCAATTTATTATAATTAATCATATATTTATTGTATTTATATGCGGCTGCTATTTAATTATTTTCCAAAAAAAAAAATTTTTTTTCTTTTTTTTAATGCGGCAGTTAAATGATCATAAAAAAAAATTAGGTCACAAAAAAAAATTTCATGCAGCCGTAAATATAAACCCTAGCCGCATCTTTTTTATTAAACAGGACTTATAACGACGCTTTTCAGCGTCGCAGAAAGTCCTGTAGGAGTTTTTTTTAATAAAATTCATCCGTTTCTCCTCGTTTATACCTTGGGTTTCGTCTTGATTTTCAATTTTTCAGCAAGATCTTCATCTTTTCCAGCCCGGATATTCAAAATTACAATAAAAGATGCTACTTTTACGTATAAATTTCGAAAATTGACATAAATAAAATACAATTCCGATGCTCAATTGTTACTAAACAAAGGAGCTACAATAGATCTAACGAGTAAACTGTACCAACCCCAATCCATCTCTTCAACCAAGACATTCATAACATAAAAATTAACTAAGCATGCGCCGGCCCCCTTTTTTTTTTTTTAAAAAATATATATATATTGGGACAAAAAATCTACATGTTTTACCACTCCTAGATCTAATATTTTATACGTATAAATATAGATCACCATGGCGACTGATACCACTGTTAGTAATACAATCCGCAACGGAAGCGATTTAAGGATCTAGATCTATAAAATACACGTAATAAATTAACTAGATCTATATCTACAAGGGGTTGTAGATCATACCTCCTGGATCTCAAAATCCAAGTTGAAGAACCGCAAAGAAAGATTGCAAGGAGATGTGAAGAGAACCACGATCTTCCGTGACGTGTGATCCAAGCAACTCCCGTGGAAGGAAATTCTCGTCTCGAATCCTTCCGATATGCTACCCGAAAAACCTCCAAGGTTTTTCCCTTTAATCCCTTGGCGAAAATATTTTCTTCTCTCTAAGAGATGAAGTCGAAATTATTGTGTGTTAAAAAAGGGTTGAGAGAACTCTCTTTATATAGGAGAGTAAAACTTAACCTCCAAGGATTTAATAATTAATACAAAATCAATTATAATAATCCCATTAAATAAAAGATAATCCCATAATATTCTAGAACAAATCTAGAATAATATTTATCTTTATTTCTTACCATAAATATTTATCCAATAAATATTTTATGCACATGTCTAATTAATACACAAGAAAACAAATTTCTTGTTCCATAAAACAATGTCATGGCCGAAATTCATCAATGTGACCTAGTCACTAAAATTTTCGGCCAACACACCAAATTGGGCCAAGATTATGAAAAATGTCTTTTTCACATATTTAATTATTTAGCCCAACTAATTTAATAGTCCACTAAACAATTAATTCACATATCGTTTTAATAAAGTCCAACAAGAACTAAATTAATATTATTAGGATTCGACGTCCGAGAATAGCTATGCTATATTAGGAGGCACATCGGGACCATGGACTAATAATCAGCGGCTCCGATAAATCAAATAAATAATTATAGAATAATTATATTCGATAAATCAATCACAGGAATATGCCACCATAATCCCGTGACAGCACTCCTCCGATTAAAAGATTATATTTATCTCCTCACGAGAATAATAATAAGCGTTCATTGATATGATCATTACATATGGATTAATCCTCCATGATTGCTTCATTCTAAATCGGGAAGTTACCGTTAACCCTTTTTAGAACCTCTTATCCTTATTTACCATTAACCCCTAGTGATCAATTAATTCATATAACTCATTGGTAGCTAATCGATGTAATATGAACTCGCGATCGATCGGTTTCTAGGATTAACAAATAAGAGGAATCGTTTATCTACTTCCATAAATGGAAGGAATGGATTCCGTATCTGTGATAACACGGACTACTCACTCAATCCATTACAATGCCAAGATGGGGTAATTCGGACCACGGACTCGATGTAATCCTTAACCGTCAAATCTAACTTCATACCGATTCAAGCGGTTGGATCGTGATCACCTCGGGATTAAGATATATCCATAAATATGATCATCCATTGATTCGATAAGACTTCTCGATTACGGAATTATGTCGTGAACTCTAATTAAATCGGTCCAATTTTCATATGATTATCTATCATATATAAATGCCCCATTAGGTTCTCTTAACCGAAAGTCCGGATAAGACAATCACACCTATTGTGTTCTGGGCGCATTAATTGCACGTTAAAGGAGAGACCCGATACTCTCGATTAACTTCACTACGGGCTAATTTTATTTGAAGTACATCTTCACTAACTCAATCCTCCCGTGTATATACCATACACTGAGTTAAGTGATTACATAAACGATATACTTTAGGTTTTTCTGCAGTGTAAATACTATTATCACATCGGTGAATATGAGAATAATAAATATGAATAATAATATCATTTCATTTATTAAATAAAACAATTACAAAATTGTCTTTCAGGCATCACACCTAACACCATAAACGCTGATGGAGCATTAGTGAGTCCAAAAGGCATGACAAGAAACTCATAATGTCTATACCTTGTACTAAATGCTGTCTTCGGTCTATCTGCAACCTTGATCTTCAACTGGTGATAACCTGACCTAAGGTCAATCTTAGAAAACACCTTCTTTCCTTGCAACTGGTTAAACAAGTCATCAATCCTAGGCAAAGGATACTTATTCTTTATTGTCAGGTTATTCAAGGCTCTGTAGTCGATGCACATCCTCAAACTACCATCCTTCTTCTTCACAAACAAAACCGGTGCTCCCCAAGGTGATGTACTTGGCTGAATCACATTCCTTTTTAACATGTCCTTAAGCTGTACTTTTAACTCTTTTAATAGTTGTGCCATCCTATAAGGTGCCTTGGTCAGAAGTGCTACTCCCGGGATTAATCAGATCTCAAACTCTATATCCCCTCGCTGGCATATTTCCTGGCAACTCATCTGGAAAAACTTCAGGGAAATCCTTAACTATAGGAGTTTCTTCTAACTTAGGAGTATGCTTCTCTGTGTCCATAGCATAAAGAACATACCCTTCACAACCCTTCTGCAAAGCCTTCATGGCTCTAACTGCTGATATTATCGGATGCCTCTTCTTACTTGGCGTAAAACGTTACCCTGAAAGGTCTTATCGACTTACCCGAACTCAAGACCACTTTATTACCTCTACAATCCACATGAACAAAATTCAGGATAGCCAATCCATCCCTGCAATTACATCAAAGTCTGTGAAGTCCAAAGCTGCCAAGTCGACTTACACCTATAAGTTCCAACTCTAACGTCGACTTGAGGTAAAACTTGTGCAACTTTAGTAACTCTTCCCAAAGGTGTAGTGATACTTAGAGGTTTCTCCAACTCTCGAAGTGGTAGGTTCAACTTCCTAGCTATCTTAGAAGACACAAAAGTACTGAGGCTCCAGTTATCAAACAAGGTGACAATTGCTAAGCTATCTATGATTATGGTACCTAGCAAGTGGATCAATTTAAGTACAATAAATAACATCATATGCGTCCATATAATATTAAGTATTCATAATAAACACAAACACTTAAAATGTACCTGTAACAACAAGATTACAGGCTCTTCTGGTTCCACATCAATAGCAAAGACACGAGTAGGTCTGCTAGAAGATCCACGGTTTGCATTCTGATTCCCTCTGTTATCTGCTGGATTCCGCTGAGATAAGTTCTTAGGACAGTCCCTGGAGAAGTGCCCCGTTTCTCCACAACTAAAACAACCGTTACCTCCAACTCTGCACTCTCATGTATGCGCCTTATTGCATTTAGAACATACTGCAGGTGGACCACTTCTCTAATTAACTGTCGCTGGTGCTGCGGTCTTCTTAAAGTTCTGCTGCGGTGCCCCACGATTATTACTCTGAAAAGATCCAAACGGCCTCTTATTCCTAATCACAACGGTGGCCTTCTTCCTGAAGGTCTCAACCTCCAAAGCTTTGTTTAGCAGCTCGGCCATATTCCTGGCTGTGAAACCCAACATACCTGACTGTATTTCATAAGCCAACCCATCCTTGTATAGTGCCATCTTTCTTTCTTCAACTCTCATCAGCTCAGGGTACAACCGTCCTAGTTCGTTAAACTTATTAGTGTACTCGGACACTGTCTGGTGTATACCTTGCTTAAACCTGAGAAACTTACTTGCCTTATCAGTCTGGTGTACCAGTCCACTGGTGGAGCTTGCTCAACTGCTGGTCTAACTGGAGGATATCCAAAGGGTATCTCTCGCTGGTGAGGTTGTTGATATGGGGGTGGTGGATATGCTTGCTGAGGTGGAAATCCTGAGTGACCACCCTCACATCTGATGAAACTAACTGTGTGGCTGAAATCGATGATGGCTTGAAATCGTTGGTAAGCATAACCTGGTGCCACAAAAGTATTAGCTCCGCTCGGTGGTGGAGGAAGAACTGTAGGCTGTGGTGTGTAGTCATAAACCGGTGGCGGATAAAAAGCTGATGCAGGTGGACGGCTATAGATCGGTTGTGACTGTTGTGCTCCTGATGGAGGAGGATATACCGTAACAGCTGGAGTCACATGTATCAGGGGTATCTCCCCAACCACTGTCACATACAACGGTGTATCATAGTCAGGCGCAGTTGCCTGCTCAAACCGGGAACGTCCTGTTTGTTGAACACGCCCTCTCAGAGTGACTCGGACCCGTAGTAATAGCATTCACCCCGCCACCTTTGGTGACTAATTGTGTAGGTCCTCTACCTCTACCCCTCCTGCGGTGGATTCCTTGAACTTCCTTCGTCATTATTGGCACCTGAACCTCTGCGTGTAGTCACCATTCTGTAGAAGAAGAGAGAGAACTTACGGATTACAAAGGCTCTAAACACTTATCTCAAGAAAGTCAAGTCCTAAGCAGCAAAGAAACATTGGCTCTGATACAAACTGTGACGCCCCATTCCCGGACCCGAGTCATTATCCGGAAACGAACGCCCGGCATGTATAATATTAAATATAATCCAATATTATACATAAGCCTTACGTCATATATCATAAACACAATGCGGAAATGAAACGACTCGGGGAAATAAATTCCAAAGACCAACAAAACCAGATTCAATGTTGCACTAAAATCCAAAATGGAAATTGAAACGTCTTACATCAAATCCAAAACAAAAGAAGCCAAACGATCTAGTCTTACAACAAAGGCCACTAAACGAGCCAAACAAAAACAATATTCAATCTGAAATAACAACATAGTTTGTATCAAACTTGAAATAAAAGAAAGTTTCCAAAAGAACAACTTCATATAAAACATCTTCGTATCAAGACCTCAAACATCTTCATCATACTCCTCGTCTCCATAAACCTGTTCATCTTCTCAATAAAACATTTAACGGGTAAGTACCTACGTACTTAGTAACGAGTAGAAGCTATTGAAATCATGCGTTTTATAAAGAAAGCAAGTAACCATCATCTTATTAATAAACCGTTTAAACATGATCTTACATCTAACTATCACGTTATATTCATAGTATAACATGAGGTCCCTAGTGTTACTAGCTTAGCTTATCTATGTTACAGCATGTTTGCGAGGGCACTACACTTAGTGAGATATGCACTAAGACAAAAGTTGCAACCCTATAGAGATAAATCTCTAGCGGTCCCGAGACAATCAATCACTTTAACTGGCTAGCACTAGAAGCTGTCCGGTGAATGACTATTTCGTTCGTGAGGTTGTCCGGCGGTATGATCACTACTTTAACTGGCTTTGTCTAGAATCCGGCAGTGACCATTACCACTTTATCTGGCCAACCAACACATTGCCAATGTTGTACTATGCCTATTCAAGCTCTCATGATGCTTAATCTTTTATTTAGTCAATTACGTTTATTAAGCGATTAACTAGCCACCTAATTTCATTCAGGACAAAAGCTCCCTACTCCCTCTTCTTAGACCCTTAGACTCAAGCTAGCAATTACACAGACAATGATGTTCCCTAGTTCATCAAAGCACAAGGCCAATCCTAAGTTTCCGACGGTCCCAAGTTTCATCCATAAAAAGTCCACTTGGTGTAGAACTAAACGCATCAGAAACCTATTTATGGCTTTGTAAAGTTTATGAATATTTATTAAGGTTGATTAGATCAAAGACCTCAAACCATACTCTAGTATACCATCACACTACAAACAAAATTTGTTAAACACTTAGCTATTCTATTTTTATTTTCTTTTTTTTATTTTATTTTATTATTATTATTATTATTTTGGTCGAACTTAGACACTGCTGCGGCCGTTTTCATTCCTGGGCTAATTTACCCTAAACATGCAGAAAGGAAATATTGATATAGCTATTCTATTACTATCACTATTATTATATCTTTCTTTTTGATATCATTAGTTTTCCTTCCAGCATCTTGCGTACTTCATCTGCACATATATATATATATATATATATATATATATATATATATATATATATATATATATATATTTTTTGTTGTTGTTGTACTAACTCAACCTGATTCCCAGTAATCCCATCTTTTTTTTTTGACAAAGAAGTTAACACCAATAAAAATGGTCTCGAACATCACTGGACATATTTTAAAATCAACAAAGAACCCATAAACTTTAATCTGCAAACAGAACACACAATCCAAACATTATAAAACATTCAATCATTCAATATGAACATCCCGTTACCTTTTAAAAGCGAGCAACACAACGATCCAACCTCGACCAAGACCTAGCTCTCTATTCCACCTACACAAACATGATTCATCCATCGATTAACAACCTACCAAGAATTCTAAACGCTGAAAACTACGAAAAGGAAGGTTTAGAACACCTAAACTTGATCGAAACACGGAATCCATAACTTGATAAAAACTAACCTTCTCCCAAAGAAATTTGTATCCATACGATCCTTGCGTCACGTAGAATATTTTCTCCTTGAGAAGTCTGCGCAACCGAGCAACGGATTAGCTTGTTTATCGAAAAACTCTTCCCCTCTTTTCTTTTCCCAAAAACCTGCGCCTCTTTTCTCAGAACCGTTTTCTCTATTTTTTTTTTTAACTTATGGAAGTTAAATTCCCATTAATCCCATAATTACCTTTTCCTTTAACTCCCATTAAACAAAACCATTATTTCCTTATTAATTTCCTCCATTAACCAAAATCATTAAATTTCTCTTTTCTTTTTTCCTTTTATTTCCAAAATTAAAATAAATATAATATTCCGATTTTTCGTTAAAAGGTGAAATGCCCTTTTTTCAAAATCGGGATATTACATTTCTCCCCTTAAGAGGAGTTTCGTCCTCGAAACTTGAACATACCTGGAAGATCCATAAACTCTGAACTCGGGCGTCATCACATCTTCCTCTTCCCACGCCGCTTCACTTGGTGAATGGTTGCTCCATTGCACCAAGACCAAAGGATCATCCTTCTCTTGACCACCTTCTCTTTCTATCAAGAATCTTAACCGGCTTCTCAACATAGGATAGATTATCTTGAAGCAATTCTGGATCAAACTGAGATTCCGCATCCGTAGAAGATAGACACTTCTTAAGCATGGATACATGGAAGACATTATGTACCCTAGACATCGATTCCGGTAACCGAAGTCTATATGCTAACTTTCCAATCCTTTCGATGATGTCAAAAGGCCCCACATACCTCGGACTCAGTTTCCCTTTCTGCCCAAACCTCTTAACACCCTTCATCGGAGAAGCTCGTAGATACACTCATCCCTCCATTTGCAAACTCTAACGGTCTTCTTCGATGTCGCCCAACTCTTCTGCATCGGTCTTGGCGGCTTTAAGATTCTTCCGTATCAGCTCAACTTTATCTTTAGCCTGCTAAACTAACTCCGGCCCTGTCAACTGCTTTTCCCCAACTTCGTCCCAATAAAGTGGAGTCCGGCATTTCCTACCATACAAGGCCTCAAACGGTGGCATCCCCAAACTAGCGTGATAACTGTTGTTATAAGCGAATTCAGCCACTGAGAGGAACTCATCCCATGATCCCCCTACTTCAAGAACGCAAGCTCTAAGCAAGTCCTCGAGAGTCTGGATTGTCCTCTCGGATTGACCATCTGTCTGCGGGTTAAAGGCTATACTCAAGTCCGTCTTTGTTCCAAAAGCCTTTTGCAATCCTTTCCAGAAGTGACTTATGAATCTACTATCCCTGTCGGATACGATAGATAAAGGCACACCATGAAGTCTCACTATATTATCCAAATACAGTTGAGTGAACTTCTTAATAGGCATGTCAACCTTACATGGCAAGAAATGGGCTGGTTTCGTGAGTCTGTCAACAATCACCCATATCATGTCCTGGCCACTCTTCGTACGCGGTAAACCGGTGATGAAATCCATCATGATGTTCTCCTATTTCCATTCCGGTACTTCCAAAGGTTTCAACAAACCTCCTGGCCTTCTGTGCTCTGCTTTAACTCTCTGGCATGTATCACACCTTTCCACAAACTCTGCGATATTCAACTTCATGCCAGGCCACCAATACCTCTCTTTGAGATCTCGGTACATCTTGGTAGATCCTGGATGAACCGTAAAGGCAATCTTATGGGCTTCATCCATGACTTGCTGCCTTAGTCCATCAACATCAGGCACACACAAACGATTACCATACCAAATATGTCAACTCTTATCCAACTGGTAACCCACTGTAGTTTTCTCTCGAGCTACGCGCTTCAAATCAACTAACACTGGGTCTTCATCTTGCTTTCCCTGGATATCATCTAACAGCTCTGACCTTGCCATCAATGGCGCAAAACACTGAGCTTCACCTTCCCGTTCAACCACTTGAATCTGTAAACTGTCTAACTGATCGACCACTTCTTGCAAAGTAGTGATAGCGTTAACCGGTCTCCGGCTAAGTGCATCCGCTACAACATTCGCTTTACCCGGATGGTATTGAATGTCCAAGTCATAGTCTTTCACAAACTCCAACCATCTTCTTTGCCTCATATTCAAATTCTCTTGAGTGAAAAAGAACTTAAGGCTCTAATGATCCGTGAAAATTCTTGCCTTAACTCCATAAAGGTAGTGCCTCCACTGTTTCAAAGCAAAAACCACTGCTGCCAACTCCAAGTCATGTGTAGGATAGTTCTTCTCATGAACCTTTAACTGCCTAGATGCATAAGCTATTACCTTTCCTGCTTGCATCAGAACACATCCCAAACCTTGACTCGAAGCATCTATATACACATCATAGTTATCAAAGACCTCTGGCAAAGCTAACACAGGTGCTGCAGTCAACTTATCCTTCAACGCCTAAAAAGCTTCCTCACACTCCTTTGTCCACTCAAACTTGATGTTTTCTGAGTAAGTCTAGTGAGAGGAGTTGCTATCTTCGAGAAATCTTGTACAAAATTCATGTAGTAACCTGCTAAACCCAGAAAACTTCTTATCTCTGTCACTGTAGTAGGTCTAGGCCACTTAGAAACGGCTTCTATCTTCGCAGGATCAACTTGAATTCCATCTCCAGAAATTACATGGCCAAGAAAACTAACTTGTTTTAACCAAAATTCACACTTAGAAAACTTGGCATACAATTTCTTTTCCTTTAAAGTCTGCAAAACAATCCTCAGATGCTCCTCATGCTCCTTCTCATCCTTAGAGTATATCAAGATATCATCTATGAATACTACCACAAATTTATCAAGATAAGGCATGAAGACTCTTTGCATTAGATCCATAAACGCTGATGGAGCATTAGTGAGTCCAAAAGGCATGACAAGGAACTCATAATGTCCATACCTTGTACTAAATGCTGTCTTCGGTCTATCTGCAACCTTGATCTTCAATTGGTGATAACCTGACCTAAGGTCAATCTTAGAAAACACATTCTTTCCTTGCAACTGGTTAAACAAGTCATCAATCCTAGGCAAAGGATACTTATTCTTGATTGTCCGGTTATTCAAGGCTCTGTAGTCGATGCACATCCTCAAACTACCATCCTTCTTCTTCACAAACAAAACCGGTGCTCCCCAAGGTGATGTACTTGGCTGAATCACATTCCTTTCTAACATGTCCTTAAGCTGTACTTTTAACTCTTTTAATTCAGCTGGTGCCATCCTATAAGGTGCCTTGGCTGTAGGTGCTACTCCCGGGATTAACTGTATCTCAAACTCTATATCCCTGTCAGGCATATTTCCTGGCAACTCGTCTGGAAAAACTTCAGGGAAATCCTTAACTATAGGAGTTTCTTCTAACTTAGGAGTATGCTTCTCTGTGTCCATAGCATAAAGAACATACCATTCACAACCCTTCTGCAAAGCCTTCATGGCTCTAACCGCTGATATTATCGGATGCCTCTTCTTACTTGGCGTAAAAATGTTACCCTGAAAGGTCTTATCTGACTTACTTGGAACTCTGAAGACCACTTTATTACCTCTACAATCCACATGAACAAAATTCTGGGATAGCCAATCCATCCCCAGAATTACATCAAAGTCTGTGAAGTCCAAAACTGTCAAGTCTGACTTACACCTATAAGTTCCAACTCTAACGTCGACTTGAGGTAAAACTTGTGCAACTTTAGTAACTCTTCCCAAAGGTGTAGTGATACTTAGAGGTTTCTCCAACTCCTGAAGTGGTAGGTTCAACTTCCTAGCTATCTTAGAAGACACAAAAGTACCGAGGCTCCAGTATCAAACAAGGTGACAATTTGCTAAGCTATCTATGATTATGGTACCTAGCAAGTGGATCAATTTAAGTACAATAAATAACATCATATCGTCCATATAATATTAAGTATTCATAATAAACACAAACACTTAAAATGTACCAGAACAACAAGATCATCATCAGCTCTTACGGTTCCACATCAATAGCAAAGACACGAGTAGGTCTCGCTAGAAGATCCACGGTTTGCATTCGATTCCTCTCATTATCTCGGCCGGATTCACGAGATAAGTTCTTAGGATGAACACGGAGAAGTGCCCGTTTCTCCACAACTAAAACAACCGTTACCTCCAACTCTGCACTCTCATGTATGCGCCTTATTGCATTTAGAACATACTGCAGGTGGACCACTTCTCTAATTAACTGTCGCTGGTGCTGCGGTCTTCTTAAAGTTCTGCTGCGGTGCCCCACGATTATTACTCTGAAAAGATCCAAACGGCCTCTTATTCCCAATCACAACGGTGGCCTTCTTCCTGAAGGTCTCAACCTCCAAAGCTTTGTTTAGCAGCTCGGCCATATTCCTGGCTGTGAAACCCAACATACCTGACTGTATTTCATAAGTCAACCCATCCTTGTATAGTGCCATCTTTCTTTCTTCAACTCTCATCAGCTCAGGGTAAAACCGTCCTAGTTCGTTAAACTTATTAGTGTACTCGGACACTGTCTGGTGTATACCTTGCTTAAACCTGAGAAACTGACTTGCCTTATCAGCTTGCACCGTAGCCGGGAAGTATTCGTTGTAAAACAAAACCTTAAACCCTTCCCAATCAGTTACCTTCCCTTTTCTGCTCTGAATGGCATCGATCCAAGCTTCACCGCCCCAAGAGAAAACGGCGCCAACCGGGCCATCTCATTCAACAACATGAATAGTCCTCGCAGGCCTTTTGAAACTCCTTATCCATTCTTCGGCCTTTGAATGTTCCACATTCCGAAGAAGTCCCGAACTCTGTTCCTTCTCGATCCTGGTGTACCAGATCCACCGTGGTAGAGCTTGCTCAATCGCTGGTCTAATCGGAGGATATCAAAAGGTATCTCTCATTTGGTGAGGTTTTGATATGGGGGTGGTGGATATGCTTGTTTGAGGTGGAAATCTGAGTGACCCGACCCATCTGAGATGAAACTAACTGCTGTGGGTGAAAGCTAGCTTTGCGGGTGAAATAGCTGTAAGCATAACTCAGTGCCACAAAGTATTAGCTCCGCTCGGTGGTGGAGGAAGAAGCGTAGGTGTGGTGTGTAGTCATAAAGCGGTGGCGGATAAAAGGCGTCGCGGTGGGCGGCTATAGATCGGTTGTATTTGTTGTTCTCTGATGGAGGAGGATATACCGTAACAGCTGGAGTCACATGTATCAGGGGTATCTCCCCAACCACTGTCACATACAATGGTGTATCATAGTCAGGCGCAGTTGCCTGCTCAAACCGGGAACGTCCTGTTTGTTGAACACGTCCTACTGTAGCTGACTCTGGACCCGTAGTATTAGCATTCACCCCCGAAGCCACTGGCTGACTAATTGTAGGTCCTCTACCTCTGCCCCCTCCTGCAGTTGGATTCCTTGAGCTTCCTTCGTCATTATTGGCACCTGAACCTCTTCGTGTAGTCACCATTCTGTAGAAGAAGAGAGAGAACTTACGGATTACTAAGGCTCTAAACACTTATCTCAAGAAAGTCAAGTCCTAAGCAGCAAAGAAACATTGGCTCTGATACCAACTGTGACGCCCCATTCCCGGACCCGAGTCCTTATCCGGAAACGAACGCCCGGCATGTATAATATTAAATATAATCCAATATTATACATAAGCCTTACGTCATATATCATAAACACAATGCGGAAATGAAACGACTCGGGGAAATAAATTCCAAAGACCAACAAAACCAGATTCAATGTTGCACTAAAATCCAAAATGGAAATTGAAACGTCTTACATAAAATCCAAAACAAAAGAAGCCAAACGATCTAGTCTTACAACAAAGGCCACTAAACGAGCCAAACAAACACAATATTCAATCTGAAATAACAACATAGTTTGTATCAAACTTGAAATAAAAGAAAGTTTCCAAAAGAACAACTTCATATAAAACAACTTCAGATCAAGACCTCAAACATCTTCATCATACTCCTCGTCTCCATAAACTTTGTTCATCTTCTCAATAAAACATTTAACGGGTAAGTACCTACGTACTTAGTAACGAGTATAAGCTATTGAAATCATGCGTTTTATAAAGAAAGCAAGTAACCATCATCTTATTAATAAACCGTTTAAACATGATCTTACATCTAACTATCACGTTATATTCATAGTATAACATAAGGTCCCTAGTGTTACTAGCTTAGCTTATCTATGTTACAAAGATGTTTGCGAGGGCACTACACTTAGTGAGATATGCACTAAGACAAAAGTTGCAACCCTATAGAGATAAATCTTTAGCGGTCCCGAGACAATCAATCACTTTAACTGGCTAGCACTAGAAGCTGTCCGGTGAATGACTATTTCATTCGTGAGGTTGTCCGGCGGTATGATCACTACTTTAACTGGCTTTGTCTAGAATCCGCAAAGACCATTACCACTTTATCTGGCCAACCAACACATTGCCGATGTTGTACTATGCCTATTCAAGCTCTCATGATGCTTAATCTTTTATTTAGTCAATTACGTTTATTAAGCGATTAACTAGCCACCTAGTTTCATTCAGGACAAAAGCTCCCTACTCCCTCTTCTTAGACCCTTAGACTCAAGCTAGCAATTACACAGACAATGATGATCCCTAGTTCATCAAAGCACAAGGCCAATCCTAAGTTTCCGACGGTCCCAAGTTTCATCCATAAGAAGTCCACTTGGTGCAGAACTAAACGCATCAGAAACCTATTTATGGCTTTGTAAAGTTTATGAATATTTATTAAGGTTGATTAGATCAAAGACCTCAAACCATACTCTAGTATACCATCACACTACAAACAAAATTTGTTAAACACTTAGCTATTCTATTTTTATTTTCTTTTTTTTTATTTTATTTTATTATTATTATTATTATTTTGGTCGAACTTAGACAACTGCTGCGTATTGTTTTCATTCCTGGGCTAATTTACCCTAAACATGCAGAAAGGAAATATTGATATAGCTATTCTATTACTATCACTATTATTATATCTTTGTTTTTGATATCATTAGTTTGCCTTCCAGCATCTTGCGTACTTCATCTGCATTTTTTTTTTTTTTTGTTGTTGTTGTACGAACTCAACATGATTCCCAGCCAATCCCATCTTTTTTTTTTTTTGACAGCAAGTTAACACCAATAAAAATGGTCTCGGACATCACCAGACATATTTTAAAATCAACAACAACCCATAAACTTTAATCTGCAAACAGAACACACAATCCAAACATTATAAAACATTCAATCATTCAATATGAACATCCCGTTACCTTTTAAAAGCGAACAACACAACGATCCAACCTCGACCAAGACCTAGCTCTCTATTCCACCTACACAAACATGATTCATCCATCGATTAACAACCTACCAAGAATTCTAAACGCTGAAAACTACGAAAAGGAAGGTTTAGAGCACCTAAACTTGATCGAAACACGGAATCCATAACTTGATAAAACTAACCTTCTCCCAAAGAAATTTGTATCCACACGATCCTTGCGTCACGTAGAATCTTTTCTCCTTGAGATGTCTCAAGCAACCGAGCAACGGATTAGCTTGATTATCGAAAAACTCTTCCCTCTTTTTCTTTTCCCAAAACTCGCGCCTCTTTTCTCGAAACTGTTTTCTCTTTTTTTTAACTTATGGAAGTTAAATTCCCATTAATCCCATAATTACCTTTTCCTTTAACTCCCATTAAACAAAACAATTATTTCCTTATTAATTTCCTCCATTAACCAAAATCATTAAATTTCTCTTTTTCTTTTTTTTTCCTTTTATTTCCCAAATTAAAATAAATATAATATTCCGATTTTTCGTTAAAAGACTGAAATGCCCTTTTTCGAAAATCGGGATATTACATTCTTGCTCTCTTCTTGATTTCTAAATTGTTTAGTCCTTTTTGGTGCACCTTGCACCTTTGCTTTGTTTCTTTGTTGAATGATGATTCCTCTATTTACATTCATACTGAACCGAGGATTCTCTAGTTCGCCAACAACCATCATGTTAACCAAATCATTAACGAATAAGGTCACTTGCTTAATGTTCTCAAATCATATATTTTTCCTCCGTGTTAAACGTATCTAAGGCCATCATGTGATGTTACCTTAATATACCCACTTTCCAAGGGCTTATGTGGAAGCTCATTATCTTTCTTCCAAGCAATCCGAGTTTTTTTATAGACCACCGTATCTTGCAGAATTCCACTCTCGTAAAAGAATCTCATCTACAAGATGTTCTTTTGTTCTTCCTTTTGTTGGTTGCCTTTCTTTTGTTGGTTGTCATTCATACTTTGATACAACGCTCATCCTTCAATCTTGAACTAATTTCTTTCTTTCATCAACCTAGAGTCATCGTGTCTTGACAGTAACCCAAGCAACCTCCCTTATTTCAAGTGCATTATTCTTTCTTTGGCTTATTAAGTTGACTTTCCACTCTGGTGTTCAACTTGTCACTTCTCAATGTTCTCAGTTTTCGAAGAAAACCCTTATAAAAAAGGGTCTAACCGATGATGGTTAAGCCTAAACCAATTAATTTAAATCCAAACATTTATCTCTCCCTGCGTTGTTTGTTCCTCTTTTCAGCTTTCATTGTTTTCCACAACGGTTCCATCTTCAGAACTTTTGTCAGATATTTTCTATCTCCCCATTTTTGTTTCCAGCATGAGGTACAATAGAAACGTCTAAAGGTCGCCGCCTCGGAGACTGTCACGGATTTTATTAATACAAAATAAACAAGTAATAAAACCGGTTAACCTCAAGTGCAAGGATCGTAGTATAGAGGCTATGCCGGGTCGATCTTACGGGGAACTAGACTGTTGTTAATCCTAGCTTTTGTTTTAACTAACTATGTCACGAACTACACTAAACAGTGGACTAATCTAAACAAAGATTGCAGAAAATAAAACTAGACAGAGGCTGAACACCAATGCTAGGAAAATACGGGTAACGAACTTATTAACTAAACTAAACCAATTGCAAAAAGGAAATTAACTAAGCAAAGCAAGACTCAAGTTGCAAGGATTTAAAATCAAATTATAAAAGGCAAACGAGGATTGATCCACCTATCAACATGTATTGATCTCCTATCTCGATTATATGTGGTATTTATCTAGGTTGTGATTCACCTTACCTAAACATGAACCCTAATTCCTTAGGCAATTCATCTATTAACCTAGTATCTTCCAATGCTAGATTAACGCGTTTTAAGATCGAAGGTGTCAACTTTTACGTTCAAATCTAGTGATTAGACTTATTAACTTCCGTTATTATAAATCTAAGGACTATTCTTATCTATGGTGATCTAAAGGCTTATCATGACTTCCATCAAACATAAACACAATCATACATGCAAATCTTCCGATATAAACGCAATTAAACGAGATAAAACATAAATAAGAAACAACCTTGAATAAATAACTCACAGTATAATCGAAATACAGAAATCAATCCAAGTTGATGGCTTCACAATTCTCGTTTGATTGAAGCTTTAGCTCTGAGCATCCTCGACAAAACACGCTTCTGCGAAAAAGAACATAAAAAGCGCTCTAAACTAATCTAATTTAAAGTTGCATAAAAGTGAAAGAAAAAGAAGTAAAAACGCAGCCTTAGCCGCCCCTAGGGTTTAGGGTTTGTATGATGTCGAATTGTTGTTCTTAGGGTTGAGAAATAGCCGCTTATTTATAGATTTCGAAGTCGGTTCCACTAAGTCGGCCGACGGACGCTCGTCCGCTTAATCAAACGCCCGTCCAGATAACCCTAGACTGCTTCAGACGCCCGTTCAGACGGCGTCCAAACTCTCTCAGATCAAAATCGCTCCTCGGACGCCCGCGTCTCGCTTCATCAAACGCCCGTTCACTGGGCGGAGTATGGACGCTTCGTTCAACATGACTTGAAGGTGATTTCTTCATATTTATCTCTTTTTTTTCTTCACTCCACTTGATCATTATCTCTTCCTTCAATCACTTAGCTCGAATTTCAATCTCTTTAAATCATCATTTGAGCACAATAAACATACCTATAACACATGGAAAACATCGCAAACTGTAATAATATTCAAATAATCATATTTTAACCATGAAATCACATAAATATATCGATATTGCGATTAAGCCGTCAAAAATATCGTTTGCTCAATATTTTAATATAAAGACCAATTATTATGCAAATTATACAATTAAGAGGGAAAATATCATAAAATATACTCTTGAAAACCACATAATTTCACCCTTAACAGAGACCCTTTACCGCACCACACCTTCACCACCACTCCTCGGTTCCAACCACTTCTATGAAAACTATGTGCCAAAGCAAAAGACCTTTAGCACTAATAATTGAAATGAGTGAGAAGCATCTGGAAGGGATTGAATTGTATATGGAGTTCACGTACAACCAATCTCGAGCAAAGCAAGGTCAAATAATTATGATGAACACAAAGCAAGTAATATTGAAAGAAAAAATTGTAGAGTTGAGTCAAATATCGTTCTCTACAAAGTTAGGCCAAGCCAAGAGTATGATTAGATTTTGAGGTGTAAAAGAAAGTGGAGAGGTCACAATAAGGAGTTTAAGGAAAATTCAACCATGAGAACCTCAACTTAAGGTGTAGGTATAAGACTCCGATCCCAAAGCATTGCTTAAAAGGGTTTCACTTAATCCTAGGAGACATGATTGGGTTTAGAGACTTTATCCTTATGGGATTCATTTCTTAACGGACGATCCTAAGGGGGCTACACTTAAAAGATCTATATTCAAGATTCTCATCTTTGATTCTAAACACAACTAGACCATATCTTAAGAGTTTAAGTCCTATGCAGCGGTGTTACTTGTCGCTCTGATGTCTGCTTACGTAAGGCTTACGTGTATAATTATATTAAAATTTAATTATATGCGTGCCGGGCGTTCCTTTCTGGATAGGGACCCGGTATCCGGGGCAGGGGCGTCACACTTGGTGCATTCGGCCAATCGCCGAGCCCGCACCCTGCAAGCTCACCACAACAGCTGTCCCGTTTAATTATGTCTAATTGTACTTAATTATGTCTTTTCAATGTCTTGTCGTACCTAGCTAATCAGCATTAGCATATTTCATATAAATAGGGCCTCAATGTAATACATAAGAGAGGAAGAAATGTTCAAGCAGAAATACTCTGTCAATTTGTCGACAGTTGAGCTCGCATTTTTTAGGTTTGAGTTCGACATTCATACCTTCATATATTTCTTCACTCACTATCGTGCACCACCGGAAAAATCACTCACAATTAGCCAGATATCCACCTACAAACAGTGTTATTACCACCGTGATATTTCCGACAATATCAATCACAATAGTTAATGGAAACAGAAATGTGGGTGAATTTAGGTGTCCTGACTTGCCATGGATCGTGCAATGGGTTAAGTTCTAACACGATGTGAGATTGATCAAGTTGAGAGGCTGTGACATGATACTAGGGGTGGATTTGATCCTATGGTCTTTGACTTCAACAAAGAGCTGGTTTTCACTAACACGGTGAACAAATTAAGTTGAGAAGTTACACATAAAAAGCTCAGCTTAAGATGATCATCTGCAAAATCATTACTAAGAATTTGAGTAATAGGACCTATGAGCTCTTAGGGTGCCTCAATTTGATATAGGAACAAGCTCTGAATCATATGCCCATTGAAAAAAAGTATCATGAGGAGTTTCAAATTCCCAAGGATTTCCACCAACAAGGGGCTATGAGCATCTCATCACTTTAAAAGAATATGTTGAACTTGTGAAACTAAAATCTTGTATATATGCTCATTATCAAAAGGATGAGATAGAGCAGTTGGTCGATCAAATGCTACAACAGGGGATTATACTGCACAATAATAGTCCAATTTCATCATCCTTGCTCCGTGAAAAAGAAAGATGGAACCTCAAGATTCTGTGATGATTACAAAAGGGTGACTGACTTGACTCTCAAAGATAGCTACCATATTCCTCTAATTGATGAATTATTGGATGAGTTAGAGAGTGTTAGGGTATTTTCTAAACTAGACTTGAGGTCTGGATTCCATCACATTATGATGAATGAAGATGATGTCCAGAAGACCGCCTTTGTAACTCATTATGGCCAAATTGAATTCAAAGCGATGCCATTTGGGCGCACAAATGCCCTGACCACAAAGAAGTATGAATGAGACATTGAGACCTTGAGGAAGTTTGTGCTGATATTTTCTATGACATTCTAATCTGCAGCCCTGACATGACTTCCCAAATACAACATCTTAAAGTGATTCTAGAAGTTTTGAAGAATAAACGAATACCATGCTAAATTTTCCAGACACTCTTTTGTACAAACAAAGGTGGTATACATGGGCCATATCATACATGAGGATGAAGTGCATGTTGACCCAAGCAAGATTCAAGCCATGTCAGATTTGCCCCAAACATACAATGTGACTGAATCAAGAGGGTTTTTGGGCCAAACAGTTAATACATGAGATTTTTGCCCCCGCCCCATGCTAAACCCTTGATTTTTAAATTAGTAATACTAATGTGCCTGATTAATGATTCTATGTCTTTATGATTATTAAATTTGACTGACAGTAAATTATTTCACAAAGAGTATTTGCAATTATAATAAAATATGAGTACAAAAATATACGTAACTAAAACATTACAAAAATTTCGTCAAAAAAAAAACATTACACAATTTTTCAGACACATTATATTTTGATGATGTTTTTTAGGTTAGAAGGAACTTAAAGAGTATCTACGTATACAAGATAGTTGAGATAAAACTTCATTCGATACTAAGAAAATACATAATTTATAATTAAAATACGTTTATTCAATGCATGTGAGTAAGATAAATAAAATAATTCTACCAAGCATTGTACAATAACTGTTATTATTGAACCTATATTTATTTTATAAATTAAGCGCATAGTCAAAAATATAAATATAATATTAAAAACATTAAAAATAATAATTTAACCAAACACGTGCGAAGCACGTGCATTTTGCTAGTGTTATAAAATACATACAAACCAAATCAAAGAAAAATACCTGACACCGGAGCCAGGAAATTTTCGTTGGGTGGGTTGAGAATTTTTTTTTCAGTGTTATTTATACGGCATAATTTTCTGTAACGACAAATTTATTTATACTTTATGATGTATTTTTTTTACTTTTTGTACCACACTACAAACGTTAACTCCGGTATCAATTTTTTTTAATTTCCGCACCACACTACAAACGTTAACTCGGGTGTCAATTCATTGTATCTGACGTTAGTCACAAGTGACATTTATGTAACTATTATGTCACTATCATCAGTGACGCTATTTTTTAAACGTCAGGTACCAGTCACATTATTTTCATAAAAAAATAATCGTGGTGCTTGAAGTAATATTTTGAGTGTTTGAAATGATCGTGGGGTCGGGAATAAACGTGTGATGTCAATGGAATCGTTGTTTTTTTTTTTTTGTAACATATAAATTTAGTGACTTATGTTAGGTAGGCAAGGGCGCCCCTGGGGTGAGGCCAAGGGGGCCATGGCTGAGCCCCCGAAAATTAATGAATTTAAGGTACCACACTAAATCTTGACCTAATATTATATATATAATGTATTTATATAAACAATGAATGTATTACCTTAATGGTTAGCACTCTAGTATATTAAGAATGAGACTTGGTTTCAAATCTTGCAAACTACAATATTTTTTGTTTTCTTAAACATTTTATATATGTTTTGGTTACTGTTTTTTTTTTTTTGATTTTTTTTTTATTTTTTAAACTAGGACTAGGAGCCAAATAAGTAGTTTTTTTTTTCCTTCCAAACCAATGACTATCACACACAGATTTTTTGTTTTATTTTTTTTACATATGTTTTGGTTACTGTTTTTTTTTTCGAAGGGCGAGGGCCTAAATTTTTTTTGGCCCCGAGCCTAAATTTAGACAGGGACGCCCCTGTAGGGTGTAGTTTGTAAAAATTAATTATCTAAAGTAGGTGATGAGTTAGTGGGCTAGATATACATACTATATAGAAAAAAAATTAAAAGGGCTGGGTGGGGCTTAGCCCCCCTTAGCCCCTAAGTAAACTCCGTCCTTGGTCCGGACTAAACCTGGACCACTGTCAGGACTACACACCGGACTGAAAACAAACACAAAATAGAAAAGAAAAATCATAAGTGAAAACTTCTTTCTCTTAAACTCTTCCTTCTTTAAAGCAACTGATTTGGGAATGAGAAACAATAACATGCATTAAGCCTAAAAAAAAAAAAAACAAGAAAGCCACCAAGTTGAGGCCAAAAGAACCTCATTTTTGTCTAGTTTCCGATTTCTCATCCAAGCAAAGAGGTGTAACCATCCAGATAGCAATTTGAAGTTCTTCGATCTATAAAAAAAAGACATGCAATCTGACGATACCGGGTTACGCACCTCGAAATATCATCATCGAGTGGGATACGTAGATCAAATATTTACTAAGGCACATGAGCCAGATAAGGCATACAAGTCGAATATCGACCTAGAAGCCTTGACACGCATGTCGATCCTCGCGCTGAAATATGGCTAGGGACTCAAGTCACGACCATCGACTTACGGGCGGTGCGGGACGTGAGTTCGTGAGTCGATCATCCCGGTCGGATAGATCGATATCGAGAACAGGGTCCACACTACCACGCCGGCCCAATATCCACGGTGGATAACTTGGGCGAGGTAAAAGCCCAATTAAGGGTAAATATGACAATAGCTACAAACCGACTCATGTTAGGGTTAGGTCATGCATTGTCCTTATAAATACAACGTTCCAGGAACTACGTAGGGCTTGATTCCTGGAATAAGAACAGGATACGTAGGCACTCTAAGAATCCCACTTAGACTCAGCCGCAACATACAAAACCCCTCTGTCGTTTTTGGCATTAGGGTTCTTGATTGTTCATCAATAATATAAGGAAAAGTCCAGATCTTTAAGGTGACATAATTTGTCATCGTCATTGGCGCTAGAAGGAGGGCTCCTTCTTTTGTTGAATACATCAAGATCATCATGCCTCCGAAGGAAAAGACCGCCAGAAAAACCACCTCTAAAAACGTGGATCCGCAGAATCCACGCATGTGAGCGACGGTGCGGATCCTCAGGGGGAAAAAGATCCAGCTTTAGAGACCGTCCATGAAAATCCGCCAAAACAAACTCAGGGCCTTGCCCCAGAGTATCAAGCCATGGTGGATCACCATGGCGGCGATGGATCATAATGCCTCGAGAAAGATAATGGCGGAAGCCTTTAATCGACGAGACAAAGAATAACAGCGGAAGGCGGCTGAAAACGCCGCCAATAATCCTAAGCCGAGATCAATTTGAAGAGGTCGGTGCTTCCCGAAGTTCGGTCGAACGGAGGAAGCGAAAATACAACAAAGCACATACGCATCGATGAAGATAGCGTTAGCGGGAGTTAGATGTAATCCTGGAAAAACCCAGGGCCCGTTGTGGTTAGAGTCTCCTTTCATCAAGGAGATTGAAGACTATCCTAAACCCAAGGGGTTTAAAATACCTAAGATAGACCCGTATGATGGCACCACCGACCCGGAGGACCATCTTCACAGGTATCTATCCCAGATGAGGCTAGAATGTGCCCCTGACGAGATGCGATGCCGGGCATTCGAGACTCTACTTGTAGGACGAGCAAGAGAGTGGTTTACCAAGTTGAAACCCAGATCCATCTCCAGCTTCACCATGCTCGCGAGAAAAATTCAGAGAGACGCCTTCATCGTCAACAAAAAGTTTCAGTTGAGCGAGACGCACCTCACAAACGTGAGGCAGCATAGAGACGAGTCGGTATTAGATTATCTGAAGAGGTTTAACCTTGAGGCCATGCAGGTGAAGGATCCTCAGGATCGAGTCTTGATCACTTCATTCGTAGGGGGACTGCGCAACACAAAGTTGTATGAGAAGTTAAGCAGGAACCTCCCTCGAAACATGGATGAGTGTGTGAATGTCGTACATCGATTTTGCCAAGGCGAAGAGGCAGTGCGTAGGCACACCCAAGCCGAGTGGATGGACAGCTCGAGGAAAGAAGGTCGAGGAGGAAATAAGAATCACCTCTCGGCAAACAAGATGTAGAGAGGAAAACGTCTGTTTGGGATCGCATCGAGCGCCTCCTCGGGCGGTCGAGAAAAAGGGGGTAGAAAGGATAAAGATTTTACTCCTCAACCGGTCCCGCATGCAGAGTCTTATCAATCATGGTTTCTAAGAATTTGGCCAAGAGGCCACCTCCGATCAAAAACCTCGAGAAAAGCGAAGGTCGACAAAGTATTGTGAATTCCACGAGGACACACAGTCACTCGGCGAGGACTGCTTTGATTTAAAGAAAGACATCGAGGCTCGCATCCGGGAGGGAAAGGCTGGATGAGGTCGTAGACCGATCGAGTTATAATGAGCCCAGGGGCGCCGAGACTTCAAAAGAAGAAATCCGACCAGGATAGAGGTCAAGTCGAGAGAATCAAAGAAGAAAAGATCGATCCCAGACGAGACCGATCTCCTGATAACAATAGGGACTACTATGGTCGGGATCGCTATGATGATATATCGCCCAAACAATTATGTGAATATGATATTTGGGCGGGGAGAGTGAGAAGGAAACGAGGCGGTCGAGAACCAGGCGACGGCTCGAGGCCGCGTGGCGATCAAGATTAACTACGGAAGTCGGTGCGGCCCCGAGACGACGTCCCTAAGTCGACAAGTCATAATGAGGGGTTAGTGATTGAAGCGATTATAAGTCGCGCCAGAGTATCGAGTATGCGTCGATAATGGTAGCGCCGTGAATATCTTATACTACTCGGCATTCCAGGGAATGAAGCTCAAAGAGAAAGACTTAGTGCCCATAGCCTCTCCACTATTCGGCTTCACAGTCGAGGCGACCCATCCCATGGGTTCCATAAAGCTACTAACGACGAGGGTGATGGGGAAAGAGGAGGGACGCTAGAGCTAAACCACGTGGTCGTTAAAGCTCCCTCCGCGTATAATGTTATTTTGGGTAGACCAGCCCTTTTCGAGATTCTGAGCTATAATTTCGACGTTCCATAACAAAGATGAAATTCCCGACTCGAAAGGGTTCCCACGGCAAAAGGGATATTGAAATCGCTGGAAAGCGCAATTCGATAGTGATGAACGGTAAGATGGCGGTACAACAAGTCCTCATCGAGAGCTCATTCCGGAGGAGGAGGAAGAGAAGTGTTGGGCTTGAGTGAAGCGATTGAAAATGTCGACTTATGGGAAGATGGAACGATCGAGTGTCCAAGTCGGGTTTGGATCCCGACTCGAAAAAGCGATTCTTGATCGATTTGCTTTGAAAGAGTTCAAGGGCGTTTTTACCGGAAGGCGTCCGATATGCCAGGCCTACCGACAAACATCGCCATCCATAAACTCGAGATTGACCAGGGCGAAAGCCGGTCAAAATGAAGAAGCGAAATTTCGCGCAAGATCGATTGGAAGCTATCGAGTGCAAAGTCGGGAAGTTCTTGTCGGCAAATATAGTAAAAGAAGTGCTCTATCCGAATGGCTTGCCAATCCAGGTGTTAGTGAAGAAACCGGATGGCGGTACCGCGACGTGTGCGTTGATTTCACGGATTTGAATAAGGCATGCCCTAAAGATTCCTATCCATTACCTAAGATCGACGAGGTTAGTTGATTCGACCATCGGTTTTGAGGTATTCGCGTTCTCGATGCATACAAGGGTACCATCAAATTCTCATGGACCCCGAGATGCGGAGAAGACAAACATTATTACTGAGTTTGGCACCTTTTGCTATGTTACCATGCCATTCGGATTAAAGAATGCTTTGGAGCTACATACCAAAGGCGATCAATAGAATTTTTGCGAAGCGGATTGGTAAGAATATGGAAGTCTATGTGGGCGATCTACTCATCAAAAGCCGATCCATGAAGCAATTTTTGGTAGACGCCAGGAAGTGTTCGAGGTGCTAAGAGATACCGACATGAAACTTAATCCAAAAAGTGCACCTTCGAGTGCGGACAGCAAATTTCTAGGGTATATGGTGTCGAGAGACGGGATTCGAGCTAACCCGACAAGATCGACACACTAAAGAATATGCCTCGCACCTCGAAACATGAAAGAGGTTCAGAGACTCACCGGTCGGATGGCGAAGATGAATAGGTTTTATCTCGGTCACCCAGCGTGCACTACCATTCTTCAAAGTTCTTCAAAGCCCAAATTCTTTCCATTGGAACAACGAATGCCGACGGCCTTCGAGGAACTAAAAGCATATCTTTCAGAACTACCTACTCTCACCTCTCCTCGAGAGGGGGAAAGGTTGCTAGTTTATTTATCAGTCTGCGAGGAAGCAGTGAGTTCGGTCTTGGTTCGAGAGGGAGAAAAGGGCCAGTGCCCATATTTTGTAAGTAAGGCTCTGCATGGCCCTCGAAACCCGATATTCACCAAATGAGAAGCTCGCACTAGCGTTGGTACACGCATCGAGAAAGCTTAGGCCATACTTTCAAGCCCATCCTATAGTGGTAGTCACAGACCAACCACTCAAGCAAATTCTAGCGAAGCCCGACACATCCGGTCGACTCGCGAAGTGGGTAATCGAGATGGCTCAATACGACATCGAGTTCGTGCGCGCACCGCAATCAAGGCTCAAGCTTTAGCGGACTTCTTAGCGAAGGTATATCTGCAACTTGAGCAAGAAAAGCAAAGTCACGAAGAACGATGGATGCTCCATGCCGATGGGGCCTCGAGCAAAGAAGAGGCGTCAGCGAGGCCTCCTATTAGTCAGCCCGAGGGGGGAGGAGTTTCCATACGCCCTCCGATTCGATTTTAAGGCAACTAATAATGAGGCAGAATATGAAGCAATTATCACTGGTCTGAAGCTCGCTCTAAAGCTGGGGGTCGAAAATCTCAACGTTTACAGTGACTCGCAATTGGTTGTTAATCACATCAAAGGGGAATATGAGGCTAAGGAAGAGACTATGAAGAAGTATTTGGCAGTAGTCCAAGGCCTTAAGCCGAAATTCAACTCGATTCAATTCGAACAGGTACCTCGAACTCAGAACAAGAGGGCCGACGCTCTGTCCAAGTTAGCATCGAATTTCGTCTCTAGTAAAAAGGTGTTAGTAGAATCGCTAACAGAGAGAAGCTATGAAGAGATAGAAGCCCAGCCGATATCTCAGCAGGCTACATGGATGGATCCAATTGTCCTTTACTTAAAGGACGGAATATTACCCAATGATAAGGTACAGTCAAGAAAGGTCCGACTTCAGTCGGCTCGATACGCATTCTTCAACGACATACTTTATCGGAGGTCGTTCACAAGTCCATGGTTGAGATGCGCATCTGAGACAGAGGGAGAATATCTTCTCGAAGAAATCCATAGGGGAGCTTGTGGGAATCACTGCGGGGCTAGAATGCTAGCTCGGAAATGCAAGCTCGCTGGATACTTCTGGCCGTCAATGCAACGAGATGCGATCAAATTAGTGCAGAGATGCAATTCTTGCCAAATTCACGATAACATCTCTCATCAACAGGCACAAGAAATGAATGTCATCTCGTCAGCATGGCCTTTCGATGTGTGGGGAGTCGATATTGTAGGACCCCTACCTCGGGCTCCAGGGAATAATAAGTTTGTAGTAGTTGCAGTAGATTATTTCACTAAGTGGGTAGAAGCCAAAGCTTTACCCGACATCAAAGCGGCTACAATCAAGAAATTCCTGGGTCGATATTTTATGCGGTATGGTATTCCGAAGGCTTTAATCTCGGACAACGGCACTCAATTCAAGACCGAAGAGTCGAGAGTGGTTAGCCGAATATCATATTGATCGAAGACTTCACTTCATCGCGCATCCTCAAGCAAATGGTCAAGTCGAGCAAACAAATCGGCTGTGATTAAACTCGGATGAAAAAGAGGCTCAAGGCGAAGGATCGAGGCTCAGGCGTTGCAACTCCCGAGCATCCTGTGGTCATACAGACGCCTCCAAACGCATCAACGGGTGAAACACCTTTCTCCGACCTATGGGTGCGAGGCGATTATCCCCGCGGAGATCGGCGTCCCTTCCCCTCGAGTGTTAGCGTATAATATTGAGAGACGAATGATCCCGATATCCGACAAGAGAAGGATAATCTCGAGGAGCGGAGAGAAATGGCCTCGGCCCGAATGGCAAGGTACAAGCGTAAGATCTCTCAATATTACAACGCGAGGGTAAAATACGATATTTCAAAGTCGGAGACCTAGTTTTGAGAAAGAACGGGCAAGTCGGCAAAGGAGATCGGGGCCTCTCCCGAACTGGAAGGCCCATATCAGATCCTAAAAGTCCACCCTAAAGGTTCATATCAACTAGGTCGGGCAGACGGAACTACAGTCCCTCGACAATGGCACGCGAATAATTTGAGGAAATTTTACGTCTAGGCCTTAGTCGATCAGTTTGTTTCTACTTATTTTACAAGATTTGTAATCACTCCATGTGACAATTCTATCTTTATTATAATAAATGATGATTCCTTTTCTACTATTCTGTTAAGTATTTTTGTAATATTCTAAGTCCAAAAGGACGCGAAGTTACAATCGACAAAGTATGGAGCAATCCATGAGTCGGAACTCCCGACAACGCCACAAGCATATAATGCGAAGGCAAAAGAAGACTCGCAAGGTCGGGTCGATGTCCAAGTCAAAAGCCTAACGCACCTAAGGGGTCGAATAAAGCGCACAAAGGACGGTTCGCATGGTCGGGCCAAACGTCCAAGTCGGAAGTCTAACCACCCAAGGCGCTAGACCGAGACAAGGACAGTTCGCAATGTCGGACTAACTCGAAGATCTAGCAAGCCTATAAGGCTAAAAAGCCAAGGCAAATAGATCGACCTAAAAGCCATATAGAGCCCAAGTGCATTATGAACTGAAGTTCATAAAACACTTGGGGAAAGCAATATTACATCGATAAAGCGAAGCGAAACAGAGCGAGGGCTCGACAAGCAAGAAAGCCAAAGACAGAGAATAAATGAGTAAGTAAATAATAACAAACAGAGAGACAAAAGGGCAGAAATTTCAAAACAAATTAAGGCCAGGTCGAAAAGACCAGCCATTGTAAATGGAACATTCACCCAAGTCGATTCAAAGTCAAGAAAATGTACAAATAGTTACAAGAGTTAAAACTCAGAATATCAAAGTCCCAAGGAGGTCAGATAATTAAATAGAAGCATCAGGAGTCGGAGTAGCATCTTCGGGGTCGGCGTAGAGCGATGCAAGGCGCTGAGTCGTGTTATCGGGAGCCGGGTTTCTTTGTGGGACCACCATACTTCGGGCAAGGATACACCTGCTGAAATTCATCGAAGTATTGGTCATCAAATACCTCAGTCGTCATCATAGCAGCCAGGCTCTTCAAGCTTGTCGATCTCGACATCCGGATAAACCTTTCTTACTTGGTCCACCGCCTTGGTGAATCCTCCAAGTATGGTATGTCGCATGATGACATCGAGATCCATGCCCAACTCTTCGACTTCCGATACTCGAGAACCGTAGCGACCTCCCTCGCCTCTTCAAGCCGCCAGAACTCGATCAAGTTCGGCTCTCAATTGATCTCTCTCAACCAATGATCGCTCTCGCGCCAGCTTCTTCCTCGAGAGCTACTTTGGCGGCAGCCTCCTCCCTCGGCCGCGGCCAGATCTCTCCTCACCGGCAATGATAGCCTCCCGCTCCTCCTGACCTTCTATCTCAAAGCAGCAGCCTTTCTTCCTTGAAAAGCGTTAAGCTGCGATTCCGCACTGATGACACTAGCCGACTCTCGATAGCAAGCCTGTCATTCAACCTCCGGATTTGTGTCTTCAACCCTTCCTCAGTTTCAGACGGCGTATTCATACGTCGGGAAGCTTCTCGACTCATAAAGTAATGCTGCAAGGAGGAAAAGCTAGGTTAAGATATACACATCCAGGGATATAAAAAAGAAATCGACAAGAGTTAGTGCATACCACGCGACCCAGCTCTCGGAGAGAAGAGGCCAGACTCAGGTCGTCCAAAATTCTTGACATCGTCGGCCGACATCTCTCCCGAGGCGGCAAGATCGAGAGAAGGCTTGATAAGTTTGGCCTTTTTCGCCTGTTTTTGCTGATCTCTCACTAGCTCCTCGAGGGCCGACCTCTTCTTTTGCAACCGGGTTGCTTCAGAGCCGGAGGCTTCTTCACTCCCTCCAACAGTAAAGTCGATAAGGTCGTCCTCTTCACGTATCGACCGGTGCTCATGGGTGAGTCCCTCCGAGGTAGAAGCCGGAGTTGGTTGTATGACAAGGGTAGTTGACTCGACACCCTCAGTCGACCCACCGACTTGAGCAGATCTTTCCTCGGACGCCGGAGGAGTAACTCTCGATCTGGAGGCGGCGACAGCAGCAGCCACAGCAGAAGCCTTCGGAACAGCAACCTTCGAGAATCTGCCCACTACACAAGTGAAAAAGGAGTCAGTATCAAAAATAGCAAAAATACAACTTCAAAAAGAATTAAGACTTGATAATAAAATAACCAAGGTTCATACAATTTTCCTGATCGACAGGATGAAGCGCTATGCATGAGTAATGGGGGCCGCCTCCTCGAGGCGGGCGAGGTCATAAAGGAGACTCAGTCCTGTGTAACCACCTCGAAGGTAAATCTCTCGAGTAAGAGCCTCGTTAGAGTGCGGCTTCACGACCCGGTTTGTCATCTCTTCCTCTCTCGACCTCCATAGTCCGACATGTGGGTTATCCGACCCGTGTCGAAGGAAGAAGAACCTAGGCTTCCAATTCGAATGAGATGAAGGTCCTTTTGACACAAACTCATGACGATTGGCACGCTTCAAATGTGTACCACCCGAGTCCGGCATCGCGGAGATCTTGTGCCACCATCGAAATAAAGGGACGGTGAAACCGATACCCGCGACTCGGCAGCAAATCAAGAAGCCCATCAGAGTTCGGATGGCATTCGGGCCCAGCTGAGATACACTAATCTCGTAATGTCGAAGAATAGCTAGAACTGCCGGACATAGTGGGAACCTTAGCCCCATTGATAATTGGGCCTCATAGACCGTACAGAACCCTTCCGGGGGCTCATCGGCAAATTGATGTTTGGCCGGAGGAAGCCGAGCTACCAGATTGAGGCTAGATAGCCCATATCTCCGCCCTGATTGGTCGAGATCATCCATGGTTAGACAAGAAGTGCACCCCAGGCCCTTTCCATCCATTCTAGTGGATAGTTTCTTGGGCTCCCGATGATGCCAAAGGGCTCCCAGATTTGGGTTACGGGGTTGATCGGAAGAAGCGGATATAGGGGTTTGGTCGCCGAACGGGACTCTCTATCCTATCGAGATTGTAGCACTACTAGACATGGGCAGATTTAAGCAAGAACGGTAGGAACGATGAAAAGATGATAGCGTAAACGAAGCTTACTTGTGTTTTCTGGAGAGAAAATGGAGAAATTGATAGGCAGATTGATTCACCGTCTGGACTCCTCTCCCTTTTTATGTGTTGATAGGTGCCGAATGACAGTGAAAAGACGTGATTTGGGGAGTTACTAGTAGTTATAACTCCCCACAAATCGCGAAGATCAAGGATGACATCATTTATGGCAGAAGACGAAGCGATAGTGCGTTCTGACGTCACAGCGAACGGCCACGATTGGCTAGGGAAACAGGTGGCAGACGAAACGGTTACACCATTTCCCGCCCAAGTTTTAGTCCAACTCGAAGATGATTTCAAAATTGGCAGATCTGACCTCGGACAACGGAAGTCGCCTCTCTCAGGTCTGGGGGGCTTATGACGATACCGGGTTACGCACCTCGAAATATCATCATCGAGTGGGATACGTAGATCAAATATTTACTAAGGCACATGAGCCAGATAAGGCATACAAGTCGGAATATCGACCTAGAAGCCTTGACACGCATGTCGATCCTCGCGCCTGAAATATGGCTAGGGACTCGAAGTCACGACCATCGACTTCACGGGCGGTCACGCAGACGTGAGTTCGTGAGTCGATCATCCCAGGTCGGATAGATCGATATCGAGAACAGGTCCACACCACCTACGTCGGCCCAATATCCACAGGATAACTTGGCGAGGGTAAAGCCCAATTAAGGGTAAATATGACAATAGCTACAAACCGACTCATGTTAGGGTTAGGTCATGCATTGTCCTTATAAATACAACGTTCCAGAACTACGTAGGGCTTGATTCTGGAATAAGAACAGATACGTAGGCACTCTAAGAATCCCACTTAGACTCACCATGCAACATACAAAACCCCTCTGTCGTTTTTGGCATTAGGGTTCTTGATTGTTCATCAATAATATAAGGAAAAGTCCAGATCTTTAAGGTGACATAATTTGTCATCGTCACAATCCAATCACAACACTCTATACGTTGACTCTTCTAAGAGCATTCACAACCATCAACCCAATTACACCATATAAACACTTCATATTCCGTTTCAATTACATTTTTAACACTTCAATAAATACTACATCCATTCCAAAAGATAAACTCGTTTAATTTTTTAGTTTTATTCCATAATATAAGTCCGTTTTTTAAATTACCAAAAAAACATTTATTACATTTTTCTCCTTTTATCCCTCATTTATTATTTACTCACCCGTTTTTCACTATTTTGCATTAATAACAGTCAAATGACATTTTAGACTTGTTAATCAAATTTAATGATGCATAACAAATTTAACCAAATTTCTTAATTTGTGTAAAAAAAAAAACCAAACAGACTTATATTTTGGGACAAAGATTACTACAATAATACTACCTTATACAACCCTCTAAATTAAGTTAATTTACCAACTGGTAAAATTACATGAGGTGAGGAATCACATATGGTAATAACCTGAAACCCACCTAAGGGCATTTTGTCCTTTTACACTCATAAAAAAGAGGATATAAAAAGCCCCGGTCGGCCAGTCTTCTTTTCGGATCATTTCCTCTTTGAATCCTCAAGATAGCAGCCACCACCCACAATCACTTCATCTAAGAATCTCTCAAAAAATCTTAATCTTTTACCTTATAATTTAGGGGGAATGAGGGAGAAAACATAAATATTTCATCAATTGAGTAGAAGGACAGTCTTTTGAAACTTTTGCATAAAGGACAAAACTATTTATTCACTGTCGAAACTCACTTGTGTTCGAAATTCACTGTTTAAATTCACTGCCGAAATTCACTTTCGAAATTCACTAATTTTTAAAATTCATTGTCGAAATTCACTAATTTTCGGGATTCACTGTCGAAATTCACTATCAAAATTCACTGATTTCGGATTCACCTTAGATTAAGCGATTTTCGGGATTCACTGTTTGTCCTTCTCGCTATAAAAATTATGCAGTTGTCATTCTCCCTATAAAAAATATGTAGTTGTCCTGTTACTTAAAAATATTTCAGATTGTGTCCTTATCCCTAATTTTCCATATAATTTAATAAGATCAAAATCAAGTGAAGCGGTTTTCAAAAAATTAAAAATAAAAAATAAATAAATAAGTGATGCTTCAAAAATGATGAGCCAGTCAATCTTCATCTCTACATCGTTTCGCAAGAAAAATCTACTCTTCCTCATATTTTTCACGTTCTTAAATCTTAAGTTCTTCCATGTTTACTTTAAATCTGTCACAACTCTCGGTGAGATTTCCAGATAAATTGGATAGAAACAGAAGAAATTAGGGGAGAATTGGGAGAAGAAGAAGGAAGAAGGACGCAAAGAGAAAAGTGAGGGAAAGTAGGAGAGAAATTTAGGGAGAAATATCGTTCATCGTCATAATGATACCCATGTTTACATCTCTAAATTATATAGCCCTTCACTACTTGGGCAATAAGACAAAATACTCGAATAATAGAAAATAGACATAAAGTAATGACATCACTAACGGCTAACAACTCATATTTAACGTGCACCAACGCATTCTTCAGTCGTCTTTCTAATTTCAACCTCGGGACATGACAAATCCTTCCCCTCAACAACCGCCTTGTCCTCAAGGTGGAGAAATGACAAACCCAAACAAAACCGGGATCCCATGCAAAATTCTTCGAAATAACAAGCACAAAAAACGTCTTGCAAATGTCAAACATGAATGTATGAAGGTCTTTAAGAGAATCCACAAATAAATCTCTGAACACCAATTTAGTACAGGCATTCTTATCCACTATCCAACCCAACTCTTGTAGATGCACCAAATTATCTTGATAAAGTGATTCAATTCCACTTAACTGAATATTAAATGGAATGTCATGCCTTGAAAAGAAGCCTTGAAGTAAAGTAGGCCATCGCACGCTCTGTTCCCTATTTAGCGACACGATACAAGTCTTGATGGGAACGCCATGTCGCCTAAGCTCTTTCACCATCAGAAATGTTCTCTAGTATGAAACTGTATCTTTTATAATTTGTATGAAATTAACCAATACTTTTTTATGCAATCCATAGATGATGACCATAGATGTAGGAAGGGGGTGAAAGTCACAAGCGAAAGTGAACAGACATCATTAACTAGCAGAAAAAACTCATTTTTTTTAGGTATTAAGCCAACCGGTCTAAATTTAACCATAGAACGCTCAATTCTCACAACAGACATTTCTATGGGATGCGATCCGGCAGAAATTTATTATTTACCACTTTTGATTTCACCTAAACAACTGTCTTGGTGTAGATTACGGTGATTCTAGATAATTAACCTAAAAACTTTGCAATGGAAATTATATTGATTTTCTAATTCTGAATCGATTAAAACAGAATGCAAAGCGTTACCAAAAATTAAATAAGGAGAAAATCAATTCGATATCACAATTGTTAGATTTAAGGATTCACAATGATTTAACTGAAAATAGAGATTTAGCTCATCATCATCATCATGAAAAACACAAAAAATAATGATAAATACTTTTTTTAAGCAACAATTGTATTAATAATTAAAAATATTGTTTTTAAAGCTCACAAGCCGAGTTTCATAACTCAAACTGCAAAATCTTGTAGGTAATGCTTATTTTTACTTTTCGTTTTTCTAGTCATCATAATGAAAAATACCTTATTCAGTTACAGAAAATAAGAAAGTATTGAGTTGTTGATGATAGAAAAACCTAGAGTCTCCAAAGGAAAAGAATGTGACACAGCCTATGAAAAATGCGGTGACTGTTCTGAATTGCGAGTTTTTCGCAAAAATTCACGTTGCCCCCTTTTGTCTGCGTTCCTAATAATAAACTTTTTTTAGGTGGGGATTTTTTAATAAAATAAAAAAGTTCCAACAATAAAAATAAAAATCATAATAAAAGATAATTCATCTAGAAAGTAAAAGCCTATGAAAAATAAGAGAATTAAATCCAATAGATCCAACTTGTATGTGGAGCCTTTTGACCTGGGCCGTGGTGGACTTTTTATCTTCTCAAAGTAGTCGGGATCCCGTCATCATCAGAAAGTGATAATCGTTAATCTTTAACTCTTGATTTCTTCACTTCTTCATAATTCGTCTCTTACGGCTAATAAATCTATCATTTCTTCAATTTTTCTTCCAAGCTCCTTAAAACTGAAAATCAACAAAAAAAAAAAAACATACCCAAAAATGCGTATCTACGTACCAAAACATCGCTAATTAACGACTTATCAACTCCCCCACACTTAGAGAATTGCTTGTCCTCAAGTAATTATGCACTATCATCCCAAAAATAACAAAAGAAAAAAGGCATGAACCTAAATCCTAAATGCATGACCTAAAACTACATTAATGCAAAGCACAAAAAGAATTACAATAATGATGCCCGTCCAATTGTCTCATCAGCTACATATTTTATAATGCTAATCAAAGGATACTCAAGCAAAACACACCACACACAAGTGTTCATACAACTAACTTTAACTCACTCGATCGTAAACTTTAAAGTGACAAAATAAAAGAGTCACAACTTGTTCTCACGAGTAAAACTCTCATTAATATAATACATTGGGACAATTCACTCTTTCTAAAAAATCAAAACACAACCAAACATTATCATATGTTTTCATATCAATCTAATCTTCACCATTATATTTTCAAATTTTGCCTTTGAAATTAACAAAATATATAAATTACTACTTTCGTCCCAAAATGTAAATTCGTTTAGACATTTTCACACGGATTAAGAAATTGGTTAAGTGTTATTGATTTTAATGGTAAAACTCTAGAATATCATTTGACTGTTATTAATGTAATATATAGTAGTAAAGTCGGGGAATCTATGATAAATTAAGGTTAAAATGAACAAAAATATAATAAATGCACGTACCGTTGGTATTTTAAATCAACTTATATTATAGGACAAATTCTAAAATCTAGACGATGGTAATTAGTATTAAAAAAAAATACATAGTTAATCCTTCTCTAGAATTTAGACGGACAACAATTTTCATGAATTATGTCCCTTACGATTAAAAATCATGCATCTTCCCGCACGGCATTTTAGCGAGAATTATGCTCAATGAATACTCCATCCGTCTCATTTTGTTTGTCTCGTTTGATTTTTCACACAGATTAAGAAAAATAGAGTTAAAATCTTTGAATCTAATTAAATGATCCAATATTTTTACATTTATATCCTTTAAGTAGTTGTTGGAGAATTTAATGCTACACACTATTTATTGTAAATATTGAAAAGATGGAAGGGCATTTGAAGAAAATTGACAATTAATGCACAAATGAACACTTATTTTGGGATAAACCAAAAAGAAAACGTGGACAAATAAAATTGGACGGAGGGCGTAAAAATATTGTGTCTGCCCCTCCAGACGTCACGACAAATATATACTACCTCCATCCTTAAAAATTACTAGTCATTTTAGGGAAACTCTAAGGCGGAGACTCCAACATAAGGAGTCATCTATTTGGCATCATCTGCACCACACAGTTTCATTGCAGAATGAAACTATATGGTCCAGATGAAGCCACGTAGGTGTCTCTCCATATTGGTGTCTCCACCTTAAAATTTCCCGTCATTTTAGGCAAATATTGTTTGACGTTTAATATTAGTCACTTTAGAATACCAAAAAAAATCATCTATTACACTTTTTTTCCTTCTTACTACCCTAATTATTATTCTTTTAACGTAAAACATTGCAAACTTTGCGTTCATTGCATTAATTCTATTTGAAATTAGACATTGTTGTCTAAAATTAATTACAACCATCCACTTCCATAATATGTGTGAATGCCCTTAAAATGGCTATTATTTAGGGCCGGATGTAATGTGTGTATGTGTGTGTGTGTGTGTGTGTGTATATATATATATATGTGTGTGTGTGTGTGTGTGTGTGTGTGTGTGTGTGTGTGTGTGTGTGTGTTTTTGCAGTTCACGAGAAGTTAGTTTTTTTCATCAAAGTGCGATCTTTATTGTTAGTCGAGTGCGTAATCTCCGTCTAGCTTGGAGTGCATAATAGCTCATTGCCGGAAACTGTATTTCCCATTCTTGTAATTTTTTGGGGAACTTTATCCTACGCTTGATTGAATAAAATGGCTCGTTTCTAAAATAAATAAATAAAAAAAGTGCGATCTTTATTATTAGCAAGTGGAAAAAACCAACCGTCGCACAAGAGTCTGAGCCAAAGGCTTACACACAAGAAAAAAGAGCAACTCTGTATAACACAACATCAACATTAATAAGTAAAGACTCATAATTCTAGTCGCGAAGCAACCTCGATCCATGAGGTTGCGAACTCTCTTCACCGTCTGTGAAAGAAGGATGTGGTTGGGGGGTTGTGCTTCTCCCGCGCCATAAATTTTCTTGTTTCGCCAATTTGACTCAAAATAAAAAGGTTTGATTTGTTGGGTATTTATTGTTATTGGGAATTACTACCTCCGTTTCAAAATTTAAATCCATTTAGGTTTTTTCACACAGATTAAAAAAGTTGGTTAAATTGGTTATGTGTTATTAATTTTGATAAAAAAAAGTTTAAAATGACATTTGATTAGTATTAATGCAAAGTAATGAAAAGTGGATAGGTAAATAATAAATGATGGATAAAAGTAGAAAAATACAATAAATATTTCATTGATTATCTAAAATGAAGTTATATTATGGAACAAAATCAAAAAATTAAACGAACTGAAATTTTATGACGGAGTTAGTCCTAATTACTAACAATGTCCATTAAGAATGAAATAAATAAATAAAATTTCATCTCCCAATAGTATTTGAACGTGATGGGAATGAATGTATTGTACTACTCTCAATTCTATTTTAACGTGATTGAGTTATAAACAAAAAAGTAAAAACAATGTTTTCAACATATATATGTATTTAATACGAGAAGATAATGGGTTTATGTTATAAGAAATATAATTTTTTGTTTATATTTTACATTCTGTTACAGATACATTAATCATAAGAAATGCATAAGTGTTTGATATGGATACATTAGGGGTAATAAAAGTGATTTAGGAGTTGTTTAAGGTGGGTGCAAGAGATGAAAACCGATACCGGTAATTGCAAAACATGGAGGGGCTCATAATATTAACTCTTGGAAATAATTCCTTATCAGACGAAACTCATGTTTTCAGTTCCAGGGCCACCGGCTCACCAATGCCAACCCCCCGGCCCACTGTTGAGGCCTCTACCAAAAACTTCAAAATCCTATCATCCCTCCATTTAACACCTTAATACTGTATGTGATTAACTTCGAATAAAAATTAAACTTTATTTTTTTACGATTTTCTAATATTTTTCTTTTTGTAAAAACAAAGAATCAAGTTTGGTTTCGGTTCAAACTCGAGTCCATACTTAGAATAATGTCGGAGTATTACAGATGAAGTCTTTGAGCTGGAAAGCTTGGAAGATGGCTCGTGGAATCGGAGATCCGAGCATGCTGGCTCCAGTGGTTGAGGTACCGTCTGTTGTAATTTGTGGGTGTGAAGATGATCGACAATGCTTTGAATTCCTGCAAAAGAAGAGATTTGGATCCTCTCCGTTTCACGATAAATCGTTGTCCTTCTTAAATTATTCGACCCTATGCTTTGTCCCGGGTATCACGAATATTTAAGTGAGATAAAACTGAGAGAACAACCTTTAAACTCTGGACGAGAGATTAAAGAGCACTTAGAAGTGTTGAGTTATATAGAATGTCTAACAAGGATGCTTACAATTGTTGTTCTTATGTTTAACAATGTAAACTTGCTTATATATAGCACTTGGATCTCAAAAGAGCAAAGGAATACGCCCTTTAAGTGATTGACACCAAAGGAAAAGGTACCGCTTTGGTTGTACCCACTCACCAAAAATCGCTTTGGGACCACGGTACTCATCCGTACGGATGCAGTTATCATCCGGACGGATAAATCACAGTATCAAAATTTTACATTTTCAGCCTTTAATAGATTCTTATCCGTACGGATAACTCTCATCCGTACAGATAGATTCTTATCCGTACGGATAGCTCTTAATCGGAAAATTTTGGATTTTCATTTCACATCCGTACACTCGTAAACACTTATATAAGCGCGCACTCTGCACCTCCATACTTATATTTTAGCTTTACGAGCATAACCACCCTTGTACTAAACCCCGATAACCTCAATGGCTTGTGATTATACTTAAATCACCAACATTCCTCCCCCATTTAAGTGTAATCCTTGGTTTAGTATAAACATCAATCATAATATAAACCAACTCATGCTTCAATGAAAATATCACGAAGATTGAATTTCCACCTAGTATTATTACACGCAAATATTCGAGTATTGGGGTGTGACTAAGCATTGAACCCCTTTACACATTTTGAATACATGTACATAACAATACACATGAATTGAGACTACTTCAAAATATTATTCTTGACACCATTTATTGAAATCCGGCCTTGTGTCCATATCCATTCTTGAGCATATAGAAAGTCAACCCAACTTTCCTTGAAGCGGCCATACCTCAAACTCATATAGGTGAATCTTTAATTTACCGTGCACCTGCATTAGCACTCTCAAAAGATTCCTTAAGAAGGTAAACTTCAACCTAACTTCACAGGTTTATTATACCTTCGGGATTAATACATGTGCTCAAGTTTCCAATAACAGGCTTACCACATTGAATTTAGCCTAAGGCATTGTACCAAAGGGAAATTGGGCGTCCCATTATCAGAAACTTATATAGGTTGTAGACCCATCCCGACAACCGACTTTTGTAATAAGTTCTTAGCTAATCCTTTCGTCAAATGATCAGCTAAATTCCTTTGAGATCTCACATACACAACCGATATCACCCCGTGAGAGATCAACTCACGTACCGCGCTATGTCTAACGCCTAAGTGTCGTGACTTACCATTATACACTTGACTATATGCTTTAGACAGTGTAGATGAGCTATCACAATGGATAGATATCGGTGATATTGGTTTAGTCCATAGAGGAATTTCATGAATCAAATTCCTAAGCCATTCTGCCTCTTTTCCGGCTGCTGCCAAGGCAATGAACTCCGAGTCCATAGTCGAGCTAGATATACATGTCTGTTTCTTAGAAGCCCAAGAAATGGCCCCTCCATGGTGATGAGAGAAAAATACACCCACTAAAATATTGGTCCCCGGCAACGGCGCCAATTTTGATGAGCTAAAATTTACCCCTCAAAAATACATTTATAAAGACTCGCAATCAGTAAAACTAACTCTCTAACTGGCAGAGTACTGTGTCGATTGCTAGGATAGCTACAGGAGTACGAGGTCGTCCCAAGAGAAATGTGGTTGTGAGTACCAAAGTGAACGTGTTTCTTAGTCTAGGCGATCAAAGTTTAGGTGGAGTGATTTATGCTAATGCGAAAAGTAAATATTATTCTAACGGATTAAAAAGCATAGCCGAGTTATGATCCAACAAAGTTATCTCCCCACAGAAAAACTTGATAAGGAATGTGTTTTATCTCGATTCAGTTCATATGATATTCACGGAGTCAACTCTTTATTCTTACGTTAAGATCTCGAATACTCTCACTTAACCCCCACACTAGGTTTATTAACCTCCCTTTGTAGAGCTAACTCGCTTTAGCATGGTTGACCGTAATAAAAAGCCGTTGAAAAACCTCACGTAAAACATAGTTTTAACGTGTCACTTAAGTTGCCAATCTAACGATTAAGACTATGGTTTAGTGATTTTAAAACATGTTTCGCACATCTCGTAAAAATAAGAATCTCACTTAGGCATAGTCCGGATCATCACTTAGATTGTCAATCTAACAATCGTGACTATGATTAGTGATATCCATATCTCACATCTCACCGCAAAAATACATTTATAAGCTCGATGTAACCGTGAACAAATTTGTCAATTTTATTCAAAGCTACTAAAATGATCAAAACGGGTTTTAAAACATGAGTTTATCATACTGAACGCTTAATTACGCGCACACAACTCCCATCTCGTCTCCCGAGGGTTGATTTCACCCGTTTTCACATATTTCGCTATGAAAAGTTTAGCTACCCATATAAACGGATTACATCAACATGTCATGGATTAAATGGCGGAAATTTTACATAATAGCCTTACATCAATTATGGCGAAATTCTATTAAAACCAAATTAAAACCGAATCCAATCATTTGTCGATTCTCCTATATATGGATACTACTACTGATACATATATATATAATAATGAGAATGAAAGAAACGAGAAACAACAAGAAAGAAATAAATAGATATAGATATAACAATAATGAGAGAAAACAAAAACAAACTTACTATTATAACAGAGATATCTTCGATTACAACGATTTCAGCAACACCGAACTTCCAATAATTTCCCGAGCATTACAACGATACTATTATTACTAAATTTATTTCGGCATAAGGCCTTATATACAACCTAAAAAAACTAAAGAAAATAAGAAAGAGAGATATATATATATGGTGTATATATATTTTGGTGTATATATTATCTCCTCCTGATCTGCTTCTGAATGCGTCCTTATATAGCAAAGTCCAGGGGCCGGTCTAGACCGGGTAGGGGCCGGTCTAGGCCGGTCGTAATGATGACATTCATCCCCCCTAATTTATATTTTTCAGATAAAAATTATATATTTTGGAATAAAACTTCTAAAATTCATATCTTGAGTTGTAGATCTCCAAAAATTGCAAACGAAATGCCAAAATTACGGTCTCGAGAAACTCTACAACTTTCATGAAGGACTTTTCTTCAGAAAACGTCTTCTTGAGTACCTCGTGTTCCTCCGAACGTTTTACGACATTTTTACGAAATTGAATCAATTAGCCACTTGACTACCATTTGAGTTGTAAAAGTCCGATTGACTTGATTCAAAATCCATTGGAAAGCTTTCTTGAAGATATACAACTTTTATGAAGGAAACTTCTTCAGAAAATGTCGTTTTGATGAGCCATTCAGTATTACGAAGATATTTCGGGATTTCTACTAATCCGAATTGATTAGTCAATTGACCATAACTTGAGTTGTAGAACTCTAATTGACGTGATTCAAAGTGCGTTGGAAAGCTTATGTGAAGATCTACAACTTTCATTAAGAAGTCATCCCCTGAAAATGCCTCTAAGCTGGGTCAAATCTCCGTCGAAACAGGTTTTGGTTTTAAGTATGTAAGATAATTTGATCCATTTGAATTCGTAGCTTGTGGCATCTTCTTCTAATCCTCTAAACACATCTTTTAGACTCAAAACATGTCGTTACGTGGAATCTTGGTCAATGTATAATCCTGCAATGAACCACCAAAATACCAAACGTAAATCCGACCACGACACTCGGTTACTAAACCGGTACAAAAACTAGTAAAAACACGATAAAAATACGATATTTTATATAATTATTACTACTTAGATATTTAGATGAAACTTATGAATTAATGACTTAAAATGATATAAAAGTGCTCAATATAATATCAGAAGCGGGTTGAAATGTTATAAAAATAACAGTGAATTTTTTCGTCATCACAACCCCCCACTTAGCTTTTGGTCATCCTCGAGCAAAATAAGCGATAAAATAAAATGAATGAGGAAAAATTCACACGATATAATATGAATGACAATCGATAATGCAACCATTCGAATCATAACTACACGTTAACCGCAATATAAATGTATAACATGATTGAGTGTGTGACAAGCCTTTTCAATTTCCACTATCCTCTCTTGAATAATTCAAGCAAACGCACAAATATCCATTCGAGATAGTCCTAATGACTTTCCTAGGCATAGGTAGTAACAGTTCCACACAACGTCCTCCCCTGTATTTATTAGGATAATCCCTAAAGCATATCATTCAGTTTATACTGGGGATAGTCCGAAGATAACTAAGATTTCAACCATGCTTAATTCATTCCCAGCAATAGGATGTTTCGTGATAACACCCTAGCTGGACTTAATTTCACATGTGTAGCATATGCCCTCATTCCCAGCAATAGGATGTTTCGTGATAATACCCTAGCTGGACTACTATCATCAGGCAGTCGGGAGCTTTTAAACCTCATAGTGAAGTAGGACGTTTCGTGATAACGCCCTACTACACTCAAATCATTGGTAGCTACAACCGACATATATATAGTTTATCTTATTTTGACATTCTTTCTATCACATTCAAACCTTCGAGATATTCACAATACATGTTCGTGGTTAGGTACTAAGTTATCGCTATTTCTAGGATAAACCACTGGATATCTTGAATGGATACTGATTTAAAATTTTCGCTTCAATATCAAAGGCTTACGTGAAGGAATTCATGTTACACAAATAAATTTAGGCTAAAATGCACTTACGGTTCACATTAGTTATACATATCCAAATTGATCATTACATCTTTAAATCCATGAAATATATACCTTATACAGATTATTTTAATCAACTAAATAATGCTCGAAAAGAATCAAAACCAAGGGTTTAAACACTTACTCGCCATTTCTAAACCAACCGGACTCTACCCCCACTTACGATTTTGCATTATTCTCGAGTGTAAATGAGATAGAGAGGAAAACTTAGCTTATAAACCAGGCAGAAAGGTGCTATCGAATCCCGTAACAGCCATGAGAAAGCACGATCCGAATCCCTATACCAAAACCAAAACAAAGCAAACACGGGACATGGTCCTCGTGCAAAAGTATGCAATAGGGATATGGGAATAATAAGATAATGGCCCTGTCATGTCAGAAAATTCGATAGGCAAATAGAGAGTATCACATGAGCATATATCGTAGTCAAGTCAGCTATTCCTAGTTTCATTTTTATTACACACAGTTTTATTAAGGTGGGAATACTCACCACTATACTATAACTACTAGAAATTTGAAACAGATTAGATCATAAAATGAAATGTGTGAAAGAGTATTGAGTCTTTTATACCCAGATCCTCAAGGGTTCAATAACCTAAGTCCAAGAAATGATACATTTGAATTTTTATCTTTTTTTTTCCATCGGGATTTTCGGATAACCACCTAATCATTCCCTCTTAATGAAATTCAAACATTCATCCTGAGACTTGGTTGTGCTTTGTGTTCATCTTTCATACAGATTCTACATTTCATTAAGACTAGGCTTATTCAAATTATCATTATTATTATTATTAACGGGCTGCCTCCCGGTAGCGCTTTTGTTTAACGTCGTTTGCTCGACAAAAGTAGTATTTACAAGTTATCAACCAAAATCAGAACTTAAGAAGATCAATAGCTTAAGAAAAATTAACAATGCGAGAACCAAAAAATTAAATTGTCTAGAACGCACTACTCGTTTGGCTCTCGATGCCATCTCCCCAAACCAGAGAATCTTCTTTTATCGATCGTCGAACCATCTTCTTTGCTATTCCATAAAGTTCATCCATTGGGAGTACACAAAGACTGGACATGAAAATTCATCCTCACAAAGTGGACGAATGTAGTAATCCGGGACCGATATATTAACTATTACCAACTCTCCCAAAGGGCTTTACTAAAGATGGCCAATCAATCTCTCGCTCCTCTAACTCTGTCATCTCTAAATCTTGCACTTTTTCTTCGCAAACCGAATTATCAACCTCATTCTCACCCTGAACTTTTTCAAGATAACATTTTCATCCCTAACCACCTCTATTGCACTTGTCTCTGCCTCTTTCACATACCTCACTAATTCATATCAATTGCCCCACCTTGTCTTGAAGATTTCTTATAGCGGAGTCAAGATTTACCTTGAACTCCTGCATGTCCAACACGCCGCTTCTTCCAATATCTCGGTTCAATCGTTCTAGTTGCTCTATTTGACTGCCGGTGAATTCTTCTTGTGGCATGGGGGCGCATCGATCATATTGACTTTGATTCATCGGAGGTGAGTAGTAGTCCTCTTGCCATTCCGCACAATCGATCGGATGGTCAATATGGTTAAAGCTATCAACGTCTTTGAGTATGAACACCGTAATCCTCGATAAGTATTAGGGTTCGGTAACCCTCGTAATGTTGTGGCTCATAACTCGAATAACCATAATTCTCGATCCTGGTATGCACTAGGGCAATCGATAATTCCATGAACCTTGGTTATTCTTTGCGTGATATTGAGGCTCGAGACCACGAATCGTTGTTGATAAGGTTGGTAGGGGTATTGTTGTTCAAATTGAGTAGTTTTGATTGAAAAATCCATCCATTTAAGCTCAATCAGCAAGATCTCGTAAAACAACAATAAAACAATAAAAATTTTCTTTTTTTTTTTTTTTTCGCTTTTTTTTCAGAAACACACGATATTTAGACCCTCAAAAGTTATGGTTGCCGAAGGCCCTAATCCCCGCTTTAGCCAGACTTACAAGATATCACCCTCCGAAGAGGCTAAGTACCAAAGTCGTATTCAAACCGAGTTCAGACAATATCACTTCAAAGATCCATAGCTCTTTGTCGACATCTAAATAAAACAAGAAAATAAAAACCTAGGCCCAAGCCTTCGGTTCACTTACAAGATATCACAACAATATCACACATTTCCCGGCAACGGCGCTAAATTTTGATGAGAGAAAAATACACCCACTAAAATATTGGTCCCCGGCAACGGCGCCAATTTTTGATGAGCTAAAATTTACCCCTCAAAAATACATTTATAAAGACTATGAATCTGTGGGTAAACTAACTCTCTAACCGGCGAGTACTGTGTCGATTGCTAGGATAGCTACAGGAGTACGAGGTCGTCCCAAGAGAAATGTGGTTGTGAGTACCAAAGTGAACGTGTTTCTTAGTCTAGGCGATCAAAGTTTTGGTGGAGTGATTTATGCTAATGCGAAAAGTAAATATTATTCTAACGGATTAAAAAGCATAGCCGAGTTATGATCCAACAAAGTTATCTCCCCACAGAAAAACTTGATAAGGAATGTGTTTTATCTCGATTCGATTCATATGATATTCACGGAGTCAACTCTTTATTCTTACGTTAAGATCCGAAACGGCTCTCACTTAACCCCCACACTAGGTTTATTAACCTCCCTTTGTAGAGAGCTAACTCGCCAGCATGGTTGACCGTAATAAAAGCCGTTGAAAAACCTCACGAAAACATAGTTTTAACGTGTCACTTAAGTTGCCAATCTAACGATTAAGACTATGGTTTAGTGATTTTAAAACATGTTTCGCACATCTCGTAAAAATAAGAATCTCACTTAGGCATAGTCCAGATCATCACTTAGATTGTCAATCTAACAATCGGACTATGATTAGTGATATCCATATCTCACATCTCACCGCAAAAAACATTTATAAGCTCGATGTAACCGTGAACAAAGTTGTCAATTTTATTCAAAGCTACTAAAATGATCAAAACGGGTTTTAAAACATGAGTTTATCATACTGAACGCTTTAATTACGCGCACACAACTCCCATCTCGTCTCCCGAGGTTGATTTCACCCGCTTTCACATATTTCGGCTATGAAAAGTTTAGCTACCCATATAAACGGATTCTCACAACATGTCATGGATTAAATGGCGGAAATTTTACATAATAGCCTTCTGTCAATTATGGCAGAATTCTATTAAAACCAAATTAAAACCGAAATCCAATCATTTGTTAGATTCTCCTATATATGGATACTACTACAGATACATATATATATAATAATGAGAATGAAAGAAACGAGAAACAACAAGAAAGAAATAAATAGATATAGATATAACAATAATGAGAGAAAACAAAAACAAACTTACTATTATAACAGAGATATCTTCGATTACAACGATTTCAGCAACACCGAACTTCCAATAATTTCCCGAGCATTACAACGATACTATTATTACTAAATTTATTTCGGCATAAGGCCTTATATACAACCTAAAAAAACTAAAGAAAATAAGAAAGAGAGATATATATATATGGTGTATATATATTTTGGTGTATATATTATCTCCTCCTGATCTGCTTCTGAATGCGTCCCTATATAGCAAAGTCCAGGGGCTGGTCTAGACCGGGTAGGGGCCGGTCTAGACCGGGTAGGGGCCGGTCTAGGCCGGTCGTAATGATGACATTCATCCCCCCTAATTTATATTTTTCAGATAAAAATTATATATTTTGGAATAAAACTTCTAAAATTCATATCTTGAGTTGTAGATCTCCAAAAATTGCAAACGAAATGCCAAAATTACGGTCTCGAGAAACTCTACAACTTTCATGAAGGACTTTTCTTCAGAAAACGTCTTCTTGAGTACCTCGTGTTCCTCCGAACGTTTTTCGACATTTTTTACGAAATTGAATCAATTAGCCACTTGACTACCATTTGAGTTGTAAAAGTCCGATTGACTTGATTCAAAATCCATTGGAAAGCTTTCTTGAAGATATACAACTTTTATGAAGGAAACTTCTTCAGAAAATGTCGTTTTGATGAGCCATTCGTATTACGAAGATATTTCGGGATTTCTACTAATCCGAATTGATTAGTCAATTGACCATAACTTGAGTTGTAGAACTCCAATTGACGTGATTCAAAGTGCGTTGGAAAGATTATGTGAAGATCTACAACTTTCATTAAGAAGTCATCCCCTGAAAATGCCTCTAAGCTGGGTCAAATCTCCGTCGAAACAGGTTTTGGTTTTAAGTATGTAAGATAATTTGATCCATTTGAACTCGTAAGCTTGTGGCATCTTCTTCTAATCCTCTAAACACATCTTTTAGACTCAAAACATGTCGTTACGTGGAATCTTGGTCAATGTATAATCCTGCAATGAACCACCAAAATACCAAACGTAAATCCGACACGACACTCCGGTTACTAAACCGGTACAAAAACTAGTAAAAACACGATAAAAATACGATATTTTATATAATTATTACTACTTAGATATTTAGATGAAACTTATGAATTAATGACTTAAAATGATATAAAAGTGCTCAATATAATATCAGAAGCGGGTTGAAATGTTATAAAAATAACAGTGAATTTTTCCGTCATCACATGGCACCTCCACCTAAAACAAACACCCATCCACTTGTAGAAGAATGATCTTCTACATTAGATATCCAACTAGCATCCGAATATCCTTCAATCACCGAAAGATATGCAACATAAGTCAAACCAAAATCTTTGGTAGACTTAAGATATCTCAATACACGAACAACCGCTCTCCAATGACAATTACCTGGGTTACTCGTATATCTACTTAGTTTCCCAACCGCATAGGCAATATCCGGTCGTGTACTAGTCATTGCATACATCAAACAACCAATGACTCATGAATATTCAAGTTGATTCACGGTTTCACCTTTATTAGGTCCAAGTTTCTCATGAGGCTCCATGGGAGAATTTTCCGGAGTACAATTTTCACAATTAAATTTCTTCAACACTTTCTCAATATAATGAGACTGTGTTAGTGAAAACCCTCCTTGATTTCTTTTAATTTTAATACCCAGAATAACATCTGCCTCCCCCATGTCTTTCATAGAGAATATAGAAGATAAGATGTCTTTACACTTATCAACCTGACTTTGGTTCGTACCAAAAATCAACATGTCATCGACATATAGACAGATTATCACACCATTGCCGGTATCATCAAATCTACTATAAATACACTTGTCCAACTGATTGAGTTTAAACCCACTAGCCAAGACAACCTCATCAAACTTTTGATGCCATTGTTTAGGAGCTTGTTTAAGTCCATAAAATGATTTTACAAGTTTACATACCTTATGCTCGTTACCGGGCATAATAAATCCTTCCGGTTGCTTCATGTATATTTCCTCATCCAAATCTCCATTTAGAAACGTTGTTTTAACATCCATTTGATGGATCACCAAGTTATGAATTGTGGCTAAGGCAATCAATAACCTAATTGAGGAGATTCTAGCAACGGGAGCATAAGTATCGAAATAATCGATACCTTCCTTTTGCCTAAAGCCTTGTATAACTAACCGGGTTTTATATCGGTCAACGGTACCGTCAACTCTCATTTTTCTTTTGAAAATCCACTTGCAACCGTGGTAAATCTGTAAGAATCCACGTATTGTTACCCATTATGGAATCCATCTCGTCATTGATGGCTTCTTTATAAAATGATACATCCTGAGATCCCATCGCCTCAGAAAATGTTCTTGGATCATCCTCAATATTGTAACAATATGAGTATTGATATCCAACTTCATTTCTCGAACCTTCCACCAAATAAGTGACAAAATCCGGTGGAAATGATTTTGCTATTCTAGCCCTCTTACTTCTTCGAAGTTCAGAAGGCTCAACTTGAGAATCATTATTCTCCACATTCTCCACTCCAACTATCGTAGGAGCAATATCCTTTGGTCTAGGAATATATGTAAATCTATTCTCATCAAATATGGCATCACGTGATTCTATAACCGAATGTGCAGCCACGGAATCACTAGGTTCTATAACATAAAACCTATAAGCCTTGGAATGACTAGCATATCCAATGAAAATGCAATCGATGCCTCTTTCTCATAAAGTTTTAATTTTAGGATCGGGAAATCTAACAACCGCCCTGCAGCCCCAAACTTTTAAGTAATTCAAGTTTGGTTTCTTTTTGAACCAAAGTTCATACGGGGTAGCAGAATTCCTTTTATTAGGAATTCTGTTTAGTAGATAACACGCCGTTAACATAGCCTCACCCCAAAATCCACTGCTCAATCCCGAGTAGGATAACATGGAATTTACAATCTCTTTTAGAGTACAGTTCTTCCTCTCCGCAATGCCATTTTGTTGTGGCGTATACGGTTCAGTAACCTCGTGTATAATACCACACGACCCGAAGTAGGTTGGATCATAGTACTCTCCACCTCTATCGGTACGAAAACGTTTAATACTAGAATTTAATTGTAATTCTACTTCACTTTTATAAATCTTGAATTTATCAAGTGCCTCATCTTTAGTATTAAGTAAATACACATAACAAAAACGAGTACTATCATCTATCAAAGTAATCACATACTTCTTATTTCCCAAAGACGGTGATGCATTAAAATCACACAAATCACTATGGATAAGTTCTAAAATTGTAGACGATCTTTCAACACCACGAAATGGTTGTCTTACAATTTTATTAAGCATACAAGTAGTACACTTATCCATATTGATATCAAACGGGGGAATTAAAGCATTCTTAGACATAACATGCATACGTTTATAATGCACGTGTCCTAACCGAGCATGCCATAACTTTGAGATATTAACATCAGAAATATGCATAACTTGATTAACTTTATTATTAACAATATTAAGAATAAACATATTATTACACAAATATCCAAAACCAACAAATACACCATGTTTTGACAAAATAAACCTACCGGACTCATAAACTTGTTTGTAGCCCGATTTACATAATAGTGCACCGGATACAAGGTTCTTCCGGATGCACGGAACAAATAAAACATCAAATAGTTTTACAAATTTTCCAGAACTGAAATTTAAAATAACATTTCCAATGCCTTTTACAACAACCATCGACTCGTTTCCCATCTTTAGTATGGAACCATCATTCACCGGTTCAAAGTCTTCAAACAAGCGTTGATTTTTGCATACATGTCTTGTTGCTCCCGAGTCGATCCACCACGATACATCATCATCCTGCATGTAAAATGCTTCAGAAATAAATGGCACATAATTCATAACCGAATTAATACCAAAGTTAACATTCTGACCTTGATGTTTGAGTGGTCCTTGGTCTTTCGACCCTTGTTCTGGACCTTTGTTCTTTCCGTTCTTCCGCACTCGGCAATCAGCCTTGTAGTGCCTGCTTTTGCCACAAATCCAACAGCACCTTTTGCCCTTTTTCCGGATTCTTTGTTGCCAACATTGAATGGTTTCTTTTTCTTACCATTACCTTTTCCTTGTTAGTTTTAGAACACTCCCGGCCTCCATTACATGAATGGATGTCGATTCATCAATTTCATTTCCTTTGGTTTTACACACCTCCTGCGCCTGAGGATTCCTCAATCACGCAGTGGCTACCAAGTTCAACCAAGGAGAGTTCTTCCTTTTTGTGTTTTAACATATGCTTAAAATCTTTCCATGATGGTGGTAGTTTATCAATGATAATAGAAACAGAAATGGATTCATCCATTTCCATTTTGTGTTGTGCAAATTGGCCTAAAATGCGTTGAAGTTCATTGAATTGTTCAATTACAGACCGTGTATCTACCATCATGTATTTCATAAAATTACCAACTAGAAACTTTTTAGCGGATGCATCTTCATTTAAGTACTTAGTTTCTAGTGCATCCCATAACTCTTTTGCAGATGCAAAGTTTTGATAAATATCAAACAACGAATCAGACATACCGTTTACAATGTGACCACGACAGATGTAGTCATCATTTTCCCATTTGTTTCACCTTCGCAATTCCTCCAACGGTGCATCATCATCAACTTCTGGTATCTCAGTGCTAAGAACATATACCACTTTCAAAGTTGTGAGAAGGAAATGCATCTTCCTTTGCCACCTCCGGAAATCAACGCCTTCAAACTTGTCTAGTTTCCCGAAATTCATCATCAAATCCTTTGCATTCACCATTGTGATCAAAACAATAATTTAAGAAGAATGTTGTAATTTGAGGGTGTGAAGATGATCGACAATGCTTTGAATTCCTGCAAAAGAAGAGATTTGGATCCTCTCCGTTTCACGATAAATCGTTGTCCTTCTTAAATTATTCAACCATAGCTTTGTCCCAGGTATCACGAATATTTAAGTGAGATAAAACTGAGAGAACAACCTTTAAACTCTGGACGAGAGTTAAAGAGCACTTAGAAGTGTTGAGTTATATAGAATGTCTAACAAGGATGCTTACAATTGTTGTTCTTATGTTTAACAATGTAAACTTGCTTATATATAGCACTTGGATCTGAAAAAGAGCAAAGGAATACGTCATTGAAGTGATTGACACCAAAGGAAAAGGTACCATTTGGTTGTACCCACTCACCAAAAATCAGTTTTCGGACCACAGGTACTCATCCGTACGGATGCAGTTATCATCCGGACGGATAAATCACAGTATCAAAATTTTACATTTTCAGCCTTTAATAGATTCTTATCCGTACGCATAACTCTCATCCGTACGGATAGATTCTTATCCGTACGGATAGCTCTTAATCAGAAAATTTTGGATTTTCATTTCACATCCGTACACTCGTAAACACTTATATAAGCGCGCACTCCGCACCTCCATACTTATATTTTAGCTTTACGAGCATAACCACCCTTGTACTAAACCCCGATAACCTCAATGGCTTGTGATTATACTTAAATCACCAACACCGTCGGTGCTAGCCATATGAAGACTCAGATAACAAGTTAACAAACTCGTAATCAAACAATTTTTTTGTTTGCATCATTGATTGCACAAACTTCATAAAACATACTACTACCTCCGTCCAACAAAAAAAATCCATTTAAAAAAAATTTTGCCCACAAAAAGTGTACATTAGAAACCAATACATCGTTTAATATTCTTTTACAAACATACACGTATCCTAGAATTTAATGATTGTATGCTCATTCATATTTCAAACAAACATTTATTAAATGATAGAAGTATATATAAATATACAAAATGATCCAAACATTCTAAAATCACGTGTGCTTCAAATAAAATCGCACAATTACAAAATGCTAGAAGGATCAATTCCTATAACAATTATTTTTAGATTACACTACAAAGCTATGATTTCAACCTTTCATACAAAAGTGCGATGTTATAGTCCAAAAGGAGAAACACTCCTATTACAAACAGATCTTTCAAGATCTAATAAGAATACTTCAAGAACCATTAAATGGAAAGATATTACTCTTCCGGACGAATGAGTTTTAGAAAATGTAGTCCCATCACACAGTAGATTACCAGAACCAAATTCAGAACTAATTACACTACTAGAAATTTTGGTTTTAATGAGGATATTTCTCATCATAAACTGTCCATTTCTCTTCATTATAGACTTTTAATGAGGAGAACCCACTCTTCATTACAGGTTCCGCCGCTAAAGATATATAATGAGGAGAATTGGATCTCCTCGTTAATTAAATCATACATTTAATGAGAATATTTGCTCCTCATTAAAATTGTCTTTAATGACAACTAATCTCCTCATTATCTAGTCATTTACTCCTCATTAAATAAACATTCAATACAACACAACTCCTCACTAAAAGGCCATTTGCTCCTCATTAAATCATGAAATATTTATGATACATCTTCTCATTATAAAGCTATTGACCCGTAAGAATATTGTTGTACTTTTTTATGTAATAATCTTGAAAATAAAAGATTTACATCTTCATAAGCTTTATACTAATCAAATACATCAATATACACAACGATAGATTATTCCAAAAAGACAAGTTACATAGAGATGTATATTTAAAACAAAATCACCCTAGCTACCCTGTGCATATATGTTTCTGAATTCCTAGGAAAATCCAAATTAATGACTACATTGACAGCTTGAATATCATTACCTCTGGTAAAAAGATCTGCAGACATGAAAAAAAAGAACATTAGCGAAAGATGTGCTGTGCAGATGAAGATACAAACTTCACAAAACCACATATTAAGAAAATGCCTCTTACATGGGAATTAAGAAAGTGTACTATTACATCACTTTGGTAGGAATAAATTAGTGTATACAACAATTTACTTGACATAGTATTGGTCTGTTTGTCTAGCAGCAAGCAATGGCTTTTAAATTGAACTCAAATCCTCTCAAGTGACATAGAATCTGTTCCATTTTTAATCACCTAAACTACACTATACATGTTTCAAAACCTACACTAGAATATGTTATCATGTTTTCTATTGACTCGAGCACAACTTTTCTCCGCTTTACATCTATTCATGGTAAATGCATTAGATTATTTTCCACATACAGACAGTTAGCAACAAAAACAAACTAAACTGCTAGAGGTTACAAATTCTACGTTCAAATAAATGGACATAAAACTAGCAGGAAAGGAAAACAACACGAGATCTTTGAGCCTAAGATCATTTTCCAAAAAATTCCGTGACTTTCATATGTTAAATACAATACCTAATATATAGCAGCAAGCATTGCTGACCCAAATGCTTATAATGCTTCACTTTCAAACAAGTGCTATCAATTTGCAGATTACAAAGTAAAAGATTAAATACAAGGCTGCTACTCTACAAGATGATTAGAAGATGAATATAAGATCCTTAAAAGAAACATTTTCAACAAAACAATATGAAAAACTAACCATATAGTGATGCAAGGAACACAATAGTGGCTTTTGCAACAACCATTACATCTCACAATTCTACCCTTATCATTTCCTTAGCAAAAGTGACACGTATCGAATTGACTCTGCAATGCATAAATTCAGAGTTAGGCCAACAACATCAGTAATAACAGTGAACAATACAATATAGAGTGATTTAAGAAATTAGCTTTAAAACACAATAGTATGAACCTACAAGAGCATCACTTGTTATTAGACTTAGCATGATATTCATGAGTCTCTTAGGACATACTGTGAATATATAAGTTACTTTCTATTAATATACTTATGAGCAGAAAGGTATCAAACATGGATAGCACACATATAAAGTAATCTCCAAAAATATTAGTGAAAATCTGTCAACGGAATGAATGAGCAATATAAGAAATCAGTCAAGTTACACAAAGTTGATGCAATATAAGCAACAAGTATATGCAAATGCATAGCACAAGTTAGAGCATCAAATCTAACAAGAAACCTTAAGCACAATGGAAATCAATCATAGTAGGCCACTTAATAGTTATCATACACTGTAAAAGATAGTTATCAACTCAATCTCTCTAGAAAAAGGTGACAAATCCTTCAAAGACGTCGACCAAAAGAGCCCAAGGAAGCAACTAACATTCTACGTTCCGATAATTCATTGCAGGTGTAGTTCAGTCAGGAATTGTTTCAAACATAAATCAACCCTCGTTTTAAACCAAATCTTTTGTCTCATAATATAAGACATTCACAATTCCAAGAGGCATTTAATAACATTTTTCGTCATCTTACCTCTTATTTATATTTATCCAACCATTTTTACTTACTTTATAAATGTTGCATTAATGATATATGGTGTATTAGGCAATTAGCCATACATTAATGACATTTAACCAAATTATTAATCAATGTGAAAACAGTAGAATGGTTTATATTTTGAGAGTGAGGGGGTATTTTAGAAAACCAAGAAATCATCTACTACCTCCGTCCAAAATATAAGTCGCTCTACCTCTTTTTGTTTGTCCTAGAAAATAAGTCATTTAATATTACTAATGAAGCATTTATTACTATTTTGTATATCCTACCCTAAATTTATTCACAATCTAACTACTTTTCAATACTTTATAACCATTTTATTAATCATAGTCAAAGGATATTTTAGATAGTTTTCCTTCAAATTTATGATATTCAAACAGTTTCTTAATCTTTCTGAAAACACTCTGAAATAACTTATATTTTGGGACGGAGGGAGTAGTATATTGTATTAATTGCGGGGTTCACGACAAAGTTAGTTTTTATACTACCTCCGTCCCATAAAAAGTGTTCACTTTTTGTGGTGCACACAGATTAAGAAAACGATCAATTTGTTGTATTTTAAGTAGTGATAGACATATATGTCACTATCACATAATAAATGCTCTTTTGGATTATGAAATTAATTTTAAATGTTATAATAGGGTATGTTTGGAAAAAAGTGAATTAAATGATGTATTGGTTTTCTAAATAGACACTTTTTATATGACAATTAATTTTGAAAAAATCGATATTTTTGTGGGACGGAGGTAGTATTTTGTTGTTAACACATCAGAATAATTAAATCGGACGTTTCTCAAAACAACCAGTTTGACTCAAAATAAAAGATTTTACTCGTTGGGTATTGGTTGTTACTAGGAATTAATTACACCCTCCGTTGAGTAAGAAATGAAGGAGTTGCTGGCAGCTTCCTGTGCAGCCACATATTCAGCATTTTTGTGGAGGTGCCTGCATGATTGTCTCGCTGTTGGCCAGGGATTACAGAGAAGGCAATTGGGGGATGGCCGTTGCCTGCATGCGGGGAGGATCTGGAAATTTTTACGACATATGCTTTTCGAGTGTGAGATGGCAGATAGAATTCGGAAAGTGTCGCCATTCTATGGGATATTGGTGCGCATTTGTTTTGCCTCTTTTGCGAATTTCTTTATGAGATTAGTAGAGGATCAGGGTGTTCGGGACACTGTGAGATTTGTGAGGCTCATGTGGGGGATTTGGAAGACACGTTGCTCTGTGGTGTTTGATGATCAGGCTGTCTATGTCTCTGCGGTGTGTACGCGCTCTCTAGCAGCATCAGCGGAGTATGCAGGGGCTCTGGCGGCTTATCAGACGCAGGCCTCCATCCCACACTTTGTTGATAAGTGGGTGCGTCCAGTAGAAGGTGTTATAAAGGGCAATGTTGATGCGTCAGTTACTGAGGCGGGTGTAGGGTTAGGACTCATTTTCCGAGATTCGCATGGGTCAGTTCTTCATTCTTTTGCATATCACTTCGATCCAGGGGGCTCGGTGGAATATATGGAGCTAAAGGCTATTTCCTTGGCTTTGGAGGAAGTGCTCCATTTGGGGATTCAACGACTATATGTAGAGAGCGATTGTTTGGCGTGTATCTCGAGGCTCCGTAAACCTGTCGAAGATCTTACGGCACATGGCTGTCTAGTACAAGAGTGTTTGACCATGTTACCCAGTTTCACTTCTGTTTCCTTTACTTTTATTCAAAGTATGGGGAATGTCTCTGCGCACCTTTTAGCTCGACATGCTTTGTTAGTTTGACTCGGACATCTTGGGGCACTTCACCTCCGGGTGACGTTTTGGCCTCCTGCTTGGCGGATATTCTTTAATAAAAGTTCTTTTTCCTCAAAAAAAAATTACACCCTCCGTTTCACATGCAGCTGTTAAAAACACGAAATTTAAGAAAGTAATTAATTATTTTGACTTTGATTAGATAAATACTAGAATGCCTTTATAGAAAACGAAGTAAATAATACTAGTGGTTATTAGTTATAAGGCCGTCGCTAGAGACTTAATGATCATTTAGGACACTCAAAAAAGTTATTTGGTTATAAGGACAATCTAATTTATTTTCCAAAACCCTTCTCACCATCCCTTCTTCCCCGCCATAATTTTTTTCATCACCATTACTGCAATGAACGAACTCTAGAAAAAAAAAGCTAGTACCATTAAAACTGTTACTTCCCAAATCACAAATTACTGAAAAAGTAAGCACAAACAGCAAAATCAAATTCCAATCTTTGGTACCCAAAAAGGAAAGAGAGGATTAACATACATTGTGATCCATATGGCCATGAGAGACGAAGAGGAACTGTTGATCGATATAGCGCGTTGAGGAATTTCCCAATATCAAACGATAAGCTCATGTGAAGGATAATTATACAAGTCTCATGACCTGCAATCGAAATCCCATCTATTTCGTAACCTTCAATGATCAATCCATTCTGTTTACTCGACACGCCTATGTCGATTTCGGAATCTTCCTTGTTCAAATTCTCATTTTTACTCATCTTGCCACTGAATCCAGCAGCACAAATTCAGCAACTACAAATGTAATTCTTCAAAATTCTAGATTACTTGTGTAAACTTGCAGTGGTTTAGTTTAGTTACTCGACTTTTGGCCGGATTGTACTTGAAAAGACGAAGTATTTAACATCTTAAAAACGTCAAGATAAAATGTCACTTATAAAGCCAACAAAGAGGGCTAACACATCAAAACAATATAAAACGTGCTATGTAGTTTGTCATTTGCTTAGCATGCTCTGTTTTTAATGGTTTTGATGCCTTTTGACAAAGAAGTGTAAGCTCAAGAACTACCAAAGTAAGAAATATTTTTCTGATTTACATGCTACTTGATGGAGTGACATTGATGACTGATGCAGGGACATTGATGACTTATATAGTGACATTGCTGACTTATGCAGTGACATTGATGTCTGATGCAGGGACATTGATGACTTATGCAGTGACATTGATGACTTATGCAGGGACATTGATGACTTATGCAGTGACATTGATGCTAATACAAGGACATTGATGACTTATGCAGTGACATTGATGTTTGATGCAGGGACATTGATGTCTGATGCAGGGACATTGATGACTGATGTAGGGACATTGATGTCCGATGCAGTGACATTGATGAATGATGCAGGGACATTAAGCTAAACAAGATCGTCAAATGATTCAAGATCGTGTTAAAGAATTGAGGGATTCCACAATGAATCCAATTATCAGGAGGGCACAAACAACGTGTGGCCATTACAAGAGTCATAGTGAAGAGTCTTTGTAGTTTCACCAAACTTGTACTTCTATCCATATTAAAAGCTCCACATTTGGAGAAATGCAAAACAAGAGCTGAGCTGACTGATGTAGTTGTTAGGTTTTATGCAGTGACATTGATGTCTGATGCAGGGACATTGATGACTTATGCAGTGACATTGATGTTTGATGCAGTGACATTGACGACTTATGCAGTGACATTGACGACTTATGTAGTGACATTGATGTTTGATGCGGTGACATTGATGACTTATGCAGTGACATTGATGTCTGATGCAGGGACATTGATGACTTATGCAGTGACATTGATGACTGTATTTACAATTAGATAACTGATGCAATGATATAGATGTCACTGCATATACAACTTGATACACACATTTGATAACTTTGTAAAGTAACTTTATTTCTTTGTTATCTTTAAATATTTGATTGGTGTTGGTTTATTTGATTAGTGTTGGTTTAAATATTCGATAACTTTGTAAAATAACTGTACTTCTTTTGTTTTTTTTGGTTTAAAGGCATATTTTTACAACCAAAGGTATGCATAAATTGTTACAATAACACGTCACTGCATAAATCGTTACAATAACACGTGAGTGCATAATTCGATACAATAAGACATCACTGCATAGATCGCTACAATAAGAAGTCATTGCATAAATCACTACAATGAGACGTCATTGCATAAATCGCTACGATCAAGGTTGTCAATGGATCGCGGCGGTCAATACATCATGGTAGCCATGAATCGCGGCGGTCAATGCATCGGGGTGGTTAATGGATCCCGGTGGCCAATGCATCCGGGTAGGTGGGCAATGCATGACTGTGATCAATACGTCACGTCGATTTTTATGAAGAAAAAAATTGATTTTATGAAATTTATTCGGAAAAATATCAAATTTGATTTTAGAATAAAGAAGACGAAAAAATATGAATTTTAGTGAAAAAATTATGATGATCCGAGTTTTAGATCAAAATATATGACCTTTAGAAATATGGTGAATTAAAAATAAAAAAATAAAAAACCCACCCACGTTCAGTAATTTTTTTTTTCTTTTTTTCTTTTTTTTTTTTACTTTGAATGCTTCTTTTTTTTTTCCCTCCTTTCTTTTTTTCCTTCTTCCTCTTTATTCACTTGAAATTAGAATGTCCTTATAACTAAATAAGATTTCGGAGTGTCCTATTACCCCTAATAAGTTAAAAATCAGTCTTTTTAAATAATTCGTCCATAATACTAATGCATTTAAGACATTGTATGAAATAATAAAGATATAGGTAAAAAGGGAAAAATACATTAAATTTTATATTGAAAAGTTATTTGCATTAGTTATTTGAAACAATATTTTTTAAAATACCTTAATTATTGTGGAACGGAGGGAGTAATTCATTAACGATGAAAGAAATAAAATACTTCATTTCCCAAAGAGTATTTAAACGTGATACTGATGATGGAAATGATGTACTAATCCCAGCTCTTTTTTTGAGGAATACTAATCCCAATTCTAGTTTAACGTGATTGAGTTAAAAATTAAAAAATAAAATCACTATTTTCAACATATGTATTTAATAATACGAGAAGATAAAATGTTTATGTGACATTATTCTTTTTACATTATGTTAAAGATAATTAATCATAACGTGTTACATATCGGTGTAAACTAATAGGGACATTAATATTTCCATGAAAAATCCAAAAAAAGGTACATATAGAGGAAAATCATTACATTACATGACTGAATTGATTATTATCTTGATATATGTAGTAGCTAGGCTCTATTATGTTATCTTAATAATCGTTGATTATCTTGACACAACGATTATTAAGAAAATCTAACACTGATGCATTAGAATGCAACTGTTAAAACGACGTATTTTAAGAAAGTAATTAATTGTTTTGACTTTGATTAGATAATTACTATAATGTCTTTATTAAAAGCGGAGTAAATAATACTGATGCATTTAAGAAATTGTATGAAAAAATAAAGATATGGGTAAAAAAGGGGGGAAATAAATTTTATATTGAAAAATTCTATGCATTAGATATTTGAAACAATATTTTTTAAAATGCCTTAATTATTTTGGAACGGAGGGAGTAATGCATTAACCATGAGAGAAATAAAATACTTCATTTCCCAAGAGTATTAGGAATGATGTACTAATCCCAATTCTCTTTTTGAGGAATACTAATCCCAAGTTCAACGTGATTGAGTTAAAAATAAAAAAATAAAAAAACTATTTTCAACATATGTATTTAATAATACGAGAAGATAAAATGTTTATGTGACATTATTTATAAACAATATTTCTTTTTACATTATGATACAGATAATTAATCATTTTCTTAATAAATACTCCTTCCGTCCCAATTTGTTTGGGACATATTCCTTTTATGGATGTCTTAAAATAAGTCTTATTACTATTGTTTAGACATAAATTTGCTTATTAAATGTCTAAAATACCCACATATCAACATTTATTGAAAAATGTAAGGACAATATAAAAGGGGTGTAATTGTAAATTTGTCATGTATATAATGATTAGACAATACAATAAATGATATTTCATTAAATTTCAAGAGTTTCAAAATATCTCAAACAAATTGGGACAGAGGGAGTATTACGTATCGGTGTAAACTAATAGGGACAATATTACCTGGCTTAGAACTTGCATTTCCATTAAAAATAAAAATAAAAAATAAAAAATAAAAAGGTACATATAGGGGAGAATCATTACATTAAATGACTTAATTATTATCTTGAGGCTCTATTGCCAAAGCAATTGTTGACCCTTTACATTCTATATTCTTCTCTTTTCCAATAAATTAGTTCATTTATGCTGGTTCGTTCTTAAGACAATTCGTTCCGGAACAGAAGGTGTGAAGTTAGAGCTAGCCATGAACTGGATTCAAAGAAAGATTTATCTTTATTACGTTACGTTCGGAGTGTATGGATTGGATTGGTGGGAACGTTATATATTCAATACTTTAGTTATTATATTGATGTGGTTTTTATTTTACAAGACTTCAAACTATTTCGGGTGTCTCTGCAAAACGTTCATTGCTTTCTAATACACGTTCGGGGCTTGTCGATCTCAAGCTATTTCAGCCAGGTGTCTGTCTCTGCAAAAGGTTCATTGCATTCTAATACGCTTGGGTTTGTCTCAAGCTATTTTGGGTGTCTGTCTCTGCAAAAAAAAAATGGTCATTGCTTTCTAATACGCTCAGGTTTGTCTCTGTAATAGTTAGGGTTTTTCTCAAGGTTTGTTTTAGAATCATACTTGTCTTTATGGCTTTGTGTGAAATTAACTAGATCAGTTTCTTCATTTATATATATATATATATATGATATGAAAAAACTGATCTATAACATGAAAATCAAAAAAGTGTTTCAGTGTTATTTATCATTTGAGTGTTCATTTATAAATTAAGGTTATGGAACTTATAAATTATTCATTTCTTGTTTTCCTGTATGTCGTTTAATGTCATAATTTTAAGCATGTGGTAGTTTAATTACTAAACAATATTAGTAATTTTTTTCTCAAAAATGATTTAGCTACACCCCTTCATCACCATCTCATCTCCCGACTACATAACGTGTGGTGCTGCTTTTTTTCTTTTCTTTTCTTTTTTTCTTAAATAATCATAGTGAGGTTGAAAGTTACTCTCGATGTATTTTTCTGTGCTCCTTTCGGTGCCAGAATCACTATCCTTTTTTTTCTTCACTTGCTGACAGATCTGGAGCTTTATGTTGACTTTCATTTCTTTTTTTTTTTTCTTTTTTTAATTGAAGGAGAGATTAAAATTTTTTTTTTTTTATTATATTGAAAAAGCCAATGAGAATCAAACCTTGGTTATAAATTAATCATTGAAATATGATCAGATCGTATTTTTGGACACGCATTGATTTTTTTTAGTATATTTTATATGACTCAATTCTTCTGGTGCATTATGCACAAACGCATCCTGAAAATATGAGGATTATCACATCGGCCGGGTCATCGGTCTGTTAAATTACTGGCAAGTATATCGGGTCAATTTTGATTTAGAATTGGTGACCCAAGATAATGTAAATTTCGAGAGAGCACGTTCGGTGGTTTCACAGGAATGCATGCAACTCACTCATCATCCACTAACACGGGCGGAGCCAGAATTTTAATCTGGAATAGGCTATGGACTATATCGAGTTCATCTTGTGGGCTGGATTAAGAATATTTTTTGTATTGAACTGGACTTTATAGATTTTAAGATGTGATTTTTTTTTTTCAGGTGGGCTTAGCTCCCCTTTGTCCGACTACTAGATCCGCCCTTGTCCACTTTATTGGTGCGAACCCCTATTTTAATGATCGTCTGTCCTCACATGTGATTCAGTCACCTTATGCCTCATTCATTGGCCTTTCATTAGGTGCTAATTACTAAAGCACTTTGTAGTCTTGTTTGATATTTTTTTTTAAGGCGGTTCCTCTTTTCTCTCCTCTTTGTTCTTGCTTAGTTTGGGAAATGGATCTCTTACAGTACACATGGTGAGGTACAAGATGTTGTGCACCATTAATTTCCGTCCAAATTTTTGTCGGATCCGTCGAAATTTGGATGGATCCGTCCAAATTTGGACGGATCCGTCGAAATATTTTATTTTTTCTTAATTTGCTTCACTCCGTCCAAATTTGGACGGATCCGTCGAAATTTTGGACGGAAATGATGCACAACACCTTGTACCTCACCATGTATACCGTATGGGGATCCGTTCCCCTTAGTTTGTGTGGACTGATTTTTGTATTTACTAGCATCTTGCTTGTTTTGTTTTCCTTTAATAAAAGCCTAGCAGTTAAAATAAAAACCATATACTGTATATATTTCGTTAGGTAAAGACGAGTCGACATGCATTATACTCTTTAAGTTCTCCTAACCAAGATTAGTGTACCCCACTTTACAAACCGAATCTATTTTTATCATTTTCACTAGGTGGTCTGATTAACCATTTTAGTAAAATATTTTCACTCCATCTCAGCAAAATGAGTGAAATCATGTATTGTCGAAGTAATGAGAAATAAATTTAGAAAGATCTAGCTATATGAACTAAAAAAATTCCATACCCTTTATCCAAGAAAATCATAAATCTATCTTCTCACAGTATCAGACAATAAAAAATTCATAAGATCATTCATATTTTTTAAATTTCAAATTATTTAATATTCATGCATCAGTACTTTTCCTATATTTTGTAGCAAGTATTTTAGGAAATTCCTCAGAAGCTATGATTTCTGCATCACTCGAGTCGTCAGATGGTATAACATTGTGCGGGAAAATTTTTATATATAGAGTCTCTGTTAGAACTGACCGTCGGATGATTGTCACGTTTAGAAAAAATGAATTTTGTTTCGTTTGTTTAACACGCACAAATTCAACTATCGAGTGTAATAGAAGCCTCTACTGCGAATTACTGAATCATATCGCGCGCGTAGCCCCATTGTATTTTGGGCTTTGTTTTTCTTTTCTTTTGGATAAACTATTGTTCATAATTAGAAAAATCTTCAAATTGGAGACAAAAGGCTAACGAGTGGGGACCTAGGCGGTTTTTATAGACCTATTCTTGATTGTCAAAGTCTTTGAAAAGTTTCTCCACATTTATATTCAAAGTCCATTTTGCTTGTTTAGTCATTTTCATCGTTATTTCCTAAACTTTAGGAAGAAGAAGAAAAAAAGTGGCGTTTAAATCTGCAATATAAAGAATCCGAATTCCGAGGACACGACATGGAAGAACCAAAAATAAATAAAACAATGTGGTGTAATGAAAGATATGATATAGGCTTGGACTCTTCAACACGATATTCACAAATAAAGAACAGATCCAGAAAAGAATTCAGTGAGGGGCTTGACATTGGAGAAAATTCAATGGTCAAACGTTAGTGTTGTTTTTACATGGGTGGGGCCCCGCTCACCCATGTGCATCCGCCCCTGATTGCATCCTGGCATATTTAGCAGGTCACATGTCAATTACCATCGATCCAACAACTTTACATAATAATTGTGGTGTTATTAACCGTCTCAAGAGGGTTGTTTTGTACGTACGTAAATGCTTAGAGTCACAGTAAAATTGTCATAATAAAGTGATTACAATAGACTAATTATAACGGGCCCATAGTATTAGTCACAAAAATATTAATTCTACGATAAAATTGTCACAACATATTTTTACAATATTGTTTGCAGACTGTTGGAGACCATATGCATCGTTGGCCTATACAATGGATTTTCATTCAAACACAACAATGCAAGGTGAATGATTGATCCAAGTTTCTTTTCAATACTTGGATCGGGATGAATAATCCGTTTATCGATCACTTCCTCGAGTTTTACACTACCAGATGCCAACGACGTTCCACCAGTCATTGACCAACTAGGAACGGGATACTCCCCTGTGATTATCTCCAACGTCAATACCCCGAAGCTATACACGTCACATTTCTCTGTCACTCGAACACTGTAGGCAAGCTCTGTAATTCAAGAAATTTTCACCATTACTATCTAAGAGGAATTCTATTGTAGAGACTCCAAATTTACACCCACTTGATGAATAGGTGTCGTATCTGTGTTTGCATATTTCGGCACCTATTCACCGTATGGATTTGCATTTGCAAGTAAAATACAAGAACAAGATAAGACATCAAAACGAAATATTCTTTATGTACCGGGTGCCATGTATCCGAACGTGCCGACCACTCCCAACGAGTTGAAATTAGACGAATCGATCTTGAGAAACTTAGCGCCCCGAATCCAAACAATAGCCTCTAGCTCGTCATTGAGTAAAACGTTTTTGCTCGATATGTCCCTATGAACAATCGGAGGCACGCAATCGTGGTGCATGTAAGATAAGGCGTTCGCTACGCCTCTTACAATATTCAGTCTCTTTTTCCAGTCAAGCTCAAATGCCAACTTATCTTCCCTCAGATTATCAGCCAGACTACCTCTTTCAAGGTAATCATATATCAAAAACGAATGCCGATCACTCGAGCAAAACCCATGAAACTTCACGATATTACGATGTCTAATCACTGTTAGGGTTTTTATCTCGTTTATAAAATCGTTAAGTTCAATCGTACGAGGCAAGGTACATATTCTCTTGACCGCAACAACTTGTGTAGGCGAAAGTTGCGCCTTGTAAACACAACCGAAACCTCCTTCCCCTACAAAATATGCCTCGTGAAAATCCTCCGTCGCTTCCACAATCTTTTTATACGTCTCTTTTCCTACGAACGTGCTTACTGCGAAAAAATTACCGTTGTTCATGGATTCTGTATTCACTACATCCGCGTTTCCTTTCCTTCTTTTCGAGCAAACAATAAGAATCACAATCACTACGAAAAGCATTAAAACCGAACCCAAAAGAGGAAAAACGATTATAAAAACACGTTTTTGTGAAACCCTCTTGGAAGAATATTGATCATTTTGACACGCTTCTAACCCGGTTATAGTCCCACACAATTTCGGGTTGCCCTCGAATTGCTTTATAGTAAGATTCTTAAACAATCCACCATTCGGGATAGGACCCTCTAAATCATTGAAAGATACATCAAAACTCGATAATGATGGTATGTCTGCTAAGCCTTCTGGGATCTGTCCTGAAATGTTATTACGAGAGAGATTTAAAACTTCGAGTGCTTGTAGATTACCGAGCGAAAATGGAATTTTTCCGGTGAAAAAATTGTGCCCGAAATCGAGTTGGGTAAGTTGAATTAAGTTGCCTAAGTCATCTGGAATTTCTTGACTGAAGAAATTATTGCTTATGTTCAAGTAATTCAGTTGCTGAAATTCACCTACATAGACAAGAATAATAAACTTATAAGTTTATTATAAAATGTTTAAATTCAACATTATATGTGTAACATTAATAATATATATAGATACATAGATAGATATATATAGATTACCTATGTATCTTGGAAGGATGCCATTGAAGAGATTCGACGAGAGGTCGAGTTGAACGAGTTGTGTGATTGTTCCGAGTTCTTGAGCCAAAGTTCCGTCGAGTTTGTTGTTTTGAAGATGCATGTATAGTAATGATTTAAGCTGTCCAAATTCTTCGGGAATGAAACCGGTTAAATGATTCGAAGAAAGATCGAGTAATCCGAGTTTAGACAATTGTCCTAATTCACGAGGTATTTGTCCGGTGATGTTGTTCGTTGAAACATTGAAACTTGTTAAGTTTTTGCATTGTCCCCAGTTGGTTGAGAGCTCGCCGTAGAACGAGTTTTGACTCAGATCGATATAATCCAAATCCGGGTAGACACCGAATATTTCGGTTAGATTTCCGGTGAATTGGTTCTGGTCGAACCGAGCTCTAAATAAACTTGTACAATTTTTTAGGCTCGTAGGGATTGAACCCGTGAGCCGGTTTCTACCGGTAGTTATTATTTGTAATTTTTTGCTGCTACATAGTTCTTGTGGTAGTTGACCGGTCAACTGATTCGAAGAGAGGGCCAAAAGAGTCAACATATTAAATTTTCCAAAGCATTGCAAGATTGAACCAGAAAGTGAGTTATAACTAAGGGAAAGATATTTCAAATTAGTTAAATTACACAGCTCATTTGGGATTAAACCGGAAAAATTATTCGAATGGAGTCGGAGATCCGTCAAGCTAGTTAAATTTCCTAATGATTTCGGAATTGAACCGTTGAATTGATTTCCATTTAATTTCAAAACGGTTAAAAGCTTTAGATCACCGAGCTCGTCCGGCACTACACCCGAAAAATGATTCCAAGAAAGTCGGAGATCCGTCAACTTAGTTAAATTCCCTAAAGATGTCGGAATTGGACCCGAAATTTGATTTTCACTTAAATCAAAATACTCGAGATTTGAAAAAGTTAAAAAAGGGAAATCGAAAAGTGTACCCTTTAAGCTAGAATTTGTGAGGTTGAGGCCAATGACTTGATTCGAATCGATGTTGCATGAAACTCCGAACCAAGAACCGCAGAGATTGATGTTGTTGGCGGTATTCCATGACGTAAGAATCGGGTTGTTAATGTTTCCGGAATCGATTTTCCATTTCAAAAGAGATGCAGCTTCTTCATGAGAGGATGAAACATAGCTTATAAGAGGAAATGAGAGAAAAAGGATGAAAAATGAAAATAAATGGAGAGACATTAGTTCTTGCAGGAGCTAAGTAATGGGGTTGTACGTAGTAGGATATTCTTCCTTTGAATTTATACTTTAATATAATAATGTAGAAGATTTTGGTGGGTTTTACTTGTTTATATCCAAAAATTAGCTAGATCCACATGTTTGGAAAAGTCAAGAATTTGTCATGAATTTCAATAACATTTGTCAATTTTGTCAAACTAACATGTATTTTAATTAGTTGGTGTGGTTACTCGAGCACTTGCATCAGTGACGTTTTTAATTGATTCCTTACTTTAAAATATCGAATTTCATTTATTTCTTTATTTTACAAAATATTTATTCAAAATCGAATGCATTAGAATCTTTATGATGTATAATGATGAGTCAAGAATCATTATGTATTTTGTTGTTTAAAGCATCCAGTTATCCTGAACCCACTCATCGACTAATCCAAGTTCGGCTCGGTCGTCATATGATCACTTTTTCTTTCGAAAGTAAGGATCAGCGGAGCCAGGATTTTCACTTAAAGGGTAATGAACTATATCGAATTTGTCGGGTGGGTTTGGATTAAGAATATTTTATGGATCGAATAGATTTCATACATTTATTAGTGTAATATTTTTTTTTTTTCTACGGTGAGGCAGCATTCTAAGTCTTAACATGGATCCACCATTTGGTAGTATTTACAAGAAATTCTTTCAACATATAGTTCAGAATTTACAAATTCTATACTTTATATAAATTTGAATAGAGACAATGTTGTAGATAATTTTGAATCTCTACTACAGATTTATTTTGTTTAACAATATCTACTACAAGACCTCTAATCGCATAAAAGGTGTTGTTGTTACAATAATAAATCATAATTATTAATAAAACGCACATGTATATTAACGATTATTATTGAATACTACATATTAATATCAATGAGGCAAACCCTGGTGATAAATATCGAGTCATCCATACCAAGACGTCTTGAGTTCAAAATATTGTCCCCTGACTAATGGGGAAAAAATGCTAAAATGGTTAAACTCTAACCACAAGACCCCCACTCATCCTGTTCCACGAGATGAGTGAAGATGTTAATCAAGTAACCTAATGGTTTAGAGTCATGAACTTGATATTATACTGCAGAACCGAATGAAAAGCTTCTCTTTACGGGATTAAATGCATAATCACTGAGTTTAAAGGTTTAGATATCTTTTTTATGCATTTAAAACCTTTTAACACTATTGTTTCAATGCAAGTGAGGGCAAAAAAGGGTGCGTATATTACAGTATACTATTGTTTCATTCGGGAAAAAAAAATTAAAATAAAATAAAATATCTGATGTTTGTGTGTGCGAATGTCGTAGATATACGCGATCTATTTCACCTTTGACTTGACTTATTTTTTTAATGCAATATTTCTCCATCACTCATTTGAATTTGGTGCAACGTCAACCGTTAAGTTTTTCCCTGCAAGTTGAATTAGTATTTTATAAGAAAATTCAGCAAGATGATAGTACAAATATGGTAACATGACGCCTTCCTTGAAATGGTAGATCCGCCACTGTCAACACCTACAAGAAATCAAACAAATTCAACTCCGTTTCCAGAAACCGGGTCATCACTTGGCAAAGAAATGTTTTGCACGCACCTCTTGAGTTGACCTCAAAAAATAAGTCATCCTAACTTATGATAACTTATCGAAAGTCGAGCCCATTACCAGAAAAGAGACGTTTACAATCATTGAAACTGAACAAGAAAATACACGGACGCGGTAAAATAAATAGCGAAATGCTTGGAAACACAGACACAACACACATATTGCACTGTTGCGCGCAATGGAAGCACAGAGAAACGGTGTCTCTACAAAACTCCAAAAAGTGACTTGCAACTCCAAGCCTCCGTCCTAAACTCCTTCTTGTACTCATAAAGATCATCTTGCAATTCGTCTGAAAGAGAAAAGAAAATGGGTGAGCTATGTCTAGCATAGTAAGGAGAAGCTCTAGTTAAGGATATTGTATCCATCTCGATTTCCTCAACCGGCCGGTCACAGATGCAAAGATAACTCGTTAATCTACTATATAATAAACTGGTTATAGTTACAGTCAACAGCCAAATAACCAATCCTCCTAACTTTGAGAACCATGACATGTACAGTTACTTAATAGCACATAACCGAAAGACACCCACTGTCTAGATATTAATCCAACCGAGTTAATTTTAAACTAGACTCTTCATCCCTTTGATTTCGGATTGTGTATGAACCAGCAAAATCATGCTATTGCTAAAATCACGAACATTACGTAATCGATATTTTAACTACAATCGATTATATTTTTGTAGGGGGAAATGAGGAAGTTTTATTAACCGCAATAAACAGAACTAGCCAAAAGTAAATGAGAGTGCGGTGAAGCGCCTCATTCCACATGCCTTACTAACTTAAGCCTTTCTTGAGCTGATAAGTGGGCATGAATCGATTAGTTGATTTTATTGAATGACAGAGCAAGGATGCCTACAGACTGTGACTTATAAGCTTTCAGACAACAAGCTTTCATGCACACTGACAGATAGATGTTTTCAATGCTAGACATGTTTCTGCTCATTAGTTTTCGCAAGTCAGACTGCAACAACTGCCTAAGATCCACCACTGTTTTCAATACATCAGCCAGGTTGTCGAAACGAGACCTATCCGAAGCCTTTTGATCAGTCAGGTCGTCCGAATCAGTACAATCTGAATCATCCAAGTTGTCGAAATGAGACCTATCTAAGCCTTTTGATCAGCCTGCTCGTTCAAATCGGTCCAATATTCCGAAGAATGAGAGGCCCATTCAGCATGATGGCTCGCGGCATATTTCGGGGAATTTGAATGTGAAATCGTTGGAGCTCTCTGCTCTCCAACATGCTTTAGTCTCCCATTTATGGGGTTTGAATCTCCGCACTTCAACTTAAGGTCCATCCGTCTTTTTAAAGCATCTAAACCCTTTACCACTAGGTCATGTCCTGAGGACATCATGTGTAACGCCCCGTTTCTGGATACCAAGTCCTTATTCGGAAAAAGAACGTTTGGCACATATAACATTAAATGCGTCTAACATTATACATAAGCATTTACGTCATCGTATCAAATTAAGCAATGTGGAAACTAAAGAGACTCGAGTACAACATACAAGATACTAAGAATTACATTGCCATCCATATACTAAAGATAGAAAAGAAATCTTACAGCAACGATGCTTCACATATTACAACATACGATATCTTTTAGATGTAGCAAGCTTATCTTACAGCTCAAGTCTCAAAGGAAAAAGCTAAAAGAACAACAAGTCTTAAAAATAAGAATACATAGTTTGATACACAACATTTAATTAAAAGCATGATAGAACTTCACAGCATGGCATATCAAATTTCCTTATCATCATCCTCATACACATGTTCATCATGTACATCTCTCAGGAAAGAAAAAACATACAAACACGCAATGGGGTAAGTGCATTGTGTACTTAGCTAGAGGTAGAAGCTATTGAACAATCGTGTTTTATAATGAAAGGAAAGTAAAACGAATTATTATTAAGGATTATCTTTATAAACACGACTCAAACTCTAGGGTTCACTTTATGCTCATAACATATTGTGAGATTCCTACATTGATTCTAACTTAGCTTATCTTTGTTTCATCGAGTATTCAAGGGCACTATGCACGATGCTGATCACCAAGAAGCATTTTTGCAACCTACTAGCGATAAATACACTAGTAGTCATGGACTAGTCCCGATAGTGTGTGTGTGTTCGGCGAAGTCCCTCCACTCCTGGTATTTCTTAAAGATAAGTGAAGTTATCCACTTTATCTTACCACGCTACACATCGCGATATTGTCTTGTGCCTTACCTAGAATAACACTGATGTTTGACCTTTTAACTACACAAGTATGTATGTTATTATTCATTAACTAGCCACCTAAGTATTTTCAAGGAAAAGACTCACTTAACATTCTACTCCCTAGACCTCTAGAGAATCCTGTCACATACACAGACATTGATGAATACGGATTCACCAAAACACAAGGCCATTCATACCCTTCTAACGGTCCCGAACTTCAACTCTTACAAGAATTCATTCGGTGTCGGAACTAAACGAAATCGAAGCTTAATCATAGCTTTGTCATCTTCATTTAACTTGTTTATATCATTATAATAGGTTAGGAACAATCCCAAGTTACTACACTCAAAAAATACACAAAAACGGGCAAAACAACATTTCTGGGCCATAGGCCTGCGCCCATAAAGCAGGAGAGTTCGATAAGTAGATGACGCGCCCCATCAACTCAAAGCTTTGCCCTCGCGCGGTTTTTTCGATTCTCGCACAATTCCAAATTTTTTCCAACCAATTTTCCAGCAAATACAACCCAAAGAGAGTAGCAAAACATACACTAAAAGTATCATAGCATCTCATACTTCAAACCACAGTCAAAACCATGAATTTAACAACTAACAAACCATTTACTCGACCGAAACATCATAAAATACAAATAATTCAACATGAAAACCCTCTTACTTGGATTCCAAAGCAAAAACCAAGAACTCAAAACCATAACAACAAAACTTTGATTTTTACAACTAACAACCTAATTAATCACAAATCAAACCTAAATAAATCATGATCACAGCTTTCTACTCGATCTAGACTACGAATTACACCACTTAGAACATCAGAATAGGTTCAGAACTTGAAGATTCCAATTAGGGCAAAAAGTATACCTTTTTGAAAACTCCAATGTTTGGTGTAGAAATGAAGCCCTTCTCACGCTGATTCCGATTCTCTACTTGTATCTGAAATCCAAGCAGCAATTGTTAAGATCCTTCGAAGATCCCCTCTTGCCCTTGGTTTCTGTTTTTCTCGAGTTCATACTTCGAACTCTGAAAATTAATCTCTAACAACCTCCCATTAAGGATGGGAGTGTTTCTTTTATTAAATAATAACTTCCCAGAAGTTATTTTCTTTATTTCTCTCTTTCCTTTTTGTTTTTTACTTTAATCAATTTAAAATAAGTATAATATTCAGATTTTAATGAAATGACACGCCTACCTTTTAAAAATAAGGGTTTATTGTCAAAAATGACAATTGGAACATAGAAATATGCAAAGAGGACAGAGGAATATTTTTCTGGGTAAAAAAGACATATCCTTATTCCACTGTGTAGTGATAGTGAAACATTAGATTTGGGGTCAGTTCCACTGCAGCAAACAGTTGATTTAGGATTATGAATAGTGAATTTGTCCATATCACCCAATTTATATTTCCACTGTCCTAATTCTCATTTTCCCTCTCTTTTGTCTTTTTAAACTACTCCCCTAAAAAAAAATTGGACATTACAACATGATTGTTTGTGTTCGTCATAAACAATGTCCCAAGCCAAAAAAAAAATGTAATTAAATTTTCTGTGTTCAGAACCATATCCACAACTCCATTGTCAAAAAAGAAAGTAATTATAATTTAAAGATGTTTAAAATTTGACAAAAGTGTAAACCGCAATGTTAAAAAATGAGTCATAGTTACCCTAAAAAAAAAAATGAGTCGTAGTTATGTTTTGTTTTCTTTTTCTTTTCAAAGAAATGTCTAATTAGTCTGCAGATGCCAAAAAGTAAAAGAAGAAATTGATACATGGGAATTGACATGCAATAGCATTGTGCCGTATATTGTAGGTTTCATGTCAATTATCATCCACGACTTTTACATAACACAAGTGTCGGGTTTGTACGGATATATATACTATTGCGAATTAAATTTATTATCAGAAAATGATATGACCCATATATTTTTAAATTAATAAATCAATAGATTCTACATCATTTAATGCAAGTTTTATAACATGTGGTCTTATCAAAATGATTACAACATACTTTTAAATTATGGAAAATTAGGGATAAGAGACACGTCCTCAAATATTTTTAAGTATATGACAAATTTCATATATTTTTATGGAAAATTAGGGATAAGACACAATCCCGAAATATTATTAAGCAACGGAGACAACTACATATATTTTTATAGGGAGAAGAACCATTGCGTAATTTTATAATGCGAGAAGAATGACAAATGAATCCCGAAAATCAGTGAATCTCCCTAGTGAATCCCGAAATCAGTGAATTTCGATAGTGAATTTTGACAGTGAATCCCGAAAATCAATGAATCCCGACAATGAATTTTGAAAATTAGTGAATTTCGACAGTGAATTTCGGCAGTGAATTTAAACAGTGAATTTCGAACACAAGTGAATTTCGATAGTGGATAAATAGTTTTGTCTTTATATCACAAAAGTTTCAAAAGATCATCCTTCTACTTAATTGATGAAATATTTTTGTCTTCTCTCATTCCCTCATATTTTTATAGGGAGAAGGACAACTCGCATAATTTTATAAATGGAAGAACAACAAATAATCCTCAAAATCGGTGAATCTTCCCAATAATCCCAAATCAGTGAATTTTGACGATGAATCCCAAAATCGGTGAATCTCGATAATGAATTTTGAAAATTAGTGAATTTCGACGGTGAATTTCGGCAAGAATTTAAATAAATGAATTTCGAACACAAGTGAATTTCGACGAATGAATAAATAATTTTGTCTTTATCAAAAGTTTCAAAAACTGTCTTCTACTCAATTGATGAAATATTTATGTCCCTTCTCTCATTCCCTTTAAATTATTGAGCGTGATGTATTACATATTAATTAATATAAATTTTATCATAATTGTAAAATTTCTTGAAACTATAATTTATGAACGATATAAACGTGTATTGGTCTTACAAGGACCGTTTAAAAGTGGAAAGTTTCAAATCTGTGAGACAAACTATAACCAAAATCAGCCAACCTAAGTTGGTAATAAAGACTTCTCCCTATCAAGAAAAAGCACACAATTGTAGGAAGAGATAGAATGGGTGTATTTTCCATATTTTCAAAATGAACGTTTGCAATTTCATGAAAAAAAAAATATGAATGTTTGCAAGATAATATACACACAAGAATTCATATGTCTAAATTAAAGATTGACGTCTATTTACAATGAAAATCTATCTATCAAGATACTATTAGTTATCAAATGGAGTAAACCACGATAATAGAGATCGAGATCAATCAAAAACAAGTACAGATTTAAGGGCTTCATGAAGTCGTAGCGAATGCCTTCAACTTGTTAAGATGGGCCCATTAATTATTCCGAAATAGGTGACACAATTGGTGGTGGGTGTAGGGAATAGGGTGCATAAAGATTAAGGGATGAGCATAAGGAGATAGTAGGGATAGATGAGGTGTGGGTGGATATGGGTGAAGACAAAGGAGTTGGTGGGTAAAGGTGTGGGGCGGGGGGTTATTTGAGAAGTAGATGTGAAGGATGATGGGTGGTGTGAGAGTGGTGGGGGTGTATGGTCAAAGGCGAGGAGGGGTTAGGGTGGGAGTAGGAGGAAGGGTGAGGAGATATAGGTGATAAGGCTAGTAATGATGGTAGTTTAAGTTGAGGGAGGGTAAAGAATGGTAAAACTGGGAGTGAAAGTGGGAAAAGGGTGATAAACGTTGAACTAACGGTGGCTAGGTACCAGGTGATAACGGTGGGAGAAATGATGGGAAAGAGCATGGGGAAGGGTTGTGTAAGGGTAAGTGTGAGTGGTAAGGTAAGGAGAATGAGGGTGGTTGTGTGTGGGTTTGTGGTTGTGGAAATGTTGGAAATGGTGGTAAGGGTAGGAGCGGGGTGGTGGTGGTCGTAGGGTGAGGGTAGTTATGTTAATGGAATAACATGGATAGGCTATTGACAAAAGAATGGGCTATTGACAAAAGAGTCAACAAGCTAAGAGGGTGATTGAGGTGGAACTAATAATATGAAAAAGCATGTGGAGGTGTTGGGTGAGGGTAAGTCCGCGTGGTAGCTAGGGTTGAAATGAGGGTGGTTGTAAGAGGATTGTGTTAGTAGAATGGGGTGGTGGTGGTGGTGGTGGTGGTGGTGAACTGAGGATGGGTGAGGTGAGAGTTGTAGATAAGGTGTTGAAGATATGTTATATATGTAAAGAAATGTAAGGCAAGAGGTTGGGCAGGGTGGGAAAAGAAAAACCATCACACTTTAACCCACTCTCGCCCCCCCACCCTACCCTTCACTCTTCGCCTACAACTAAGGGTGTTCATTATTTTTTAAAATCGATCGAACCGACCGAACCGAAACAAACCGAACCGTTTGAATGGTTTTTAAAAATTATAAAACTGAACCGGACCGCCTCTAATTGATTTGGTTTTGGTTTTGGTTTTAACTAATGGAACCGAAAAACCGAACCGAAATCGAACCAAGAGCCATAACAATACATATTTCTATTTTTAAGCAAAAAAAACATTTCAATGCTGTCAAAACAACTTATACGTTTGAAAAAAAATCCAAAATAATACTTCAACAATATTGGGCCAAAAAAATTGTCCATCACAATATTTTTTTATATATGTATTACATCTTATGAAAACCTAAAACCCTTTCACTCTCAAGTTTCATCTTCCATTCGATGAAGCAAGCGCGAAATGTTGTTTCTATTCTCTGAAATTGGTGGCTTTTATACAAACTTGTTAATTAAGGACAAAAATTAAGAAGAAAAAATGTTTCAACCTTTTGTAAGAAACTCTAAACCTTCTTGGTTTATCTTTCTCAAGTTATAAAAGAAATGAAAAAATAGATGGAATCAATTTTGTTTATAATCGGGTAAATGTATTTTGTGTGCTCAACTTAGTACTATATTTGGTGGTCGGACTCTTTATATTATAAACCGAGAAACCGAACCAAACCAAACCGAAAAAACGACAAACCGAACCGAAGTTAATATGATTGGTTTTGGTTTCATCTTTTGCAAATTGTTGGTTTGGTTTTAAAAATTCAAAAAAAACCAAATCAAACTGAATCGTGCACACCCATGCCTACAACCACATATATAACTGCCCCACTCCTTGCCTTACCCCATTACAACCACCTCTACCGTACCTCGTATCATCCCCTACTTGCACCACTAAACCTTCACTCAACTCTACTCCATACGCCACCACTAATCAACCACTTCTACCCTATCCCGTATCATCTCCTACACGCACCACTAAACATTCACTCAACTCTACTCCATACACCACCACTAATCATGTCACCTAGTACCGGATGAATCAACACGCACATGCAAATCTAGCAATGGAGTTCTCCATTTTCGTCCATCTTCCCCTCATGTACGAGTTGCATGAGGAGTCGTTGGAGATTGACACATTTGGTAACTTTGGATCCCTCGAGTCTTTCTTCAAGTGACTTGGAGAAGTCCTTAAAAGAGGAAGGGAAACCAAACCACATAATTTACTTCTGAGATCAGTTTTACTTGCTACACACGTGGGTGCACCTTTCGATGCCGAAGAAGTAATTGTTCCGCCTTTTGGAGAAAAGGAGCCACATAATTTACTTCTAAGATCGGTTTTACTTGCTATACATTGCTATACATGCAAATCTTCAATGCCTACTGTAGTCTTTTAATTTCTAAAAAAGTCTCTACTTTTCCATTTCAACCCCATTATTTTGAAATCCAAAATTTCTTCTCTCTTTTCTGCCAATTTTCGATCGATTATGTCTACATCCAACTTCTAAATGCACCCAATATCTTAAAAAGCAGAGTTTCTTATTAAACCTTTCAACAACATTACAAAAACATCACAAGCTACATATCCAAACCAAAACACCACACAATTCATATCAATTACACTAATTTTTCATCACATTCATTCATTCATTCAACTGCAATCTCCTTAACATCCTTCCTCTCTTCTTCCTCAACTTTAGGCACAGTAACCTTAAGCACACCATTCTTCATCTCAGCTTTAATCTCACCAACCTTGTACAAATTCGACGGCAGATCCAACCTGCTCGAGTATCGTCTCACCGGCACATCATCGTCGTCTTCATCCGACTCTTTCTCGCCTTCACCTTGGATGATCAGTGTGTTCTGTTCGACACGAATCTTCACTTTGTCTTTGTCGATTCCAGGCATGTCCATACGGAGATAAAGGGCTTTTTCGTCTTCCGCGACGTTCCAGTTTCTGCGTATCGGCGGTACTATGGCTCCCGGCCGGAATCCTCGAAATGGGGTGTCTAAGAAGTTGTCCACTATGTTGAATAGCTGGTTTATGCTTGTTGATGGTGAAAACGGATCAAATGGCTCTGCAGAAGAAGCAATTTTTTTGGTTGTTGGAACACAGACCCCAAAATCAACACAAGTTAAGATAGTCATAAACCAAAAAATCATACTGATGCAAACAGATCAAATTTTTTTTAAAAAACAAAATTGGTTGATTTATGCAAAACCAAACTCCAAATAACAGGTAGATCAGTAACACATAAGAAATAAATAGCAATTTGTGCAAGAAATTTGTATAATTATTATACAGAGAGCAGAGTCGATCAATTTGTTAAGTGAGATCTATTTCAAGCTTCAAAATGTACACAGCAAATTCAGACCAATTTGCGTCCAAAAATGAAGTATCCAATCCAAAGCTTACACATTTGCATATCGATTGCTCTTGCAGAAAGCATAATAATAAAGGGGAAAAAATGCATAACTTTCAAAAAAAAAAAAAAAAATCAACTAGGAGCAATAACTGATACCTGAGAAGAGGCTGGTAAAAGGATCAGAACGACGAGAGACACCACGATCCGGTCGGCGTTGAACATCGATACCACGTTGATCATCATTAGCACTAGAGGCTTGCAAGTCAGTAGTGAAAGAACGCACCGGAGATGATCCGGCGGCAGAAACTGGCCGGAGAGAGCCGGCGTTGATGAGCCTCTTGAGAAGTGGTGAGGAGGTAGCAGCAGCTTTCCGAGCAGCAAGAAATGTTGCCATGATTGATTGTGTTTCTAATGAGAGTAGAAATTTGTGTTCTTGTTTTGCAGTGATAGAGGAGAAATGAAGCTTTTGGATTGCGGTGGTCGACGGTGGTGGGAGGAGGAGGGGGGTTTCGGGAGGGTTTTATAGTGGAGTTGTGGAGAAGAAAAGGATTGGATTCTGGAAAAAGAGTGAAGGTTCAGAAGGTGGGTGTGGAACATTCCAGAGTTGTCTCTAATTCTACAAGAAGCTACACGATGATATTTAAACGAACATTTTTAATGACATCATATTTAATATATTCGGATATCATACGTGAAAATTTTGATTTTTTAGATGTTGAAATGTGTTATTTCAACTCCGTAAAGTCGAAATGTGTTATTTCGATCCCAAAAAAATTGAATTTTATATAGGTGTGGTACCCAAACATATTGAGTGTGGTGTCATTAACAATGTCCTATTTAAATAAATAAATAATGGTTAAAGGTTGTAAAGGACTGTTTTTTATCTAAAATGAGGAAAAAGGACAAGAAAAAAAGATAGTGGTCGAGAAGGACAAAACACGCGTTATTCTACACGTGTGTTCTACTACGTATTCAACCAACGTATGTAATGTACGTGCAGAATACGCGCTGCTTTGTCTTTCTCAACCATTATTTTTTTTCTCGTCTTTTTTCCATTTTCATATCTTTCTTGTCTTCCACTCTACTTCAATAAATAATTAAAAGTGAAGATAATTATCTCTTTTTTTTTCTTTTTTTTTTAAACTATGCTATATTTATCGTGACGCTCCCTCATTATCCGGAAAAATGAACGTTCGACACATGACACGTATGTCTCCTACGTTAATTCACTCTCTCTCTAGGTTTCAAAACAGACTTTCGCAAAGTTGGTTCTACTGTGGTATACATAGGTAGAATTAATGTACGAATAGATTGAGTGTGCTGCAAATAACAACGCCCTTAAAGTATTATTACATTAAGTAAAAACTAAATATATAAGCCTTAATTTTCTCGGGATCAAGTTCTAACATAATTCAAAATGTATTGTATTTCATTGATTCAATATGATTAACGAAAGTATAAATATATAGTGTTTGGTGACTTAGTCAATAAGTCACTACAAGATAAATACTGCAATAATAATATTTAAAGTAAATACTAATACTCAAATAAATGCTCAAACTATATTATCCTCGACAAGCCCCCTCAATCCCTTAGGAAGTGGCTGGACACGGAGATTGACCTTCAAACTTATGAAACGAGACTGAGCCAACGGCTTGGTAAGGAGATCGGCTAATTGATCCTTTGAAGTAGTGAAGGAGATAGCGAGCTTACGGGCGGCAACTAATTCACGAACATGATGGAAAAATCTCTATGTGCTTCGTGCGGGTGTGGAAAACTGGATTATGAGCAAGGTAGGTGGCACCAATATTATCACACCAAAGAGTAGGCAGAGAGGAGAGAGGAACCTGCATATCACGAAGAAGGTGTAGAGCTATTGTAGTTCGGCCGCAGTGTTAGACAGTGTCTTGTATTCAGCTTCAGTGCTACTTTTGGAGACGGTCAAGTGCTTCTTAGAGCGCCAACTAACAAGATTTTCCCTGAGAAAAACATAGTACGCCCTAACAGAGCAACGATCATCACGGTCAGCGGCCCAGTTAGAATCAGAATACGCCCGAAGAGTGAGAGAGGAACGGCGAGTGAAGAAGAGGCAATCCGAGATAGTGTGCTTGAGATACCAGAGAATGCGTTTAACAGCGAACCAATGGGCTTCAATAGGAGAATGCATGTATTTACTAACCTTATGAACCGCAAAGGCTATGTCAGGCCGCTTGAAGCTAAGATACTGCAAACCGCCTACGATGGTGCGGTAAATAGACGGATCAGAGCAAGGAGGTCCATCATCAAGAGTGAGCGGGGTGGAGGCCTACATAGGTGTCTGACAAGGCTTAGCCTTATCCAAAGAAGCACGCTGCAGAAGCTGAAAAATATATTTGCGTTGAGTGAGACATAAACCATCGGAGGTGGGGAGCACCTCAATACCAAGAAAATAGGACAGGGAACCGAGGTCTTTAACCGGAAAATGCCGACCAAGATACAAGATAACCTGCTCAACAAGAGAAGACAAAATGCTAGTAATAATAACATCATCCACATAAATAAGAATAAAGACACAAGCACCATCACGAGAGTAGATGGATAGGGAGGTGTCAACTTTAGAACCGACAAAGCCAAACCGAGAGAACACATCAGTAAATCGAGAAAACCACGCACGAGGGGCCTGACGAAGGCCATAGAGACTGCGGCGAAGGTGGCAGACATAATCAGGATAATTAGGGTGAATAAACCCTTGTGGCTGCTGCATATAAACGGGCTCAGATAAATGCCCATGAATAAAAGGATTCCGAATATCCACCTGTCGAAGAGACCAACCTTGAGAAACTGCAAGAGAGAGAAGCACACGAATCATGACCGGCTTGACAACCGGACTAAAAGTATCAGTAAAATCAATGCCTTCAGCCTGATGAAAACCCTTGGCCACAAGGCGAGCCTTGTGACGTTCAAAACGCCCATCTGCATGATGCTTAGTCCTGTAAACCCATTTATTGCCAACAATATTCATAGAAAGAGTCGGAGGAACAAGGTCCTAAGTGTGATTGTGCAACAACGCATCAATTTCCTCTCTCATAGCATTACGCCAATTCAAGTGTTTAGAGGCTTCGGTAAAGGAAGTGGGGTCCATGGAGTCGGTAGAAGCTACTGTTAGGAAATCACTAGTTTAACACAGCGGAATTTAAAATTTTGATTTCCTTTTCTAGATCGTCTTCGTTTAATGCAATAAACACGTTAAGTAGTTTGACGGAATATACCTTGAATGATCTATAAGATAGTTTGATCGAGAGTAGTCATGTGTGCAAGCCGTCCACGCGTCCGGCCTCTATCTTTGATCCACACGAACTCCTCGCCGGAATCCTCCTTGGACTGCTATCGGAAAAACTCCGGCTGCTAGACCGGTCTTTTCCTCTCTCTAACTCTCTATAAGAAACCCTCTATTTTACACAAGAACTATTAGCTCTTGCAAATGTGATGTATAAAAGAGCTTGACACCAACTTCCTATTTATAGGGAAAGTGGCGCCCCAGATAGATTTAAGGAGAGAAAACATTTTGCCAATAAAATAAGAAATTTATCTCTTTTATTATAATATCTCATATTAAATAAAATCTAAATATTGTCATTATCTCATACTGAATATATTTATCTTATTACTATAAATCTATTTTTCCAAAATCAATTAATATCCAATATTAATATTATGGTAATATTATTAATTAAAGTGCACAATCCAAGTGTATCTTATACACTTATATGTGGCGCCCCAAATGCCAATTTATTGGCTTCCAGAATATTCTTTAATTAATACAATTTATGTATAATCAAAATCTTGTATTTTATTTATTCATAATAAATAAATACCACCATATTAATTTACCACTATAATCTTTATAGTCTAAAGATAAAGTTTCAATATTTGGTTAACAACTATAACCGCATTTTAATCCGACTCGATGTTCATATGTGTGTGACCCGATAGGCTTCCGAATATGTTGGCCATAGACACAAAGTGCAATTTACGAAAATGCCCTTCATGCCTAACGATCACGGGATAGCGTCTAGCAACACACCGTGACCCCCAATTATCGGAAGAGTCAAATGCAATGACTACTACATTTCATGTGAATCAGTTACCGTGTAACTTACAATCTTATCGCTGTAATAATATCCATACGATCGTATCTCGAGTGTCAATACATTAACGATCGTATCTTATAATCTGGATATCATGCTCTCTCGGAATAACACATTTAATCCCACTTTGCAAAGATTCACGAGAACAAGACATTCCTTATAAGAAGGCCCTTTCGGATATTCACTCCCAATCATGGGATACGCGATTCCCGGACGACCAATCATGTATACTCCGCATGCTTCAATATCACACCCGATCACTACCGCATGATCGCCCCGTGGATAGGAGATATCTCAATAGTGCCAAAGCATGACAATCCACATCGTGATGCCATGAAGACTCCGGTCTAAAGGATAATTACACAACCGCCACATAGTGTGACACTTAGTGTAAGTGGTTCAGTCTAACGTACGCATTCTCCAATACACGTCCACATACAATCCAAGTGTCTTTACACTTCGATAGACGAGATATATCCCTATCTTCAATAAGATAGAAAACATCCAATACGTGCTAGCCTGATCGTATTATCAATGTCCCATTTGACAGTACATACGACTAGAGACATTTAAGTATCAAACTTATTAAAGTGATTAGAGATCTCATCAACCATAATCATTATCATGGTTTCTCTATCACAGTTTGACACTAGGGACGTTACTATATATATACAACCAATAACATGAAGATAAACAATATATAATAACAAAAGTGCTTTTATTAATCATAATAAAGTTATTACAATATTAACTAATAACATACTGTAAACGAACCGACCCGATCGGATCCGGTCCAACCCGATTGGGTTTAGGACACCTATTCAACAGCTACAAGGGCTTTAGGAAGAGGGTAGCGGATAAAGTCAGGCCGAGAGATAGGCTTGAGAGAGTTGGTTTTGGGTGGGAGCAGGTTGGTCAGGAGACGAGGCCGAAGAGGTCGAGGTCGAAGTGGACGCAGGAGAGGTGAGTGAGGAAGGCTCGAGAGCAGGGGCCGGAGAGGGTTCGGGCAGATTGGAGGGAGACGACATAGGAGGAGGAAGTGGTGGGGTGTAGGCAGAGAGAAAGGAGCGGTACAGTAAGCGTATCAATAGTGGGATTTGAATAGGAGGGTGTATATAGGAAAATGGATTCGTCAATGACCACGTGACGGGCAATATAGATACAGCCAGAGGCAAGATCCAGGCATTTATAACCATGGTTGGAAGGACTATATCCAAGAAAGATACATGTTTTCGAGCAAAAATCGATCAGTCTTATGGTGGTTGCAGGGACGAAGATAGGGCCAACACACACACCCAAAGACCCGATGGAATTTATAGTCAGGAGGCCGATAGTGGACCATTTCAAAGGAAGACTTATCATGTAGGACTTTGGTGGGAAGACGGTTGATGATATAGGTGGCAGTAATAAAGGCATCCTCCCAATAGGGAAGTGGAAGGTTGGATTGGGCAAGAAGAGAAAGGCCGACTTCAACAATTTGACGGTGGCGGCGCTCAATAGCACCAACTTGTTCGTGGGGGTAGGGAAAGGAAAGGTGATGCCGGATGCCAAGAGAAGTAAGAAGAGTGGAAACGCGACGATAATCAACACCCCAATCAGTTTGGATAGATTTGACTTTGGTGTTAAACTGACGTTCAATCATAGCAAAAAAATCAAAAAAGATCGTTTCAACATCAGATTTATTTTTCAGGGGATAAAGTCATAAGTATTTGGTAAAGTCATCCAGAAAACTAACATAGTAATGTGAACCATAAATGGAGGGCTCATAATAGGGGCCCCTGACATTAGAGTAAATCAAGTCTAAAGGAGCAGCAGGGGCTCATAAGTATTTGGTAAAATCAGATGTGTATAATGGGAAGCGGTGACTCTTAGCTAACTGATACGGGACACACACAAAAGAGGTTGCTTTAGTAGGGGTAAAGGTGGGTAGAGTCTTTAAGGCTTGACGTCGATCTGTCAGGCAAAGATAATTAGATATAATACCTAATTGCTTCCTTTAGCTTCTCTCGTGCTTCTTTAACATGAATTTGAACACATCTAATAGGACATTTATCAAAACAGCCACAAAAACTTCTTCCTTGTGCAATTTTCATACAACCATCAGATGCAGTCAATTAAGCTGCGGCTAAAATTGTTTTTTTTTTTTTGCTATAGAATTGCGAAGAGGATTTTCAGATTGGGATGGAGCTCTGCGATAAAGAGGGTCGGCCGGAGAAGATGAAGGAGGAGCAGCCGGGCTGATTTTTTTTTATTATAAAGAAAAAGGTTTGGTTTTAGGGAAGAATTAATATTTAAAGTAAATACTAATACTCAAATAAATGCTCAAACTATATTATCCTCGACACGCCAAAAAAGAAAGAAATTAAAAGGTTTCAAGACCCTTATCCATCTATTTATTTGGCTGAAGGGAAGGGATTGAAATCCATAGGAATAATACACATTCAATAAGCAACAATCATGCTTCATTTCCCATTTACAAATGGTTTAAAACTCCACATTTGAGAAACATTAATGCATAACATGTGTCATACATACATACATGACCTTCTTAGCTGCTAAACAGATTCATGTATCAGTTTATGAACAGATTCATGTATTTACGTATCGGTGTGCCTCTACAATCGTACATGCATCTGTGAACGGTGATAAACCTTATCTTTTCGTGCTCAATTTATTGATAGTCTCAAAACATAACTACAAAGTAATTAAAGTTCAACATCTCTTTTCTAACATATTTGGAAATAAAAACCAAATTCACGGTTAACTAGCGAAGTGGACAACAGTGTCTTTATATGTTTGTTTGTTTTTTCATTATATATATATATATATATATATATATATATATATTCTTTTGTCCGGTCTTTTTTTCCAACCCAAAAAAATAAATTGTTTTATGTATAAATATGTTTTGTATGTCTATAATTTAGTCATGGTAATTTTTTTTTATGCCTTTATCAATTCAAGTAATAAAATATGGGCTATTATCAGTTCAAGTAATTTTTTTGGGGCTTTAAATTAACATATTATATTAGGTTGGATCGAATTGTATGTATACGGATTTTTTTTTATAGCGAAACATGTAATTCCGGCTCCGGGACGGTTGTGTCTTAATTCGGACAATGTTTTTTCATACCAAAACTTGCTTTATGAATATAGACAATTTGAGAGAGTCTATTGTGTAATACTTAAATCATAGTTGTTGTTCTTTAAACACCTCCCTCCTTTCTATATATATATATAGAAGATGGATGTACAATTTCATTGGCCTCTTCCAAAAGGCCAGAAACTGAGGGCATATTATGTTCCTCCATTAAACAAAAGCAAACAAAACAAAAGGGCATTAATTGCAGCTATAAATATCTGTGGCTCCCTTTTGTGAAATGCACAACCAAGATTATCAAATCAATCAAATACATGCCAAGTTCTTAGGTATTAATATTGATCACAAATCAATCAAATTAGCAAAAAAGCAAGAGAAGATGGCCAAGCTGACGAGTATCTTGACGCTTTTGGTCCTCTTCATCTTCTTCTTCGGTTAGTTATAGTATATCTTTCTACCTCTTCATTTATTACTACTTCATAGTCTTCATCATTTTCACTAGCTAGTATATATATACACAATGACGGATCCAGAAAAAAAATTCAGTGGGATCACTCTAAAAAATTTCTGGGTTGGGCAGGTAATTAGGTCAAAATTTCCGAGTCGGAACCGGGTTGTGAGGGTAATTAGGTCAAATTTCCAGGTAGGAACCGGGTTGGACGGGTAATTAGGTCAAAATTTGATTTTTTTTTTTTACTAAAACGACGTCGTTTCGCAATTTTTTAATTATAAAACTGAGTGCACGTTACCCCCTGGTTCACGTGGCTCCTCCACTCTATACACATGACATATCTATATATATAAGGATAAACAGGGGCGGCTCCAAAATTTTTGATATGGGGGTCAAAAATTTGTCGATTTCTTTTCCGTATCACATATATATTTGGATATAAATTATATACATGTAATTATAAAGCAATAGATAAAAACAGGTGGTCAATACATAAAAATAATAGGGTCAATTTCACATATATGTGTTTATAAAAAATTTATCCATTATTTATACATAATATTTTTATTTTAGTGGGTCGGCGGCACCTGCTTTCCCCTATGTAGAGCCGCCCCTGGGATAAAGTCACTTTTGCCCCATGGGCATAGTTCAATGGTAAAAGCAGGGTTTTATAGTACGTAGCACTCTTGCCTATGAGCTGGGGTATTATGGGAATTCGATCCCTGGATCGACTTTTTTCAGCAAAACAAAAGGTTATACATTTAGTCTGTTGCAAACTAGACTACGGAGGAATAACCCTCGATTTACATCATCCATTAAGTTTTAGAGGTGAGACACTGAGGCCTTTTGGATTGGAGCTCAACCTTTTACCAATAAATGCACTTCAATTTTCTTTTCATTCTTTTTTACTGGATAACGGCATTTTCTTTCACGCTTTTTGCATTTATATCATCTATGTTTCATATTGACACGTTTAGTTCTTATCTAATCCTTTTTTTAAACTGTTCAGTCTATTTTTTCCACATGTCAAGTGCTTATAAGATAGAGCAAGCCATACCTTCACTGCTTGATTTTGAATGCTTGCAAATGTAAAATAAAAATACATAGACGAGGGGTAAAAAGAGGTAAAAATATCAAGATGAAACATTGGTGATATATAAGTGTAAAAGTCGTGAAAAGAATGAGATCAAGATTGTTTTTATCCTATGTCATGTATCGAAAATCCAACGTTAAATGTACAACATGATCTTCGGTCGATAAAAATTTGACACGCGACAAGAATGAACTGATAAGGTAAAAGAAAATGTATACATAAAGGGTAAACGAGTCAATAAAAAACATCAAAGACAAATATGCCAAAAAAAAAAAACCCTTAATTTGATCTTTGGTTATATATATAATACATGCATGTATATATTAATTCTTATATTATCTTTTCGAAGGGAGTGTTGCATCATCTCAAAGTTGGATGAAACCAAAAACTTCTCTCTCAAAAGTGACAAGGATGTCAATCAAGAACAAAGAAGGAACGACTAGTACTACTAGTACTGCACCAAAGAGACGCCGCCTACTAAAGGGCGACGAAGGCACGGATCCAGATTCAACTTTCAATGATTTGCTTGCCGATTGCGAGGCACACACCGGCTGCATTCCAACCCCTCCGGGCGTACATCCCGAAGAATGTCCCCCTCGTTGCAACGAGTGCCTTCACGATAACGCTGGTACATTCTGTTCCATTGCCCCTCATGATGATGATGATGATGATGATGATATTCCCATTTATTTGGAGCCGATTTTCGGGCAGGAGACTGATTGTGAGGCAATCACTGGCTGTATTCTGAATGTGAAAGATGAACTTTCAAATTGTCCCATCAAGTTTTGTGGCGGTTGCGTACTAGATGAAGAGGATGAAAATATAACCTATTGCCTCCCCAAAGAATCCATCGAATAAAATTTAAATAATATTTCATACCACAAAACAGAACAATGAAAAGTATTTGTAAACGGAATTTGTCCACACAAATGATTCAAAATCATACAATCTTGTTTATAATAGACAAAAAATTATTATCAATCATTGGATTAAAGTTATGTGACTTTTTATTCGGATAAAATCCTTGAGTTAATATCATTCTCCATTCGAGTAATGTCTAAGTCTGTTGTCCTTTTTTTTTTTTTTTTTTTTTTTTTGGGGGGGAATGGGAGATACTAGTTACCTTTGCTTTTTTAATACTAAAGCTTGGTGTATTTGTGATACTTAAATAAATGAGGGTTTTTATTACAATGTTTTTTCGTATAGAACATGTTTTATCGATCCCAAAAAGGAACCTGTTTTATCATAAGCTAATTACAAGGGGATATTCGTATTCGGGAAGTTTTCGTGTGCATCGTTTCGTTGGATTTGCGATACGTGCATAAGAAGACAAATTAGTATTTGTCTTCTTGCGCACATGTTTCACATCCAAAGAGCGGTGCACATAGAGAGCACGGGTAAGAATTTTCCAATTACAATACACCTGACTTACTATCACTAAATGTCTTTTTTTAACGGCAAATTTAATTTTATAAAAAACACTAAATGTTCTTTTTTAACGCCAAAAGTCTATTTATGAGGGAAGGGGCCGGTAAGACAAGAAATATCATAAATACCACTACAAAAAAAATAATTTATTGTTACACTAGTTTTTGCCACAGACACAAAAAAAGTGTGGCTAATAGCACTTGGTTAGACTCTTTTGTCACGCTCGTGTGGCTAAAAGTAAATATTTAGCAACACTTTTTTGTTCTGTAGCAAACAATGGTGTAGCAAAAAACTGTTTTTCTTGTAGTACAGATGGAATGACAACTTTCATTTTGTGTGATAAAAACCAACAATTTTATAATAAATCAACCGAAATACCATTTGTTTTGTAAATCTTGGAGTAATTGCTGACGTGGAGTAAATCTTTTAACATGATGCCATAAAACGTGGAAAGAACAGAAAATCAGAAATGGCATTTATTTAACCTTTTGAAAATAATAGAAAATCAAAAAATTAGTCCATAATATCTTTCCCAAACATGTATTAATAGCCTTTGACTAATTAACTCCTCATTGGCATCGTGACCTTGATACGGAGCTGGAGCTGCTAACTATGATGAATGCGTTAACTATGGATATGATGCTGGAAATAGTTCACCCGGGTCGGTAGAGTTGTTCCATAGCGCTGTTACCGACAGCCCTCGTGCATCATCTCCTCTTCCTTTTGCTCATTGTCATACGCTCAAGCAAATCTATCAATTCACAATTCGAATACCTCCCCCCACCTCTTCAAACTCCGATTCGTAGTTTTCATGAGCTTTGGTAAGCGAGTGAGTGTATCGATCTCTGACGAGTGGCTTCTGGGGCGCAAGTTGCATAACGTAAGTCGGGATCTCTTGCAGCATGCTTTTAATGAGGATTTTCCTCTGCTGAAGATAGGAGTGAAATAGAAAGGAAAAAAAAAAAACAATTAAAATAATAATATAGTAACATTAAAAAAGTAGTAACATATCAATAAAATATATGCAGTTACGGCAGAAAAATGTAGTAAATTGATAATAAAAAAAAAAGATGTAGTTGTAGCTAAAAAACGTAGTAACACATGATAAGAAATAGTAACAATCAAGGAAAAGTTACAGGAAAAAAAAATTGTAGTAACACTTGAAAAAGAAAATGCAGCATCCAATAAAATAGATGTAATTACAGAAAAAAAATATATATTAACACTGAAATAGAGTTAGTAACAACCAATAACATAGATATAGTTACGGCAAAAAAATGTATTAATACTGATATTGATCGAAAAATATAGGTGGATTAATTTTTGCGTAGTTGATTGAAGTAATTTTCACTTGTCAAAAAGATGGATTTTTGCGTAATTTTTGCGTATTTGTCAAAATTGTATTATTCCTTAAATTCAAGAATATGTAGTGATAATGCTTCCCTAAAATAGTGGAAAATGGATTGACAATTAAAATATTAATTGCTTCCTTTAAGAAGAACATTTTTTTAATTATATTATGTATCACAATTGGCTCTAAAGAAGTATATAAAATGAGGGTATTTAAGAAAAAACGGGTAATTAGCGTTACATTTACAAATTGGTATTCAGAGCCGACTAACAGACGAAACTACCAACTACCAGACGGAAGTTACACTGGTAGGGGTCCATAAGAGACGGTGTAAGGGCACCGTAAAAAAACTGTGTAAGGGTCGCCTCTAGTCACGAACAGATTCATGCATTAGTTCAGGAGGTGGGTATGGAACATTCCGGAGTTGTCTCTAATTCTACTTGATAATGGAATGGATACATACAAGAAGCTACACGATGATATGGATTACACATTTTAAATATAAAACATTAAAAATAGAGATATTAAAGTTTTTGTTGGTCCCTTGAAAAGGCTTTGGTTAAGTTTAGAGGGGGTGAATAAACTTAACACTTAAAACTTTTGGAGTTAACAAACTCAAGAACTTCAAAGACCTTCTCGATACCTCGATGAGTCTGTGCGACACCTCGAGTAGCCTCACCGATACACATTAGTTTACTGACAGTTGAGTTTACTGAAACAAAATTGTTAAGGTATTAACCATAATAAACAATGGAGTTTCTTAACTAAACCAGTTCTTTAACATTAGCAAACAATGCATTCTGTGAGCTTGTAACTTTAAGCAATTTGTGGTTAAAATTTCAAAGAGGGTGAGGAATAGTGAAACCTCAGAACCAGACGAATTTTCGTTCTTGATCGAAGATGCCTCCAGAATTCCTCCAAGTTCCTCCTTGACTGGATGGACTGAGATGGGAGGGACAAGGAAAACCACTGGAAAGATGTAATCTTCGATATCGTGTCCTTCTGATTTCTTGAACTATAAGAACGAAAAACCATTTTCAAATGTTATACATGTACATCATTGAAGAGTCTAAAAAAGGGTTTGTTTCAAAAGAATATATTTAAAAAACGTGAAAAGGCCAATTTGGTCAAACTTAACAAGCTACCAAATAGGTGAAATTACCATTTCAGGGTTCATGCCGATTACGGTTGTACTTGGACTGGCAAAGATACTTTGAAGTACAAATTTATCCTTGCATAGCATGTTAGGTGGAGCCTCTTTCTGTGCTTGCATTCTTACTGCATAAAAATATAAAAACAGAAGATTTGTTGCCTTTTGGCCTTTTCCTAGCTTTTTGATGGCTGGGACACTGTTCTTGTTACCGTTGGAACAGTGTTCCCAGACTTACCCTTATTCCAACTAGCCGTTGGAGCTTTCTTTTTAGTATTTAAGGATGAGGTAGTTGTAATAACAATTAATGAGCTTTTATTCTTATAAAACTAGAATACTTTCCTCTCATTGCTTTATTTCTTACATGGTATCGGAGCTTTAGGCTCTTTTCTGGGAATTCTTTTTTTCAAAACTCATCTCTCTTTAATGACTGAATCCTCTCCAACTAGTATGGCCTCTGATCCTATCACCTCTGAAAACTCCATACTTTCTGGAGAGCTTCAAAACATTCGGCCTGCATATAAGCTGAATGGAAAAATTATCTTAAGTGGTCACAATTTTGTCAGAACCTTCTTGAAAGGTAGAGGCAAACTGAGCCACCTGCTAGGGACTGGTCCTGCTCTGGATGATCCCAAATTTGCTAACTGGGACGAGAAGGACTCTATGGTGATGTCTTGGCTCTGGAGCTCAATGGTTCCAGAAATCAGTGATACTTGCATGTTCCTAGAGTCTGCTAAGGCAATCTGGGATAATGTGAAACAAACTCACTCAAAGGTTAATGATGCTGCCCAAATCTATGAGATAAGGGCAAGGATTCAAAACACTAAACAAGGTAACAAGTCTATCACTGAATATTCTGGACTTCTTCAAAATCTCTGGCAAGAATTAGATCACTATCAATGCATCAAGATGAAAGATAGTGATGATGCTGCCACTTTAATGAAAATGATGGAAAATGAGAGGATTTTTGGCTTTCTTACTGGTTTAAACCAAGGGTTTGATCCAGTCAGGGTTCAAATCTTGGGGAAGGAAACTCTTCCTACTCTAAATGAGACAATATCTATTGTTAGAGCTGAAGAAGGAAGAAGGGGTGTCATGCTTGACCCTATAAATACTGAGAGCTCTGCTCTACTTGCTGGTCCTAACATATCTGGATTTCCTAAGACAAATGAGTTTAGGGAAATTCCAGAAAAGAAGCCTTTTAATCAAAGGCAAAATCAAAAAACTTCTGATAGAGATAATCTCTATTGTACTCACTGCAAGAAAAGCAGACACACCAAGGATTTTTGCTGGAAATTGCATGGTAGACCTGGGAAGAATAATGCCCAGGCTCATGCTGCAAATTCTAGTAATAAAGAAGAAGGCACTCATGGAATGAACAGACTGCTTCAAGTCAAAACTCTATCCTTGGACGGACTGAGATTGAAAAGTTGAGGAAGTTCCTAGATACCTTGGAAAATCCATCATTTGCTATGGTTTTCTCAGGTATGGCTTCTCTTAACCTTTTAAATCAAAAGGTCACTGAGGGGTGGGTAGTTGACTCTGGGGCTACTGATCACATGTCCTATGCCTTGAATATGTTTGAATCCTATGTCCCCTGCAAAACTAACAGAAGCGTTACTGTTGCTAATGGCTCCACTATTAAGATTGTTGGGATTGGGGATGTGAAATTAAATGACATCCTAACCCTTAAAGGGGTTTTATTTGTTCCTGAACTATCTGCCGATCTTTTATCAGTAAGAAAACTTACTAGAGATTCAAACTGCTATGTTTTATTCTCTAATAATTTCTGTGTAATCCAGGAATTGGCAACAATGAGGAAGATTGGACTTGCTAGACTTAAAGAGGGACTCTATTTTGTGAAAAGTCAGAAGTATGATAAAGAAGTTTTTGAAAAGGCCTCATTGTTTTCTAAAGTTGACAATGATAAGATCATGTTGTATCATAGAAGGCTAGGTCATCATTCGTTTCAAATTTTAAAGCATTTGTTTCCTATTTTATGTAAGGATCTAAATGTTGAAAATATTAAATGTAATGAATGCATCTTTGCCAAACATAAAGGAGTTCCTTATTCTAGTTCTTCTAACATTGCATCTAATCCTTTTAATCTTGTTCATAGTGATATATGGGATCCCTCTACCCTACCTAATATCATTGGTGCTCACTGGTTTGTGTCATTTATAGATGACTGCACAATGACCACTTGGATATACCTGATGAAACATAAGTCTGATCTGACTCAAGTGTTTCCAATCTTTTAAAATATGATTCTAACACAGTTCAGTGCTAAAATCAAGACGTTGAGATCTGATAATGCAAGGGATTACTTCAACAAAACCCTTAGTCCCTTTATTGAAGAGAAAGGGATTATTCATGAATCATCTTGCATACATACACCCCAACAAAATGGGGTGGTTGAAAGGAAAAATAGACACCTTTTAGACACTGCCAGGGCCTTACTTTTCCAGATGAATGTTCCAAAGAATTACTGGGGAGAAGCAGTTCTTACTGCTGCTCATTTGATTAACAGATTACCCTCTGTTGTCCTTAAAAAATGACTACTTGATGTTTAACATTCTTACTGTACCTATATAAATTCAGAGTTCATCTATCATTATATTTTTATATACCGGTTCCATATAGCCAACCTTGACCAAAGCATTATAGTAAGTTTTTGAGGTGCTACGTACGTTACTTACCTACTCCTCTCGTTCTTTTTCCTATTTAACCGATCTACCATTACTGCAGGGTTTTTGTCTATCGTGGTCCTGGCCAGTCATCGTTGTGGAAATGATTATTTCAAAGGCAAGTGCTTTTAATTTAGACAAATTCTGGTTTAATTACTATGTATATATATTGTTTGTTTTGGTAGATGACATTGTTGTTGTGTTGTAGACCGGGTCGGTGGTCTTGATCAAGGAATTCAATGTGAATGTCATTGTAATATGCAGACCTTACGAGCTTTCCCTTGTTATGCGTGGGCTTTTCATCTTTGTCGTTATGGTTATGACTCTTACAGGGGGTTCTCTTACACCGGGTGAAGTATTCTCTTTCTTCTTGGTATTCTTGCCCACTGGATGAGGTATTCTGTAGGTACGTCATATCAAAACGCCCATCTGCATGATGCTTAGTCCTGTAAACCCATTTATTGCCAACAATATTCATAGAATGAGTCGGAGGAACAAGGTCCCAAGTGTGATTGCGCAACAACGCATCAATTTCCTCTCCCATAGCATTACGCCTATTCAAGTGTTTAGAGGCTTCAGTAAAGGAAGTGGGGTCCAGGGAGTCGGTAGAAGCTACACTAGTTTAACACAGCGGAATTTAAATTTTTGATTTTCTTTTCTAGATCGTCTTCGTTTAATGCAATAAACACGTTAAGTAGTTTGACGGAATATACCTTGAATGATCTATAAGATAGTTTGATCGAGAGTAGTCCTATGTGCAAGCCGTCCACGCGTCCGGCCTCTATCGTTGATCCACACGAACTCCTCGCTGGAATCCTCCTTGGACTGCTATCGAAAAAACTCCGGCTGCTAGACCGGTCTTTTCCTCTCTCTAACTCTCTATAGGAAACCCTCTATTTTACACAAGAACTATTAGCTCTTGCAATTGTGATGTACAAAAGAGCTTGACACCCACTTTCTATTTATAGGGAAAGTGGCGCCCCAGATAGAGTAAAGGAGAAGAAAACATTTTCTCAATAAAATAAGGAAAATCTCTTAGATTGATTTATCTCTTTTATTATAATATCTCATAATAAATTAAATCTAAATATTGTCAATATCTCATACTGAATATATTTATCTTATTACCATAAATCTATTTTTCCAAAATCAATTAATATCCAATATTAATATTATGGTAATCTTATTAATTAAAGTGCACAATTCAAGTGTATCTTATAACCTTATATGTGGCACCCAAATGCCAATTTATTGGCTTCCGGAATATTTTTTAATTAATATAATTTATGTATATTCAATATCTTGTATTTTGTTTATTGATAATAAATAAATACCACCATATTAATTTACCACTATGACATTTATAGTCTCGAGATAAACTTTCCTTATTTGGTTATCAACTATAACCGCAGTTTAATCCGACTCGATGTTCATATGTGTGTGACCCGATAGGCTTCCAAATATATTGGCCGTAGACACAAAGTGCAATTTACGAAAATGCCCTTTATGCCTAAAGATCACGGGATAGTGTCTAGCAACACACCGTGACCCCTAATCATCGGAAGAGTCAAATGCAATGACTACTACCTTTCATGTGAAGCAGTTGCCGTGTAACTTACAATCCTATCGCTGTAATAATATCCATACGATCGTATCTCGAGTGTCAATACATTAACGATCGTATCTTATAATCTGGATATCATGCTCTCTCGGAATAACACATTTACTCCCACTTTGCAAAGATTCACGAGAACAAGACATTCCTTATAAGAAGGCCATTTCGGATATTCACTCCCAATCATGGGATACGCAATTCCCGGACGACCAATCATGTATACTCCGCATTCTTCAGTATCACACCCGATCACTACCCCATGATTGCCCCGTGGATAAGAGAAATCTCAATAGTGCCAATGCATGACAATCCACACCATGATGCCACGAAGACTCCGGTCTAAAGGATAATTACACAACCGCCATATAGTGTGACACTTAGTGTAAGTGGGTCAGTCTAACGTACGCATTCTCCAATACACGTCCACGTATAGTCCAAGTGTCTCTACACTTCGATAGACGAGATCTATCCCTATCTTCAATAAGATAGAAGACATCCAATACGTGCTAGTCTGATCGTATTATCAATGTCCCATTTGACAGTACATACGACTAGAGACATTTAAGTATCAAACTTATTAAAGTGATTAGAGATCTCATCAACCATAATCACTATCATGGTTTCACTATCACAGTTTGACACTGGGGACGTTACTATATATATACAACCAATAACATGAAGATAAACAATATATAATAATAAAAGTGCTTTAATTAATCATAATAAAGTTATTACATGAACTAAAAACAGACTGTAAACGACCCGACCCGGTCGGATCCGGTCCAACCCGATTGGGTTTAGGACACCTATTCAACAGTTACAAGGGCTTTAGGAAGAGGGTAGCGGATAAAGTCAGGCCGAGAGATAGGCTTGAGAGAGTTGGTTTTGGTGCGAGTGACCATGGTGTGGGTGGGAGCAGGTTGGTCAGGAGACGAGGCCGGAGAGTTCGAGGCCGAAGTGGACGCAGGAGAGGTGGGTGGGGAAGGCTCGAGAGCAGGGGCCGGAGGGGGTTCGGGCAGATTGGAGGGAGCCGACATAGGAGGAGGAAGTGGTGGGGTGCAGGCAGAGAGATAGGGAGCGGTACAGTAAGCGTATCGATAGTGGGATTTGAAATGGAGGGTGTATATGGGAAAACGGAACATATTAGTAAAAAAATTCAATTAGGTTGGAATACCAAAAGTTAAATTAATCCATATCAACAACAACAAACCAAAAACTCTCCAAATGATACACATAGCTACCTTTATCTTGTCTTGTTCAGTAGTCATTTCTCTAGCACTCCAGGCAGACCAAAAAGGGCACCTAAGATCTCCACATTGTCAACATGTCTTCATGGAGAATACTGTTGCAGAGACACTGATTAAAGATACATTGACATTAGCAAACACATTCTTTTTATGCTAAAAGTTTGTAAGAAAATTATACCAAGAGATACATGTGATGTGTACTAATAATGTACTTTTCTATCTTTTGAAAGTGGTATTTAACCTCACGATTCTCAGCCTTGCAGGAGTTGATCACACTGCCAAAATATACCATAGAATATATTGTTGGAGATGATCGTAAATAGATTAAGATTTACAGACATCAATCAAACTATGTGACAAATAATGTTTTCAAATTTTTTTATTCATTATTGTTTCATGGCCTTCACCATAGATTCCAACAATTAGAATTTAAACAATTAGAATGTGATTTCCTCTCTTTTTTTTTAGAATACCAAGACATATATTTCCATTCGATTTCCTCAGATGTTACGAAGAACAAATCTCTAATAACAGGCATAAAATTCCATATACCGTCATAAAAGAAAAGAAAAAAAATATTAACAAATTGCACATAATGTTGTGTTAGTCATACCTTCATCATAAAATAGTTAATGGCAATAAACTGATAGAAGGGTATAGGGAAAAATTACCTTTCTTACTAGAGAATTCCCACCACCCCACCAGTTAACCAAAAAAGCCAAAAGCTATTGTTGGCATATAGGGCATCAAGAACACTTTCGTACAGTTAAACATCTAGAATTACACCACATTTATACTCACAAAAAAGGTCCAAGCACACACACCGAGTACAGGCCAAAGCACCTATCAGAGAAGTTTGGGGCAGATAAAAATATGCAAGCTGCTGAAAATTTAGCAACAGCAGGGGTGGTAAATCAAATGGTTGAAGTTCATGAAAGTGTAGCTGAGTCAAATGCTGTAGTAGATTCTCAGGAGAACCACATACAGGAGCCTTCGACTAAAATGTTGGAAAGGGCTTAGTTGCTGCAAATGTTGGAAGAGTTGCTGCTGAACAGCAAGTCCAGGAGCATGCTGAACTTGTTGCGGAAGTGCCACAAATTGAGAAAAGTTGTCAACACAATTCACATCAAGGTAAAAATTATGAGATCGTTGCTGCCATACCAATGCAATCACAAAAGGGTGCTGAAATGGGTGATGAATATTCTTTAGTAACATTGAAAAGTAAGGAACTAGTCTCTCAAAATTCTGATGTTGCAGCAAGTAATCAAGCAACAACAGGTAAAGTAAAGCTGCCAGCAACATCCGGCATTCTGACTGCCCATAAAGAAGATACGGCTGATGGAAATTATGTTGTGCCGTCTCTAGTTTGTAAAGGATTTGAGGTCTCTGCAGATTTAACTATAAAAAATTCCTTTGAGATGCTTTCTAGACCGGGTACGGAGTTGAATCCATTGAGTATAGAAAGCATCCAAGATGAGCTTAAGAACTTAGATTTAGGCTGTCCCAGTGCTAAGAGGGCTGGTTATTCTTCTGATAAAGATTCCAAAGTGAAATTGACTCCATTTCAGAAGACAACTAGGACTTGCAAGAAAAAGAAAATTTCCGATCTGTAGTTTTTTCCTAAAAGCTAGGAACTCGGCTTTGTGAGTTCCAACCCTTTCTTTTTATGGAATAATAAAAACCTGTTTTTCAAAAAAAACAACGAAGAAATCGATAAATAAAAAAAAATTGGATTAAAAAGGTAAATACAAAAAAAAAAAAAAAAGAAAAACTCACCTGCTGCTGGAATAATGGATGTCCAATGGCCGGAAATCGATGCCTGGGCCGGTCACCGGCCGGCGGTTGTACTGAAAGAAGTTGCGGCGGGAGGGGGGAAGGGGTGAGAAATCGCGTAGACGGGGAGGCGGCACTATTTTTTTTTGAATATGTGTGAAATGATTTTCAGATTTTATATATATATATATATATATATATATATATATATATATATATATATATATATATATATATATATATATATATAATAGAAACCCTAATCGCCTAGTGGTCGCTTAGAGCCGTCTAAGGTCGCCTAGAGCCGCCTAGAAAATTGCCTAGGGTTTTTTCGTCTAGATATGATCGCCTAGGGCATAAACGAATTGACCGGAGGTCGCCTAGCGCCTAGGCGTCGCCTAGGGAGATTTTTAGAACATTGGTAATTACACTCGGTCAATGGCTCATGGCCGATGTAAAGAGTTTTTCAAGAACTTACATCAATAAAAAATGCATTATTCGAAAAAATGCATTTTAAAATATAATCTTAAATTAACACTGACAATATTCTATACAAATATAGAGAGATATGACAGATGTGCTTAAAGCATTTGTATTAGGATCAAGAGCTTACCGTTGTACTAAAACCTGTTTGTGGTAGTAAAGGTGCTACCATATTTCCTGGTGGTAGTAAAGGTGCTACCATATTTCCTTATAGATTAAGAGTGTGAGCAATCTGTCCCAACACTTGCACAATATTTTTTTTTTAAATAATGTCGATACCAGGGTTCGATCTCGTGACCTCTGACTCTGATACCATATTAGGATCAAGCGCTTACCATGTACTAAAACCAATTGGTGGTAGTAAATGTGCTACTATATTTCTTTATAGATTAAGAGTGTGAGAAATCTGTCCCAACAATTTGACCATGAAGGCCTTTTTCAACTCAAATGTCCAATGGAAGAAATTCCCAGGACTGATAGCTTGTTTACATGGAGGGCAGGCTATAACTAAAGAGTTTCATAAGTTTACGTCTCAAAGGACCAGTCACAAGAATAAGCAGTCAGAAGTGGAGGGAAGCAGCAGAGGCAAGTTGGGTGTGTGGTGTTTTTTTCCTTTCCTTTCATTTTTTTTGGGTGTGTGGTGTTTGTGTTGTATGTAGTTGGGGAATAGTGTTTTTTTGTTTCCCCAACTTTAATGTTTTACAAGTGGGAGGACACCGTATGCTGCACGGTTGTGCCATCGAATGTACTTTTTGTGTAGTTGTTATATAGAAGATAGTGAGATGTTTTCTTCATTGTGTGATTTGTGATAGACAAGTGTTGCCGAACACTGTTGAGTAGTTCTTCATATGTTACAATAATGTTGTTGTTCCTCGAATGTAGTTGTGATGTAGTTGCTACATAAAAGATAATAAGGTGATGCTCATTACATCATTAATAAGTCAGAAGTAGAATAATGTATTACCATGTTTTTGTTTGGAATGTCATTACTATGTAAAAGGATGGAGGTGAGACAAATTGGGTCATTGATAATAGTGTAGTAGGAAAATATACTACAACAATAGTTGCATCAAGGTTACAATTATCAATGGAGAGAAAAGTATATGCATGAGAGAAGGCCTCCAACACCGAAAGAAAGAAGCAACATCATGTGACATTTCAATTTGATCAGCAACCCAACATGCAAGCCTAAGAGAAGCCTGATAAATCATAGCAAATTTATTAGTTTAGAATGATGTAGAAGAACTAATTCCAAAAGATTAAACAATAAGGAAACTTGTGGGATCGTTTTGAGAAAAGTAATAGTAAGCAATTGACATGCTACCTTCCCATTCTTTCCTTTGAACAAATATAACATGATAATTGACATAACAAAATAATTACCCCATCAGTACAAGTTTTTCTATCTTCACTTTCAAGAACATCTGCTATAATGTTGAAGACACCTTCATTAACAAGATCCCTACAAGCATAGTGTATTGAAACCACTGATACTAAAAGAGAAGAACGTTGAGACACCGAAATCACGTATTACCTACTGCTGCATACCTGTAAATGCGAAGTTGTTGTACCATCTGCAAGCTCTTCTTCACGAGAGAAGATTTTTGGAAGGTCGGTAAGGCTTTTGTATAGCGTAGAAAAGATGACAAATAGTATAGCTACATGGAACATCCCAACAATTACCCCAATGCTGTATGAAAGGCAGAAAAATACAAACAATGAACAGATACTTCAATACATTTTAACCAATCTTCCGTATCGTCCACAAGCTTAATGATTGCCATCATCAATCTTGTAGTTTGAATTAAAGATTGCCGATACATAGAAGTACATTCACCCAACCCAACAATGTGACGATGACAAATTACGTCACCTTAATGATTTGAGCCCTAATTTAATCTAGTGATGAACACACAAGAACCCTAATGCCAAAAAGAGGAACGAGGGGGTGGATTCTATGTATGCGGCTGAGTCCAAGACTGTATCTTGGATTGCCTACGTATCCTGTTATGTTCCAGGAATCAAGCCTTACGTAGTTCCTGGATTGGGGGTATTTATAATGACAATACTTGCCTAAACCCTAAGGTTAAGTCGGCTTGTGTTATTGTCATCTTTACCCTTAAATGGGCCTTGACCCTTGCCCAAGCTATCGCTGTGGGTGGGCCTGGACAGCTGGTGTGGACCCTGTCCTCGAGTCGATACTTCCGACCTGCGGTGATCGACTCTAGACTCGTTATCCCACACTGCTAGCTGGTGTGGACTCTATCCTTATGGACTTGTCATCTCACACTGCTCGATCGTCGACAATCGATGGTCGTAGCCTGGCTTTTATATGATGGCCTTGGCCTCGAGCCTGGGCATCGACATGGATATACTGGAGTTATAATATGATGACCAACCGATAGACGACACGTGGAGGGAGTGAAACCCTGTATCGTCATAAGCCCCCCAGACTTGAGAGAGGCTACTTCCGTTGTCCGAGGTCAGGTCTGTCATTCGAATCGTCATCGAGTTGGGTGTTTCTTTGGGCGGGAGAAAGCCCGCTTTTCATAACCCTAATCGCCTAGCTTCCACGTGGAGCGGTTTCTAGCCCACGAAACGCTTGAATCCCGCAAAAGACGCTTCACTGCCTTGATAACGCGATTTTTGGTGGTTATAACCCCCATTATCCCGTCTTTTCAAATCATTTGCCATATCTTTTGCTTTCACATATAAAAGGAGGGAGGATAGACGCCGCTGCAACCTGCTTGCCATTTCTTATCATCATCCCCAAATCCAAAACACCAAGTAAGATTATTTCTTTTTTGGTGTTCATCTTTCCTTTTGATTTATCTATGTCACGCGAGAGTAGTAGTAGTGCCACAATCGATAGAGGTAGTGATACACCCATCCATAGCCGCTCTCGGCACTGCCCATGCCGATCATCTTCTCCGGCAAGAGTCCGCGAGCCTTCGCCTTCCCTCTCCCGTCCCTAACCACCCAAAAAACTAGTCACAAGGATGGATGGAAAGGGTGCTAAGGATGTCTAAGCACACTTACTTCGAGAGGATGTTGTTGAAATTTGCCGGAAATACAACATCACTAACCCTCCATTTGAATCTCAACTTCCTCCGGCAACCATATATTTGCCGACGAGCCCTGAAAGGATTTTGTGCGATTCCCGAGAATCACCAAGAGAGTGGATTGAGGTTTCCACTCGTCCAAATTGTTCGCCATCCTTCATCACTACGAGATAAGCGTGTCTCAACTCGCCCCGAACGGCGCGCCGAACTCGATGGGGTTCATCATAGCGTGTCGAGTGGCGCAGATCCGCTTCACAAAGTGCCGTGTTCGATTTCTACTACAAGATTGCTTTGCCACACCGACAAATTGTGGTATTCCTTCCAGAGGAGAGCAAATCGCCACGAGTTCATTACGAGGGCCTTTCTTCTCATGGGAGTGGAAGCCTCGATTTTTCTTTGTTCGTCATGGCCTTGATAACCCCTACATCGGTCAATGGAGGTCGAGAGAGGGGAAACAAGACAAGCTTGGGAGAGAACCGGCTTCACACGAGGCTCGACTCCTGAGTAACCATAATTTCGAGGTGTGTACTCGAGACTTGAGTCTCTTGTATCACCTGGCTCACTTAGAGGAAGCTGGGCCCATGCCCTATGTAGGCCTGAACGTTCCTGATCACGAGAATCGTAGGATGCTTTACTTATTTGCTTGTTTTTACATACTAGCTGTTCTTTGAGTCGATAACTTGTTGTTTGCTGATTAGAAACTAACTCATCTTTTTCTTGTATTGCAGTGGGCAAATTCTCCAAAGTCACCAACCCTCAGCGCATTCCTGAGACGACGGTCGTAGCCGCTCCACCTCTCGAGGGTCGGGCTGCCACCGGCTTACCTGTGGTTTGAGACCGGCGCGCCCTTCCTCTTCTCGAGTGCGGGCACCCTCCACCCGAACAAACCTTGCTTTGCCATTGAGTCGCCTGCGCCCGGAGCGAACGACCGAGGTGCCCTCGACGACGACCGCGAACTAACCGTCGATTCGGATCTCTTCGAGATGAAGACGAGGATGAGTGGTCGATTTAACCTCGAATGTCGAGGCTAATGTCGAGGAGCAAGTACCTCAAACCAAAAAGGCCGTCTGTCGCCGAGGTGGTAAAGGAGCACCCGAGGCGAAGAGGAAGAAGGTTGCCGAGGCCACCGCCGAGTCGAGAATCGGTGTGGTGGGTTTTTGACGATTATGCTGGAGTGGATGACAGAGACCTGTCTTATGTTCTGCGGAAACTGAATCGCCTCGTAAGTCGATCCTCCTTTTATATTTGCTTTCCTCGAGACGCGCGCCTTGTTTATTTATTTCTCATCCTTCTATTTTGTAGCATACTCTTGTTGGTCGGGAGGCGCCCGACGGCCGCCAAAACGGGGAGTCGGCAAAACGAGATCAAGAAGGAGAGAACGGCAAAGCTACTCCAAGACAACATCGCAAAAGGCGCCGCACTCTCTCTTGTAGAGAAAAGCAGTATAACGAGTGAAGCAAGAGTCGGTCGCCAAGCTCGGCGAGTCTGCAAAATAGGTTAGTGGTCAGCTTTGAAGCAAAGCCGCCACTACCGAAGAGAGCTAGACCGAGTCGAGATGAAAGACAAGATCGGGTCGAGAGTCGCTCAAACGGCTCAAGACTATGAGAAGTCGCAATGATCGTCGAAAGTCGCAGATGAAGAAGCAAGGAAGGCTCGCCAGGATCGTGATGCGCTACAGGCTGAATTATATCGAGCGCAGGCGCGGGTCGAGGAGGTTAGGAACGAGGCCATCATGGAGTACCGCAAGTCATCCAATCTTGAAGATGATTTAGAAGTGATCATGCGGGCTTCGATGATGGGGGGATACACCCTGGCCGTGGATCAGATGAAGGAGGCTACCCCGAGCTTGGACATGTCGACTCTCCAGACGCCGATGTTCTACAATCCCGACTCGGAGAAATCAGACGATCGATGATTTGAGGAGTTTCAAAGAGAGTCCTTGGCCATAAAGTATGCTCCTCCCCCGTCTGCCCCTACTGCCAATCCGACCGCCGATCCGACCTCTGGCACTACTGAGCCGACTCCGGAAGCCGACCCCTGATCCTGATGTTTTTATATCTTCTTTTGCTATTCAAACTTCTGATTTGTAATAACATTTATTTAATTTTGGCTGGTCTTTTCGACCTGGCCTTGTCGTGTACTAACTTTATCCTGAATTCGACTTGCTTTTGAAATTTGATTTTTCTTTCTTGTGAGCTTAGCTTGTCTTGATCTTGTTTTGATGTTTAATAGCCCTTTGCTTGTCGAGCCTTTGACTCTGCTTTGCTAAGCCTCGCTCTGCTTTGCTACTCGCTTACTCGGTTTATTAAATCGCTCATATTATTGATATCGTGTTGCCCCCAAGTGTATTATGAACCCTTGGTTCTTATTACACTTGAGATTGACATGCTTGCCATAGTCTTTTGCCCCTTAGGCTTTGTTGACCTTTGGCTGAGCATTTTAGTGTAAACTGTCCCTGATCTTTGGTCTTTTTCGCTACTCGAGCTCTTTTGACCATCGACTGGGACAGGTGGCCCGACTATGCGAACCGTCCTTTGTCTAGGCCTTTTTGCCCTCTCGGGCTCGCTCGGCTTTCGACTTGGGCAGTGGGCCCGACTATGCGAACCGCCCTTGCTTAAGCCTTATTTGCCTCTTGGGCTCGTTCGCTTTTAGCTTGGACCTTTGGCCCGACCACTGCGAACCGTCTCTATGCCTTTGCATTAAATGTAGCCTACTAGGCTAACTTTGCTTTGGCTTTATTGAGATGTCCGACCATGGATTTCTCTACTCGTTTTCGATTGTTTTGCCTTTAACTTTCCTGTCACATTTGACTTGTATCGTTTTGGCTATAAATCCTAATGAACACAGAAGACATCTCGGAAAGATACAAATTCATTAGAATACTCATAAAATTGCCTCATGGACTTATTACAAGATTCATAAGTGAAAAGTAAACAAGTTCATCAAAGTAAAGCTTATCTCAAACATAATACTTCCTCAGATTGTTGGCGTGCCAATGTCGAGGAATGGTAGTTCCATCTGCCCGACCAAGCTGGTAAGACCCTTTGGGGTGGACTTTTAGGATTTGATAAGGTCCTTCCCAATTCGGGGTTAATTTTCCGGCCGCTTCCTGTCGACTTGCTTCATTTTTCCTTAGAACCAGATCTCAAACCTTGAAGTATCGATGTCGACCCTCGAGTTGTAATCTTGAGAGATCTTACCTTATACCTTGCCATTACGGGCCGAGGCTATCTCTCTTCGTTCCTCGACACCGTCCCTTTCCTGTCGGAGTTCGGGATCGTTAGTCTCAATATGGTATGCCAGAACTCGAGGGGAGGGAACTCCGATCTCGGCGGGTATCACCGCTTCACAACCATATACCAAAGAAAAAGGAGTTTCCCCCGTTGATGAATTAGGAGCTGTCCTATACGACCATAGGATGCTCGGAAGTTGAACTGCCCAATCTCGACCTTCTGCCTCTAGTCTCTTTTTCAGACCCAGCTTGATTTGTCGATTGGTTTGCTCGACTTGACCGTTTGCCTGTGGATGAGCTACTGAGGTGAATCGCTGGTCGATATGGTATTCGTTGCACCATTCTCTGACTTTACGATCTTGAATCGGGTACCGTTATCCGAGATCGAGCCTTAGGGATCCCATACCGCATAAAATGTCGACCCACAAGAACTTTTTGATGGTTGTAGCTTTGATGTCGGGTATAGCCTTAGCTTCGACCCACTTCGTGAAGTAATCTACAGCCAACGACCACATATTTAAGATTTCCCGGAGCTCGGGGTAGGGGTCCAACGATATCGACTCCCCACTGATCAAACGGCCATGCTGACGAGATGACATTCATGTCTTGCGCTTGTTGATGGGAGATATTATCATGAATCTGACAAGTGTTGCATTTTTGACAAGATTATTCGCATCTCGCGTTGCATCGACGCCAAAAATATCCAAATAACTTGCATTTTCGAGCTAACATTCGAGCTCGCAGATGGTTTCCACATGCTCCTCTGTGAATTTCTTCCAAGAGATATTCACCCTCGGTCTCAGATACACATCTTAACCATGGACTCACAAAAGATTTCCGATAGAGGATGTCGTCGAAAAACGCATATCGAGTGGATTGCAGTCGAACTTTTCTAGATTGTACCTTATCAGCTGGTAGTATTCCGTCTTTGAGATAAAGAGCGATCGAGTCCATCCACGTGGCCTGCTGAGTAATCGGCTGGGCCTCCGTCTCGATGTAACTCCTATCGGTCAGTAACTCGACTAGAACCTTCTTACTTGACATGAAGTTTGAGGCCAATTTCGAGAGCGCATCGGCTCTCTTATTCTGACTTCGGGAACTCCGCTTCGAATTGAACCGTTTTGAATTTTGGTATGAGGCTTTGGACAAGCGCTAAGTAATTTTTCATGGTTTCTTCCTTAGCTTCATACTCCCTTTCACATGGTTGACCACTAATCTGCGAATCATCAGAAACCAACAAATTTTCGACACCCAGCTTCAAAGCGAGCTTTAAGCCAGTGATCATAGCCTCATACTCGGCCTCGTTGTTCGTTGCTTTGAAGTCGAAACGAAGGGCGTAAGGGAATTCCTCGCCTTTCGGGCTTACCAGAAGGAGCCCTGCTCCTGCCCCCTCCTTACTCGATGCTCCATCGACCTGAAGAGTCCATTTTTCCTCTGGGCTTTGCTTTTCTTGATCGAGTTGAGCGGAGATCCTTCAACTAAAAAATCCGCCAAGGCTCATGCTTTTATCGCAGCTCGAGGGACGAACTTCGATATCGATCGGGCCATTTCAATCACCCATTTTGCCAATCGACCTGAGGTGTCGGGTTTTGCCAATATTTGCTTTAATGGTTGGTCAGTGACTACCACAATGGGATGAGCTTGAAAATAGGGCCTCAGTTTTCTCGAGGCGTGAACGAGACATAATGCTAACTTCTCGGCTGGCGAGTATCGGACCTCGGGGCCATGCAAAGCCTTGCTGACAAAGTAGATTGGCACTTGGCCGTGTACCCCTTCTCGGACTAGGACCGCACTCACTGCCTCCTCGCATACTGCCAAATAAACTAACAACTTTTCCCCTTCTCGAGGAGAAGTGAGAGTAGGCAATTCTGACAAATAAGTCTTCAACTCTTCAAAGGCTGTCTGACACTCATCATCCCAATGAAAAGGACTGGCCTTTCGGAGTATCTTGAAAAATGGTAATGCACGCTGTGCTGATCTCGATAGAAACCTGTTGAGAGCGGCCATTCGACCCGTGAGCCTCTGTACTTCCTTGATATTTCGTGGTGCGGGCATATTCTTCAATGTGTCAATTTTATCTGGGTTTGCTCGAATCCCGTCCTTCGAAATCATGTAACCCAAGAACTTACCCGACCTGACTCCAAAAGTACACTTCTTCGGGTTTAACCTCATCTGTGTTTCTCTCAACACTTCGAAAACCTCTCGAGCATCGACTAGTGCTTCGCTCATAGATCGACTCTTGATAAGCAAGTCGCCTCACATAAACTTCCATACATCTACCAATTTGCCTTGCAAATATCTTATTATTGCCTTCGGTATGTTGCCCCAAAGATTCTTTAAACCGAATGGCATGGTCACATAACGAAAGGTGCCGAATGTGATAAATGCAGTTTTCTCCGCCTCTCGGGTCCATTAGAATCTGGTGGTACCTTTATACGCATCTAAAAACCAAAAACTTCAAAACCAATGGTCGAGTCTACTAACCTGTCGATCTTAGGCAACGGATATGAATCTTTTGGACATGCTTTGTTAAGATCTGTGAAGTCCACACACATGCGCCAACTGCCATCGGGCTTTTTGACTAATACCGGGTTAGCTAGCCACTCACGGTAGAATACCTCTCTCACGATCTGGTCGCCAATAGCTTGCCGACTTCCAACTCTATAGCTTCAAGTCGATCAGACGCGAAATTCCTCTTCTTCTGTTTGACTGGCTTTTTAGCCTGGTCAATCTCAAGCTTATGAACCGCGATGTCGGTAGATAACCCTGGCATGTCGGTGGCTTTCCAGGCAAAGATGTCTCTGAACTCGATTAGAAGCTTAACCAGTAGCTGTTTTTCTTTTTCTGGGATCCAAATCCCGACTTGCACACACTGATCGTCCTCTCCTTCCCAGAGTCGGACATTTTCGACTGCGTCACTGGAGACCCAACTCTTCTCCTCTTCTTCCTCTGGAATCAGTTCCTCGACTAAGACTTGTTGAACTGCCATCTTCCCATTCATGACTACAGAGTTACAACTCCGAGCGACTTCAACATCTCCTTTTACTTCGTGGGAACCGTTCCTGGTGGGAAACTTCATGCTATTATGGAATGTCGAAATGATAGCCCGAAGGTCGAAGAGCGCTGGTCGTCCAAGAATAACATTATAGGCAGATGGAGCCTTGACCACCACATAGTTTAATTCAAGTGTCCGTCCTTTCTCGCCGTCCCCAACTGTCGTGAGTAACTTTATCGAGCCCATGGGATGGACTGCTTGCCCTGTGAATCCGAACAGGGGAGACGCTATGGGGGCAAGGTCCTTCTCTTTCAACTTCATTGCTTGAAACGCCGAGTGGTATATGATGTTCACTGCACTCCCATTATCGATACAGACTCTCGATACTCGGGCTCGGCTAATGACTGCTTCAATGACTAACCCTTCGCTATGACTCCTCGACTTGGGGATATCATCTCGAGGGCCGTATCCGACTTCTGTCGTGAATCTGAGCTGTTTGCGCTCTCTCGAGCTACAAGCTGGCTCTTCGCTGGTCTGGTCTTTATCACTCTCACCAGGACCAAAGATGGTGTTGACATAGTTAACTGGTCGATTGTCTTCATACCTATCTCGACCAAAATTTTCTCTGTTGTTTCCTTCTCGACCTGGGGATCGATTCCTCTGAGGTGACCGATCCCTTCGTCTCTGGACATCTCGACCTCGATTCCTGTCTTGATCGGAGTTTTTCCTCTTGGATTCTCCACGCCCCCTGGGCCCATCATATCGAGATCATCAACAACTTCGTCTAGCTTCCCTTCCTGAATGCAGACGTCGATATCTCTCTTCAGGTCGATACAATCCTCAGTTGTATGACCAATGTCTTCGTGAAAATCACAATATTTGTTTGCGTTCCTCCTCTCTCTCGGTTTTTTCAACGGTGGCGGTTTCTCGCCAAGTTTTTTGAAAGCATAATCGACAACACCTCGATCGAGGTCGATTGAGCGGGATAAAGTCCTTATCACGTGAGGTCCCTTCTGCCCCCACGGTGCGAGGTGGATGTGTCGATACGGTCCCAAATCGACGGCTTACTCTCGACATCCTGCCTCTTGACCGATTCTGACCGGACCTCGGGTGTCCTTCTTGGATTCCATCCGGTCCGGATTGGGTGTGCCTTCGCGACCGCTTCTTCCCTTGATGAATCGATGCACCACGTTGACGCGTTCGTCCCATGGTATGAGGAACGTCTCTCGCTCAACTTCATATATAACTTAGTATTACGCAGCCCCTACAAACGATGTGATCGTAAGTCGGTCATCTGCGTCCCTTGACTGCATGGCCTCGAGATTAAACCTCTTCAAGTATTCCATCACTTTGTTTCATCTTTTTTTGCCGCCACGTTCACGAGGTGCGTGGCACTCAGATGAAACTTCTTGTTGACTATAAACGCATCTCGGAACTTTCGAGCGAGCATGGCAAAATCGGAGATCGACCCTGGTCGTAGCCGTGAACCATTCTCTTGCTCGACCTACGAGTAAGCGTCTCGAGCGCCCGACAGCGCATTGCATCGGGGCCCCATCCAACCTCATTTGAGACAGATACTGTGGAGATGGTCCTCCGGGTCGGTGGTGCCATCATAAGGTTCTATCTTTGGTATCTTAAACCCCTGGGTTTAGGAAAGCTTCGATCTCCTTCGTGAAGGAGACTCGAGCCACAACGATACTGATTCTTTCCCAAAAATTGCATTCGACTCTTCTCGGCGCGTCATCATCCCCTCTCTGGTGTTTTTGGTGAATCTCACGTCTCTTCCTTTCCACCGAACTAGATGATCGCGCTACCTCGTCCTGAGAGTCTGCTTAGGCTTGTCCATCACGTCTTTCTCGCCTTCTTCCGCCATAGCTTCTTTACGGGCGGCTTCGCCGCTTTCGTCGTTAGAATCGCCTCGGCTATTATCCGGACATTACCTCCAAATTTGCCCCTCGCCAACCGATCTGCAAGTGCCCGATATTCTGGAGCAAGGGCTTGCTTTTTCTGGTTGGTGGGTCTCTGACGCGAGATTCAAAATCGGATCTTTTTCCCTTGTTGCTTCTTGAGGATCGTCTTTGAATAAGATCCAAGATCGATCTTTTCTCCTCCTTGCACGCCGGGATCGTTGGGCTCGTTAAGGTATGAGCTTTGATCAACGACTTTGGATGCGATTTTCTTGGGAGGCATCGTGTTCTTGAGTTATTCGATCAATAGAAGACCTCCTCTAGCCAGCGCCAATGACGATGACAAATTACGTCACCTTAATGATTTGAGCCTCTAATTTAATCTAGTGATGAACACACAAGAACCCTAATGCCAAAAAGAGGAACGAGGGTGGATTCTATGTATGCGGTGAGTCCAAGATCGTATCTTGGATTGCTACGTATCTGTTATGTTCCAGAATCAGCCTACGTAGTTCCTGGATTGGGGTATTTATAATGACAATACTTGCCTAAACCCTAAGGTTAAGTCGAACGTGTTATTGTCATCTTTACCCTTAAATGGGCCTTGACCGCGCTGCTTATCGCCGTGGGTGGGCCTGGACGGTGGTGTGGACCACTGTCCTCGAAGTCGATATCTTCCGACTGCGGTGATCGACTCTGACTCGTTATCCCACAATCTCTACCGGTGTGGACTTATATCCTTATGGACTTGTCATCTCACACCGCTCGATCGTCGACAATCGATGGTCGTAGCCTGGCTTTTATATGATGGCCTTGGCCTCGAGCCTGGGCATCGACATGGATATACTGGAGTTATAATATGATGACCAACCGATAGACGACACGTGGAGGGAGTGAAACCCTGTATCGTCACAATGTTTCTTGCATAACAAACTCATCAAGTAAGCGAACTTCTCATTCTTTGCCGATATTAACGCCGTTGAATCATTGAAGCATGCTTGATCGAGTCTTACAAGTCAAAGTCGAAAAAGAGTAGTCAAAGAGACATTCAGTTGTTTATATTAGTGCTATTATGCTAAATTTCCTAAAGAATCAACGGATCAAATAATTACAATAACAAGATCCTTGTATTGTAGTCACAACCACCAATGTTTATTAACAAAAGTATTTGTAATGAAAAATGATGTGAATACATGCTTTGTTTTCTGAAAATAAAGTGCAGATCTGAAATCGCCTCACTTCTTTTTAAACAGGTATGAGTAATCCTGAAAGAGGAAGCAGCCAGTTTGCTTTACGGAAGAGTCCCCGTCTGCTTGGCGCGTCTGCCTTACGGAGAAGTCCCAGACTGCTTGGTAGTTTAACTGCTTCCTTAAACTGCACTGTTCTTTCTTTAGTTTTGTTTTTCTGATTTATTCTGTTTTGGATGAAGGAAAATCTGCAATGACTACGCCAAAGCGTAGAAAGATCTCACCCCGCAAAAGCCCTGCTGAGGGTAGGCATTATGCTGTCTATTTTTTTTATACCAGTTTTCGATTTAGTCGAAGATTGATGTAGTCATGTAGTTTATAATCTGTTTCATTCTATTCTGTTTTGAATTAGGAAAATCTGTAATTACTATGCCAGAGCGTCGTAAGATCTCACCCAGCGAAAGCCCTACTAAGGGTAGGCATTGTGTTGTGCTATCTATTTCTCGATTTAGTTGAATATTGATGTAGTCATGTAGTTTCTTATAACCTGTTCCATTCTGTTCTGTTTTGAATAAGGAAAATCTGCAATTACTATACCAGAGTGTAGTCAGATCTCACCCAACGAAAGCCCTGCTGAGGGTAAGCATTGTGTTATGCTGTCTAATTTTTATTTTTTTACTGGATTTTGATTTAGTCGAAGATTGATGTAGTTTCTTATATCCTGTTTCATTCGATTTTGTTTTGAATAAGCAGAATCTGCAATGACTCTGCCAGAGTCTCCCCACAAAAGCCCTGCTTTGTGTTATGCTGTCTATTTTTTATTATTTTTATTTTTTTAATGGATTTTGATTTAGTTTCTTATGTCTTGTTTCATTCTATTTTGTTTCAGGTCACGGGATGACCTATAGCCCCCCCGACTCCCCTGACATAGAGACACGTACCGCTTCAATACTTAAACCGTTTTATTTATTTTCTATTTGTGAGATAAGTTTGTCTCTCATAAAGGTTATTTTGATCCCTTGTATCTGATTTATTCCTGTTTTCAATTAGTTATGCGAGCTGACCGGGAATATGAGGCCAAACATTTCAAGCAGATGTACACTTGCAGTAATGATTGCCGTGGTAGACACCTCAAATCCTTTTGTTATGTTCATTTGAGCTAAAAGAATAGAATTTGTCATTGATTCCCTCTTTCTGATATATTCTCTTTCTATCCGTGACATGAAAGAAAAAAAGACGTGCATCCACCCCAGTGGTCAATTTGATTTGAAGGGTAAGAACTTCATTGCTTTGACATTGTTTATGTTAGTGTTTCTTTGCATTGTGTTTGTATTTTTGTTTTATATATTTGGACATATGCGTGTGTATGTAACTATATGTTATATTGTTTCATAACAATTTGTTTTGTCAAAGGCAGGCAACTCCTATGGAATCACGTGGGTTGCTGTTCGGGGGAGGAGCGTTACATGTGTTGCGTTTAAAAAAACTTTGGTTCGTCAGCTCTATCTTGTGTTTTTGATGTGGCTTTTATTTTGTGATTACTTTGTGGCCAGTTCTCCTGTTGATTTTTTATTCAATGTGTACTTGAGCTGTTAATTTTTACTACAACATTTTTACTCCAATAATTCATAACAGAAACCAGTTAAGGATCGTCTTCACTCGTATCTTCAGTATAATGCTCCATCGATAACTTTCGATTTCCTTGGTTCAACAATAATTTCTGAGATTGAAGGTGTGTTGGCTTCTTAACATTCTCTTGAGTTATCTTTGTAATGCCTAAGTTTGAAGATTTAGCCTGTGTTCTCTAAATATTAGTACATCCAAAGCTGATATCTGGTAGTATGGATTGTTGAAGTGTGTTATATAGCACTACACTTGGAAAACTATTTGGTATAACCTTGTGGGAGAAAAAGAAATTCTTTTGTGAACATACCCTGACAGAGCTCAAACTTAATCCCACAAAAGATAGGATAACTGATAGAGGAGGGGTGTATATATTTGTTATGACCATTCTGCTTTGAAGGAATGCTCAAGTATACAATTCAGATAAAGCTGAAAACATGTGGGTTACCCAAGTACTTGGTTGTTTGTTTGTTTTTGTTTATTGCTTTTAGATGCCTCACTCATTTTTTTTATCATGCATGCAAAAGTTTGAATGAAATGGAGTTTCTTGAAGTAAATATAAGGTATGACAATGACTTCATTTTGTAGATGTTGTGGAAGTGGAAGTCAAAGGTTGCTAAATAAAGGAAGATAAAGAAGGATAAGATAAAAAGCAGTGTTCTAAAAAGCGCCAAAATCGGTCGCCTAGGCGCCGCCTAGGCCCTAGGCGCACCCCGGGCATCTCGACTTGGCTCTAGGCGATCTTATCTCAGGCGACGAGGTGGTGTGGGCGATTTCTAGGCGGCCCTTCTAGTGCTCCTCTGAGCCCTTCCAGGCGCTCTAGGCCATTCTAGGCGCTCCTAGGCCCTTCTAGACGCTCTTAGGCCCTTCTAGGCAATTAGGATTCCATCTGGGCGAACATCCAAGTTTTCCCAAGTGTTTAGACAAGAAAGAGCACAAAACCCTAAAACCCCCCTAAAAACCCTAAAAACCCTAAAACCCCCTTAAAACCCTAAAACCCCCCTTAAAACCCTAAAACCGCCTAGGCGCCGCCTAGGTGCCCTAGGCCCTAGGCGCCCCAGTAGCGTACCGACTTCGCCTAGCGAGTTTTAGAACATTGATAAAAAGAGTTTTTTGTTTTTGTACTAAAACGTATCATCAATGTGTTCTTCATTACTAAAACTTCATTCTCTTTTGGAATTCTAGACAAGTCCATTGAACCTTAGATATCTCTTTATTTTTGTACTGTCAATTGATTATACTAGTCTCTTTTAGATGGAATCTTCATTAAATTTGGATTTGTGATTAGCATTATAGATAAGTCCTCTTACTTTTTTGGTTTATGCATTGTTCAACAGTTCTTGCAGACCTTCCTAGTGAATCGTCTCAAAAATTTGATTGCGGTGTGCATGTTCATGAGCCTTTTGCTATTGGTATGTCAGAACAGACCCGTTTGTTGTAGCACATAGCAAATTTGTCTCCCTCTTGCATTCATCTTTGTTTTCGCTTTATGCAGTTTCTGTGGATCCAAACACTACCAATGATCAGGGAGATTTTGTTGACAAGGTACTCAGTTAGCATTCATCTGCTTGTATGCTTTTTTGCTCTTTTTTAGCATGATTATTATCATATGCAAGTTACTACTATATATGGAGACTTGCTTTGTATGCGCACCGCATCTATTTTTTCTTACCTGCGAAAATCGGGAGCCTAGTCAGTTGGAACATATCATGCTGTTAAGCGCTAGTAAAACACGAACTTGGTGACATTTTTCGCCAAAGGGGAATTGCCAATTGAGATATTTGTTATTAGAAATAAATTGAAGAACTAAAACCCAAGTATTAAGAGTGTCGGGTATTTCTTTATTCAGCATGCCATTGAAGTATTATACTACCTCCGTCCCAAAATTTAAGTTATTTTGGGTGTTTGAAATTATCTCCATGATCTTATTAGTCCATGTAAAGAAGGAACTTCTGAATCTGGAGTTTTACCAGATTCGCGGCCTCCATACTTTCAGCATACTGCTCAGCCCCAAATCTGTCAAAATCATTAGCCCCCCAAAATAAAAATAAAAACCTTTTGATGTAGAAGTCTTGAAGAAACAGAGCTATGAACTCTCTGTTTTCATCGGTGAAAGTTGCAAATTGGTAATATGCCTCTGCTTATCCCCAAGGTTTAGATTTAAACCTAGCAAGTTGTACTACCAACCCTAAAACACTACATAGAACCTTGATAAATGACATACCCTCACTAATATAGAGTTGGGTCCTAGTTTTATAAAAAGAAAGGGTCCTGAGGACCAACTCAGCCAACGTTTAATTATTTAGGCCATGGTGGCCAGCTCGGCATCAACACAAAGGTTATGATCTACATCACCTTTCGTGGGTGTTAGTGATTTCATTGAAGTCCCCTTCACAACTTCCAAAATCTTCCCACAGCTGCATTCTACCAGTCCCATCATTGGATCCATTCATCATATAGACAACATATTTTATGCCCATAAAATCAATTTTAAATTTCCATATGAAACATTTGGTCTCATGCGGTTTTGGGGTCTTATTTAACCTCCTTATATTCCTAGTTTCCAACAACAATTTTCATGGCTTTCATTTCGTATACCCTACAGTTTGAGCCCCTGATTTTCTCCCTAACTCATCATAACTCCGTTTTTCTTCGGCCAAAACATTGGAAGCTTCTAAGAATCACACCTATAAGTTTTTCTTTTTGTACATCCTCTACCACTGCCAACTGATTAAGCACATCAAATTTATTGGCTGGATCATAAACAACAGCAGCAGACAACTTCCACCGACTTCAAGAACTTCCGGACCAACATTCTGTACATAACTTTCTTTTATCTGTGTTGATAATATCTGCATTCAGAATGATTTGGACCTTTGTTCTTAAGCTCTGCCGCTTCTGAGAAGGCTTTTCACTAGCCCCTAGAATTTTATCACAAACAGCATGTTTAGGTCTAAAAACAGTACAGCACAGTGAGGACACAATGGAAGCAGCCACTCATACACCGTCTTCTGATTCATGAACACCCCAAACTCATCCAAAATTGGATAGATGATTTTGTGATTGGCGTGAAGAGAATACCTCATTGGTCTTATGCTTTCTTGCTTGTGTTTGTTTCTTGTATTTTTATATTGACTTGTCCGTTGAACTCATCGGTTATGTTGGCATTCTCAGGAGGCCGCCGTCAATTATTTGAAGGGTATAATTGAAAAGGACGAAGTTTGTTATTGCGATGAAGCTGAAAAGGTAGAAGGGAATACAAAGTAATTTATGCTTATTACTTTAGGTGCTGCTGCTTGTTTAATAATGTAGAGTGAAGATTCTGTTTGTTTGTTTGTAATTTGCAGGCTGCAATTCACGCGCTTCAGCTTTTATACAACAAGAAATTCAAGCCTGATGATATTTGGGTACTTAAATGTTTTGGGATTGTGACTCTGCTTTCATTTCTACTGGCTACATAATGCTTATTCATTTCGTCAAACCCCATTAATTTCGTACCTACTAGACCGTGCCTCCACTTATGCTCGTCCCTATAACAGCATTTGTTTTGTGTTTACTTGATAAAGAAACATTATTCTTTTTGGTCTTTTCCTGAGACTAATCTGTTATTATATATGCATTTTGCTGCTGCTGCTTCTGCTGCTGCTAAAGTTTCATATGATTATTAATTCGAAAGCAAATCATTTAACGCATGCCCCATTATTGTAAAGAAATACAAAATAATTCGTTGTGGTAAAGAATGCTCCTTGTTTTCATTGCCTATTTTGTCTGTTACCTTGCCCTACCCTATTAACCCAGCATAACTTTTATCCTTTTTTATCTATTAGGTTCATGTGGCATTTTTTGGTGAAGAGAGGAGTTTGCCGAGTTATACAATCAAACACCGTTTGGCTGACATCAACGACGACTCGGGGTAGTGCACCCAAGATAATTACCAGTTAGATTTAAAATGTCAATCCTCTTTTTTTTGTGATGGAAACACACACACACACACACACACTTTATGTTATCAATATTGAAGTTTGCACTTGAGGTGCTATTCTGATTTTCTATATCACAACTTGATGCAATGTTAGAGTGATATTTGTGTTCATGCGGACGTAGGAAAGGTTGATCTAACTAGTCACCTGCATGTTGATGATATGATGATAAGAGTAACATAAATATGTGTCAAATGCTACCTATTTTTGCAACTTGTTGGCTTGTCTTTGTTGTAGCATCGAAAAATTGACTTTGTAACAAGTTTAGGCCAAATGCGGGTTTAAGTAGTTAATGGATCAGGATCCATTGCGAGGGTTTAACTTGTAGCACTGCCAGACTTGAGTTTTAGGTTGTTACAGGTGGAATAAGAGCCGACTACTACTAGACGATCTAAGAGCCGACTACCACAGGTCTTGGTGATGAGGCATGCATGTTCCTTTTATGAGGGTGAGTGTTGATATCCACTTGACTAGCTGGATAACAATGATCCTACCTTTTGAAAAATTATCTACTTTCTGTTAAACATTTAGTTAGAATAGTGAACGTGATGCTATAACATTCTCTTAATAATTAGGTCAAAATCAATAGACTTGAAACACACGCACTTTTTTTTTTTTTTTTTTTTTTAGTATAACCATCAACATTATTATTAAGATGAATCAAAAATACAAGCAGCAAGAACGTGTTCAGAGGGCGAAGTGCGCCAATCCACAAAGCCTAAATAAGCTAAGCCTGCTTGGGCCTTGCGTGGGTCATAGTGCCAAATGATATCATCCGAGTGCGGCCCTGCAGGCAAAGGGATGCTAAGTATAGCTTGAGCTTCGTGTTGGGACCAAGTCCCTGTCCCAAGAACACGTGTTGAGGATAAAAAGTGACTGAACCTTGGCATCCAGAGGGAGAGCAGACGAAGCCTAGATAAGCACTTGTAACGCCTCAATTTTTACGACTTTTGTAAGTGGTGTTATTTATTAGTAATACCTATATACGTTTATATGTGTATTATTTTAATGGGACAATTATTGAAAATGACGCATATTGGATTTAATTAGGCAAAAAGGACACCCAAAACAAACACTTAGTTATAAGGACAAAAAATAGGTAGATAGACCCAAATACCCTTAATAAAAAAAATATTAAAAAAATAATTAAAAAAAAGGCTGAACGGACGGAGCATATACATCCTGAATGTTTAGTTACCTTTTCTTTATTTAATTTAAAAACACATGCTGCTGTTGTGTTTTTGCATTATTATTATTTTTTTTATTTAAATTTCCTGGAGCTTGAATGAATTTTTTTTTTAATATTTTAATTTACACGGTGAAAGTTTATTTTTTCTTTTTTTCATTGACCACCCCGATCGTTGGCGCGATACATTGACCTTCCGATCAGAGAGACACCGTGATGCATTGACCACCGCGATGCATTGACCACCCCCGATCCATTGACCACCGCAATGCAGGGGCAACCCCAATGTAGTAGCCATCCCCGATGGAGAGACACCGTGATGCAGTGACCACCCCGGATGCAAAGACACCGCGATGCACTAACAACCGCAATGCATTGACCACCACGATGCATTGACATCGGCAATCATATATGCAGTGACATCGACATTTTATGCAGTGACATCAGCAATCATATATGAATGACATCAACAATTTATTTCGTGATATCGGAAATCAAATATGCAGTGACATCAACATTTTGTTGATCTTTTTGTCCCGAAATTTGGAAGAATTTTCAAGGGAAATCGAGCTTATGAGCTACGTCGAGCTATATCGAGTACTTAGTTAGTTGAGTTCGATGTTGCCTTTTTATGGCTCAATCGAGCCTCGAACTTTTTTAGTCGATTCGAGCTCGAGCCCTAGGGAGTATCGAATAACACACAATAACACCAACATTTTATGAAGTGACATCAACACTCAAATTGCAAAAACAAAAACTTTGTAAAATGTATATGCAGTGACATCGACATTTTATGCAGTGACATCGACATATTATGCAGTGACATCAGCAATCATATATGAATAACATCAACAATTTATTTAGTGATATCGGAAATCAAATATGCAGTGACATCAACATTTTTGTTGATCTTTTTGTCCCGAAATTAGGAAGAGTTTTCATGGAAAATCGAGCTTATGAGCTGCGTCGAGCTATATCGAGTACTTAGCCAGTCGAGTTCGATGTTGCCTTTTCATGGCTCAATCGAGCCCGAACTTTTTTAGTCGATTCGAGCTCGAACCCTAGGGAGTATGATATATTTGCGTAAAAGCATCATATATGCAGTGATATCAACATTATATGAAGTGACATCGGCAATCATATATGCGTGACATCAACAATTTATGCAGTGACATCGACAATCAGATATGCAGTGACATCAACATTTTATGCAGTGACATCGGCAATTTATGCAGTGACATTGGCATTTTATGCAGTGACATCAACAATTTATGCAGTGACATTGGCATTTTATGCAGTGACATCGCCAAATCATACACAAACCCACCATCAATGTATATCTTTGCTTTCTTTGTTTCAAGGTGATGCATGTTAAACTAATTGATCATTATTACATCATGATCAACGGTGTCGATACATGATATACCACTCGTTGTGTCACAACGGTTGTGTCCGGATCATTACTCAAAAAAAGAAAGGAAAAAATTAAACATCATCCAAAGCCTTTCATAATCATACCAAAGCATCAATGTCACAGAAAATTTAATAACAACAAAAGGTTGAATGCTTTGCTAATGTCACTTCATCAAATAATTAAGCTGGCATTGAACGAACAAAAAAGTGAATTACAAATTTGCGTAAAAGCTTACATTTACTAAGATGGAGATTATTCTTTCACGTCTCTATTTTCTGTGGTAGGTGTACCAAGGATCATCTTTGTTATGCTTATCCTCTTCACCGTCTTGCAAGTGCTAAGCCGTTTAATCGCGAGTACAAAGCTATCCTTTAAAATGGCCCTGTATGTAGTTCTCATTCCTGTAGTGTTAATCACATTTCCTGTACTGAAATTGTTGGTTGCTCTTAATAAATCAATAATTTAATCTAATCTTAACTAGTGCCTTTTGGAAAATCATTACTTGAATAAGCTTATGAGCCCTCAAACCATCAACCCAACAATCAGAATCAGCCCTTCCAATTCCATAACCTTTCTTCCTCCTCCGAATCGATTTCGAAAAATACCACACCAAGCACCAAATCCCATATCCCAATAGTAAAGATGCAGAACAAAACAGAACATTTTTGAATAATTCCCTCGGCATATAGATTCATATCCCTCGACTCAAAGCCATTATTCCACCTGATGTTGTGTCCATGGCCATAAAAGCAACCCATTCTCCTCCGTATGACCTGATTTCATATACTTTGCCATATTTGCTAATTGATTTCCTCTGAATGGTAAAGAAATTGGCTTCATCCATTCCTCCTTCAGAGTAGTTGGAAGTAACGCCAAGAAATTTAGTCAGCTTCCCAATTTCATATGCTTCAACAATATCATGTTCATTCTTCTTTTTTCTGTTGCAAACGTCGCCGGAATGTCATATTCTTTCTCATTTTGTAGTCACTCATGGAACGGACGACAACACAAATATCACCGGTGGAACGAAACGACGAATTAGCCTTCGTAAGGGTAGAGCATCATCATCAATCTCAGAGTTTATATCTTCCGACGCCAACTACTCAATGATTCAGCCGTGGATGACTTGATTCATGGAACGACTACGGCACAAGCTTCAAAGTTATCTCGAGCATGATTCTGGATGTTTTCTTTTTACCTAGAAATAGCTATTCGAAGAATAGGGTTATTATTGTCCAATGACTATTAATTTGTCCTTATAACTAACGGTATTTTTTGGGTGTCCTAAGTGCCTAATTAAGTCTCAAAACACGTCCTTATAAACAAATAACACAATTTTAATATGTATATATATAGTTACATGTTTAAATATTAATATATGTTGATACATATACTTATATTTAATACTAGGAAAAGAGGCACCCGTGCTCCGCACTCCCGGTGTCCCAGATTGTAAATATACAATGCAATTTAACGTATGTATGCATCGTTGATGAATTGGATTTTTGGTTTCAAGCCAGAGATGTAACAGTATATTATAATAAATGATGAGTCGTTGGAATATGTGAAGGATATAGGGAAAATGTGGAATATCAAACATCCAAGAAACAAAATACATCGCCAAAAACATATTCAACATTTTTTATCTGGGTTCACTCCATAACACTCTTTATTATGGATTCCAGTACTAAATATTCAGACTATACCAATAGAAATCTTCATACCACCTGAATTTAATGTCAACCACAACAACCCAAACTATAAGAACACCCAAATAACATCATGTCACCCTCATGCCTCATACCATTAGTCTTAAACTCTGACCAAAAGCTATTAAGAAACCAATCAGGACACGCAATGCATAACATTATATGAACAGAAGCAAACTGCCAAAGTGCATATGATCTCTTTCTTTTGAACCACACCAAATTGCAGGCCGGGATGAGATGCGGGAGACAATTAATGGTTGTAGTTAAAGTGGTTTAAAAAATCCATAAAAAATTAAAGAAATTGATAAAATTTAGATGACAATTTTTTTATTATTTTTTTAGGAAAGCTGACAAATTAAAAGTCTATAAATTACATCTATTACCCAAAAATATATAATCAAACAGAAACAGCCGGCTAAGACTATGAGGCCAGGCCCAGACCAAAGGCCCAAACAATGGAACTTTGTTTCACGCCACCTTGAAAGCACAATTAATTCAACCAAACTGCACCCATGCTGAACACGTAGACATCTTCCATTCTTTCTTATTATATATAGTAAGATAAGATAATTATTAAAAAGCTTATCATAATATCATGGTGGAAGCTTGGACATTAAAAAACTAAAAAATAACCATTATAATAGAAAAATAAAATAAAATAACGGTCTCCTTGTTTTTTTGGGCCAACCCGTAAAAAGGCTACGGGCCTCCTAGTCATTAAAAGGCTGAACGAATTCCCAAGAAGAGCTTTAGGAATAATTTTCTCAAATAATTCATCCGATGAACACGTCACCTTCACCTTGTCTTTTTATTAATAGGTAATTACATAGTAAAGATAGAGAAGAGAAAACGGGGCTCCGTGCAACGCGCGGAGTGCCCATGCTAGGCGTATGTATTTATGAGGTGCTATTGAACACAAAGCAAAATAATATGTAATTAAATTGGAATCGGATACATCGTAAGCACAACACACATAATAAGATTAAATTAAGGCTAATATGTAGATTAAAAATATAAATTTAAAAAAAAAAAGATCAGATGAACAGTAAAATGCATGGTCGATGAACAGTTAAAAAAAAGGCTGACGCACGATAAATGATAGAAAACATATGAACAAGAATATAAAATAAAAAAAAAAATCAATTTTCAATAATAGATGAAACAATAAAAAAAGAGGCAAATAAAAAAAAAACACGTGTCACTCCCTCCCAATACATTGTCTTCTTATTAATATAGGTAGATATATTATGAGTATATATGTATTGATTATATATTTATAAATTACGTGGCACGACAAATTAAGTGGATAAGCATCGATACAAATATTTGATTTAATTGACGGATATATTTACACCATAAAATCATATATAATATGTCGTGTCTTTACTAAACGGTGCTGCGATTAGATAATTATAAAAGGGATAAGGTTGACCGACTTCCTTAAAGTCGGCCTATCCATTTATGTATATCTACCTATCTAATCCTACTCTATTAATAAGAAAACAATCATTTGATGACGTGTTCGGTTTGGGGAACATTTTGCGCTATTAATTCATCTTTGGCTGCCGAAATATATTGTGTTGTGTCTGGGCCTTTTACTGTTTATTCGACCAAAAGGCTTCTAGGGGGTGGGCTTTTAAGTGTGTGGGCTTTGGGGTAGGCTGTTGTTATGCAATTAAGAAAAAACAATATAATTATTAATATATAGATACAATAGATACAATAATAATCTTATCTCTTACTTATGCTCTTCATCAAAAGACAAGTAAAAATTGATGTGTTCAGCGTCAATCGAAAGATGTCGATCTCGTAATAAGTGGCGTGTTGACGATGTGTTAGATTTTAATTAAAATTTTAATTAATATTCATTTCATTAAACGACATCTGTTGGATATGGCGTCGGAGTGTATCGGAGCGTGTCGTGTCGTATTTTTTGTAGGATACGTGTTCTTGCAGATAATGTCAATGATAGATTCATTTTTTCGGTGAAAATAGATTTAAGTGGAATTTGAAAAAAAATTGTTCGTTAGTGTTGAAAATTATCCATACGATATCGAGAGGTGTCGAAGATGTGTTAGATATTCATTTCATCAACCGACACATGCCGGACATGCCATTGTAATGTATCAGAGCGTATATCATGTCGTGTTGGTTGTCGGACACGTATCATATACCTTTTGATAGTTTACTCGGGTTTATTATTACACAAAAACACAAATTAAAAATAAAATGTATATTGCACCATACATTATTACACTTTTTTATTACACAAAGTTTAATTAAATACAAACCACAAAAATGCGGACGTGTCTTCACTTTGTGATTAATATAGAAGGAGATATTTCCTAATTAGATTGTTTTCTATAGGATATAGAAAATAGAGAATAGATAGAAAAAAGGGTACGGGAGTTGGTGGTGCAACCGGTGAACCCCTTTTTCTTCTTCACTATAACCGCTTCATCCTTTCAATGTATCAGTCAATATGCTGCAGCCAGCAAGATGAGCAATTGAATGGCTGGATTGATGAGTTGCTCATGTGTGTGGTTCAGATTGCTTTCGGAGGGTGCTTAGATGGAGTGGTATCAACTATTTTGCCGAATCCCTCAGAGAAGTGGGCGAGAGATGACAGATCCCTGTTGCTTGGGTCATGCATGCTGTTTGATATGGAGAAAATTGGCCATGTAAGTACAGATTTAATATATATAAAATTAAACAGTGGTCTTTAAATTTTTGGTTGTAATTTTGGGCCGTAGCTGATTTGGCTATAAATATGACCAGTGGTGCTTACAAAATCTTATCCTACACCGCTTTTGAATCGACTTCGAGAGTGAAAAAGCATCAGCTTTCTGGGTGATTCAGATCAACAAAGGTCTTACTGGTATGTTTGGGCGGCTTTAAATCTAAGTTATGCATAATCTTTGTGGTTTATTTCCTAAATTGGTATGCATGTTGTTTTACACTCTGATTTCAGTGTTGTGGTTGCATAATAGTTGTTTTTTGCTCCCTTAATTGACATCTATGGTGTGTTACAGTCTGGTTTCAATGCTGTGATTGTATGTTAGGTGTTCTGACTGTGGCAAAAGTGGTTTGGTACATAGGTCTTTGGGTGTTCTGTGAATGGAATGAATAGATGTCACAGGCAACTCCTAATCTTTTTTGAGCCATAACATCTGGTGGCATGTTATTCCTTATTTTGTTACTGATATTAATTTGGTTCCGGTACAGAGACCTGCACTTCTTTAACGACATAGCTATGATTGGTTACTTCCTTTCATCTTTGGGTTGTGTTGGTTAGAAATAGACTATGGTTCACAAAGATACAATGAATAATCTTTATATGGTGCTTGCATGATACTTGCAATAGTTGCTTTGGATTAAAAGTTGATACTCAGTTTGAGTCAATTAGAAACATATTAGCACCTGAACTTGGATTAGATTCAGAATTGTAATAGCCACAAAAAGCACATTTCAGAACTTTTGGGTTAAGATTACTTCTATTGTATAAGAATAGATATGAACATAAACAGCACACCCAAATTTTCTTAGGGGTAAAGAGGTATTATGATGTGATAATGTAGATCAGTGTAATGTTCAAGAAAGACTTATCTGGGGGATTGATAGTTTAGAATCTGTGAGGTACTTCTATTGACTAAATAAGTAGCTGTTAGAATAGAACTTTCATAGTAAACATCATAGACCTTCCTGTTTCTTCAGTGAACAATGCCATTTTTCCTTTAGAAAAAAACCAAGAGTCTAATCTAAATACTCTTTTGATTGTCAGTCTTGGGCTTCTTAATCTTAGCTTTGAATCATGTCAGAACCATTTTTTAAAATAACTGGAACACATTACCTGTTTGAGATTTGTTACTCAAAAGATTGATTGTCTATAAAGGTCACAAACAAACATTTTCCATTGAAGGATTTAACTTGAGATGGTCCCCAAATGTCACCATGTATTCAAAGGGATGACTGTTCTGTTGAGGCAAAGCAGGCTATGAAAATCGAGTATGCTTAGAATATTGCCATATTTTTGCATTGAAAAAAAAAAGGATTCTTATTTTTAAAAAGATCAAGAAATAACTTCTGCAACTTTTAACAGATAAGCTAAATGTCTTGAAAAATTGTTGACTTCTATTCTGTTGTAGTCATTTGCTTACTTAAGAATAAAGATGTACATGTGTGACTTTGGGCAGATGTTGTCTGCAAGTGTTTGTATGTTAGCCTTTATGGGTGGAGAAGATAGCGATCTAAAATGGTTCAATCGGTTGTCCATAATGTATGATAGTTTTGGATTCAATATGCATTAACTATTTAAGGATGGTTTCATCATTAATCTTTGAAAAATTGATTTCAATTCGACTTCTTCATAACCATGATTCGATTCAATCTGTTTGCTTATGTTCCTTTAATGTTACTTATTTTAGTATAGACATTGAAATGATCGACACTTGGAGAATTAAACATTAGATGCCTTTAGTTTCCTTTAACTTCAATTAATGTTTCCACTTTGTCCTAGCCACCTCGATTTGTTTCTTCTCTCATTACGTGTTCGTAGTATGATGTTCGAGGATTACTTCAACTCCCAACCGCTTATGTTTTGGTAAAAGTGTTGTTTTACATTGTGTTATATACTCATTCATTTATTTAATAAATACTAGAGGTGTACATGTGTGATTTTGTCCACGTGTTTTTGTTTGCAAGTGTTTCTATCTTGGTTTTTATGTACCTTTCTGCATGTTTAGCTTTGTTTTGCTTTGTTTATCTTTGTTAATTCATGTAGATCCTGTCCTTCATACCATATACTCAAAGCACCTCCAGAAAAACAAACTAATTACTCCATATCATCTAATTAAAGCATGCCCAGAAAAGGTAACCTAATTAACAATTAATTAATACATGAATAAATAGGGGAAATTAGGGAATTAAAGTATCCACAAATGTTTGCAGCTTCATTTTGTGTTTCAATTTACTAAGGTTGTTTGTGTAATGTTGTCTATGCTTTTCCTCTTTCATGGTTTCTTGAGGTGGTGTTGTTCTTGCTGTTTTTTGTGTTCTTTTTATTTTCCCAGTTGCTCTGTTAGGATCTGCACACCTTTGGTCCTGTTTAATCCTCTTTTTTTTTTAAAGTTTCTTTCTTTTCCCTTGCTCAATGGTGCCATGTACTGTATGTCCTTCCTATATTCTAATGAAAATTGTTTGTTTTTCTTACCGTCCTTGCTCCAGACAAGTTGCTGTTGCTGGGGTTGGTGCCATGTCTGCTTCAGGAAAAAGTTTGGCTTCGGGCTCTCAGGTGTGCTTTCTTTAGCTTACCAGTTGTCTTTGTCTTCTTGCAATCTAATTTTCCTGTTGTATTTAAGTTTCGCGTTGTTAGCCTTCCATTGGTGTTTCTGCAGTTTCATACTGAATTGCCTTTGTTTAAAGCACATGCTTGTTTGTGTCTGTTATATTATAACCACATTGTGTTTCGAACTCTTTCTCCAAAATGCGGACTAAGAATAGGGCCAGGCCAAGGCCTGGCATTGTCTTGGACTGTTCCACAATATATACAACCAATCAATCTGGTGTTCCTTTACCTACTGAGTCTGATAGCCCTGTTTTAGAAAGTCCAGTTGTGTCCTCTAATAGTTGTGTAGGTTTAGGGGTTGCTAGGGAGGCTCGCGTTAACTTTGTCGGTTATGATCCGTATATTTGTGAACGAAAATCAGAGGCGAAAAAGTATAGGCAGGCGGCAATTGTCCGCTTCAGACAAAAAAAATTACAATTGGTATTTAATATGCCGAAGAATAAGGGTTCTGCTGTAACTACTACTAAAGATGTTAGTTCGGTTGTTGCTAAAAAACCACCAAAACCGTTACAAGGTAGGTCTCTTTTAGGCTGCATTCCTGACCAATCGCTGGTTTTATCCAGCCAGGCTGATTGTGCTTATTGTTGTGCTAAGAAAATGGCTTATGAATCTGATAATTTACTGCTTTGTAACAAAGGAGAGTCGTTTTAGCTACAAATAAGCTACCTCTTTGTTTTAGAAGATTTGTTGACCTCTAAAAACAAAGAAAGCCGAAGTTTCGAGATTGTATCAGAACTTATAATAATCATTTTGCGTTCACCTCTTTAGGTGTGCGCTCACGATAAGATCTGTCAAAAAAACAAAGGTGTCTATACGTTTAGGGGTGCAAGGACAAATGTATCACTTTATACATGGTTTGACCGCAAGTGATAACAACTTAAAAATCTACGCTTTACTTTCACGACACCGCGTCATGAGATTCCCCGTAGGCTGTAGAGTTGTCCACGCTTAGCGTGAGCATTGTTGGACAACTAATGCTTGTCCTGGAAAAAAACCCGTACTCGAAGTTTTTCCGAGGCTTGAAAGAGCATGATAACCTGGCTGAAAGAGAAATTCTCTTATTTTGTAACCCAATGATAGATCAAAGGGTATACAATAAACCCACAGTCTCTCAAGTAGCTGCCATAGTTGATGGTTTCGACTATGTTGGCGCACCTAAAGAAAGAAATATTCAGGTGTATTGTCACGATGACCAACCACGTACAATTCGATATTACTACGGTTGTTATGACCCCTTGCAATATCCTTTGATGTTTCCCTTTGGAGATATGGCATCAAGGTATTCGCAAAAGGGATGGTAATGCAAATAAACGAAAACGCAAAAGAGTAATTCATATGTTTGAGGGTCTTAATCCATCAAAGGTGTTAAATGCTGATGAACTTTTAGAACATGAGGAAGAAGGTATGTGTAGGCTAGACTTCTTTCTGTATTGTCTGTGAATTTTTTACATATCTATAAAACATAATTTGTTTTGCCCCCCTTTTTTACCCCCTCCATACAGTCGTTGGCCATTGTGATACAGAGTCATCCAACATCTCAGTTCGGGAATACTATTCATATAAGTTCCAAATTAGAGATAAAGATGAATCAAATATATTGCATTTTGGTAGACTGTTTCAACAGTAAGCTGTTGACATGTTTGTAAAAATGGAAACACAAAGATTAGATTGGTTTAGTTCTCAACAAAATAATATAAGAAGTGATTATTTACAAGGACTTGCTGATGCAGTGGCCTCAGGTGAAAGCGATTGTGCACAAGTAGGTCATAAGATCATATTACCTGCATCTTTTATAGGTGGCCCTAGACATATGAAACGAAAATATTTAGATGCAATGACATTGGTTAAAAAATACGGAAAACCAGATTTGTTTATAACCATTACATGTAATCCAAATTGGCCTGAGATTAAACAATATCTACGCAAGGGTGAAAAGGCCCAAGATAGACCGGATTTATCAGTCAGGGCCTTCCATGGGAAGCTTGAGGAACTTAAAATGGACCTATTCAAAAAAAATATCTTTGGTGCGGTTGCTGCATACACATATGTTATAGAGTTTCAAAAAAGAGGTTTGCCGCATGCACACTTCCTGTTAATATTAAAACCCCAATTTAAGCTTTTCAGACCTGAGGAGTTTGATAAAATTGTTTCTGCTGAGTTACCCGATAAGTCATCAAACCCTCATTTGTATTACTTAGTCATAAAACACATGTTACATGGACCATGCGGTAAGGCTAATCCAGACAATGTATGTATGAAACGAACCGGAAAATGTTGGAGTTCATATCCCAAACCTTTCTCAGCTGAAACTACTAACACATCTGATTCGTACCCTACATATAGGCGTAGAGACGATGGCCAGAAGGTTAAAGTAAGGAATGTTTGGTTAGATAATAGATGGGTAGTACCTTATAGTCCCTATTTGTTGGCAAAATATGATTGTCATATAAATGTTGAGATTTGCTCGACAATTAATGCAATTAAATATATCTACAAATATGTTTGTAAAGGAAACGACAAAGTTATGTATCATGTTAGTGATAGTAATAATAAGGAGATTGTAGATGAGATTAAAGACTATGTGTCGGCTCGATGGATAGCTCCTCCAGAGGCTTTATGGCGAATATTTAGATTTACGATGGGTGAGTTAAAGCCTCCTATTATTCATCTACAGGTTCATTTACCCAATCATCAACCAATTACATTCAACAAAAAACAAAACCTTTCTGATGTCTTAAAAAACAATTTTGCAAAAAAAACTATGCTAACTGAATTTTTCTACATGAATAGATATGATACTCATGCACAGAGTTTAGGATGCACTTATGTAGACTTTCCGACCATTTCATTTGGTTGAATGATAAAAAATGTTGGAAGTTAAGACAACGGGGTCATTCTATCGGCGAAATTGTTATTGCACAACCTAGCGAAGGTGAGCGTTATTTTTAAGACTTTTATCAGTCCAAAGTTAGGTGTCCGAAATCTTTTGAAGATTTGAAAACACACAACAACAAGGTGTTTGACACATTTAGAGAATCGACTTTAAGTCGTGGCTTCTTAGAATTAGATGATGGTCAAGAAAAATGCATGGAAGAGGCATGTAGCTTTTCAATGCCATATGAGCTGAGGCGTCTTTTTGCTACCCTTTTAGTCTATTCATGCCCAAATGACCCCAAAAAAATTTGGACTATGTTTGAACATGCCATGTCTGAAGATTATTTTAAAGCTGGTCAACTGTCTGTTTTAGCGATAAGAAATGAGGTCTTGCAACAAATAAATTGTTTTTTACGCTCTATGGGTAAAGATATAGATATGTATGGTATTGTACCTAAATTATGTTCTTTCGATAGCAACGCAGAATTGACTAGAGAATTAAAAGCTGAGAAAGGTATATTAGTTAGTGAATATGATATTCAATCTGTTAACATGTTAAATCAGAAACAGAAAGAAGCATACACAACAATAATGGATGCTATTACAATGGGGAAAAAATGTTCTTTCTTTATAGATGGCCCAGGAGGTGCTGGTAAAACATTTTTATACAAAGCTTTATTGGCTAACATTAGGTCTAAGGGAACATTATGTTGGCTAATGCTACTTACGGAATAGTCACGCATTGTTACTGGAGGCCGAACAAACACATTCTAGGTTTAAGATTCCCATAGAGCTAATCAAATTAGTACATGTAAAGTAACTAAACAATCTTATTTGGCTTTTTAATAAAAAATTGCAAATTAATTATCTCGGGATGAGGCACCGATGTGTAAACGTAAGGCTATTGAATCATTGGATACTATGCTACAGGATATTATGGATTCAAGAGATTTATTTGGAGGTAAAATTGTTGTTCTCGGTGGTGATTTCAGACAAACACTACCCATAGTTTCACGAGGAACGAAAAACGAGACTATTCAGGCAACATTAATAAGTTCTCCATTGTGGCCTAAACTACATAAAATACAGTTGACTGAAAACATTAGAGCTCGACTGGATCCATCTTTTACAGCTTTCTTGTTAAATATAGGAAATGGTTTTTCCCATACATCTGATTCTAAGGATGTGCGCTTACCGAGTTCGATAATAATACCTCATAACAATATTGAAGATGGTTTGGAAAAGTTAATTGCTTTTGTTTACCCTGAGGTTCAGTCTAATGTCCCAACAAATGTTCAAAACGTTAGCGCAGCGATCCTAACAACCAAAAATCAGTTTGTTGATGAAATAAATGAAATTATGATTAGTAAATTTCCTGGATCATCACATGAATATCTAAGTTTTGATGAAGCAGTTAATGAATCGGATCAGGGCCAATATGAGGATCTACTGAATGCTCTGTCACCAAGTGGTTTGCCGCCGCATAGACTTCATTTGAAAATTGATGCACCCATTATATTGCTTAGAAATCTTGATCCAAGTGAAGGCCTGTGTAATGGTACCAGATTGATATGTAAAGGCTTGAAAAAAAAAGTCATACATGCTGAGATTCAAAATGGTGACTTTGCTGGCAAACAAGTTTTTATTCATAGGATACCTTTACAGCCTACTAATGAAGAGTATTATCCTGTGCCTTATAGACGAATCCAGTTTCCTGTTAGGCTTTGTTTTGCTATGACAATTAACAAAGCACAAGGACAAACACTTGATTTAGTTGGTATATATTTAAAAGAACCGGTATTCTCTCATGGTCAATTATATGTTGCTTTATCACGAGCCAAAACAGCAGCCTCTGTTAGAGTTTTAATTAACCCATCTTTTTTTGATAAGCACAATACAGACAATACGAAAAATGTTGTGTTCAGAGAAATATTAGACAACAAATAATTATATTTAAAGTATAACTGCAATAATTTTTGTACTGTCTATAAATTTATTATTTGTTGTTCAGATTCATACCGAAGTCTGAAAGTTTTGTATATACAATATTGATATTTCATAACCAACACATTTTTTTGATTCAATTGTTGTTGTGCTTATATACATAAAGGCACAACGAAACATGTACTCTGCTTTGGAGGTTAGCACAATGAAGAATACAAATAAGAACATGTGGACCGTGTTGCTTCAAGTCATTGAAAGACGTCCGGTTGAAAAAAGCAAATCTGTTGCTCATCCAAGAACATATCGAAACTATTGGCTCACTGACATGATGGTATGATATATATATATTTCATGTTCATTCCATATCTTAATTTGTTTGCGGGGTGTATAAAATGGTAGTTACTTTTTCCCTCACTTACAAGCAGGGAACCAAAGTCCCAGCAATTGTGTTTGGTGATGATGTGGCTTTCTTTGAGCGGAGTTTACTTCCGTACAAACGTTACTATATATCGAATGCTAGCATTCGTCCTACCAAAAAAGAGTATCTGATTGGAGATTATCTGTATACATGGTACTTAAACAGTTCGACTCCTGTTAAGCCCCTACTAGAAGATGTGCCGATGACTTTACCATGTCATTTTGACTACACACCATTTGCTGAATTTAGTAGGCATGCTGATCGAGAAGATGACATTAGTAAGTAATTGATTGTTTATTTATTCATGCATTCCTACTGTTTATGTTACATAGCTACCATAACCAAGTGTTTCTTTGACTGATATACAGCTGTTAAAGGTTTGTTGGTCAAGAGCTTTCACATCAAATATATCAGTGTTAAGGGTGATTTTATACGATTTCTAATGATACATTTTATAATGATTTCCTCCACATTTATATAATTTGCATAGAAAATGAGCTTTTAATCGATTTATTGAGCAAGTGAGGTTTTAAACGGTTTAATTGCAAAAGTGGTTGATTTATGTGTTTTATCGGTGGTTTTATATGTGATTACACTTTGCAATGTTTTGGATGTCTTGTAGATACATATTTTCGATCTAAAAGATGATTAAAAGATGATAAGGTTTGGATTTTGAGCACTTATATATCAGTTCGAGTCATTAGTTCCTATGTTTCATCTAAATATGTTAGTAGTAGTTATTATATAAAATATTGTATTTTTATCGTGTTTTTACTAGTTTTTGTACCGGTTTAATAACTCGGAGTGTGTCGTGTCGGATTTACGTTTGGTATTTTGGTGGTTCATTGCAGGATTATACATTGACCAAGATTCCACGTAACGACATGTTTTGAGTCTAAAAGATGTGTTTAGAGGGTTAGAAGAAGGTGCCACAAGATTTCGAGTTCAAAAGGGTCGTTTTTTCCTGAGTACTTAAATCGTTACATATTTTCGACGGAGATTTGACCTAGCTTAGAGGCATTTTCAGGGGATGACTTCTTAATGAAAGTTGTAGATCTTCACATAAGCTTTCCAACGCACTTTGAATCACGTAAATTGGAGTTCTACAACTCAAGTTATGGTCAAAGTGGCTAATCGATTCATATCAGTAAAATGTCGTAAAACGACACGTAATGGAAATGGCTCATCAAAACGACATTTTCTGAAGAAGTTTCCTTAATAAAAGTTGTATATCTTCAAGAAAGCTTTCCAATGGATTTTGAATCAAGTCAATCGGACTTCTATAACTCAAATGGTGGTCAAGTGGCTAATTGATTCAATTTCGTAAAAATGTCGCAAAAACGCTCGGAGGAACACGAGGTACTCAAGAAGACGTTTTCTGAAGAAGAGTCCTTCATGAAAGTTGTAGAGTTTCTCGAGACCGTAATTTTGGCATTTCGTTTGCAATTTTTGGAGGTCTACAACTCAAGATATGAATTTTAGAAGTTTTAATCCAATATATGTCAAATCATCCGAAGATTGGGTAGAATCAGTTAGGATTTGCAATAATGACACCGGATCGATCCGGCCCTTTCCGGATCGATCCGGCCTTGGCAAATTTCCCTATAAATAGGCTTAACTTCATCAGGATGAACTGCCCTGCTTCTTTCGGCCAATTTTCTTTTACTTTCTTGCTCTTATTTTTTTTCTTTGTTGTAGTACTAGAATATATATATATACATATCTAATTTCTTTTCTTTTGCATTTTATTTTTCTTGTCTTCTTTATTTTTATTTTTCTTTATAGTATATATATATATATATATATATATATATATATATATATATATATATATATATATATATATATATATATATAATCTATCTAGCTATCTATCTATATATATATTTATAGATTTATATATATTAACTATATGTGTAGCTAAATATATATATCTATATATCTCTATACGTATATATCTATATCTATATCTATATATCTATGTACCAAAATATATATACTATCTTATATATAAATTCTCGGAGAATACGGCCTATGAATCAACACTTGAAATATGAAACGATTTCAAGCAATCATATACGATGATGAGAGAATTAAAGCACGTTGGAACAAGCCTTGTGAAGCCGATTCTTAGCACATCTCGATTTCGAATTTGGATTATCTTGTAAGTTTTAATAAAAGTTGTATCTTTATTATGCTTTATTCGTTTTTATGCAATTATATCGAGAGATCGTTGCATATTTGATGTTTAACGTTTGACGAGAGTCGTTGTTAAACTTAGATCACCGTAGTAAAGATTAGATTTTTAACCTAAAAATAACGAGAGTTGTTAGGTTGAATATCTAGATTGCGGAATTGAGAGATTTCACACCTTTGTTATGAAAGCGTTAATCTTTAAAATCGAAAGATAAAAGATTGATAGGCGAACTTTTCTAAGAGATTAGGAGTTCATACCTTCGATAGGTGAATCACAATTTTCGTTAAATCACTACAAGATAATCCAGAGAAGAAATTGAGTGTTGTGGAATCGGTGGATCATTGCTTGTTCGTTGTTAAATTAATTGAAAAGAAATCGTTGTGCTGTCTTGCTTTCGTCTTCATCGTAGTAATCGTAGAAATTGTAGTTTTAGTTAAAAAGTAGAAATAACTTAGTTCGTAACTATCTTTCCTGGCTTTAGATCTTTGATCTTCTGTCCAGTTTACTTTTGTTGTTTTCGTTTTTAGTTTTTATTTCTCGTGACACTTTTCGAAAAATTAAGAACTAGACCAACCTCGATTCCCTGTGGATCGACTCCGGTATTAACCTCTATACTACGATCCCTGCACTTGGGGTAAACCGGATTTATTTATTACTTGTTTGTTTTGCTTTGCTATAAAATCCGAGACAAGTTTTTGGCGCCGTTGCCGGGGACCTCGAAAAGGTTGTCTAGTTGTTTTAATTTTTCTGTTTTCCTGTTTCTGTTTCCGTATCCTTTTCTGTTTCTTTTTCTTTTCCTTTCAAAAAAAAAAAAAAAAAAAAAAAAATCGGTAAATACCGAGTGTAATCGGTAATTACCGAGAGAGAAAAAAAATAAAAAAATTTCGAGAATTTTTTAAGATCCAAGGAACACGTTTCAATCGTCGAGGTTGGGTGAAGGATTCTCGGTGAATCCCACTCTGCGAAAGCATAAGGAAAAAATCCGAAACCTCGTGATTTAGGTGTTGGTGTACGAGCCGGTTTATGCAAACTCGAGTCGAAAAGGTCCACCGCTTTACACCCACGACCTCGAGCGAACCATAGTCGGACCAAGCAGCGAAGAGTCCGTCCTTCCGGCTCTTCCTCGACGAAGAGAACACGGCCGATCAAGATTTCGAACGACGTTTGGTTGACGAGATCGAAGAAATAGTCATAATGGCTGCAGACGATAGACGTACGTTGGCTGACTACGCCATGCCTGGTGAAGTCCAGGTCAACCCGGCAATCGTTTTACCCGTCATTAATGCACCAACCTTCGAACTTAAACCTGGTCTCATACAAATGATGCAACATGCATCTATTTTCCATGGTTTTCAGTCTGAGAATCCTCATACTCACATACACACATTTCTGGAGATATGTGGTACGACTCGCATCCAAGGAGTCAGTGAGGATGCGATAAAATTGAAATTATTTCCATTTTCCCTAAGAGGGGAGGCTAAAGAGTGGTACAACTCTCTCCCTGCAGAGTCAATCACCACCTGGGCTGAACTCGAGAAAGAGTTCCTGAGTCAATACTTCCCTCCATCTAAGACAGCCCAGTGCCTAAGTGAAATTTTCACTTTCTATCAAAAGGAAAATGAGTCTTTCTTCGACTGTTGGAAGAGATTCAAAGCTCTTCTTAGAAAATGCCCCCATCATGGTTTGGACTTGCAGAGGAAAGTCAACACGTTTTTCAGCGGCTTGACCGAGCTCACTAAAGGCATGGTCAACAGTTCTTCTGGTGGGGCATTCCTGAAGAAAACACCTGGAGAGGGGTGGGCATTATTCGAGGATATTTCCAAATATAACTATGCCCCCTCGTATCAAGCTATTCAAGCACCACTTCCTCCTCCTAGGATCGAGGAGGTGAACAGTCAAAATGAAATCGCCATCTTTGAAACAAAGAGATGGTCGCTCTTACCACGTATCTAAATCAAAAGAATAAGAATCCTTCATTTTCACGTAACTCTCAAGTTCGCTTTTGTGAAAATTGTTGTCAAAGCGCCATATGGTTGGCCAAAGTCAATTCATTTCCCTTCGACCTATCAAGTTAATCTTTGTCCGAATCATGGACAAGATAATCCAATCACATGCCGACATGTGATAATGTGGGCACACACCTCTCGTTTACATCCTATGAATGGGCGAATCTTTGAAGTTAATGCTTTCTTTGGGCAGCAAAATCAGAGATTTAATAATCAGTTCTCTGGCCAAAGTAATCCTCAAAACCAGGATTTCCATCAGAATCAAAATTTCAATCAAAACTCAAATTTTAACCAAAATCAAAATTTCAATCGAAACCCTAATCAGAACCTGAACACGGATTTTTCCAATCAAAATCGAGGTTCAATCGAAATTAGCCTAACAATTCTAATTCTACATTCCAAAATCGGTCCAACCAACCTTATTATTCGTAACTATCAAAACTCTCAAGGCCCTCGCTCTCGAGTGATATCAAAGCTCAATGGGACTCCTTTAGGAGGAGCAAAATAAATCAATGAAAAATCTTGAGAGGCAAATCGGACGGTTGGTCGGACCGATTAGCTTCTAGACCCTGTGGCGGTGCCGATTTCACGAAAAAGAATCCAAAGGGCGGTCAAGTTGCTCGGACCGATTTGAATAATAGCCAATGCACCGACTGGTACCTTCAATTCCTTACGGTAGAGAAGAGGCGGTGCAATGAACTTAAGGTCCAGTACTCAACTAAGTGGTCCCAACCAGGGAAACCACTAACCCCTCTCGCCGCCAAATGATGAGGTAGGAGGGAAGTCGTGCATCCATGCCCTGCATTACGTTTGATAGTACTCGGGTGGGTGACCCCGAGAAGTAAAGAGTTTGAAAGACTTGGTGGTTGAACCCACGAGAGATGAAAAATCAAAAGAAAGTCGGTGGTGATCCCCGACTAGTAAAAGAAGTGAGAAAGTGGTGAGGTGGAAAGATTTGGAAGATAAAGTCGTCGAGTTCATCCTCGAAGAAAGTCTTTTCTAGAGTGATTTAAAGAAACTTCCATATCCACCTAGAAAAGTAACATCTCCTTGCATGAGGACAAGAAATATGAAAAAGTGCTTAATCTTTTGAAAAATACTCAAAGTTAATCTTCCATTATCTCGATGTTTTGGTTGAGATGCCTAAGTATACTAAGTTTATCAAGGATGTTGTTTCTTCTAAAAAGAAGCTCAAGACATGGATCGGTTGATTGGTGAGGATTGCTCTATGATAAGTTATGATGATCTACCAATCAAAAGGGGTGACCCTGGGAAATTTGTGCTCACATTGTTGATGGGAGGCTTAGTCTTTCCAAATTCTTTATGTGACCTAGGTGCATCCATAAGTCGATGCCATTGTCATGCGTCAGAACAGACTTGGTTTGAATGACCTTTTAGAACCCACAACCATGAACCTTCAATTCGCTGATAGATCTTCCAAGAAAGCTGCTGGGATATTAAAGGACGTTCTAGTTCAAATAGATAGATTCACTTTTCCGGTTGGTAGTACGTCCCAGACAATTTGGGAAGGATGAGAATACCCCTTTGATACTTGGAAGACCTTTTCTTTCTACAGCCAGAGCCCTCATTGACTGTGATGGAGGCCAAGTGACCATACGAGTTGGTGATCAGGAGGTGAGCTATAGTGTCTCCAAAGCTATTCAGAGACCCTCTGATTATCCAACTGGCTTCTCTATAGAAGATATGTCTGATGATTTTAATGATTACATAGAAAAGCAAGTCATGGCTGTTGAAACTGAATATGAGCGATTAATAGAGAACTTGAATAATCATGGTTGGGTGAATCTAGAACAATTAGAAGCTGAATTTGATAAAGATTTGTTGAAAGGAGAAGCTTCGGCAGTGGGACCACTAAGTAGACTCAGTGATGTTGAGTTGAAAAGTGGAGAGCTTAAATCGAGTTTAGAAGACCCCCCTGCAGATCTGGTACTAAAGCCGTTACCTAAGCATCTGAAATACGTGTTCTTAAAAGAAGGTGGCAAGCTTCCGTTGATTATTTCTGCCAAGTTATCTCGATTAGAAGAGATGAATTTATTGGACGTCTTAAGAAAGAATGAGAAAGCCTTTGGTTGGCAAGTAGGAGACATCGAGAGGATATCTCCACGACATTTGTATGCATAAGATTAAGGCGAAGAGGTGCCAAGTGCGTTAGACTGACCAGGAGGAGGCTCAACCTCATATGCAAGAAGTGGTTAAAAAGAGATTATTAAGCTTTTAGACATGGGTATCATTTACGCAATTGCTTTGACGGTGAATGGGTGTCCCTACTCAAGTAGTTCCTAAGAAAGGAGGAATTACTATTGAGAAGAAATGAGAAGAAGCGAAGAAGTAGCATTGAGGCTCGTTCTCGGTTATAGAGTTTGTATCGACTATAGAAAGCTCAATGAAGTTACAATGAAAGATCATTTCCCTTCCTTTCATTGACCGGATGTTAGAACGTCTGGCGGGACATGCATTCTCTTGTTTCCTTGATGGATATTCGTGATATTTCCGGATACCCATAGACCCATCGACCAAGAAAAGACCACTTTCACTTGCCGCTTATGGTACATTCGCTTACGAGCGAATGCCATTCGATCTTTGCAATGCCCCACTACATTCCAAAGATGTATCTTTGCAATCTTTGATGGGCTTGTTGAAAAGTGTATGGAGATATTCATGGACGATTTCTCGATCTTTGGTCAATCCTTTGATCACCGCCTTGCTAATCTCGATCAAGTGTTATCCATTGTGTGGAAAAGAACTTAGTCCTAAATTGGGAAAAGTGCCATTTTATGGTAGATGAAGGAATAGTTCTTGGCCACAAGATCTCAAACCAAAGGAATGGAAGTGGATAGGGCAAAAGTGGAAGCTATAGAGAAGATGAATTTTCCTAGAAATGTGCGTGAAGTTCGAGGCTTTCTTGGACATGTCGGTTTTTATAGGAGATTCATTAAGGACTTTTCCAAGATAGCCAAGCCCCTTTCTACTTTACTTAGAGAAGACGTCGTTTTTAATTGTGATGATAGTTGCAAGCAAGCGTTTAAGGAGCTTAAAAATCAATTGATTTCTGCACCGATTCTTATCTCTCCTGACTGGAATCTACCCTTCGAACTTATGTGTGATGCATCCAACTATCTTTGTTGGTGCGATCTTAGGACAACGAATAAAGGGGAAATTCCAACCTATATCTTACGCCAGTCACACACTAAACCCTACTCAAGTTAACTACACCACTACGGAAAAGGAATTATTGGCCGTAGTCTTCGCTATGGACAAGTTTCGTAGTTACTTGTTGGGTGCTGCAATTACTGTGTGGACTGATCACGCTGCTTTGCGATATCTCATGACAAAGAAAGATGCTAAACCGCGCTTACTACGTTGGATCTTGATCCCGCAAGAGTTTGACGTTCGATTAAGGACAAAAGGCGGTGAGAACGTAGTAGGCGATCATGTTTCAAGGATCTTTGAATGAGAGAGAAAAGCCGGATGATATAGACCTTTACTTTCCTCTAGAAAATGTTATGCTAATAGACGATTGTGCTCCGGATGTTCCATGGTATTCTTCCATCGTCAACTACCTGCATTCCCAGTATTTAAATCCGGAATTTTCATATCGTGAGAGAAGAAGAAATTCTTCTCTGACTTGAAAACATTTGTATGGGATGAACCTTACCTCTTCAAGATTTGTAAGGACGGATTGTTAAGAAGATGTGTTCTGAATCGAGCAACGTGATATCATTAAACAATGCCACAAAGGCCTACCGTGGCCACTTTGGTCCCCTGGAAAACCGTTGCTAAAATCTTTCAATCCGGTTTCTATTGGCCCACGATCTTCAAGGATTGAAGCCTTCGCAAGGCTTGTGATAGATGCCAACGAACCGGTACTCTAACTAGGCGTTTTGACATGCCATTAAAACCCATTTTAGAATGTGAGGTCTTTGATGTATGGGGTATTGATTTTATGGGCCCGTTTCCATCTTCCTGTGGAAACAAGTACATCTTAGTCTGCGTTGACTATGTGTCAAAATGGGTGGAGGCTCAAGCCACTTTTCGCAATGACCACAAAACGGTCATGAGCTTTCTTAAGAAAAATATCTTTGTGAGATTTGGATGTCCCCGTGCTTTAATTAGTGATGAGGGAACACACTTCTGCAACCGACCACTAGAGAAAGTCCTTGAGAAATATGGTGTCCGGCATAAAATTGGCACACCATATCACCCTATGTTGTCGAGCAAACGACGTTAAACAAAAGCGCTACCGGGAGGCAGCCCGATAATAGTAATAATAATAATAAAAAATAATTTGGATAAAGATTAGTCTTAATGAAATGTAGAATTTGTGATAGAAGTTGAACACATAGCACAACCAAGTATCAGGATGAATGTTTTGAATATCATTAAAGAGGGAACGATTAGGTGGTTATCCGAAAATCCCGATGGAGAACAAAGAAAAAAATTCAATTGTGTCATTCCTTAGACATAGGTTGTTAGAATGTTTTAACCACTTGAGGATCTCGGGTATAAAAGACTCACTACATTTCATTTTATAATCTAGTAGGAATATCGACTATGAATTTATGATTTATGCTCATGTAATACTCTCTGATGATACGTATATGCTTAGATGTCCTATGTTTTCCTGTATGGTGATTTTTCCATCCGAGCGATTATTTCTGTGCTTGTATCAGATTTTACGTGTAACATGTTATATTCCCCGTGTCCCGAGATATTTCCGTGTTTGTCAAGTGTGCGGGATATTTGTGATAGCAATTGTGAGTTTTAGACAAAATCGCTTTTCGGTGGATGGTCCACGATCTTCATCGCTTTCGTCGGACATTTACGGATCGACTTGAAGCACTTTCAGAATTGCCTCTATCGACTACAATCAGCTAAGTGTTCTTTTTCTTTTTACTTTCTGCACAACCTGAGGACATGTTGTGATTTAAGTGTGGGGGAGGGAATAGTCGGTTATGTGTATCTACCATTTGCTTAATTCATTATGATTCTATGCAAAAAAGAGCTAAATTTTTCGAAATTTTTAGTTTTTTTTGTTTAGTCCCGAGTAAGCAATGCATATCTTTGTTCGGTTTTTTTTATAGTCATTGATGTTGTATACCGTATGTTTAGTAGGTTAGTTGTTTCACCCGATATTATATTTTTCACAAGCCATAGTGAATGATGAGCTAAAATATAAAGCTATACCCCTTTGGATTAGTGATAGTTGATTATCTTATAAGTCATGTGCTTAGTGCTAACGTATATATCGTGACGATTATGATAGTTTGTGTTTAGATCCAAAGTATGTTATACTGTGAATATCTTAGGTTTGAATGTGATAAGTAAAGCGTAACTATTGTGCATTGAAAAAAAAAAGAGTTGAATTTAATAGAATTAATTGTGTGTGTCGGAAGCTGGTCGATGATTTGAGTGCGGTAGGTCATATCTCGAATGTCCTATACCACTATGATGACCAAAAGCTCACGACATCGGAAAGAAGTCGCCTTATGATTTGAGTAAGGTAGGGTATATCTCGAATATCCTATTCTGCTATGACGGGCAAGAGCTCATTCTGATGTGTGTTGAAAAAAAGAGAAAAAAAAAAAGAGTTAGATAGGTATTAATGTATTCGATCTCACCTCATGACACTTGCAAGATAGTCGATTTTGGCAATGAGTTCGGATATGTTAGTATTCTATGAAAAAAATAATAAAAAATAAATAGAACATGGGGGAAAGGCTTAGTTATCGTATACCTTATCCCCAGTATAAACTGACAGATATGCTGTAGGGATTATCCTCTGAGTATATCAGAAAGGTCCTAGATACATTCTATTATCCTTTTCGGGATATGTCACGTTTTGTAGGGTGCATCTTATAAGTATCATTTATTACTAGCTTGAGGGGGGTATTAGCTAGTTTGCTTTGAATTTTTCAAGTTTGGACTTAGTGGAAGTTTTCTATGGCTATGCACACACACCAGGGTGAACCTCTGATTTATTGAATATATGCTATATTTGCTGAGGTGTCTATCTTTTCTCTAGCCTTGATTCTTGTTTTGTTTTGCTCGGGACGAGCAAAAGCTAAGTGTGGGGGAGTTGTTAAGGGTGATTTTATACGATTTCTAATGATACATTTTATAATGATTTCCTCCACATTTATATAATTTGCATAGAAAATGAGCTTTTAATCGATTTATTGAGCAAGTGAGGTTTTAAACGGTTTAATTGCAAAAGTGGTTGATTTATGTGTTTTATCGGTGGTTTTATATGTGATTACACTTTGCAATGTTTTGGATGTCTTGTAGATACATATTTTCGATCTAAAAGATGATTAAAAGATGATAAGGTTTGGATTTTGAGCACTTATATATCGATTCGAGTCATTAGTTCCTATGTTTCATCTAAATATGTTAGTAGTAGTTATTATATAAAATATTGTATTTTTATCGTGTTTTTACTAGTTTTTGTACCGGTTTAAGAACCGGAGTGTCGTGTCGGTTTACGTTTGGTATTTTGGTGGTTCATTGCGGGATTATACATTGACCAAGATTCCACGTAACGACATGTTTTGAGTCTAAAAGATGTGTTTAGAGGGTTAGAAGAAGGTGCCACAAGCTTTTCGAGTTCAAAAGTCGTTTTTTTTCCGAGTACTTAAATCGTTACATATTTTCGACGGAGATTTGACCTATCTTAGAGGCATTTTCAGGGGATGACTTCTTAATGAAAGTTGTAGATCTTCACATAAGCTTTCCAACGCACTTTGAATCACGTAAATTGGAGTTCTACAACTCAAGTTATGGTCAAAGTGGCTAATCGATTCATATCGGTAAAATGTCGTAAACGACACGTAATGGAAATGGCTCATCAAAACGACATTTTCTGAAGAAGTTTCCTTAATAAAAGTTGTATATCTTCAAGAAAGCTTTCCAATGGATTTTGAATCAAGTCAATCGGACTTCTATAACTCAAATGGTGGTCAAGTGGCTAATTGATTCAATTTAAGTAAAAATGTCGCAAAAAACGCTCGGAGGAACACGAGGTACTCAAGAAGACGTTTTCTGAAGAAGAGTCCTTCATGAAAGTTGTAGAGTTTCTCGAGACCGTAATTTTGGCATTTCGTTTGCAATTTTTGGAGGTCTACAACTCAAGATATGAATTTTAAGTTTTAATCCAATATATGTCAAATCATCCAAGATTGGGTAGAATCAGTTAGGATTTGCAATAATGACACCGGATCGATCCGGCCCTTTCCCGGATCGATCCGGCCTTGGCAAATTTCCCTATAAATAGGCTTAACTTCATCAGGATGAACTGCCCTGCTTCTTTCGGCCAATTTTCTTTTACTTTCTTGCTCTTATTTTTTTTCTTTGTTGTAGTACTAGAATATATATATATACATATCTAATTTCTTTTCTTTTGCATTTTATTTTTCTTGTCTTCTTTATTTTTATTTTTTCTTTATAGTATCTAGATATATATATATATATAGCTATCTAGCTATCTATCTATATATATATTTATAGATTTATATATATTAACTATATGTGTAGCTAAATATATATATCTATATATCTCTATACGTATATATCTATATCTATATCTATATATCTATGTACCAAAATATATATACTATCTTATATATAAATTCTCGGAGAATACGGCCTATGAATCAACACTTGAAATATGAAACGATTTCAAGCAATCATAATCGATGATGAGAGGCTAAAGACGCGTTGGAACAAGCCTTGTGAAGCCGATTCTTAGCACATCTCGATTTCGAATTTGGATTATCTTGTAAGTTTTAATAAAAGTTGTATCTTTATTATGCTTTATTCGTTTTTATGCAATTATATCGAGAGATCGTTGCATATTTGATGTTTAACGTTTGACGAGAGTCGTTGTTAAACTTAGATCACCGTAGTAAAGATTAGATTTTTAACCTAAAAATAACGAGAGTTGTTAGGTTGAATATCTAGATTGCGGAATTGAGAGATTTCACACATTTGTTATGAAAGCGTTAATCTTTAAAATCGAAAGATAAAAGATTGATAGGCGAACTTTTCTAAGAGATTAGGAGTTCATACCTTCGATAGGTGAATCACAATTTTCGTTAAATCACTACAAGATAATCCAGAGAAGAAATTGAGTGTTGTGGAATCGGTGGATCATTGCTTGTTCGTTGTTAAATTCATTGAAAAGAAATCGTTGTGCTGTCTTGCTTTCGTCTTCATCGTAGTAATCGTAGAAATTGTAGTTTTAGTTAAAAAGTAGAAATAACTTAGTTCGTAACTATCTTTCCTGGCTTTAGATCTTTGATCTTCATCGATTTACTTTTGTTGTTTTCGCTTTTAGTTTTTATTTCTCGTGACACTTTTCAAAAATTAAGAACTAGACCAACCTCGATTCCTCATGGATCGACTCCGGTATTAACCTCTATACTACGATCCCTGCACTTGGGGTAAACCGGATTTATTTATTACTTGTTTGTTTTGCTTTGCTATAAAATCCGAGACAATCAGGCAGGGTCTTTGGGCAAGAGATTATGTGCTTATCAATGATGTGTAAGGATTTTTTTTTATTTTAAAGTTGTTGTCTTGTTACATTCTGCATTCTTATATCCACATCACATACCACAGAGCAATATATATAGCATGAATGTGATAGACACATAACAATCCTTCCATTCCAGCTTTAAGACCATCACATTAATCTTTATGCTAGATACTGTAATAACTTTGATGACACATTGCATCTTTTATTCAATGCTTGTTAATTGTTATGGTGCTGCTCATAATACTTTAGTGAATTTATAATAGCAAGCAGCCAATCATCTTGACAACATGGAAATACGGACCGGAGCCTGTGAGCATTGAGCTTGATCACAACATGCACAATCCTCCACTTCTAATTGCAGAACGCCTGAAGATAACAACTTTTAATGGTAACACTTTATGATTCAATTATGTGTTGAATCTATATTGCTAGAAAAGATGAAGGATACATAACAGCTACGTGAGAAGAGAAAGGAAAAGTTTGCATGACATATGAAAAAAAAGACACACAGGTTATTCAAAATGATTGTCACCTTTGCTGTGTCTTTTTATAAAGTAGATAGGGTACCCTTGCTGCATTAAAATCAGTTTGCATTATGGTATTTAACATGGTAGATACAACACCATTGGAACATTACACACGATACAGTATTGCTTACATCCTCTTTTAAGAAAATGCCTATGAAAATGTTGTTAGGTTTCTTATAACATGCATACTGTTTTTTTTAGGGATTTCTTTATCCACCAAACAGTCTACAAGTTTCCTTCTTGATCCTCCGGTATCAGAGGCTGCTGCATTGAAACAATGGTATGGTTGCTGTAAATATTTCCATTAGAATTGTTAAATCCTGCTTTTTGGATATATTTTGTTAAAGTAACTTCCTTTTGGATATATTTTGTTCCATATATATGATATGAAGTTAAATCCTACTTTTGTTAAATCCTGCTTTTTGGATATATTTCCATTAGAATTGTTAGATCCTACTTTTGTTAAATTCTAATGGTATGCTTTTTGGTACGTTTCAATCTGTTGCTAATCCAACAATGAGAGATAATTACTGATCGATAATATTTTTAGGTACAAAAACAATGTTGATGAAATTCTTACACTTATCAATGAGAGAAAATACAAGGATCCTACAATGTTCTTGGAAACACCGCAGCGTGCAGACCTCATACCTATTAATTTGGCGTTCCAGTCCATTGATACGGTAAATTTGTTTTCCTTGGAAATTCTCTGCATCTTTTATTGTTTTTATTATTGCAGCTATTCAAATAATTCATTGGACTTCATTGCAGATCAAGACTTGCTGGGTGGAGGGGAAGATCTCCCTTATTCCAGGCCAAAAAAGTTTCTGGTTTCCTTCTTGTTCCAGCTGTAACAGGTTTTTAAATGCAGAAGACGGTTCGGAAGAATGGTGCATTTCCTGTCAAGAAAATATGATTGTTAAGTATAGGTAGGTCAACACAAAAAATATTACAGCATTAATTTTACACATTCTTGGAATTCGCTTATATGTAAAACTGCTCTGTGTTATTGTTAAACAGGTGCCACTTTGATGTGCGGCTACATGATGAATCAGGTGCGCTTCCAGCTGATCTATACACACCCGATGCTGAAGTCTTGCTTGGTTGTAGTGCTGCGGAGCTCGATGAAAAGAACTTGCCGGTCAGTTAATTTCACTGTTTAATTTATTCCCTTCCACGTTCACTAATATATACCAGCTGTATAATATAATATGTAATATCATAAGACATTCAATCATGGTACTATGTGTTTTACTTAGAAATACAGGTGCTGTTTTATATATACAATCATTTTATGCATCACAACACTTTTACTGTCAGCTGTCCATAATGCATGATCGTTATTTGATTCAATATGCATTAACTATTAAGGGCTGGTTTCATCATTAATGCTGTAAAATTGCATTCGATTCGGTTTCTTCACAACCGTGAATCATTTCAGTTGGTTTGCGTATGTTGGTTTACTATTGCTCATTAACATGTTTCTTCAAATGATGTTGCTGGCAGCTGTTTAAATGTCCTAAAAAGGTGTTAACTTATGTTCTGTTGTAATCAGAGCCCCAACCAGGTCTCCTTTAGGTTGTGATATACTAAGTAAGGTACACGGAAATTAGGCACAATAGCATAGCCATGGAAAAACATCTAAAAAAAGAAGATGAAATGTTTGTAAATGGGAAAAGGAGGAATTGTGAAAATGACGCTAATGGCACAAGATTGTATCATTTAGTATAAAAAGTTTTAGCTTTTTAGAATCATGCAATCTATTTGTTGTAGTTGTGAGGAGGGTTTTACAGTTGCTTTAATCTTCTTTTTGTCCTTGTAATTTTTGTGACCTCATGTTTCTGAATGATATGTGTTCATGCATGTGACTGTGAACGGATCGTATGTTCATTCAGAGCTCATTAATATGTTTCTTCAAATGATGTTGCTGGCAGCTGTTTAAATGTCTTGAAATAGTGTTAACTTTTGTTCTGTTGTAGTCATTTGCTTTCTTCTCCGTTATGTGTTCTGGTAGTATGATGTTCTGAGGATTACTTCATGCTTATATTAATGTTACAGTTGCCATTCCTTGAGGCAAAAATAAAAGCTGCTGTTGAAGATAAACATGTGGTGTGCTTCATCAAACTTTATGACAGACTTGTCCGGGGTGTTAATGTAAGAACATTTCCAATTGTGAAGCTTTATGCATATGAGGATTTGTACCCTGCAAAGAAGGTTGTTCCAATTGAAACCAATGATGGCCCTTCAGCAGTTATTGCTGATACTGTACAACTTGATGAGGCACTGGAAAAAGAAATGACTATGCAAGTTAATTTCTTCACACCAACTACCAAAAGAGTTCTAGATGAAGTTTCTGCTGAAATGGTAATGATATCCAAACAAAATCAACCAACAGGTTCTAAGAGAAGTTTGTTCTTAGAAAATGCAGCCAGCGCACAAGTAAATGCAGCAGAACCAACCTCAGCAAATGTTGTTTGGAACACACATGAAGACAACGATTCTAATGTTGTTGCCATCGAGAGTAAGAGTCCTATTAAAAAGAACAGGAATAGAGAGAAAATTGACTAGCCATCAATGATACGATGGTTGTTCAATGATTATGTTTTGCTTTCACCCAAGAAATTCTAGATATCTTTTGTTTTGTATATGGAGAAACTGTTACCGTGTATTGTTAATCATTAATCGACAAATCTTTGTCTGTTTAATGCATAACAATATACATGGTATATTAAGTCCTCTTGCCCCAAAAACAAGTTGTTTATTATAGGCTACTTTTGATTATGCATATAGAAGATAGCTTTTGGTGAAACATAAGCCAGAAGTGTTGGCTTCTAATATGGTTTGCTATCTTCTTAGCTATAAATATATGTATTGATGGTTTAGTACACGGCTAGGTTTTCTAATATGCCGTTGCTTTACTGTTATATGTAATGATGTAAGGCAAATTCTACAGGATATGGAATCCCTGTTTTAATTATGTATTAGGTACAAGTAATGTTGTATTTGTAAGATAAAAAAATGTATTTGTAATATAATATATTTCAGAGTCAGCTTTTGTTATCATTTTAGTCTTCTATAATTATTACATTTGTTGATTCACTTTTGATTTTCGCATTACACTAATTATAAAAGAAAACCAAGATTAATAGTACGGAAAGACGACGCTTCTCCTCCTAGTATATACTTATTTATAATAACCACTTGGGAAACTCCAAAGGGGGTGTCCTTGTTTTTTTTTTTTTTTTTTCTGTTCATTGGTGGCGTGTGAAAAAAATGTTTTTTTTTTTTTTATCTTTATCATTTAGTGGCGTGAAAAAATTTTTTTTTTTTTTTTTTTTTTTTTTTTTGCTAGGGTTTGAGTTAAATTGTTCCATTTAGAGACTCAATTGTATTTTTAATCTACACATTAGCTTTAATTTATTCTTAATCTTATTATGTGTGTTGTCTTAAGATGTATCCGATTCCAATTTAATTACATTTGGAAAATGTCAAAGAAGCACAATTATGTATCCCCCATTTCATATCCAACGAGTGTGTACAAGCCGCGCGTTGTGCGGCCTTCCCATCTAGTATCTAATATAGAAAGGAAGGTCTTTAACCTCTTCTTGACACTTGTATTTTTCTGATTGGCTCTTTTTTTACTGTTTATCTTTCGGTCCAGCTCAAAAAAAAAATTAAATGGCTTTTAATGATCAGCCCATTTGTATCGAACTGAGATCGTCTGCTGTAAAAGGGCCGCTGCTGTGAAGTAAAACGGCGTCGTTTCAATGCAAAGCAACGCCGTTTTGCTATGTTAGTTTTTTTTCTTTTTAAATTCGCGACCAAAACTACGTCGGATAGCCTCGAAACGATGTCGTTTCGACATCACAACAGCCTCTGCTGTGCTTGACCTACGGCAGAGGATCCGACCTCATTTGTATCTCTGCTATAACAGAGTATTTTGAAACCCTATCCTTCTCAATGATTTTTGTCTCCAAGCCGTCGTCTTCATAAACCGAAAAAATCTTCTGCAAAAATTGCGGCCGAACATCAGCAAAGTATGGGGAAAAATATCGTTTATGGAATCGAACAATGGTACGGAAGAAAGCTTCTTCAGTTGATTTTTTTTTAGTGGAACCTTCGTTCAATTGATGGAATAAAAAAATATTCCGCCTTTTCATTATCCGAGACGCAGCCTCCATCTCGATGATTGATGATTTTCATCATCCAACAGCTCAATGGAATTTGCGTCCTCTCACCTGCTACCCTGTTGTACTAGGGTTTCAAATCATGGTCAATTCCTAGCCACCGATGAGGCGGTCCAACGGATTGTTTGGTGGATTATAGCATGAAGACGATTCTTTTGTCAGGGTGGTCTAATCAGAGCATCGATGAAACGAGAATCAATGATCTAGGTGGAACAAAGGTTTACACAATGAACCTTTGGAAGATTCAAGTTGAATCTCAGTCCTCGAGGTATATTGTACATTGCTTTTAAACTCTTTATATTCTCGGCTTGATAAAGGTTTGCCATAACACATCTAACATTTGCTTATTCCTCACAGCAAAGAAAACAAAAAGTCCTCGCTGCAACTACTCGAATTTGAGCACCTCATTTACTGCCCTTTTCATCGGAAGGTATAACTCTTAGCTTTTATGTAATTTATTGGACTTCATGTTCCTTTTGCTGCGTTTTAAAAGCTTCTTACATGCCTTAAGGATACTTTTATACCATGTACTGCTTTTTATCCCTGTTGGAAAAATGGTTTGCATGTTCATTTCCTGTATTTTCTTATAAGCTTGTCCCCTACATTCTAAAAGCTTGTTTTTTTATTTATTTATTTTCTTCTCTATCATTGTTTGGTTTCTTGATGGTTCTTATGTTGGTACATGGTTCTAGCCAATGTTTGCTTTGGAACCTGGTAACCAGAAGATTGACGGTTTCTTTTTCCGGTTTTGTCTTAGTAGGTGTTCATGGAGTGGTAGACTTGTTTACGCTGTTCTAGGAATGTCTTCTACAATATTATCTTCCCATTTTAATCACGTATACATAATTATCTTCCTATTTTACTCTTGTGCGTTTGATTAGAATTGCTAAAATACCATGTGTCTTTAGCTAAGAACTACTGTTGTTATCTGTATGGTGAGAGTTTATAGAATTTGTGATGTTTCCTTGGTAAGTGTTTTCGGTTGAGACATTGTAGGTAAAATGGTATTCAAATGCATTATCTATCTATCTTAGAATTTAGGTTAGTGCTTTTTAGGCTTAGTCCAATGTTTTCGGTTAAGACATTCCAATGTTTTCGGTTGAGACATTCCAATGTTTTAGGTTAGTGCTTTTTAGCCTTAATCCAATGTTTTCGGTTGAGACATTGGTTAGTGCTTTCAACCCCTTCCTTCCACGTACCCAGCTGTGAGTTTAGTTTTATTTCAGAGAGAGAAATTCGTTCCGCAAAAAAATAATCCTTACAACTATTCTCGGCCCATCGGCCCAGTCCAGTAAAATTAGTCATTATGTTAATTTACACTCCTCCCGTATAAAAACGTAAAAACCCTAAACATATTGATTCTTGTCGAAATTTTTTACCTGCCGTTGTCGACAACCATACAAGAGCCGTAATAGCCAAAGCAACCCCATATGGTAAGAAATCCATCAACATCTTACTTCTTCCAATGATTTCCATTTTGAGTTTTGGGTTTAGTAGTGCTGCTTTTATTTCTTCTGTTTATTTGAGATTTGATTGGAATAGTGTGCTTTTTAGCCTTATTTCTTCTGTTTATTTGAGATTCGATTGGTATAAGTGTGCTTTTTAGCCATGAAAATGAGCTAACAATGAGAATTTCCCAACAAATTATATTGCAGTGAGGAATGTTCGACAGCTGCAAGCATAAAGAGTCATCAGTCCTACATATAATCGCCACTATTCTCTTCTCTTCTCTCTGCAACTAATCGGCGGGTAATCGGTGAGAATTCCTCATTATCTCGGGTGATTCTTTATAATTTTTTTTTTTACCATTATTTAAGCTTTTTTGCTTTTTGGTTATCTCTATTACTATTTTACATTTGTCAAGTTTGTGCAGATATTCGCTGCTTGGTTTCCTTATCTTTCGTTGTCTTGACCCTTTTCTTATTGAGGTCGTAGGGTTTCTACTTGAATGTTGCTCGACTTTGTTTTCTTATTCTGCTTTCTTATAATTTTTTAACAGATGTTCAAGAGCTTATTGTGACACCTGGTGAGTATTTAATCGTTTATTGTTTCTTTTTCTCTACATTGTTTGTTTTCCTTGGGAATTTCGATTTTCATGGTGGCAGTATTACACTGCTTTTATTTATTTCCCTTTGTATTTATTATTCTTTGATTAATACTTCAAAATTCATTGGAATAGAACTTTTGAGTGTTTTTTTACTGCTGTGAAGATGAACTAACAATGTAATTATTTGTATTCCTATCTTAGGTGCAGGTTTAGGTATACACTTCAATGACTATTGTGACTATCTTAGGTATGCATTATTTCTTATATTCTTGGCTATTGAAATATACATTGATGTATGCATAAAATTAGTATGGTATGTGTCTATTGATTGTATTATTTTCTGACGGATGTAGCATGTCGCCGTGACATGTATTCCTGTAGACATAATATGATACATTTATTGTTTCCATTACTTTGAAGGGTGCAAATGTGAATATTCAGAATCCTAATCTTAAATTTTTGCGTCCTATCGACCCCAACTTATGAGCTCTTTTATCACCATTCTTATCAGTATAAAATTGTCTTGAATTACATGTAGAAGATTTACTATTTCTTGCATGTCTTGACTGTAATTTTAGTTTTGTACCGTTTGAGGGTGTTTGAGCAGACATCCTCAGTAAAGAATTGTTAAGACATAGGCCGTCTCAAAGTTAATATTGTCAGCCTTAGGCTTCATGCTTGTGTTGTGTACCATCTTATGGATGCACCACACAGCCAAGATACACAATCAGCATCACCTCTTAGAGTTTTATAAGATGCAAAGTGCACCAAATAGTGGAGCTAGATTTGTTCTTATTCCCTGTTTCTGTTGGTAGAGAAGTTAAGCTGAGGCGGAAGACCATGCTGAATGCTTTATGGGGTTTCCTTTTGTGTGATTAAAAGTTTAATGAAGAATGTTCCGAAATCTTGAACCATTCTATTTGTATATCGTTGATATGGTGGAAGTTGCATCAAATTATCAATTAACGAAATGTTCCCATAAGCTGCTGCATTTTGTCGTGCAGATCGTTTTTCAACGGCGCTCCAAAAACCTTTTAGGCCAATGGGAAGACCTTAAACCAACAGTATGAGAGGTAGCAACCAAGGGCAATGGGCCCTTTATAGCCATTTTTGTTTATGATTACCTTTTTCTTCGAAAAACCTATTACGAGATGTTATGGAGGTGAAAGATTGCTTCCTGGCTGTTTTGGGAATCTTCTCTCTCAAAAGTGACAAGGCTGTCAATCAAGAACAAAGAAGGAACGACTAGTACTGCACCAAAGAGACGCCGCCTACTAAAGGGCGACGAAGGCACGGATCCAGATTCAACTTTCAATGATTTGCTTGCCGATTGCGAGGCACACACCGGCTGCATTCCGACCCCTCCGGGCGTACATCCCGAAGAATGTCCCCCTCGTTGCAACGAGTGCCTTCACGATAACGCTGGTACATTCTGTTCCATTGCCCCTCATGATGATGATGATGATGATGATGATGATATTCCCATTTATTTGGAGCCGATTTTCGGGCAGGAGACTGATTGTGAGGCAATCACTGGCTGTATTCTGAATGTGAAAGATGAACTTTCAAATTGTCCCATCAAGTTTTGTGGCGGTTGCGTACTAGATGAAGAGGATGAAAATATAACCTATTGCCTCCCCAAAGAATTTATCGAATAAAATTTAAATAATCTTTCATACCACAAAACAGAACAATGAAAAGTATTTGTAAACAGAATTTGTCCACACAAATGATTCAAAATCATACAATCTTGTTTATAATAAACAAAAAATTATTATCAATCATTGGATTAAAGTTATGTGTCTTTTTATACGGATAAAATCCTTGAATTAATATCATTCTCCATACGAGTAATGTCTAAGTCTGTTGTCTTCTTTTTTTTTTTTTTTTTTTTTTTTTTAAGAGGGGGAATGGGAGATACTAGTTACCTTTGCTTTTTTAATACTAAAGCTTGGTGTATTTGTGATACTTAAATAAATGAGGGTTTTTATTACAATGTTTTTTCGTATAGAACATGTTTTATCGATCCCAAAAAGAACCTATTTTATCATAAGCAAATTACAAGGGGATATTCGTATTCGGGACGTTTTCGTGTGCACTGTTCTGTTGGATTCGTGATACGTGCGTAAGAAGACAAATTAGTATTAGTATTTGTCTTCATGCATTATGTCTCACACACCCAAAAGCGCGCACACAGCAGAGAAAAATCTTGAGTAAAATTTTCCAATTACAATGCACATGACTTACTATCACTAAATGTCTTTTTTTAGCGGCAAATTTAATTTTATAAAAAACACTAAATGTTTCTTTTTTTAACGCCAAAAGTCTATTTATGAGGGAATGGGCCAGAAAGACAAGAAATATCATAAATAAAGATGGAATAACAACTTTCATTTTGTGTGATAAAAAACGACAATTTTATAATAAATGAACCGAAATACCATTTTTTTGTAAATCTTGGAGTAATTGCTGACATGGAGTAAATCTTTTAACATGATGCCATAAAACGTGGAAAGAACAGAAAATCAGAAATGACATTTATTTAACCTTTTGAAAATAATAAAAAATCAAAAAATTAGTTCATAATATCTTTCCCACACATGTATTAATAGTCTTTGACTAATTAACTCCTCATTGACATCGTGACCTTGATACGGAGCTGGAGCTGCTAACTATGATGAATGCGTTAACTATGGATATGATGCTGGAAATAGTTCACCCGGGTCGGTAGAGTTGTTCCATAGCGCTGTTACCGACAGCCCTCGTGCATCATCTCCTCTTCCTTTTGCTCATTGTCATACGCGCAAGAGCAAATCTATCAATTCACAATTCCGAATACCCCCCCCCCACAAACCTCTTCAAACTCCGATTCGTAGTTTTCATGAGCTTGGGTAAGCGAGTGAGTGTATCGATCTCTAACGAGTGGCTTCTGGGGCCCAAGTTGCATAACGTAAGTCGGGATCTCTTGCAGCATGCATTTAATGAGGATTTCCTTGCCTGCTGAAGATAGGAGTGAAATGGAAAGAAGAAGAAAAAAAATTAAAATAATAATATAGTAACATTAAAAAAAGTAGTAACAAATCAATAAAATATATGCAGTTACGGCAGAAAAATGTAGTAAATTGATAAATAAAATAAAAAAATGTAGTTGCAGCTAAAAAACGTAGTAACACATGATAAGAAATAATAACAATCAAGGAAATATATGTAGTTACAGGAAAAAAAATTGTAGTAATACTTGAAAAAGAAAATGTAGCATCCAATAAAATAGATGTAATTACAGGAAAAAAAATATAGTAACACTGAAAAAAAAAATTAGTAACAACCAATAACATAAATATAGTTACGGCAAAAAAATGTAGTAATACTGATATTGATCGGAAAATATAGGTGGATTAATTTTTGTGTAGTTGATTGAAATAATTTTCGCTTGTCAAAAAGATGGATTTTTGCGTAATTTTTGCGTAATAGATAGATTAATCCGTTTGTCAAAATTGTATTATTCCTTAAATTCAAGAATATGTAGTGATAATGCTTCCCTAAAATAGTGGAAAATGGATTGACAGTTAAAATATTAATTGCTTCCTTTAAAAAGAACATTTTTTAAATTATATTATGTATCACAATTGGCTCTGAAGAAGTAAAATATTATAAAATGAGGGTATTTAGGAAAAAACGGGTAATTAGTGTTACCATTTATAAATTGGTATTCAGAGCCGACTAACAGACGGAACTACCAACTACCAGACGGAAGTTACGCTGGTAGGGGTCCATAAGAGACGGTGTAAGGGCACCGTAAAAAAACTGTGTAAGGGTCGCCTCTAGTCACGAACAAATTCATGCATTAGTTCAGGAGGTGGGTATGGAACATTCCAGAGTTGTCTCTAATTCTACCTGAGAATGGAATGGATACATACAAGAAGCTACACGATGATATGGATTATACATTTTAAATATAAAACATTAAAAATAGAGATATTTAAAGTTTTTTTTCTTTATTTTTTTAAAACTATAATCTATTGTTGTGACGCTCCCTCGTTATCCAGAAAATGAACGTTCGACACATGACACGTATGTCTCATGTTATATCAGAAAACGTGGGAAAAAAGACTTGAAAAACTAACACTTGAGATTCTTCCATTAACAAACACAACATATTACAATTACTGTTAGACTCAATCATAGATATGTGGTAAGGTAGGGTGGTGGGGTCGGGTTAGGTATAATGGGTGGTGAGAAATGGTAGGGTGGATGGTGGGGTAAGTTTGGATATGGTAGATTGGATGTATGAATGGGGTAGGATATGATACGGTACGGTAGTGTGAGGTAGGGTAGGTTAAGATGGGGTGGTGTAAGGTAGAATAGTAAGGTCTACTGTTATGTAAGAGAGTGGAGAGATAGGTTTTGGTTGGAGGGTAAGTCGGGAGGAGAGGTAGGGTATGGTGGTGAGGTGTGGTACTGTAGGGTGGGGTGAAGTGTGTGATGGTAGGGTGTGGGGAAATTAGGGGTTGAGTGGCGTATTGTTAGGTAGGATAAGGTAATTAAGGTAGGGTGGTAAGGTAATATGGATTAGGGTAGGGTCGGATGGTAAGGTAAGGTAAGGTATGGTGAGGTAAGGTTGGGTAAGTGTGTGGTGGGGTAAGTAGGGTGGCTCCGATGAGGGATGAGTGCCAGTTGTGGCTCAAAATTCACCATAAAGATATCTAAGTGTACTCAGAGTGATGCAATAATTAATATAATTGTTGTTAATTACATCTATAATCACTAAAATGGAGTACATCATTAAACATCAACAATTAAACATGAAATGATGATTAAACTAGAGAAAATTGCAAAATTGTTCCCATAACTTTAGGATTGTGTCGATTTTGGTCCCATATGTTTCTAATATACCAATTTAGTCCCATAACTTTTAAAAACGTATCAATTTCAAGACTAATTTCAACTCCGGCAAAATCTGCTTGAAAATTTTGGGATTTTCCGGCCACTTGACATGTTGGCGTTGAGGGGCATTTGATGACGTAGCAAAACAGCCACATAGGATGAATTTTTTCCTAAAACACGCGCTTACTCATCCCCTAAATCATACATCAAACTCACGATCCTTATTCCCAAAAAAAAAAAAGTTCGACTACAACAGAAAAATTGAAAGAGACGACGGGAGATGGTGATACAAAGACAAAAGGGAAAATGTATTTCATGTATATTTTTTCTTATTATTACTCAACTTGTTTGAATCTGCTGATTTGAGAATGTCTGCGATTTTTTTTAGACCCTTCAATTTTTATTTTTTTGAGCAGCAGGTGAAACATTTTATTGAAGGCTTTGAAGCAGACACATCATCATGAAGCAGACATAGCATCGTAAGTATGCTGTATGATTTAGGGAATCATTATGCGTGTGTTTTAGGTATAAAAAAATCATCCAATGTGGTAGTTTTTCCACGTCACCAAACGCCACTCAACGCCAACTTATCAAGTGGCCGGAAAATCCCAATTTTTCCAACCAGATTTCGCCGGAGTTGAGATTAGTCCTGAAATTGATACGTTTTTCAAAGTTATGGGACTAAATTGGTACATTAGAAACATATGGGACCAAAATGGACACCACCCTAGAGTTTGTTAGAAGGCAATGACTTCTAGATTATTCTACAACTAGTACATTGGAAAAATCTAGAAATTATTTCCTTAGAGAATAGTCTAGAACTCTAAAAAAATACTTAGATAAATATCTAATGCACACTTTGCCTAGAAAGATCTAGTGTGCATATTCTCTAGAAGGATCTACCACTTTTTCTAGGATATTCTTACCTTCCCTATAAATCGGAGTTGTAACTTAGGCCAACAACACAACACAATACACACAAGTTGTGAAGTGAGTCTCCCACATCAAACACTTTCTAGTTGCTCTCTTCTTGTATTTTTCAAGTGTCCCATTTGTTGTATATTTTGTGTATCAATAAAATATCAAGTTCTATATTCCAAGTGTTTGGACCTACCGCTTACAACACAACAAGTGGTATCGGAGCCTTGTCGATTGGGCGTAGTTTTTTGTGGTGGTGATATTTGGTCGGGACCAACGACGTCGCTACTCTCTGCCGGAGTAAAAGGTCGGAGGATATTATTCACCGTTTGAGAAGAATCACTCAACGATTCTTGTTCGTGCGCAGTCCGGGACTGTGGAGCTGTTTGGTCTGGGACCTAGCTTACTTAGTGTTTGACAGTGCAACAAAACTAAGTCACGATGGCGGATTTTTCGGTGAGTAATATTAAAAAATTAAATAATCACAATTATAGCACATGGCAATCGTGTATGGTGTCATACCTAGAGAGCCAAGATTTGTTGGAGTATGTCACCGGAAGTGACGCAACGCCGCCCGCTTCAACGGATGCCACGGCTTTGCGTAAATGGAAGGTGAAAGTCGCGAAAGCCATGTTTGCTATAAAGACATCAATCGAAGATGAGATGATTGAGCATATCCGGAAAGCCACTACGCTTGAAGGAAGCATGGGACACGTTGGCTAGTCGTTTTCGAGGAAGAACATTTCACGCCGCAAATACCAGAGAATGAGTTGATGTCGCCACCCAGGAAATTTATCAATCGAGATTATTTCACCAAGGTAAAATCTCTGTGTTATGAGATTTCCGAATTAGATCCGGAGTCCAAAATTGGTGAGTCTCGGATGAGAAGAATATTGATACACGGCTTAAAACCCGAGTATCGAAGTTTCACAACGGCAATACAAGGTTGGGCCACACAACCAACCATTGATGAGCTGGAAAATTTATTAGCGGACCAGGAGTCGCTGGCTAAGCAAATGGCAGGCGTAGTGATAAAATCGGAAGAAGAGGCACTATATGCAAGTCAAGCAAGAGGAAAATCAAACAGATATAACAATAAAGGATTCAAAAGACAATATGATGGAAAACAACAAAAGGACGAAGGACGGAGTTACCAAAGAGGGAGCTGAAGAGAAGAGACATGATAATAAGAAAAGTAATGATAGACCTCAAGGAGGAGACAAACGCTTTCACAAGCAACAAAATGCTTGCTTCAATTGTGGCAAAAAGGGTCATTTTGCAAGAGATTGTAGATTCAAGAAGAGACAAGTTGAAGGAAACGCCGCCACTTCAGATACCCGAGATGATCAAAGTGAAACAGAGTGGGATGTCCACGCATCTTTCTCGTGGTTGAAGTCCGAGCAAGAAAATATTGACACTACTACTGGTGAAAAAAAGAAGACCAAGTAACTTGTGCAAAGAACTATGACAAGTGATATTGGGCGTGTTAACTTTCACAACTGTGGATCGTTGACTCGTGAGTGAGGCAATCATATGACCGGTGATAAAGAAAGACTTCAAAGTATGATGAGAATACAAAGGAGGTCGTGTTGTCGTAACGGCGGATAACACTAAGCTTCCAATTAGACACATTGGAGAAACAGTGATCACGCCAAGCTCAAATTCTCAGCCAGTGATACTGCAAAATGTGATGCATGTTGATGGAATGAAGAAAAATCTCTTGTCGATATCACAACTCACGAGTCGTAATTATGTATTGTTCACCACACAAGATGTGAAGGTTTATCGTGATCTTAGAGTCGTTGGGACTCCAATCCTAGAAGGTGAAAAGAAGGAGTTAGTATATATTGATTGATCAAGAAGCGACATATATAGAGAAAACCAGAAAAATGACACGGTGATCTATGGCATGCACGTGCTGGGACATGCCGCTTATAAGAGACTTAAGGTCATGATGAAAGAGTCTATGCTCAAAGGACTTCCTAAGTTGGAATGTCGGGACGACACGGTTTGCGCCGGATGCCAATATGGAAAAGCGCATCAACTCCCATATAAGGAGTCGAGATACCGAGCAAAGGCGCCACTTGAGTTGATTCATTCAGATGTTTTGGACCAAGAAAGCAACAAATCAATTGGAGGTGCAAAGTATATGATCACCTTCATTGACGATTTCTCAAGATATACGTGGGTGGATTTCATGAAGGAGAAATCTCAAGCTTTGGAGAAATTCAAGGAATTCAAATGTAAAGTCGAAGCAAAATTTCCGAGAGAGTCCGTTGTCTCCGCACGAGATAATGGAGGTGAGTATACATTCAACGAGTTCTCGGAATATCTAAAGCAAAATAATATTCACCGGCAGTTGACTTGTCCGAGAACGCCGCAACAAAACGGGGTAGCTGAAAGAAAGAATCGACATTTAGCTGAGACATGTCGGAGTATGATACATGCAAAGAATGTCCCAACCCGTTTTTAAGCGTAATGTATGAAGACTGCAGCCCATGTGATCAATCGGCTACCACAAGCAAAGCTTGGATTCATCTCACCATATCAGAAACTCAAAAGAGAGAAACCAACTGTAAGTCATTTCAAAGTATTTGGCTATGTCTGTTACGTATTCGTCCCAGATGAGCTACGAAGCAAATTTGACAAGAAAGCAATCAGATGCATCTTCTTGGGATACGATGAGGAAAGAAAAGGATGGAAGTGTTGTGACCCAAGAACGAATCGATGTATAGTGTCAAGAAATGTTGTATTCGATGAAGCATCTTCTTGGTGGTCATCTCAAGATGAGGAGCTTCCTGACTCACCTATTCTAGAAGAGAAAATAAGAGAAAAGACCGGAGAAGAGTTATGCACTCAAAAGTAAATGATGATGGCCAAGAGAAATCGGCAAAGAACTCAAGAGATGGAATATAGCGATGATCGAAAGTCCAACACCGGAGATGGAGGAAGTTGATCATCATGAACAACAACTTAGGAGATCATCTCGACAGAGAAAACCAAATCCTAAGTATGCTAACATTGCGACGATTGATGATACTCAACAATTTATGGAGCCTTCAAGCTATGAAGAGGCGTCTAAAAAGGGTGAATGGATCCAGCGATGAAAGAGGAAATTCAAGCGCTTAAGCAAAACCAGACTTGGGAACTTGTTCCTCTTCCGGAAGAGAGTAAAACCAATATCTTGCAAATGGGTTTACAAGGTGAAAACACGACAAGACGGATCCATAGAAAGACATAAAGCTCGATTAGTTGCTCGAGGTTTCTCACAACAATATGGCTTAGACTATGATGAGACGTTTAGCCCGGTGGCGAAGATAACTACAAGATGAGTCTTACCGGCCCTAGCGGTAGTAAGTCTTGGAAGCTATGGCGAGATGGATGTGAAGAACGCCTTCACATGGCGAGATCGATCGAGACATATACATGGAGCAACCAAAAGGCTTCGAGAGTACGACTCATCCTAAATACACGTGCAAGTTAAGAAAGGCGTTATATGGATTGAAACAGCGCCAAGGGCTTGATGCGGAAAAATTGCGAGTTCTTGACTCATAGTGGATTCTCTATGGCTCCGTCCGACTCAAGTTTGTTCATCAAGTATCAAAATAACAAAGTAACGATCGTGTTGGTATATGTTGATGATCTCATCATCACTTTGGAGATGATGACAACGGTTCAACAAGTCAAGAGGAACTTATCGATCCGGTTTCAAATGAAAGAACTTGGAGAGCTCAAGCACTTTCTTGGACTTGAAGTCGAGTACACTAAAGATGGGTTGTTCCTTTGCCAACCGTATATGTTAAGGATCTGTTAAAGAAGTGCGAATGATAGATCGCAAGCCTTCTTCAACTCCAATTGAAGTCAATGCCAATTTGAGCTCAAAAGAAGGCAAAGAGTTGGATGATCCTACAAGTTATCGGCGACTAGTAGGAAGCTTTGATATACTTGACGTTAACAAGACCGGACATTTCGCTTGCAATTGGCGTCGCAAGCGATTTATGCAAAGTCCAAGAAAGCCACATTGGCGCTTAGTTCGTAAAATTACGAGGTACGCCAAAGGAACTTATGACTACGGTATTTTCTACCGAGCGAGAGTGCCATGTACTCATTCGATAATCTTGACGCCGATTATCTTTGGGATCATGACACTCTCCGATCAACTACCGTTACGTGTTCACCTTGGTTCTCGAGTAATATCTTGGTGTAGCAAAAGACAACCCATCAGTATCTCTATCAACTATCGAGGCGAGTACCGGGCAGCGGCCAGAAGCGACTCAAGAAGTCACTTGGCTTGTGCGCTTATTGAAGGATTTACACCACCGGTTGACTATGCGGTGGATTTACATTGCGACAATATATCATCACTTCAACTAGCGAGAGAATCCATGATTTCATGCAAGCAAGGACCAAGCACATTGAAGTGCACTACCACTTTATTCGAGATAAGGTTCTTCAAGATGAGATACGAGATGATTCACGTGAAGACGAAGATCAATTAGCGAGATATATTCACAAAAGGATTAAGCGGACGCAAGCTCGAGGAATTCGTAAATGCTCTTGGGATGCAAATGAGCTCGTCGTCAAAAGAAAAGAAGTCATTGAGGGGAGTGTTAGAAGGCAATGACTTCTAGATTATTCTACAACTAGTATACTGGGAAAAATCTAGAAATTATTTCCTTAGAGAATATCTAACTCTAAAAAATACTTAGATAAATATCTAATGCACACTTTGCCTAGAAAGATCTAGTGTGCGTATTCTCTGTAAGGATCTCTACCACTTTTTCTAGGATATTCTTACCTTCCCTATAAATAGGAGTTGTAACTTAGGCCAACAACACAACACAATACACACAAGTTGTGAAGTGAGTCTCCCACATCAAACACTTTCTAGTTGCTCTCTTCTTGTATTTTTCAAGTGTCCCATTTGTTGTATATTTTGTGTATCAATAAAATATCAAGTTCTATATTCCAAGTGTTTGGACCTACCGCTTACAACACAACAGAGTTATGGGACCAATTTTATAATTTCCTCCTATGGGCCATTTATTTACATCATACTCGATCTACTCGTGCACTACTATATGTGCAGCACAGTAAAATCGGCACACTCAACCTATTCGTGCACCACTCTGCATGTGTACCACAGTAGAATCGACCCACTCAATCTACTCATTCACCACTCTACATGTGTACCACAGTAGAATCGATTTTGTAAGAGTCGGTTCCGGAGACTAGAACCGACTCCATGTATACCACAGTAGAATCGACTTTTTGAAAGTCAATTCTAGAGCTTAGAATCGACTTTCCATAGGTGAAGGAACAAGAATTGACTTTATCAAAGTCAGTTGTCACCAATGCATCTACGGAGAGTCGGTTTTAGGTTCCAGAACCTACTTTCACAAAGTTGGTTCTACTGTGGTATACATAGGTAGAGTTGATGTACGAATAGAGTAGATTGAGTGTGGTGTAAATAATAACGCCCTTAAACTATTACATCGAGTAAAAACTAAATATATAAGCCTTAATTTCTCAGGAACAAGCACAAAAAAGAAAGAAAATAAAAGGTTTCAAGACCCTTATCTATCTATTCATTTTGCTGAAGGGTAGCGTTCAAATCCATAGGAATAATATACATTCAATAAGCAACAATCATGCTTCATTTCCCTTTTACAAATGGTTTAAAACTCCACATTTGAGAAACAAGAATGCATAACATGTGTCATACCTACATACATGACCTTTTTATCTGCAGCATTTAATGGTAACAGATCTCACTGACTGCTGAATCAATCGACGGTTTCAGATGATGATTATGACCGAGGTTATATACACAAAACGTTATGCTTATAGCACGCGTATTGTACTAATTGTTATTGTTATTCAAATGGTACCCAAAAAGGAGTTGAAAACATACTACAACTAAGGCTTTCACAACCCAATCTCCGATCATCTCCGACACCATCTCCATCAATGTCTTCATCATCACCGGTAACATCTTGATCACCACGTTCCCGTTGAGAATACTATAAACAAGGAAAACCGGACAGAAGGGGAAGAAAACAAATTTCTTGTTAAAATGCGATGTATGAAAGCATCCCGCCTATGTGGGGCCCAAAGAAGGGTAGAGGCATTTAGGCATACTGTAGTGTAAAAACGTAATCTTTAAACTAAAACGTGTTTACTACCATAATCCCGAAAATGAGAGGACACGAGTTCTCGATAATCATAGGAAACAAGAAAATATGTACAAGCATCGGTAGTGACTCAACCTATTTGCCCCATGCGGTTTGACATATGTTAGAGGTTGAAATGGATTGGATGTGGTTTGGAAAAAAAACAAAAAAAAAAAAAACAAAGAGAATGGTCTTTTAGGCACGAAGAACACGTTATCTTTTGAGAGATGTTTCGCCCTATGCAAATGTCACAGATAGGAAACCATCGAAAATCTCACTCAAGATATAATGGAGGTCTGTTGATTCAGGAAATTTCGGCTGAAAAACACAGTTAACCCTTTCTTTGAACCACATAAGGCAAAATACGCTTTAAACCACAGGGAAATTATCTCAACATATGCCAAACCACAGGGCAAAAAGGGTTTTATCTCTCAAAAAAAAAAAAAAAAAAAAAAAAAAAAAAAAAAACTAAACAACATTCAACGAATCGGTTCTTGTGTATTTACATACCTGGAGAACACGCCTACCAAGACGATAACAACACAAAATATAGCCCAACCACTGGCCGGTTTTCCATTATCGTCACGAGTTGCATTTGCCTGCAAGGAAAGTAACAAAGGAGAGAAATCAGAGTCATTTATGCACAGACTCTTCATGAAGAGACTAAAAAGGTATTCTCTTTTAGGGCCCCTTTTTTAAGGACCCTCTAAAGGCACCACCACCTACTTATTGTAGTACCACACCCACCTGCACCATTGAAAATCAGCTTTTCAAAAGTCGAATATAGACCATACAATCGACTTTTTTGAAAGTCAATTTTGAATATGGTGCCGTGGTAGGCGTGATGTTACAGTTTGTTAGGAAGAACACAATTATAAAAAAATGTAATGGAGAAGGCAACAACCTCGGAAACAATCGACGCTTCTTCCTTCTTCTCTTCAGATTCCGCTAATGAAGAGATTGATCGTTCAATCTTCTCTCCAGATGCTGCTATTGAAGAGGATTCTTCACAATCTTCTGAAACTGATACTTTCGGTTGGACTAATTGTTTATCTTGCTCTGCAACTGAAGATTGGGATTGATTTGATTGGTCATTCTGCAACGGACACGCGGTTTCTGAGGACGATTCTGCCATGGAACCTTCGCGAAATGGCAGTTGAGGTTCGGATAAGGGAACAAAAACCACCCTCAACTTGCATTCCCTCACATTTGCTGCCTCCTTGGTGAACTATAAATCAAGTAAAAACATGATTCAGGTCTTCACTAATCGGAGAATTTACAGCTATTTTACAAGAATTATATGATCAGAAATAACATTCTCACCAGTTCTCGGATGGCATCTTTCGACGTAGAACCAGGAATTGCAACTAGACACTGAATAAGAAATTTCTCCTGGATTTGAATGTCTGGAGGAATTTTCTTCTGAGGTAGCAGTGTCACTGTGTATGAAGTTTGGTGCATTTAAACACCCCGAAAGTATTCATGATGAGACCAAAGTTGGTCCAGCAAAAACAAAAATAAGGTAAATCACCTAAAAACAGAAGAAATAATGGGGGAAAAAAAAAGGATCAGGTTACAACCTACGACATCAAATTTAGATTGTGGCAAGATAAAACCGGCACTTGGCTGGACAGTATACTTTGCTGGATTTGTCGCTCGTACCTAAGTACAAAAGATTGTATTAAATGAAGAAAAACGAAATCATCATATTCAGAGATCAAAATTCCCGAATCCAGTAACCATATCTTTGTTCAAGCCAATTGATAAAGTCTAAAGGGAAAGTATAAGGAGAATGCCGGGGTGGTAAAGTATGCAGAATCTAGTTAAATTCAGTATAATCACCTTGAAAGCGACGTGATTTCCTGTCTTATTTGTCAAGTGAAGAAAACAGGAGACCCGTTTGTTGAGTTGAACTGGGAGAAAATAGCATCAAGAGTTTTCACCAAGTAAAAACAAAGTTATATCTGCGCAAAGCACACGTAAAGCTAAAAAAACGTAATATAAAGACCAGCGTCTTACGAGGAAAATTGAGCTCCAGTGGCTTAACTGTGAGCAGATCCCCTACGCTCATCTGCTCATCCACAAAGCTAGCTGACTTTTTGTACGATAAAAAAGACGATGAAAATCATGAAACGGCTGGTTACAACGACAAAATTGTTAAGGTATTAACCATAATAAACAATGGAGTTTCTTAACTAAACCAGTTCTTTAACATTAGCAAACAATGCATTCTGTTAGCTTGTAACTTTAAGCAATTTGAGGTTAAAATTTCAAAGAGGGTGAGGAATAGTGAAACCTCAGAACCAGACGAATTTTCGTTCTTGATCGAAGATGCCTCCAGATTTCCTCCAAGTTCCTCCTTGACTGGATGGACTGAGAGGGGAGGGATAAGGAAAACCACTGGAAAGATGTAATCTTCGATATCATGTCCTTCTGATTTCTTGAACTATAAGAACAAAAAACCATTTTCAAATGTTATACATGTACATCATTTAAGAGTCTAAAAAAAGGGTTTGTTTCAAAAGAATATATTTAAAAAACATGAAGAGGCCAGTTTGGTCAAACTTAACAAGCTACCAAATAGATGAAATTACCATTTCAGGGTTGATGCCGATTACGGTGGTTGTACTGGGACTGGCAAAGATACTCTGAAGTACAAATTTATCCTTGCATAGCATGTTAGGTGGAGTCTCTTTCTGTGCTTGCATTCTTACTGTGTAAAAATATAAAAACAGAAAATTAACCATGAGAAAAATGCACTTTTTACTAATAAAATAATTTAGAAGAAACATAGATGAAGTCTTGATAAAATAATGCGCTTTTAAGACACTTTCGGTCCCTTTCGTTTCACTACTTTTGCACTTCCATCCACATTTTTATCCCCCATCGATGCATTTTTTCACATTTTCAGTCCCAGGTGCCATGTGCCCAACAACCAGTATTCTCTAACCAATAAAAACTTGACACTTGGTTAAAATAGACAAACTTCTTTAAAAAAAATGCATAGATGAAGGGTAAAAGTGTAAGGATGAAAGATTGAGGGATAGAATTACAAAAATCGTGGAATGACAATCAAGTGAGCTTGCCTTCAAGAGTTTATTCCATAACAATAAACTCAATGAAGGAAAAGTCTAAAAACAATCACCTGTAATATCACATGTTGCCTGAGGCAAAATAATTCCCATGTTTGGTCGAACACTGTATTGTCGCGGATTTGTTGTCTTCATCTATATCAGAAACATATACAAACAATTTTAAGCACATAACACGGTATTTTATCAAGCAGAATCATATGTGATCTTTAATGATAGAAACGGATGCAAGAAAGGTCACCTTAAATGCAACATGGTGTTTGGTGATATTTGTCAACTGAAGAATACAAGACATCTCCCTATTAAGCTCAACTGATCATATTTGACATAAATTCAGTTATACATACATAAAAATAAAATAAAAAGACAGCCCGGTGCATGGACACATATCATCTATGCAATTACCGGGAAGGGCATGGCCATTTAGACCTACTGTCACTAATATATACATGCATACATAAATAAAAAGGGAATTCTTGAAAACAGAGATTACCCACTAAAATATGCCTTACATGAAAATTTCAGCTGCGAAGGGACAATCTTGAGAAGCTTCCCTATGCAAGACTTTTCCGCACAATAAATGGAGAAAATTAAGCAAAAGGTTAAATAAATTGAAAAAGAAAAAGGCGAAGCTTCTAAACGAGAAAGGCAACCATAAGGCACATAACTGGCCTATTAAGCGCGAAGGAAATAGCAATATAAATGGTTGGAATTTGAAAATACTGTACAAGAACATAACAAGATTGGATTGTCTGAATTCTAATCTTAAAAGATGAAGCTTGGACACTCATTTCTTATATAACCCCACAAAATAATCTCTTTAAACAAGACACTTCAATCTTTACTGACTGCCTCTTACGGCTTCTACACATTTTTATTCGTGTATTTTGATTTGTATTCGGGACTATGGGAAAGCAAAACTAGGGATCTGTCTCATGCTCTGACTAAACTAACACACACAGGAACATTTCCTATCAGTGCTTACCGCGATGAATGTACTTTCAATTTTTGATAGGAGTAGAAGCAAAAATTACCTCGGAAAACCTGTCTTTAATATCACTAACTGCTCTAGTAACCTGCAACACAGCACAAACACCATGCTAGTATGAGCTTAAATTATTATATGTTCAGATACAAATGAACCAAATCAAAGAATATGGCAATAAAAAGAAATAAGAAAATCAATGAGACAACCTCGTAACCACTCCAGTCTTCCTCCTTTGCCAAAGACTCTCTTGAGGTGAAACTTTTCGATCTCACGTTTATTGATGAACATTGTTGGTGAGGAGGAATGTAAACCACATTGAGCTTATTTTCATAGACACGTCTCGACTCCCTTATCAACTACTCAAAAAAGAAACATATCAGTGTCATCAATCTAAACATCGAAACAAAATATTTTTACAAGGTACAATTACTTCATTTCTGCTAGTTATCCTTCCCAAAAAAGCTCGAAAAAGAAGTAACTTTGTATAAGATCAAGTTTTGGCGTCTTTAGTCGCACCACACTGAATCTACCATTGTATCACCACAGTCGTAACAGTGTCGATAGACTTTTTCATGATTGATGCCCCGACCGTGTGAAAGTCGATTCTACAGCTGAGAATCAACTTTCCGCCAGCTAATTGTTTTCGGTAGAGTAAAAACACTATGGTTGCCACTAAAGGTGCCCATCAAGTTAATGAAATGACATAATACCATTTCCGGTGCAACTTCTCCTGGTTTAGGGAAATGGCTACCAACCATACTCTGAATCAGAAACTTATCAGTGCATAGCATGTCAGGAGGGACCTCATTCTGTTCTTTCATATATACTGAAACAAAGGAAATGATTCTAATCAAATTGATTAATAGCTCAATAATCGAATTTTATCGGTGAACAATACAAAGTAAGGCAATAATCAAGAATTAGAAATTAACCAGTCACTCACCCACTATATCACATGTTGATCGAGGCAGAATAAATCCGGTCTTCGGCTGAACCCAATATTTTTTCGGGCTATTAGAGAAAACCTAAGAAAAAAAGGAGAGATTTTTAACATGAAATTGAATCAGATAAAGAACACCCAATACTTAAATTATCAACATACCTTAAAAGCCACATTAGAATCAGTAATGTTCGACACATGAACAACACAGGAAATCTCCTTCCTCAGCTCAACTGATAAAACCCCAGAAATTTCATCAGATTAAACTTCACAACAAAAAAATTAAAGCCCACAAAAAATTAAGTTGAACCCACATGGGAATATGATCTCAGAAGGCTCAATATTCAACAGCTCTCCATTGATCATCTTAGAATTTCTTCAAACAGTTGATCGGCACATTTGCTTACAAAGAACAATCCAAAATCCCAGAAAGGAAGAAACCCAAAACGAATAAATATCGTCTGATTCCAATGTCAGGGGGTTTGACAAAAGAACAAAACACTAAAATCGGGGTCAAGACAAGTAAGTGAATAGTCGTCATTGAATATTATAATAATGTATATATGAAGTTGCTTCGTAAGCTGAAAATCAATTAATTGGAGGACGGTAGGGAGTGTTTAACTTGGGAAGTCGTCGGCAGAGAATCTAAGTAAGCAGAAACTACGCACCTAATACAAATGATACGCCATTTGTTTATTTGGTAGGAGCAAGACGAGGTCAATGAAGTTTTCAGTTGGTATATCAATGGCGGGATATTCTGGAATTATGCTTTTTTTTTTTTTTTTTTTTTTTGTTTATAAGGCTGGATTTGAAACTTAACTGATAGTTAGGATTTAGGACATACTTAAAAGATCATTAGTTATAAGAACATATTTTATTTTAACTTTCTTAAATTACCCCTTGTTTCTCCTCCGACGGATAAGCATAAGAAATCTAAAATGTCGTCTTCAAGCTTTTCATATTCTGATAGAGCACAAGGGGTTGGGTTCATGAAAAGATCCAGAAATTCGAATCGTCAACAATACCACGGTTACCACCCGTGAAGATGATGTTTCTCAGCTTAAAGCTTTTCGTGAGGACATCGTCTCCGGCAAGACTAAGTTCAAGGTCAAGCCCGGCGGTGATCCTGGTTCATTTGGAAGGAATCCGATGTAGAAACCATTTGAAGAAACAACATATGGACTGAAGCCACAACAGAGAATCAGGTTTTGTTCAATTACCCTTCGAATCAAAAACCATCTAAAGTAGCTTTTTAGTCATAGGGTTGATAGTTTTTGTTGGAAAGAAGCATCTTGTTTTGGTTTCTCCCGGTTTTGTTTCTTTTTTTTGTGGGGGGGGATGAATTTTCTGTTTTCTTATTAAATCACTGTGTCAATACTTCTATCATGTTTAATTTGTTGGTTTATTTGGAAACATAGATGTAAGAAACTTTATGGAGAATCAAATTGGAATCCTAGAGACATTGGTTTCCATGCTATCTCTTCTTTTTACAGCTCAACTTTAGAGCATCCACAATGGCCAAGCTCTTTTTCTTGCGGGCTGACACAAGGGCTGACACATTTATATTAATATTTTAATTTAACACATTTTGAAACTCCAATGGCCTGGTGTATCACGGCTTCAAAAAGAATAATAAATTAATTTTCCTTCTTCCTCCCCTCTCGATCCAGAGACGATAGAAATAAAAAAAAACAAAAAAAAACATAAAAACTCATCAAATCTAAAAACAATTCACAAATAAAACAATTCTTTTGAATAGCTTCTTGCATACTGTTCTTATTAAAAATATTTTAAGCTAAACCGAGGACATAAAATTGGCAGGTACAAGAAATGGACTCTGGGTACTATGAATTAGACATGAAAATAGATTTAAAAATAGGAAATTTAGCAAACAGAACAAAATAAATAGGCGATGAAAATTGTAGAATATTTAATTGGTAGAATAAGGGAGGATTAACAAAAGCAGCAAAATGTGCCGGAAATAATGGAGAATGGTGTTTGAGTTTTGCTGCTGGAGAAGAAGGAGGAATAAGAAAATAATAAATATAAAATAAAAAAGCATTTTTTTAATTCAGATTTGACATCCACCGGTGAGAACCAAGAGGGGTAGATCCCCCACCACTTCCACGGTAGAACCCCCCACCGGGTGGTCACATAGGCTATTGTAGAAAAAATTTCATCCATTTCTGACAGAAAGTGATTTTGAAGGGTGAAGATTTGTGCTATAGTGGATGCTCTTAAGGTAAATCAAGCTGAAATAGGTAGTTTAATCTGTTTGATTTGGTGGTAGCTTCACTCTTTGCTGCTTTTCTTATGAAAAAGATCGGATTTTGTAGCGTCAGCTTTCTTGAATTTATGTCAAAGAATGATGATTGAAATTTAACCTTGTGCTTGTGTTATTTTATGCCTGTGTTCTAAAGATTTGTTGAGTTGAATTGTTCTATTTTCATGTGAGCATTTCCTTCATTTGTTTTGATAAATCAGATTGCAATGTCAGAGGATTAGCAATTAAGTTAGTTGTATTTGGGTTGTTCGTAGTCTTAAATTTTAGTTTTCATGACAAAACTTTTGTTTAAATGATCCCAGGCAGATTAGAGTGTTTGATATAATCGATTCAGAGGTTTTAGACGATGAAGTGGACTGGATTTCATGTTTTCCTGATAACAGGACATACCTCTAGTCTTTTGTTTTTGATTGTGTAGAATCTCCCATTAACTTTGAAGCATTGGAGCGGTTGGTTACTCAGTTAGTAGCTGCTACGTGTAAAAAACTTCGTTCGTGTTTTTCCTATCGAAGCTCAAGAGAATGCAGATGGCCCTGTTTTCGAAATCGGCCTGCTTGCAATTTTTCAAGGCTGTTGGAGATTATACAAGATACAAGCATGAGGGAAGCGCCCTGTAGATCAACCAAGAAAATGTTAGTCCCCGCATATGGAAGCTCTCTCGACAAATTCAAGAACCACTTGAACTGTCATAAAATTAACAACAGCAAATCAAGAATCATGTCCTTCAAAAAGGAATCTATAAAATATTATGAATGATCAAATAGATATAGATTTGCATAGCAGTTATAGTCCCTATCTTCGATCTCCATTAGAAGAAAAATGTGCAATCATCTAAAACTTCTACCTTCTTTTGATTTTCATCCAAGAAAAAGAAAAAGGTGACATAGCTGAATCGGCATTTTCAAGTGACTTCTTTTTGTTCAAAGGTTTTCTAATGTTTAATTCATTGCCAGATTGATGTTGGTGTTTATGAATCTTGATGGGGGATAAAGCTGATGGCTTAGCTCGTGCTATCGAATTAGCTGAATAGGCTTTTGTAAATAATGGACATTTACAAAAGTATGTTCCAAAGCCATTGGATTCATCACCTTTACATAATGGCAATGGTGGTTAGAAATTTAAATAAGCAGAAATTCCACGAAATGTCGTGTTCGCTCAACTCGTTAAGATCTATGATCGTTCGTTTGTTTAGCTTAACGAGCCAAGCTTGAACAAGATTTTAAGCTCGTTTCCTAAACGAACGAACACGAACATACTCGTGAACGTTCGATTATATTCGCGAACCTGCTTATATAGACAAATCAATGTACAACCTAACTTTAACTCACAAGATGATAAAACATCTATTAATCTAATGAAATACTCTAGAGTAATTTTATAGAATATTAATGAGTTGTTATAATGTTTTTATTACTATAATGTTTGAATATTCGCTTTTATATTTTTTTATTTCTTCATTTTGACTTAATTTTTTTATACACAAAGACAAAAAATACATGAAGATGCTAAACTCAAACACGAGTTTGAACAAAATTTCTTTATAAATGAGTTGAGTTTGAACATAATTTTATGTTCGTTTATTAAGCAAATGTTCGTGAACAAGCTCGTTACCTTAGCGAACCAAGCTTGAACATATTTTTATGCTCGTTTATTAAACGAACGAACATGAACATGCTCGTGAGTTAAACGAACAGAGCTTGAACAACTGATACTCGGTTCGGTTCGGCTCGTTAACAGCACTAATGGTGGTGTTGCTAAGATAAATCTGAATTATTTTGAAAGTAGATGATGATATTGAAAAGGGAAGAAGAGTATTTTGCACCTGCCTTCAATCCACACATACATATTTGAATGATACCAATTGGCAAAAACATGCATTGGAATGGCAAATGTAATATTCAATTGTACATTCTTGTTACATAGACAATTCTATTTTTTTAGGAGAACAATTATACCCGACTTTGGATTTACTTGAATGAAATCAAAACGTTTGGTTTGGTGTTGTTGGTTTGAGTTAAGTCTATGCTATTTTTATATGCGTTTTACACCATTTCATTAGCTTAATAATTGTTATATCTCTAGGATGATTTTGATTTAAATTGTATCTTTTTGTGTACATATTTCGATTACGATGCATACATAGGCTAGTGTAAGCATCAATTAAGCATAATATTAAAATTGATGTTACTACATCGTCAAATGTTATTGTATCTTCACATTTCACTTCATCTTCATATGTCATTGCATCACGGTGTTACTGCATCTTGTCGATTTTTATGAAAATAAATTCAATTTTCTGAAATTAAGTCGAAAAAATATCAAATGAGATATCAAAAAAAATGGGACGAAAAATATGAATTGCATCGTCACTACGTCTTCAAATGTCACTGCATCTTCATATGTCGGTTCATCTTTACATGTCACTGCATAGGGGTGTCAATGCATCGCGTCGATTTTTATGAAGATAATTCAATTTTCAAAAACTAAGTCGATATCAAATGAAAATCAGAATAAAAGGACAAAAAAATATGAATTGCATCGTCAATACGTCTTCACATGTCACTGCATCTTCACATGTCACTGCATCTTCACATGTCACTTCATCTTTACATGTCACTGCATCGCGGTGGTCAATGAAACGCGGCGGTCACTGCATCGGGGTGGTCACTACATCGCGATGGCGCAGCAATGCGGTGGTCAATGCATCACGGTGGTCATTGCATCGCGGCGTCACTTTATCACGGTGTCTCTGCATCACGGTGTCTCCGCATCACGGTGTCACTTCATCGCAGTGTCTCTGCATCGCGGTGTCACTTCATCACGGGTCTCTGCATCGCGGTGTCACTTTATCGCGGTGTCTCTGCATCGTGGTGTCACTTCATCGCGGTGTCTCTGCATCGTGGTGTCACTTCATCGCGATGTCTCTACATCGCGCAGTCTCTGCATCGCGTTGGTCAATGAATCGCGGTGGTCACTGCATCGGGGTGGTCAATGCATCGAGGGGGTCAATGCATCGGGGTGGTCACTGCATCAGGATGGCCACTGAGATCATGGGTGGTCAATCATCGCGGTGGTCAATGCATCGGAGATGGTCACTGTTTCGGGATGGTCACTGCATCGCGGTGCTCAATGCATCGCGGTGGTCATTGCATCGCGGTGGTCAATGAATTGCGGTAGTAAATGCATTGGGTGGTCACTACATCGCGGTGCTGAAAATGCATCGCGTTGGCCACTGCATCACGGTGTCAATGCATTAGGTGTGGTCAATGCATCGTGGTGTCACTGCATCGCGGTTGTCAGTGTATCGCGGTGTCACTTCATCGAGGTGTCTCTGCTTCGCGCGTCTCTACATCTCGGTGTCTCTACATCTCGGTGTCTCTGCATTGGGGTTGACCACTGCATCACGATGGTCAATGGATCGAGGGTGGTCAATGCATCGCGGTGGTCAATGAAAAATATAAAAATAAAAACTTTCACCGTCCAAAAAAAAACACTTTCAACGTCCAGGGAAACAAATTTAAAGAAAAAAAAAACATAACACAACAACAACAACGTAAGTTTCAAAAATGAATAAATAAACATTCAGCGTGTATCGCCGCCTGTTCCCCCCTTTTTTTAATTTTTTTTTTTTATTTTCTTCATTAGGGGTATCGTCTCTCTATCTAATTTGTGTCCTTATAACTAAGTGTTTGTTTTGGGTGTCCTTTTTGCTTAATTAAGTCCAACATGTGTCCTTTTGGATAATTGTCCCTTTTTTTCTTCTTCTTTTTAACGCCAACTTCTAGTGGGAAAATCCTTTCCCGGCGCAATTTATCTATCTAGTGCCTATGTTGAACATACACGGACATGAACATGGACACGTCGCACGACACGACACGGACACGGCGATACGGCTAATTCCAAAATTTAAGGACACGACACGCCGCCGACACGTTATTATATATATGAACATTAATGCTAAGTTAACATTAAGGGTTGTGGGTTAATGACTAACTTAACATTTAGGTTTCAGGGGGAGTGTACAGGGCATAGTTCATCATCTCCTCCACCTGCAGGTAGAGCAGCCGTTCATCTGGGCTATCCACCAAAAAGCAAAAAAGTCCGAATAGTAGTTTCCAACTTCTTTACTACAATGGTTTTGCGAGAGGCAAACCAGTCCTCTCTAGTGACATGTAGACGTGTCACTTAACCAGTCGTACACGTGGCAAAACCGTGTCAATAATATTACAAAGTTTTGCCCGCCACGTGTCATGAGGCGAAGGGGGTAGGCCGTAGGCGTGACGTAGCCGCTCATGATCTTTCTTTTTCATCTTCTTCTGTGTATTTACATAAATTTAATTCAAATAATTATTTTTTCAAAAAAAAAAACTTTTGATATGTTGTTCAGTGAAGAATTATAAGAATGTTTGTAGTTGAAAGTTAAGGCTAATTCATTGTAAATTAATTTATAAAAATTATTTACCATTTTCCTCTCTGTTTATTTTCCTTAACTATTCACCGTTGACCAAGTCAACATTTTGATTCCGACCTCCGATCGAAGATCCGTCCGGTTCATTCGTTCCAAATGGGGGGTAATTGCAAGACCTTAGTCGCTTGGTCTTGCGTCAGAGAGACACTTAAATTTACCACGATCCAACGGTTGATCCGAGAGAAAATCCGATTTCAATTTTCATGAATGTGAGTTGTCAACATCAAATTTACTGATCAAAATTTGTCTCTCAACAATGACTGCTTCCATCGGTGATTGTATAACAAATAAAAGTAATGATGAAGTCGGATGACTGAATTGTCAGATACATGATGAAATTGATGAATATTTTTCTTTCTCCATTTTCTGAGAAAAGCACTTTATTTGTCCTTTTTCAATCTCAGCCTTTCACGTGGCAAAACCAAATAATATTACAGGTTTTGCCCGCCACGTGTCATGAGGCGAAGGGGGTAGGCCGTAGGCGTGACGTAGCCGCTCATGACCATTCTTTTTCATCTTCTTCTGTGTATTTACATAAATTTAATTCAAATAATTATTCTTTTCAAAAAAAAAAAAAACTTTTGATATGTTGTTCAGTGAAGAATTCTAAGAATGTTTGTAGTTGAAAGTTAAGGCTAATTCGTTGTAAATTAATTTATAAAAATTACTTACCATTTTCCTCTCTATCTATTTTCCTTAACTATTCACCGTTGACCAAGTCAACATTTTGATTCCGACCTCCGATCGAAGATCCGTCCGGTTCATTCGTTCCAAATGGGGGGTAATTGACTGTAAATTTGACTGTTGAAAACAAACTGTTCATGAAAATTGAAATTGGATTTTCTCTCAGACCAACCGTTGGATCATGGTGATTTCAAGTGCCTCTGACGCAAGACCAAGCGACGTTAGTGCAGCGACTAAGGTCTTGCAATTACCCCCATTTGGAACGAATGAACTGGACGGATCTTCGATCGGAGGTCGAATCAAAATGTTGACTTGGTCAACGGTGAATAATTAAGGAAAATAGATAGAGAGGAAAATGGTAAATAATTTTATAAATTAATTTACAACGAATTAGCCTTAACTTTCAACTACAAACATTCTTAGAATTCTTCACTGAACAACATATCAAAAGTTTTTTTTTTGAAAAAATAATTATTTGAATTAAATTTATGTAAATACACGAAAGAAGATGAAAAAGAATGGTCATGAGCGGCTTACGCACGCCTACACGCCTACCCCTTCGCCTCATGACACGTGGCGGGCAAAACTGTAATATTATTTGGTTTTGCCACGTGAAATGCTGAGATTAAAAGTCAGAATCAGAGGGCACTATTAAAGTCCCTTTGTCCCTCCGCAAAACTAAGTAGTAAAGAAGTTGAGAAATACTATTCATTATTTTTGCGTTTTTAGGTAGATAGCCCAGATGAACGGTTGCTCAGCCTGCAAGGGGGGGGAGATGATGAAATATACCCTGTACACTCCCCCTGAAGCCTTAATGTTAAGTTAGTCATTAACCCATGAGCCTTATATATATATATATATATATATATATATATTGTAAATAAAGTTCAATTTATCAAAAAAAATATTCGTAAACATATGAGAAAACTAGACAAAATAATATATGTATTACATAAACACTATGAATATCTAGAATAGATATTCGACCTTTATACGGTGCAAAAGAAATTGTGATTGACCTTCATAATATTTCAATTTGTAAAAATATTGTTTATCAAAAAATACATATAAACTTGATACGTAGTATTATTTATTTAATTATTATAGAAATAAAAATCGTGTATTTTAACGTTTCCATTGAAGAAAACATTTTTTTTTGAAAGGTTCATTAAAGAAAACTTAAATAAAGGAAGAAAATTTAAAAAATTGGGTTCAGGAGTATCGGGGAGTGTCGGGGTTGTGTCGGTGTTGTGTCGGGGAGTGTCGACAGTGTGTCGGAAGCGTGTCGGATATTTAAATTTTAAATAATATTAATTTAATCAGCCGACACGTGTCGGACACGGTGTCGGAGCGTGTCGTGTCGTGTCTTGTGTCGGACATGGCGCACGACTACCAGATTGAAGTGTCGGTGCATCATTAGTGCCTATGAAGGTTTTAATTAATAAACCCGACTCAATTGTGCAGCTGGGTAACGCCCCTAAGTCTCCGGTCTGGTAGGGCTAAATTAGTCATAATGATCCGGTTAATTGTTTCGACCGTCGTCTTCGTTTAATCTAAAAGAACTAACCCTAGTTAATAATATATTTATGTCTAACACATATATGATGATTAAGTATATGAGATATTACATTCTTCTCCAATATAAGCAAAGGGCATCATCACTAGGACTGTTTCCGGACTTGTCCCTACTAAATGTAACTAGAGGTCATCATTACATCGTCTCTCACGATGCAGCACATGGTTCTGTCAAGTAGTCGGCCTTGATACCAATTTGTAATGCCTCAAATCCTGGTTTGTTAGCGCTAAAGGTCCTCTTGAGTTATAAAGATAGATTGTGATGACTAGTCTTAAAAAGTCTATTCTTAACTCAAGAATCGACTTTCCAAAAACTGATTCGGTGTTATGCCGTTGTTATATAACGATTGCATCCTTTCGTCGTCTTCTTCTTTTATGATGCACTAATTCTTTGAAACTGCCACGTTTTGTTACAAACTTTGATGATTTAGCCACTCTCAGAAGATCATTTGGACTAATACATATACGGTCTACATTCCTTCCTAAACATTTCTTACGCAAATAAAACGAATAATCATTACTAACAACAACACCTGCATGTACCATAGTTATCAGACCCGGCCCGGCCCGGCGGTCGAACCGGTCGACCCGGTGACCCGTCCCAAACCGGGCGGGTCAAGCATTCGACCGTTTAAGCAAGTGAATCGTTTCGGCCCGGTCGACCGGGCGGTCGGACCGGTCGACCGTGACCCGGCGGTTTTCCATCACCTTTTTTTTTTTTTTTTTTCATGTCAGATTTCATTCAATTTCAAATGGTTCTAAAAAAAGTCTTCAGTTCTAAATAGTATAAATGTCAACACATCGAGCAAATTTTTCAAAAAAAAAGAACATCGAGCAGATCTCTAACCAAAAAAAAATCAAGTAGCGGTATGTATTCTTTTTTGTTTTATAGGAAATAATTATTGGTATTTAGGGGTATTTGTATTTTTTTTACGGTCGAAAACTTGAAGTGAAGATAATGAATTGTTTTCATTATGGAATGAATGTATTGCTGTGTTTCTTTTAGGAATGTATGAAATTGTAGCAGTAGTTACAATACTTACCTAAAGAAAAGACTAATTATTTGCGTTTTAACTTGAACAATAGATAATCATTTGAGCGTTTTATGTTGTCTAATTTGTAATTGTGTTTGTTGGAGTATTTTGAAAATAATTATGATTGTCATATTTTATTTATCTTTATGTTTTGAATATTCAATTATATTTTGCATGTATATGATGTGACCCACCGGTTGAACCACTGACCCACCGGTTGAACCACTGACCCGGTGACCCAGTGTCTTTTCCGGGTCAATGACCGGGTCGGGTCTGATAACTATGGCATGTACCCTATGACCCCCTAATTACCCTCAAACCTCTCCTAAAACTTTCACCTTTAATAATAATATCATCTCTCTTATATGATGATTGATCTCAATCTTCACATAAATCCTACGGCTCCCTTTTCTTGATCTTCTTCGAAATGATTCGTCCTCGTATATTCCTTTTACGACGCCATTGGTTGTGATTGTGATTGCGATTGCAACAACATTGTATCATTGAAAAACACATGCCAGAAGTACATGCTCTTATGCTTCGTCATATTGTGTGACAAATGTAGTGACAAAAACCTAACTTGTATTGCAAGTAAAAGAATAACAGAACAAAGTAACACAAAACTATGAGTCTATGACCATGGCAGACTTGAGCAAAGTAGAAACACAGAAGTTTTCAATATAATAAATGAAGTCCCATGTTTGTTTACAATTAGTGTTGCAAGATTTGCCTGGATGTCCCAATAATTTGCCGAAAACTACCATTGATTGATTATAACGCGATAATAAGAGTCCGTGTATAACTAGTGGTATAAAAATAGCTTATATTAAAGGCACCGTCACTCCACGCTTTGGTCTTATATTCGATTTAGCAGAGGTTGAATGTACACGCACATTGGCCACTGGAAAGTTGAATACTGATCATATTGTTTGACTTTTCAAAGATTGAATATTACCGTGACACCCCGAAAATAAACTTGGTGGGATGCATTTACCAATCCCTTATATAAAACTGTATTATGTCAATTTTATATTGGGGATTTTTTCTGGACTACCACCAATTTTTGGGTGAATTTGTGGATATACCACCCAAGCAAAAAACAATTTTGGACGCGATTTTCTCCCATTTTTTCACAAATGCCACGCGATCTTATCTGTCGTACACCCTTCTCCTATCGGGTTCCTCCTTCCCAATTAGAGTTTAGTTTGGTTCCAAAAACACCTAAAACGCGAAAATAGGAGTGATATATCGACAATGGAATGGTATGCCTTGAAATTGGGCTTGTCAATAGTGGTATATTGACAAAGCTCCCTATCAACCTATGATACGTACCCATAAAATTAAAATGCTAACTTTTGATCCTATCCAAGTCTTCTCAACGAGAAATGTTATTATACATGAGTGATTTTGAAGTTATTTCAAGTGAAGATGTGAGTGACCTTCTATGCGACAGAGAGTACCTGTGTAAAAACATGTCTTATCCCTCCACATGATATAACGTACAAATAAGTTGAATCGTTAAATTATCGTCGAAAAAATGTATCAATATCTGAGCTAATTATCCATGAAAATGGAACTTTAATTTATGTCTATTTCAAGAAGTAACCTAGGACAATTCCAAGAAAACCAAACATGAGGACAACCACCATTGAAATGCCACCCTGATTTTTCTTGTTTCTTTGCTGTAAAAGTTGCTGCAACAAATCAATGTTAGTAGCATCAGATAATTTGAACAAGAATATCCAAGTATACAAAATATTATTTTATAATTTTCTCCATCAGCTTACGCTATTGAAAAAGAGATAGCAATTCAACATATAATATATATATATATATACTTCAATAAATAAAATAATAAATGCTTGATTATGCAACAAATTTTTGGCAATGGAAATGAGAGGATCATAATAATAATATTTTATAATATAGAAGCGACAACCTAGCTAGGGCATGTTGAAGCATTCGATACGTAAATTATCTATCTTCACGACAACTTAAGTTTTTGAAAAAGATGATATATAATTCAACACTTATGACGCAAAAATTCAAATCTTACCAAATCCTGGCGAAGTCGGTTACACTGTTGTACCGCAGCAGCCTTCTCGTCATTTAATTTTGAAAAGACTGATCTTGCCTGCAAAAATATGTACATATATATGTATGTATACCAAAAAATTAGCAAAAATATATATATATACACACAGAGAGAGAGACAATTCTCGATATCACTTATATTTATTGAAATGTTAATCAAAGTCAACGTATCAAAGATATATATATTTATTATATATTTTTAATGACAATATTAATTAATAGGGAGAAAATATTACCTCTGGAGATTTATCAAACGTGTCAACAAACTTTTTGGACACCTGAAAGACATCAATGAAATGCAAGTTATTATACAGACTTGAACTCATGACCTCTAATCAATGCCTCTAATCACACGTGACACGACGACAACAGCTTTTACACACCGTTGCGTCGCGTCACGAGTTCACAATCTTACTTTATGGTATTGTTTTCATGCGAGGTTTGAACTCAAATGAACATCTAGTTATACAACAACATTCTTTTACTATTACATCAAGACTTCACGGTCTTAACTTGCATTTTCATAAAAGATTGTTTCCATATATAACTCGAATTCAATGACTTTTAGTCACATTCTTATCTTGTACATGTCTTCATAAGAGGTTGTTTTCACAGCTCGAACTTACACGACCTCTAAACACATGCACAACAACAGTTCTTACCGTCACATCAAGATTTCACGGTCTTACGTACCTTGTGTTTTCATAAGAGGTTGTTTTCACAACTCGAACTTCTTAAACGACCTCTAAACACATGCACAACAACAGTTCTTACCGTCACATCAAGATTTCACGGTCTTACGTACCTTGTGTTTTCATAAGAGGTTCTTTTCACAACTCGAACTCAAACTACCTCTAGTCACACAACAACTTTTACCCCTACATCAACACTTCACGTTCTTACGTACCTTGTGTTTTCATAAGAGGTTGTTTTCAGAACTCGAACTCAAACGACCTCTACTCACACAACAACAACTTTAACCCCTACATCAACACTTCACATTCTTACCTTGTGTTTCATAAGAGGTTGTTTTCAGAACTCGAACTCAAACGACCTCTCTCACACAACTCAAACGACATTCTTACCTTGTGTTTCATAAGAGGTTGTTTTCAGAACTCGAACTCAAATGACCTCTAGTCACACAACAACTTTACAGTTACGTCAAGACTTCACGGTCTTACCTTGTGTTTTCATAGCTAAAACTCAAATGAACTCTAGTCATACAATGACAACTTTTACCACTACGTCACGATTATATTTTCGGATATAATACGAGAGAGATTGAATAATAAAAAAAAACACACAAACCTCAGAACCATTGAAGCTTCTTTTCTCCATGGCAGTATCATCACCTTCTTCAGAACCCTCAGCAACTGGTGATGGAGGTTGGGGTGGTGATACATACACAACTTTCAGTTTGCACTCTTCCACATTATGTCCTGCCTCCTTACTAAACTGTTGTTTACAATACCCATTATATACATATACAGTTATATAAACATGAATAAACAAAAAAATCAACAAAACACAATAAAATGCTTCATTAATCATTTGTACTATTTCCTTTAGAAACTAACTAGAGTAATGAACCTGATTTTACGCCATTAATCATTATGTAGAACCCATTGATCATGATGCAGGGTCATGATGGTCAAGTGTACACAATCAAGTTTGTCGATCATTGTATATATATATATATATATATATGAATGGTTGTGTCACTAACAGTACTCAATCAACTAAAACTTATAATAATTTGTCTTTATCTAGTTAAAACAAACAAATTGAATTGGACCAAGAAAAGAAATCTGGAGTTACTATGGATAATGATATTGTCATAACATTACATTATTACAATTGCAAACCATTGTCAATAAAATGAAAACCGTATTCATTTCAACAAGTTTCACCATAATCAATGGTTTATAGATGTACAGTAACAAAATGTTGTGGCAGTATCATATTCCTAATGATACTATGATACATTGTGTCTTCACACTTGTAGATCGTTGATCAAAAATTAAAAATCGTATGATTCATTGAGTCTATCGTTGATCAATAATTAAAATCGTTATGATTCATTGAGTGGATCCATCGCGTTCTGATCAGTCACGTGACCCACTCGATTTTTAAAAAAATAAATAAAATTTTAGTATTAAAACTATGTAGTTTTGTTAAAAAAAGTGTCATTTGTCGATAAAAAATGATGTTGATGTAGTTTTAGATTCGCGACACCACTGGAACAAATTCCCTGATCCGCCAGGTGGTTATGACAATATCATGTTCCTACCAAGGGAAATGATATTATCATAACATTGTGACATTACACATGATCATGACCATTAATCAATAAATAAGACTCACTCATTCCGTGGGTTTCATCATGATTAACGGTCTACAGACTATATATATATATATATATAGTGACATAATATTGTGACAGTATTGTATTGATATACCATTTCAGATGTAATGTCTTTGGGTGTAATCCCACTTGCTATAATCACACTTTGAAGCAAAAACTTGTCCCTGCATTGCATATCAGGAGGTGCATCTTTCTGTGCTTGCATTGTGACTGCAGAATAATATATATAGACTTAATATATTGCACTAATATATATACATTTACATTTGGAAATTGGAAGCAGACACAGCATATATATATATATATATATATATATATATATATATATATATATATATATATATATATATATATATATATATATATATATTTATCAAGATAAAAATGGAAGAAATGAGAACCTGTAACATCACATGTTGATCTGGGTAACACAACCCCAGTATTTGGTCGGACACAATACTTTTTCGGATTTGTAGTTTTGACCTACAAAATTATCAATTTGCAAAAATACCCCATAAATTTATAGGATCGAACATATAACCACTATATATAAAATAAAATAAAAAATTGAATCAGATCGCAAATGGTTTATAAAATTCACAAAAATTGAAAAGATCGAAATACATAATTTACCTTAAAAGCAACATGATTTTCAGTCTTATTTGACAATTGGAATGAACAAGAAATCTGCTTCTTCAGTTCAACTGAAAATTAATTTTTAAATAATAACAGAAAAAAAGTGATTAATGATATCAATTTTATCAAAAAAATAATCAAACAGAAAAAACAATGAGAAATTAATCCTTACAGGGAAATTTGAGCTCTAATGGATCAATCTGGAGAAGTTCTTCGGTGCTCATGATTTTTTTTCTATTTCTTTTTTATTTTCCCTTTCTGTTTTCTTGTATGTATTGGAAAAATAAATACAGGATCATAGATTGGCGTTTACAACAATGAGAAAATAATTGTTTCTCCGTAATTACATATGTTTCTTTATGTAAGGTAAAAAAATGAATATGTTTATTTTATTTATTTATTTATTGTTTTTGGAAAGGAGGTGATCCGAAATATTCTCAAGTAGAAGTAGAGGAGTGCGGTTTTAGTTGAGGATATCTTTTTTTTTTCAACCTTTTTTTTTTCTTTCCATTTTTTCAATAGAAAACAAAACTTGTATTACACAAAACTTATTAATTTAAAATCTTAATATCCCGAAAGTTGCCTCTCCAATGCGGGTGATTGATCTCCGTCCAATTGCTCTTTGTAACTCGGCCTATAAACTTCTCTCGCGGGTTATTGTCAATCGACTCAAGCTGGTGATTTCTGGTGTAATCTCTGGCAATCAGAGTGCGTTTATTTCGGGAAAGCAACTTACGGATAATGCGATTGTGGCATTTGAAGCGTTTCATTCTATGAAGGTATGGGTAGTTGGATGTCAGAATCATGCAGCTGTTAAGTTTGATATGGCCAAGGCCTTTGACAGAGTTGAGTGGGCTTATTTATGGGGGGTCATGCACCAGATGAGGTTTCCTGGGGCTTTTATCGATTTGATTCGTTGTTGTGTCACATCTGCAACTTATCAAGTTCTCCTCAATGGGCGGCATGGACGGCGAATTGTCCCAACTCGGGAATTCGGCAGGGGGACCCTCTATCTCCTTTCCTATTTATTATCTGTGCTGAAGGACTTACGGCACTGCTGAATAGGGCAACCCGGGTGGGCTCGCTTCGTGGCATTACTTTTGGGGGGCAAACCGAGGTACATGTGTCACATTTGTTGTTTGCGGATGATAGCATGTTGTTTTTTGAGATTCGGGACGGGGCTTTGAAAACGTTGGTTGATCTTTTTACACGCTATGGGGCATTATCGGGGCAGGCTATTAACTTTCACAAGTCGGGCCTATACTTTAGCAGAGGTGTGTCACAGGAGGCTCGGGACTATATCTCAAATTTCTTGCAGATCCCACATGGGAGATGGATCAAGTAAATACCTTGGCATGCCTTTTGTCACGGGCCATAATAAGCGGCATGTGTTTGACTTTCTTCAGGAGCGGATTTGGAAAAGGCTATCGGGGTGGAAGGATAAGATCTTGTCGCCTGCGGGCAAGGAGGTCATGGTGAAGTCCGTTTTGCAGGCTATCCCTACTTTTATCATGCAGTGTTTGAAAGTCCCGGTCACGTTGGTTCGGGAGCTGGAGCGATGTATTAAGGGGTTTTTTGGGGTGATACCGAGGATAAGCGGAAGGTGCGTTGGCAGAGCTAGGATGTTTGTTGTTTGCCGAAGAACTTGGGAGGACTGGGGTTTCGGGATCTAGATGCCTTTAATTTAGCTCTGCTGGCAAAGCAGGCTTGGTGTTTGCTAGCAACACCCTACGACCCTTGTCAGTCAGGTACTCAATGCGAAGTATCACCCGGGGATGATGGTAATTGCTGTTGCTGGCCTGCGGGCGCGCCCTCGTTTCTCTGGAGGAGTTTGTTAGAGGGGCGGGATCTGTTGATGTCGGGCTTGAGGTGGCGGATAGAAGATGGCCGCTCTGTCTTTGTCTTTCATGACGCATGGGTTTCCCGGCCTCCTTCATTCCGTATAGAACATGCCTTTCATTCACTCCCAACAAATATGCAAGTACATGATCTTTTGGCAGTTGATGGCGGGCATTGGAATTTCCCCTTTCTCCAACAAGCTTTCCATCCCTGGGAGGTGGACGCGATCCTCCAGACGCCAGTCGCTGGTCCTTCTCATCTGGACAAGCGTATATGGCATTATGATCGTAAGGGTGTTATACGGTTAAGTCAGGATATTTCTTAGCCCTGAGCTTGCGTGGAGAGCTGTACTCTGAGGCTAGTGGCTCTTCCTCTGCTGGGCCGGATAAAGTGTGGCGTGCTGTTTGGCGGGTGGTTGTTCCCCCACGAGTTCATCACTTTCTGGAGGATGTGCTTACAGAGGTGTTTGCCGATTGGAGAGAATCTTCTTAAACGGCAGCTCGGGGATGGAGTTTGTTTGGCGTGTGGCCGGGAACGAGAGACTATGCGCCACATCCTCTTCGATTGTGATTGTGCTCAAGTAATCTGAGGGGCCTCTTCGTTCGGGGATCAGTTGGTTCGGCAGTCGTCTGGGTTTCGTGAGTTTTTTGGGAGCCTACAGGAGCGATTATCAGTGAAAGAGATGTTTGACTTCTGCATGCTTTTATGGAACCTCTGGAAGGCGCGTTGCAATGCGGTGTATGAGGGTACACAAGTTTATGTCTCTTGTATTGTGTCAGCATCTTCAGCGGTTGCATTGGACTATAGGCAGGTGATGAGTGGTGCTGCAGATGGGCCGGAAGGAATCTCTCATCCGATTGTTTGGCACCCGCCGCCGCCCCAGGAACTTGGAAATGTAATACTAGTAATCTGTTATGTGGTATTTTGAAAATACTTACCTCGTGAGACAAAAACCTACTCTATTGCCTCTAACAATATCAACACGAACATCCCGCCGGAATTCCATCATTGATTGCTACCAGAAAAACTCGATCGGTTGCTAGACCGACCTTTTCTCTCTTTCAAAACTCTCTCTAGGAAGATCTCTGTATTTTTCTAGTAACATTACATACTTTCACCACAAGGCGTCGACCCGCAGGGAATTGAACCAAACTCAATTGGAGCCCTAGAGCACAGGGATGGCCACATTGAGAAATCAGAGGAGGGTGTGGAGAGTATAGTGCTTGATTATTTTATGGGGATATTTTCAAGCTTGAATTCACAACTTCTGGACATATTCTCCAATTATTTTTGGAGTCTCTAAAAATTATGAATTTTGGAGGAGCCTAGGCCGCAAAATTGTGGGTCTCTCTTAAGGCACAAATGTGAATTATTTGTTCGTAAAAGTTGTAACCAGATTTTACCAAATTTTTATATCTTTTATAGTATTATTTAATTTCGGTTTACAAAACTGGAAAACCGCATTAAACGTTTGGTTTTATAAATAGAACAATAACTAACAAGACCAAACCGTTTCTACCTCTAGACCTTGCATGTCCGGTGCCTTGGAAGAAAATAATATCATTCGAGGGCAAATATTGATCAGGTTTTTCCTACGTTTAATCGGATGGAAAATTCTTAGATTCTAACTTTATCGAGGAGGTAGCATATATGTCATCATCATAGTCACCGGAAAAAAAATGTATATTATTTTTGTTCGATTTATATATTCCACACAGTCGTAGAAACAGAACAGTGAAAACTTTTGGATTAAGATATTATTGTAAATTATCGTAATAACAAGGACCGGGACACCAAAAGATATTTGACAAGGTATCGTATTCCAATACAATACCAAAACACTAAAACCAGCTGTTTCTCCTTTCACTAACCGTTCAATGCAAACTCAACCATTTGAAAACCAACAGCTCACATCATTGGCCCCACCCCGATCCCCCAAAAGCAAGAAATCATAATTTAAGGTATCCTTTTAAATTGATATCGGTTATTATTAATTAAATATTTTCTCAAGAAAAAAATTAAAATACATGTATGTATATAATTTTGACAAAATTTTAAAAAAATAGTTCGTAGATTGCAAAATTTAAATGAAATAATCAAAAATATCAATGTGTATATTACTATACAATAATTCTAAAGTATAGAACAATAAATTGCTAAACATTAAACACTTAACCTCACGTAAATTTATCTCTTTTTGAGAGGAAAGGAAACTTTTATTCAGAAGCCAAATCTGTCAAACCTGCCAAGCGTACATTATTCGAAGGTTGGGTCCTCCCAACTAACTACATCCTGAATAGAGAGATCATGTCTAGCCATAAAATACGTCGGGAAATTTTCCCGTGCGCCTAACAAAGAAAAAACGCAAAGAAACAAACTGCCTTCATACGACCGATTATTCTAAATTTGAGGAGGAAAAAATTAAAAAAACATCAGTCGTATCAACCTAATTTATTCATCCGCCTTGCTATTACCTGATTAGTGGTTCAAGTCCAAAAGATGGATATCCGTACTTTATCTTCTTAATTCTTTTGAAAGAAAAAAAATTATATATATTGTAAGAACCATTAATGAAGCTTCTTTTCTCCATGGCTGTATCATCACCTTCTTCAGAACCCTCTGCAACTGGTGATATATACACAACTTTCAGTATGCACTCTTCCACCTTATGCCCTGCCTCCTTACTAAACTGTTGTTTAACACATATACATATAGTTATACAAACATGAAGAACAAAAAATATCGTATGATCAACGGTTACAGATGTATATTGATACAATGTTGTGACACTATCGTATTCCTAGTTACTATGGGTGATGTTACTATTATCACATTGCATCATTGCACTTGTAGACCATTAATCAGTGAATGGAAATCGTATTCATTCAATGGGCCCGACTATAGATGTGTAGCGACATAATGTTGTAACAATATCATATCCTTAGTTTTTATGGGTGATGGTATTTTTTTAAGCATCATTACACTTGTAGACCAATGATCGATCAATAAATAAGACTCATATTCATTCAGTGGGTTCCACTATGATCAACGGTCTATAGATATGTAGTGACACAATGTTGTGGCAGTATCATATTTCTAGTTACTATGAGTATGATATTATCGTAACATTGCATCATTACACTTATAGACCATTGATCAATAAATAAGAACATATTTTATTCAGTACACTTCTAGACGACTATATAGCTAAACCAATGATCAATAAAAAAGACTCATATTCACACTACAAGAAAAACACTCTTTTGTTATGCTAGATTTTACCACACACGAAATAAAAGTGTTGTTATATACTTACTTTAGCCACAGTAGTGTGGCAAATGAGTCTAACTAAGTATATATTAGCCACACTTTTTGAGTGTGTGTATGGCAAAAACTAGTGCAGCAAAGAATATTTTCTTGTAGTGTCAGTCAATAGGTTCCAACATGCATAATCAACGGTTTACAGATGTGTAACGACGCAGTGTTGTTGCAGTATCATATTCATAGTTACTATGGGTAATGATAATATCATAACATTGCATCATTATACTTATAAATCGTTGATCATTAATTGAGACTTGTATGAGTCCTAACATGATCACCGAGGTACAATTGTGTAGTGACATATAATAGTGTGAAAGTCTCATATTCGATCCATGATACTATGGTAATGTTACTAACATAACACTGCGTCATTGCACATATAGATCATTGATCAATAAATGCGACTCGTATTCATTCAATACGTCTCACCATAATCAATGGTCTACGGATATATAATGACATAACATATTGATATACCATTTCAGATGTAATGTCTTTTGGTGTAATCCCCTTTGCTACAATCACACTTTGAATCAAAAACTTGTCCCTGCATTGCATATCAGGAGGTGCGTCTTTCTGTGCTTGCATTTTGACTGCAAAATAATATAAAATATTAACAAAATTAAGGGTATATTGCACTAAATAAGATATACATAATTACATTTAATCTCTAAAAGTAAAAGCTTAAATGAAAGAAAGCACAGCAAATATATAACTTTGATGGTTACACACACACACACACACACACACACATATATCACACACACACACACACACACATATATATATATATATATATATATATATATATATATATATATATATATATATATATATATATTTTTTGTTGTTTAAATTTTTTTCAAGCGAAAATTGAGGAAATGTGAACCTGTAACATCACATGTTGATCTGGGCAACACAACACCAGTATTTGGTCGAACACAATACTTTTTCACATTTGTAGTTTTGACCTACAAAGTTATCAATTTGCAAAAATACCCCATAAAATTATAGGATCGACGTATAACCACTATAAAAAAATTGAATCAGATTACAAATGATTTATATAATTTACATAAATTGAAAAAATCGAAATACATAATTTACCTTAAAAGCAACATGATTTTCTGTCTTATTTGATAATTTGAATGAACAAGAAATCTGCTTCTTCAGTTCAACTGAAAATTAAATTTTAAAAATAACAGAAAAAAGAGTGATTAATGATATCAATTTTATCAAAATAATAATTAAACAAAAAAAAAACAATGAGAAATTAATCCTTACAGGGAAATTTGAGCTCTAATGGATCAATCTGGAGAAGTTCTTTGGTGCTCATGATTTTTCTTTTTCTATTTCTTTCTTTATTTTTCCTTTCTGTTTTCTTGTTTGTATGGAAAAAATCAATACAGGATCATAGATTGGCGTTAACAACAATGAGAAAATAATTGTTTCTCCTTTTCTTCCTCTTTTTTTTCCCAAAAATGAATATGTTTATTTTATTTTTTATTTTTTTGGAAGGAGTGATCCGAAAAATTCTCAAGTAGAAGTAGAGGAGTGCGGAGTGCGGTTTTAGTTGAGGATATCTTTTTTTGTTTCTGGATAATGATACGGGCACAACGGTTGTGTCATAATAAATGATACAACGGTGATCTACACCATTGATTATAATGAGTTTAAATTGATAATGATATAAACTTAACATGATTAACGATGCAGATCATCGTTATGTTACTCGTTATGAAACAACCGTTGTGCCCGTATTTTATTTTCAACCTTTTATTTTCATTTTTTCAAAAGAAAACAAAACATTTATTTTCAATTCTTATTAATTTAAAATCTTATTAACGAATGCTCGAATAACTCTTCTCGTTCTTTTGGACCTCAATATCAAAAGATAAATATTTTCTCCACGCATCTGGGATATAGTTCATGTTGGAAAACATGTAGTAATGAGGTAGTGGAAGTGTGTGAATGGAAAGTGTAAGAAAAGGAAGGAATAGTTAAAGGCAAAACTCCCACATTGGTAATATACTAGGAAAAGTTCCAATATATATACTATGGTAGTATAGGTACTAGTATGTTCTATTACCAATATTATGCGCCAAAGTCTACGCGTGGGCGCAGGGGGGGGGGGGGGTGCAAATCCGGTGGGATTTCGACTGATCCTTGTGTGATAGCCACTAAAAAGAGTAACAATATTACTCAACGTTTTCCTAAATACGTTTCCATATAATTTGATACAAGTTTAACTTGTTCATTTGTTGTATTTCCAGATATGGAACAAGGTGGAACTAGTGGTGTGAAAAAATCGCTCTGGTGCCAACGAAACCAACTGGTCTCTTCAACCGAATGATGAAAAACTCCGAGAAATTCAATGGCTTGAATTTTAAGAGGTGGCGAAGAAAGATGCGATTCTACCTCACTACTTTACATCTAGTAAAGTTCTCATCGATGATCCGCCAACAACCGAGGATGAAACTCGGATCAAGACTTTCTGCTTGCACCGAGTGAGTGGAAACAATCGACTATTTATGTAAACATTATATAATGAATCGCTTACATGATAATTTGTACGATGTCTATCTTGAGAAAAAGATCGCTAAAGAGTTGTGGGAATCTTTGGACAAGAAGTACAAAATCAAGATGCAGAGGAACCAAGAAGTTTGTCGTTGGGAGGTTTCGGACTATAAGATGGTGGACTCGAAACCACTCATGGAGCAAGTGGAAGAGTTCCAAAAAATACTCTATGAAATTCAAGCGAGAAAAATGGAATTGAGTGAAACTTTCCAGGTTGCTGTATGATTGAGAAATTACCTCCTGGATGGAAAAGTTTCAAGGATTATCTCAAGCATAAGCGCAAGGAAATGAGTATGGAAGATCTCATAGTCGATCAACGTATTGAAGATGATAACAAGAAATCCGATAAGAGAGGAAACCCTACTAATCATCACCAAAGGCTAATCTGGTGGAGCATGGACAAAGCTCTAAAAATAAGAAGTTTGGTAAAGGTCAAAGACAGGACCAAAAGCTAAATTGGGTCCTAAGGGTGGCATATCAAAGCCAAAGTTTCAAGGGAAATGCTTAACTGTGACAAGCTTAGTCACAAATCATTGAATGTAAGTTGCCAAAAAGAAGGCCAATGAGACAAATCTTGTACAAAGCATGGAGGATATGAATCAGGTGCCATGGTGGTCGAGGTCAATATGGTTGATGCAAATCAAAAGATATGGTATGTTGACACAGGAGCAACTAAGCATGTGTGCTCTAACAGTGGAACTATCGGCTAATTTCACCGGAGCAAGGAAATGAAAATGTATACATGGCAAACTCTGCATTTCTTTGCTATATACTTGGAAAAGGAAATGTACAGCAATCAAGATGACATCCGGAAAGACACTTACTTTGAAAGATGTCTTGTATGTTCCAGATTTGCACAAGAACTTAGTGTCTGGTGTGCTTTTAAACAAGCATGGTTTTCGCTTGGTTTTAGAATCTGATAAGTTTACTCTGACAAAGAGTGGAATGTATGTTGGGAAGGGGTATGTTTGTGATGGTTTGGTTAAGCTCAATATAATGGCTATTAAGCCAAAGAACGATGATAATAATAATAATGTGAGTGTTGCTTATGTTGTTGAGTCTCCTTATTTATGGCATGGTAGACTAGGACATGTTAACTACGATTCCTCACGTAGATTAATTAAAATGAACCACATCCCAAACTTTCCAATTGATAAAGAACATAAGTGTGGAACTTGTGTTGAAGCGAAATTAACGAGAACGCCTCACCCTAGTGTTGTGAGAAATACGCAAACCACTTGATCTTATACATAGTGATGTGTGTGATTTTAAAATGATACAATCGAGAGGTGGAAATAATTATTTTATCACCTTTATTGATGATTGTACTAAGTATTGCTATGTTTACTTGTTAAAAGGCAAATATGAAGCAATAGACAAATTTAAAATCTTTGCAAAAGAAGTTGAAAATCAACATGGAAGGAAAATTAAAGCACTCCGTAGTGATAGAGGAGGTGAATATGTAGAACCCCTCAGTGAGTATTGTGCTGAAAATGGAATCATACACGAAAAGACTCCACCATATTCACCACAATCTAACGTAGTAGCGGAACGTAAAAATCGAACATTGAAAGAAATGATGAATTCAATGTTGGTAAGTTCAGGAGTGCTAGATAACTTGTGGGGGGAAGCTGTCCTATCTAGCAATTATCTTTTAAATAAGATACCCCGAAAGAAACAAGATAAAACTGTAAACCTCCTTCTTATAACTACCTAAGAGTGTGGGGGTGTTTGGCTAAGGTTTTGATACCTAAACCAAAAGCGGTAAAGATAGGATCAAAACCGTTGATTGTATTTTTATTGGATATGCGAGAAAATAGCGAGGTTTATCGTTTTCTTGTGCATAAGTTGGATAATCCTCGACGTGACGTAAAATGCAATAATGGAATCTAGAGATGCCTCATTCTTTGAGAATATATTTCAAAGAAAGTTGAATGAACCGAGTTCATCTAAATGTGTTCATGTTCAAGGTGAAAATTCGAAAAGTGAATGAGGATGATACTTCGAGGTTGAGCCAAGAAGAAGTAAAAGGGCAAGGATTGAGAAATCATTTGGTGATGATTTTCTGACATATATGATAGATATTGAGCCTCAAACCTACAATGAAGCTGTGACTTCTACTAAAGGTCCAATGTGGAAAGAAGCAATAAATAGTGAGATAAACTCTATATTGCAAAATCATACTTGGGAGTTAGTGGATCTACCTCCATGGTGTAAACCACTTGGATCAAGATGGATCTTTAAACGGAAATTGAAACCAGATGGATCCATTGACAAATACAAGGCCAGATTGGTAATAAAAGGTTACAGTCAAAAAGAAGGTCTTGATTATTTTGATACTTATTCTCCAAGATCTAGAATAACATCCATTAGGATGGTACTTGCTATAAATGCATTTAAGTAATTTGCAAGTACATCAAATGGATGTAAAGACGGCTTTCTTAAATGGAGATTTAGAAGAAGAAATCTACATGGAACAACCTGAAGGGTTTTCTGTTCCAGGAAAAGAAAAGAAAGTGTGTAAGCTTGTTAAGTCCTTATATGGATTAAAGCAAGCACCAAAGTAGTGGCATCTGAAATTTGATCAAGTTATGCTTGAAAAAGGGTTTAAAACCAATGAATGTGATAAGTGTATCTATGTGAAAGAAACAAATGATGGTTATGTCATTTTGTGTCTTTATGTTGATGATATGCTTATTGTTGGTAGCAATGATAAGATGATCAAATCTACCAAAGACATGTTAAGTGCTAAATTTGAGATGAAAGATATGGGCTTAGCTAAGGTAAATTTGGGAATCAAAGTTACTAGAACCACTGATGGTCTTAGCTTGAATCAATCGAGTTATGTTGATAAAATCTTGGAAAAGTTCAACAAAGATGATTCAAAGGAAGCTAGAACTCCAATAGATCCAAGTCACCTTTATACAAAAATAAAGGTGAAAGTGTATCTCAATTAGAGTATGCAAGGATTATTGGAAGTTTGATGTACTTAATGAGTTGTACTAGACCGCACATAGCTTTTGCAAATTGGTAAGCTTAGTAGATACACCAAGAACCCTGGTAATGATCATTGGAATGTTATAGTAAGGTTACTAAGATACTTAAGATATACTCGTAGCTATGGTATTCACTATGGAAGAGAGCCAACTGTTATTGAGGGTTATCTCGATGCAAATTGGATTTCAAGTACTAAAGATTCAAATCCACAAGTGGTTATGTGTTCACACTTGGAGGAGGAGCTATCTCTTGAAATCCTCCAAACAAACTGTGATAACCAAGTCCACTATGGAATCCGAGTTTGTAGCATTGGATAAATGTGGAGAAGAGGCTGAATGGTTGCATCAATTCTTGGAGGATATCCTCAATGCCAAAACCTGTACTGTATTTGTATTTATTGTGACAATAAGTCTACAATAGATGGGCACGGAATAAAATGTATGATGGTAGAAGTAGGCACATACGCCGAAGACATAATACCATCAAACAACTACTTACAACTGTGTGATTTCTTTGGACTATGTAAGGTCTCAAGATAATCTTGCGGATCCGCTAACCAAAGGGTTAAATAGAGTAGTTGAAAAATCATCGAGGGAATGGGACCAAGCCCATAGAATAAACTTTTGCAAAGGAAACCCAACCTAATCGACCGAGAGATCCCAAGAAATAGGTTCAATGGGAAAACCTAATCGCCGAAGTAAGTGAGATCACCGTGGGGTTTATCCTCTCTCTCATTCTATGATGAAAACAAGTGAAGATAAGGATGAGCTTACACTTAAGCTCTTAATGATTTGTGTAATTAGAATAAAGAAATTCTAAATCACAAGATCACCTATGTAGGGAGAAGTGGGGCCGCTTGAAGGGGAATTGGAAAGGGCTCAATTCTTAGACCCTTCATCGAACCAAAGTGGATTGCCATGGCCAAAATGGAATCACCCGCAAGAACTAAATGTTAAAGGGTAAATGTTTGTGGTAATATATGTTGTCGTTTACACCAACGGCTGAAAGTTCAAGGACATCGCGTCTACTATTCCGCCAGTAAGCTAAGCATATTTATCAAGGGAGGGTTCAAAGGGGACACCTATCGCTCCTATGCATTCATTTACCGCCCGAACTCTCTGTTGTAATCTTAGAGCTGTACTAGGTTTTCTCAATTTCCATTCATGTGGGGGATTGTTGGAAAACATGTAGTAATGAGGTAGTGGAAGTGTGTGAATGGAAAGTGTAAGAAAAGGAAGGAAATAGTTAAAGGCAAAACTCCCACATTGGTAATATACTAGGAAAAGTTCCAATATATATACTATGGTAGTATATGTACTAGTATGTTCTATTACCAATATTATGCGCCAAAGTCTACGCGTGGGCGCAGGGGGGGGGGGTGCAAATCCGGTGGGATTTCGGCTTGGACGCACGTCCTGCGGACACGAATGCAGCTCGGTTTCGGGGCTGGTCGTGCGAGTTCAGTTTTGCTAATTTTTTAATATCCGGAATTAAATTTATATAAGCTGCTTCCTTCCTGATTCAGAAGCGGTACTACACACAACAGAAATATATACATACATTATCTTTTTCCTTATGCTATCGGAGAGTTCACCATAATTGGTTCTTAAGCAGTTGAAGGCTCTGTGCATCCTGTCTCTGCTAGCTGTTGTATCCTGGGAGACTAACACTCCGTTTCAACTCCAAGCACGATCTGGTGAGGGGGTGAATTAGTCTTTAGGACACTGTGTGGTACACATGACTCAGCTTTTGTTTTTCTGTTCTTTCGGTTTCTTGTTTCTAACCTTGTTTTGCATATTGGAGTCTTATTCTGTCAAAGAAGCAGGTTGTGTAACAGTTCAATGGTAAAAAAAGAATGAGCTTGTTGTGGGGATGTATTTGTCTTTGAGTTTTGGTGTGGAGTTCAATCTCTTGGATCCTTTTCTCTCAGCTCTCAGCTTTCAGCTCAAGATAATATATGCCAGTGGCGGATCCAGGAAATTTTTCCAGTGGGATCACCAGATCGTGAAACTATATTTTCGATCCAAAAATTTGTTCACGTGGGGTCACCGGAGCTTAAAACTATATTTTTTTACCAATAAAATTTTTTAACAACAAAACTAAATCGTTTTAATATTAAAAAAATTCTTCGGATCTCAGTGGAGTCACGTGATTCCTCCCTAATGTACATACCTCCGCCAGTGGTATATGTGCAGCCTCTTACAAACTATATCGTGAAAGACAGGCATTCATAAATGATTCATATTCTCCACAAACCTCTAGGAACGAGACAATGGAAGCGTGCCCTTCATTGTGCAGTTTTTTTTTTTTAAAACCTGATTGCAGATGCATAGATTCCTTCAATTCTTCAGCTGAATGCCCACGGATAGTGGTTACATTTTAATACCGCACCCTTCTCAATTACTTGTTGATGCTCTCGCGCGTATCTTCACGGATGAAGGCTGATTTCCAACTTAATGATGATACTGGTGTATTTGAAAACTTGATTCCTTGTGATGTTGGATCTTCATTGCTTTTCCGGTTGAAGAGCTATATATATGCTGATCGGATTTGTTAGTATTCTTGATTATTAACATCCTTTTTGATTTTGTTCCTTTATTTTTGGACTAGCTGGATGACAATTTGCATTCTCCATCGTTGGTTTATCAATTTGGATATCTTGTCGTACTTTTACAAGAAGCTTGGTATCATATGGCGTTGTACGCAGTGACGGACCCAGGAAAAAAGTTCAGTGGAGGCACAAACTGATAAAAGCCGACAGATTACAATTTTTTCGGGTGAAAAATTAGAGTAAACAGTCGATGATTTACAATTGTTTCAGACACAAAATTACAATACATTAGACAACAAATTCCAAATAATCCATTCACCCCTGAATTCTCAATCTCAATCGCATTTTTCTCCGGTGCTTTCCGACACTTCTTAAAAAAAGGATGTAAAGAATGATCATGTTCCATTTTTCAATTATCTGTTAAAAACAATACTTTTACTACTTATTATCAATCGAGACTTAAAAAAGATGAAAATGTATATTGTACATTCTACATTGTATAATACATTAATACCTAACAAAAACGCCTAATCAACTTAACAAATACTTCTCCAATCTCAACTTCAATTAAACATTTAAGTTGTATACACTACTACTACACAATCTACACTATTACAATATTATTATTAATTCATCCCAATTCCCCAAATCACAATGCACCCCCAATTTCTCTTATAAAATATTAAAGACTCAAAACATTCACACATCACACTCTCCGATTCCAACTTCATAAAGTTCAAACAAAGTAGTTCCCACAAAGGCACACAAGCTGACAAAACACAAAAGCTGAAAAGCATTTATACTTAATAAAATTTCATTAATAGAAATATAGAATACATTACCTGGCGCTGGCTACCTGCTCCCTCTCCCTGCTCGACTGCTGCTGAGCTGCTCCTGCTGCAAGCCTGCAAAGTCTTCCGTCCCTGCTGGCCTGCTCCACAGCACAGAAACGAACGGTACTGCAGCAAAACAAGAAGCCGATGAATGTAAATCGGGTCGGGGTTCTCCGTCCTCGGGGAGACGATTAGGAATTTAGGAGAAGGTGAATTGAAATGGTGAATCAGTGAATGTAAGCCGCTGATTCGCTGAAGATGGGAGGAGGTGCGACTGATCTGATTTTTGGAATGAAAATGGTAGGTAAAAACGATGGAATGGACTATGGAGGGATTAGGGTAAATTAAATTTTTTACTGTAGCAAAAAATGGTAGGTAAAAACGATGGAATGGACTATGGAGGGATTAAGGTAAATTAAATTTTTTACTGTAGCAAAACGACGTCGTTTTGCAACAAAAAATTCTAAAAATCCAGTGGGGGCCATGCACCCCCCCCCCCTGTATACGCTCGGTCCGTCCCTGCAAGTTGTACGTGTATACTACTTTAACATGATTTTTTTTTATTCATTCAGTGTTTTAGTTTTGGGATGTAGGATTTCGTCCTAATATGTTTCTTGTAAGAGCTCTATCACATGTTGGATAACCAAATACTTTTGTTCAAACACAATGAAATGTCACACTATAATTTACGAATATATGTTGAAATTCTTTTTTTATACACAATGAAATGTGGAAAAGAAAAAAAACGCAGATTATAGGATACTGGCAAAAGGATATTATTGTGATGTGTAATTGCAACCTTCTAAGAACAAAACGTACTTTCTTTTTCACTCATAACTGTAAAAGACATCTCCAGTTGCAACTACAAGAAAAGTTGTTTATAATGAGGAACGTAAATACTGTCATTAAAAAATAGTTTTAATAAGGAGTTATGAATTTGATGACCAATTTGTATTTTCTGCTCATCGTTGGTTACAAATCTCCTCATTATTATATGTAAAACAAAAATCTCCTCATTATTTCATAAACAAAACCTACCCATTTATTCAATAAACAAAACCTACCCATTACCCAATTCCCTTAACCTACCTTAATTCTATTTAAAAATTTCGGCTGAAAGATTTTCTCCTCTATTTCCTCTGAATGAGAAACTTCTCTCCTAGAAAATCTTCTTGCAATAACTTCTCCATTTTCCTACATGCTGAAACTGATTATGGTAAGAACAAGATGCTATTCTGAATCAACCTCAGCAACCACGTGTTGAATCAACTTTAGGAAGGCTTTGAGGTTTGAAAAATTGCCGTATTGGGCGTTGATTCGTTGGTGATTTCAAACGATGTTATCACAGCAACGTGTTTATAACGAGGGCTTGATTTGGAGCATTCAATTTGCGTTTTTGAAAGGATTTCCCAGTCATTCATTGAAAAGACTATGAAATGTTTGACCTTTCATCGATTTGGTGCTGATCCGAGCTTTTAAAGCTCTGATTTTCGAAGATACGCAGTCAACACTCCTCATAAGGTGAATCCACTTCAGTTATATCGTTTATATCATTTGTTTACTGATATTGGTCTTGAACGCTGCCTTGATTCTGTGCTTTACACCCTTGTGAAGGTCTGTGTGAAAAGCTGCTACATTGGCCATTAATGATGTAGGGACATCACAATTAGATTTATCGTTATTATTGTTTTGTTTAGTGAGTGGTCTTTTGGGCCTTTTAAGCGTAGGGTTATTAGCTAAATGGGCCTTTTAGCCTATAAATAGGTTAAGTCTATTGTTGGTAGGGTAGATTATGTATTACTTTATCCTCTTTTGGTGAATTTACCTAAGAGGTTGGATTACCTCTTCTTTGTCTCTTTTTATCATAATGCTTTCTCCATTATTTGGTATCAAGAGCCTTGGTTTCTCCTTGGGTCCGCTGATGGCAAACAATGATGTAGAAGCTAGCCGGATCTCCGACATAGATCGAGATCTGAAGTCCCGTCGGGAGCTGAAAGAAGATCGGAATGAATTCAAGAAGACTCGACAATCGGTGGGTAAAGATTTGCCTCGAACTCCAGTTGAAGAGATGGAAGGTTACAGTCACCAGAGAAGAGAATTCAACAAAGGATCTTATAATCAACCCTGTTTGGGCTCAAGAACACTACACTGCAAAGGTAATGAAGTTCCACTCAAACAACAAATTCACCAAGGAAGCATATTTGATGCATTTAGTAGCATAATAACCGAAGAGAAATTGCCGACCTTTAATGGGTCTTCACTTAAGCTGGATTTTTTGGATTGGTTCGACATGTTTGAGGATTATTTTGAAGCAGTGAATCCACCTGATGCTGTGAAATGTAAATTGGTTGCTTCCAAACTCAAAGGCGAAGCACGTATATGGTGGAAAGAATTGGAGAACAATCGATTTTCTAAAGGTAAGAACTTAATCACTTCATGATCGAGAATGAGGGACCTTTTGCTCAAGAGATTCTTGCACACCTCACGTTTGACATAATTCTACAAGAAAGAGAATGAAGACAACGTGAAGCACACCGAGTGTTCAACAAAATTTCCCAATCAACTGAACAAGCAGGAAGAAGCTGAAATGATTGAGTACATATAGGCTGATGGATCTATACCTCCCAACAGTTCGACGACAGTCCTATTAGGAGTTCACAGAAACAGCAGCCTTGAAGAGAATAATGTGTGCGAAATGGTTGGTGATCTTTGTCATAATGCTGAAATTAGCCGGACTGAAGTTAGCAACAAAGATAATGAATATTCAGAGGATAATAATGGAGAAAGCATTATGATAAAAAGAGACAAAGAAGAGGTAATCCAACCTCTTAGGTAAATTCACTCAAAAGAGGATAAAGTAATACATAATCTACCCTACCAACAATAGACTTAACCTATTTACAGGCTAAAAGGCCTATTTAGGTAATATTCTTCTTTGTAGTGTTTCTTACAACTTGTAAAACAAATAAGATGTGTGATGCTCGCATAATATCAATATGGCATATTAGAGGGTGGAATAATTATTGGATGAATGATGAAGAGAAGGAAAATGTTGCTTTGACTGGTCTTGTCTCAAATGAGGAGTATGCTAGTAGGGAAGCACCGGTTGTGTCAAATAGTGAAGTGCCAGGAAGACAATTTGCAGTGGTTAGTGTCTTGCTTGTTGCTCATGTTGAGAACATGGATGGATATATGATTGTAGCTGACATAGGGAGTGCAAGCGTGAAGTCTAAAATTGATGAATATAATTGCTCCCTACTTATCAACATGCAATCATTGTGGCACCTAAAGTGTTGTGAGAAAGAGGTATTGCAGAGGTCACTATTAAGGCATGCATGTGAGGGTCAAAATGCTAATACAAAGAATGTCAAAGGCCGGGATGTGTTAATGGAAAGTTTGCTCAAAGTTGACCATGCTGAAAAGGTAACTTTCTTCTTTGTTGAAATGGATCGTTGGGTATTTCACATATTTACAACACTTTTGTGGAGAGCAATGCTAAAAGAAACAAGATTTGATGTAATAGAGATCAACACTGTTATAAAACTGATGGAGATAACTTCAGATGCAAGAAACAGAAAAAGAAGCAATCAAACATAAACAATCAAGGGAGATAACAGAAACAAGAAGAACACAGATTTAACGTGGAAAACCTCTCAGTGGGAGAGGTAAAAAACCACGGGCGTAAAAGAGATATTTTATTATGCACTTTGAATTTTACTGATTTCAACACACTCGGATAATGAGACAACAATCAGATTTATAGGCACAAATCCCTAAACCCTAGCCGCCAGAATCTTTGTCTCGATCGCCACAAATACCCTTACACGTGTCCTCCTTTTAATGACAACAGTATAGTCATGCACATAACAGAATTAACATATGTGGGACCTGTTTGATTCAAGTACTCAAGCAGAGACTATCACCTGTGATAGTCACCTGGCGACGTAAGCTCAGTGAGACTCCACCCTACTGAAGCACATAATTGAATACACTTCTCAGCTGTCCACCACACAGCTGAGTCTTCAGATTGGTTCCACCAGATGTAGAGTTTAAGTCACATTACTGACAAATCTCCACATTGACTTCAACTCTCACTAGAGTCAAACAGATTGCATAACCAGATGTACTTGTACCAGATGCATTCGTCAATGCCGATGTACTTGTACCGCATCTATCTCCACAAAGATCCACTCCACCGATCCGCCTCGGTAGAGTTTCCGAATCGATTATAAGCTTTGAATATTCGGAAGTCCAGGCAAAGTGGAACTTACTCATTGAATCGTTTAGTGAACATATCGCCAGGATTCTCCTTTGTGCCAATCTTCTTCACCACAACCTCTTCTCATTCCTCAAGAAATGATACGACATCAATATGCTTGGTTCTCTCATGATGAACTCCGATCCTTGGCTAAACATATTGCACTTAGATCATCACAATATATCTCACTGATCCTGATGCAACCCCAAATCACCGACTAGCCCTTCAACCGTATACCCTCCTTAGTTGCTTGAAGAGCCATATATTCTCGCTTGAGAGTTGATAAGGCTCACAGAGCCTGAAGAGTAGCTTTCCACCGACCACTGCATTTCCCAATGTAAACACATAACCATCATTGATTTTCTCATCAACATCACTCGCATAATCGGCATCACAAGAACTCGTGACTGCACTATATCACCTCCATAAATAAGACCAACATCACCGTACTTCGTGTACTGAATATCCTTTTAACAACTTTCCAGTGTTCCTTTCCAGGTTGAGCCATAAACCTGCCGACAACACCGACCGCTGAGAGCGATCGTGCCTAGTGCAAACCATGGCATACATCGATCGCCAACCGCACTAGCATAGGAACTTTGACATATACTCCTTCTCTTGGTGATTGTGAAGCATAAATGCATAAAATGAACATTTGATGCCATAGAGTATCTATTGGTTTCTGCAGAGACATGCCAAACTTGGCCAATATCTTCGCACATAACCCTCGCCGAGACAAGAAAAATTTCTTCCGACTTCTATCTCTCCGGATCTCCATCCCCAAGATTTTCTTGGTCGCACCCAAATCCTTCATTTCAAATTCAAGACTAAGAAGGTTCTTCAGATTTTGAACATCGACTTCCTTGTCGCAGCCTATCAAAGATGTCATCCACATACGAAACAAGATAGCTATATGATCCATCTTTCAAATAGATCAAAGTAAACACAATATCATAAGGACTTCATTGTAACCTGTTTGAAGCATAAAAATGTCAAACCTTTTATACCACTCGCCTTGGAGCTTGCTTCAAACCATACAATGATTTCTTCAACTTGCAAACATAATTTTCCTTTCCAGAACTTGAAAACCCTCAGTCGTGTCATGTATATCTTCTTATCCACCTCACCATGTAGAAAAGCGCTTTCACATCTAATTGCTCAAGTTCCAGATCTGTTGTGCCACCATTGCTAGTAACACCCTGATTGAAGTGTGTCGACCACTTTGGTGAAAATATTTCATCAAAGTCAACCCCTTCCTTTTGATCAATCCTCTTGCAACCAAACGTGCCTTATACGACCCTTCGCTTTGTTATTCCTTCATTTTTCTTGAAAATCCATTTACAAGTCACAACTCCCTTGTCAGTAGGCTCTTTGACTAATTCCCAAGTCTGATTCTTTAGTAATGACTTCATTTCATCTCCCATGGCTGCATGCCACCGAGATGCTTCAGACATGTCATCGCTTCCTGTAAGTAGTAGGTTCAAAGAACCTCTACTTCTTCAAAGAACTTGGAGTGCATATCCACCAAATCATCATATTCATATCTCCTTGGAGGTATCCCAACATTAGATCTTCTAGGCTGCTGGGCGCCTAGACTCTGGCGATCAATGTTTGTATGGCGCGCCTCGAGGTCTCGATGAGGTGGCTTGAATCGGATCGGTTCATTATCCAGGATCAAGATAGTGTTGATTTGGATCCACCGATTGTTGCATATCAAGAGACTCCACCAAGCTCCACCTGCTTCTCAACACTATCGATTCAAAGATCGGTTTCGGACTTAGTAGACCTCCCCACCGATTAGTTTAACATAGAATTTTCATCAAACACAACGTCCTGCCGAGGATTACTCGACTCTGCGATGACCAAATTCTATATCCTTCACTCCATCACCATACCCCACAAACACTCCTTCTTGGCTCTTGGCTCCAACTTCCCTTCACTAACATGATAGTAAGTCAGTACTCCCAAAACCCTTAGAATCGAGTAGTCGGCGGGCTTGCTCGACCACATCTCAAATGGTGTCTTGAGATTGATTCCTGTGTGAGGCTCCTATTGATTAAGTAGCAAGTCGTCTTAACGACTTCTTTCCCAAAATCTCCTTGATAAACCAAATTTGAGAAAGCATACATCTTGCCTCTCCAAGTGAGAGTTTGATTCATCCTTTCACCTACACCATTCTCACGAGGTGTATTCCTTACAAGATGATGTCCGGCAATACCCTCGCTTGCACAAAATGAATCAAAATCCGTCCAGCAAATTCCGCACCATTATCTCATGACGAAGCTTCTTGATTTTCTTGCCTAACTGATTCTCCACTAGGGCCTTCCACTCGCTTGAAGTTATTGAATGCATCACTTTTGTTCTTCATCATCACCACCCAAGTCATCCTTGAATAGTCATCTATGAATGACACAAAATATCCGTGACCACCCAATGACTCAACTCTTGATGGACCCAAAGAAATTGAATGGATATAATCAAGTGATGCCTTTGTGTTGTGCAACCTGAGAACTTACTTCAGGCAACTTCCCAAACACACAATGTTCACAAAAGTCCAGATTCTTAACCTTATATCCTCCAAGAAAACTCTTTGAAGAAAGAACTTGCATACCCTTTTTCACCCATGTGACCAAGTCTCATGTGCCACACACTGAGTCTCACTGAGATCAGTGAATCTTTGAGGATGCAACAAAGAAGAAGCAGGCAGATCTGATGAATCCTTGTAATATATACAAGGTTCCCTCTTGATGCCTTTGAGGACTACAATCAATCTTTAAAGACATTCACCGCCCCACCTTCACCCTTGAAATTGAACCCCTTGTCATCCAAGAGATCGAGAGATACCAAGTTCTTGGTCATCTGTGGAACATGTCTTACATCTTTCAAGTGTACAAAATTTACCATCCTCTGTCCTTAACTTTACTCGAGCCAATTCCCACAACTTTGCAAACCTTGTTTGTGGCCATATAGATTTGACCCCATCTATCTCGCTCATAAGTAGAAAACCACTGCTTGGACAAATATGGTAGGATGCTCCAGAATCAAGTATCCACACATCATTGTGGTGTGTAGAATCCCCTACAACTAGAACCGATCCTCATCGATTGCTCAAGAGCTGCTGCTGTGCGAGTAATTGCCTTCCTGCTTGCTTTCTTCTTCCTTGACAATTGGACTTCCAATGTCCCCGCTCCTTCAAGATATTACAGACATCATCAGACTTAGGACCTTTGGACCCTGACTTTTTCTTCTTCCTCGTCCATATCCTTTTCCACTATTGTCGCTAGCTACTAGCCCAAAGAAATTGACCGCCTATTCCAAAGACCTTTGTGTCTAAGCTCCCCTGGCATGTAAGGCGGACCTTACATCCTCCAAAGCTATCAGATCCTTTCCAACTATGAAAGATCGCACAAAGTTTTCATATGATGCCGGTAATGACACCAACAGATTAGGGTGCATCTTCATCTTCAATTTTAACTTCAATATTCCTTAAATCAAGTAATATTGTGTTCACCGGTCAAGATGTTCCCTCGGTGGACTCCTTCTTGCATCTTCAAACCGAACAACCTCTGTTTCAACAACAACTTGTTGGTCGCTGACTTGGTCATATACAAAGCTTTCAAGCTTTTTCCACAACTTGGTCATGCGGTGTCTTCCTCAAAGAACCTCGGTGATAACATCATCGATATAAGCACAACATGATGGTTGAATGTGCTTTCTCTTCCAGATCGCATAATCTGCCGCACCAGTATTTGGTTTGTCGATAAAGGATTCCACAAACCTGCTTTGCTTCAACAATGCACGATCTTGATTTGCCACGCACCAAAACTGCTCCTTCCTAAATTTATCGATTTTTACGCTTCTGCGCCGACATCTTTTATTGCTAAAGATCACAACTTTATCACGATCCTAGCACCTTGTCAAGGTCTTGGTGAAGATGAAGTTGATCGCATGCATTGTTTTCTCCGAACCTGGCTCCGATACCACTTGTTATAAAGCGTGGAGATAACTTCGGATGCAAGAAACGTAAAAGAAGCAATCAAACATAAACAATCAAAGGAGATAACGAAACAAGAAGAACACAGATTTAACGTGGAAAACCTCTCAAGAGGAGAGGTAAAAACCACGGGCGTAAAAGAGAGATTTTATTATGCACTGAATTTTACAGATTTCAACACACTCGGATAATGAGACAACAATCAGATTTATAGGCACAAATCCCTAAACCCTAGCCGCCAGAATCTTTGTCTGATCGCCACAAATACCCTTTACACGTGTCCTCCTTTTAATGACACCAGTATAGTCATTACATACATAACGAATTAATGTATGTGGGACCTGCTTTGTATTCAAGTACTCAGCAGACTATCACCCTGCTGATAGTCACCCTGCTGACAGAAGCTCAATAGACTCCACCCTACTGAAGCACATAATTGAATACACTTCTCAGCTGTCCACCACACAGCTGAGTCTTCAGATTGGTTCCACCAGATGTAGAGTTTAAGTCACATTACTGACAAACACTATTAAGGTTGCTGAATCTTGCTTGTTGAAAGTGATTTTTATCCCTGCTATTAATGATGATTTCACACAATCACATTATCCGGGCCGTATACGCAGTGCTTATGTGGGATGGTGCTTCGGGCATAAACGCATTCCAACACCGTCTGAGTTGAAATGCTTTGAAATGAACAATGGTGATCCTTATGATTCTCCGGTGCCGCTTGTTTTGTTGGATGATGATGGTTATATTGCATATACCCTCGTCAATTCCTATTTTCTTAAGTACTTGACGGCACAACTCTTGTTAGATTATTTGCTTGAGGATCAATATATAGTTGTGCTCTTATTGTTTTGTCTGGGTAGGATTGAACTACTAATGAGAGCAGCATCGTCTTTGTTTCCGGAACCACTAAGTCCTTGCATCTTGATGGTTGACAGTGCTAGAAATAATGTGATAAATGGTGATGAGTCTACTTATGACCAATCGATTGTTTTGAAACTGCTTGTTGTTTGGCTTGGTGATTATAAACACAAAGCCTTTATTTAGTTTTAATCAAATTGTGATCAGCATTTCTTTTATCAAGTAATTGAACAGCATCTTTGATATACCATTGGATCAAATTGTGTATTGTACCCCATTAGCTCTATATATAATCACATTTTGTAGTATTATGTATCACTCTTTTATGTGGTTTTTCTATTTGATTTTCAAGTAGGTACCGAAAGGTTTCAATGTGCATTTTCATTGCTATGCAGTTGTTCCTTTGGCCAATTCATTTCAACATTATTCTATGTAGCTTCTATATCAGGGATTGGAGCAATGTATGTGTCTTATGCCTCGAAATCATCATGTGCTCTTAATATATTCTTCATCTCGTGGACCGGTATCTTGCTAGGAGTCATGATGATCATATCCTTGCATTCTAAGGTTTCTTTAACAATCACCAAATCATACTATTTTTTACACTGCTCTGTACATATAAGAGTTGGTTTAAAACGAGGGTTGATTTATGTTTGAAACAATTCCTGGCTGAACTACACCTGCAATGAAGTATCAGAATATAGAATGTTAGTTGTTGCCTTGGGCTCTTTTGGTCGAAGTTTTTGAAGGATTTGTCACCTTTATCTAGAGAGATTGAGTTGATAACTATCTTTTACAATGTATGATAACTATTAAGTGGCCTACTATGATTGATTTGCATTGTGCTTAAGGTTGCTTGTTGGATTTGATGTTCTAACTTGTGCTATGCATCTGCATATACTTATTGCTTATGTTGCATCAACTTTGTGTAATTTGACTGATTTCTTATATTGCTCATTCATTCTGTTGATAGATTTTCACTAATATTTTTGGAGTTGACTTTATATGTCTGCTATCCATGTTTGATACCTTTCTGTTGGAATAGTGTCCTAAACCCAATCGGGTTGGACCGGATCCGACCGGATCGGATCATTTCTACTATTTCTTTATGTTTGTACATATATTAAATGACTTTTCTGTTGTCATATATATGTTCTTTTAAAGAACCAATTATGAATTGCTATATGATAACGTCCTTAGTATTAAACTGTGATAGAGAAACCATGATAGGCGATTATGGTTGATGAGATCTCTAATCACTTTAATAAGTTTGATACTTAAATGTCTCTAGGCTGATGTACTATTAAACAGGGCATTGATAATATGAACAGGCTAACACGTATCAGATGTCTCCTGTCTTTAGGGTAGGGATAGATCTCGTCTATCGAAGTGTGGAGACACTTGGACTGTACGTGGACGTGTATTAGAAAATGCGTACGTTAGACTGACCCACTTACACGGTTAAGTGTCACACTATGTGGCGGTTGTGTAATTATCCTTTGGACCGGAGTCTTCATGGCATCACGGTGTGGATTGTCATGATTTGACACTATTGAGGTTTCCCCTAGCCACGGGGCGATCATGCGGTAGTAATTGGGTATGATATGAAGCATGCGGAGTATACATGATTGGTCGTCTGGGAATCGCGTATCCTATGATTGGGATCGAATATCCGAAATGGCCTTCTTATAAGGAATGTCTTACTCTCGTGAATCTTTGCAAAGTGGGAGTAAACGAGTTACTTCGAGAGAGCATGATATCTAGATTATAAGATACGGTCGTTGATGTTTTGACACTCGACTAACGACCGTATAGATATTATTACAGCGATAGGATTGTAAGTTACACGGTAACTGTTTCACATGAAAGGTAGTAGTCATTGCATTTGACTATTTCGATGATTGGGGGTCACGGTGTGTTGCTAGACGCTATCCCGTGATCGTTAGTCATGAAGGGCATTTTCGTAATTTGCACTTTGTGTCTATGGCCAACATATTCGGAAGCCTATCGGGTCACACACATATGAACATCTAGTCGGATTAAAATGTGGTTATAGATGATAACCAAATAAGGAAAGTTTATCTCGAGACTATAAATGTTATAGTGGTAAATTAATATTGTGGTATTTATTTATTATGAATAAATTAAATACAAGATATTAATAGTAATTATATTAATTAAAGAATATTCCGGTAGCCAATTAATGGCTAAAGGTGGCGCAATTTTGGAGTGTATAAGATACACTTGGATTGTGCAATTTAATTAATAGTATTACCAAATATTAATATAAGATATTAATATATATATATATATATATATAATATAAATGAAAGGTGTGTGTGATGTACATTGGGTGTACATGTGCACAATTCCATTAGTTGTATATATTTATGGATTTATATGTGTTATATATATGTGATATATACACATGTATAAATTGATTTATGGTAATAAAATAAAGATAGTCAATATTAAATATTGACAATATCTTGGGAATATTCAATATAAGATATTGACAATATCCTAAATTTATTTAATATAAGATATTATAATAAATGAGATAAATCAATCAATTATATTTTCCTTATTTTATTGGGAAAATGTTTTCTTCTCCTCTACTCTACTAGGGGCGCCCCAACCACTATAAATAGGAGGTGGGTGTCAAGCTCTTTTGTACATCATAATTCCAAGAGCTAATAGTTCTTGTGTAAAATAGAGAGCATCCTATACAGAGTTGGAGAGAGGGGAAAAGGGTCGGTCTAGCAACCGGAGTTTTCCAATAGCAATCAATGATGGGATTCCGGCGGGCTGTTCGTGTGGACTAGCGGTAGAGGCCGAACACTTGGGCGGCTCTATGCAGAACTACTCTCCTTAGACGGTCAAAGCGTCGATCTTTTAGATCAACCAAGGTAACCACCGTCTACTGCTTATTTGTTTATTGCTTAAACGAAGTCGATCCTGGTTAAAAGGAAATAAAATTTTAAATTCCGCTGCGTTCCCGCGTAGATTTCCTAACACTTTCTGCACATAAGTATATTAATATAAAGTAACTTATATATTCATAGTATGTACTGAGAGACTCGTGAATATCATGCTAAGTCTAATAACATGTGATGCTCTTGTAGGTTCATATTATTGTGTTTTTTTAGCTAATTTCTTAAATCACTTCTATATTTTATTGTTCACTGTTATTATTGATGTTGCTGACCTAACTCTGACTTTATGCATTGCAGAGTCAATTCGATACGATTCGATACGTGTCACTTTTTATAAGGAAATGATAAGGGTAGAGTTGTGAGATGTAATAGTTGTTGCAAAAGCCACTACTGTGTTCCTTGCATCACTAAATGGTTAGTTTTTCATATTGTATTGTTGAAAATGTTTCCTTAAGGATCTTATATTCATCTTCTAATCATCTTGTAGAGTAGCAGCCTTGTATTTAATCTTTTACTTTGTAATCTGCAAATTGGTAGCACTTGTTTGAAAGTGAAGCATTATAAGAATTCGGGTCAGCAATGCTTGCTGCTATATCTTAGGTATTGTATTTAACATATGAAAGTCAGGGACTTTTTTGGAAAATCATCTTAGGCTCAAAGATCTCGTGTTCTTTTCCTTTCCTGCTAGTTTTATGTCCATTTATTTGAACCTAGAATTTGTAACCTCTAGCTTTTTAGTTTGTTTTTGTTGCTAACTGACTGTATTTGGAAAATAATCTGATGCATTTACCCTGAATAGATGTAAAGCGGAGAAAAATTGTGCTTGAGTCAATAGAAAACATGATAACATATTCTAGTGTAGGTTTTGAAATATGTATAGTGTAGTATGGGTGATTAAAAATGGCACAGATGCTATCACTTGAGAGGATTTGAGTTCAATTTAAAAGCCATTGCTTGCTGCTAAACAAACAGACCAATATTGTCTCAAGTTAATTGTTGTATACACTAATTTATTTTACCAAAGTGATGTGATAGTACACTTTCTTAATTCCCTTGTAAGAGGCATTTTCTTAATATGTGGTTTTGTGAAGTTTGTATCTTCATCTGCACAGCGCATCTTTCGTTAATGTTCTCATTTTCATGTCATTGCAGATCTGTTTACCAGAGGTATTGATATTCAAGCTGTCAATGTAGTCATTAATTTTGATTTACCTAGGAATTCAGAAACATATCTACACAGGGTAGGGTGATTTTGTTTTAAATATACATCTCTATGTAACTTATCTTTTTGGAATAATCTATCGTTGTGTATTTTGATGTATTTGATTATTATAAAGCTTATAAAGATGTAAATCTTTTATGTTGAAGGTTACGAAAAAAGTACAACAATATTCTTAAGGGTCAATAGCTTTATAATGAGAAGATGTATCATAAATATTTCATGATTTAATGAGGAGCAAATGGCTTTTTAGTGAGGAGTTGTGTTGTATTGAGTTTTTATTTAATGAGGAATAAATGACTAGATAATGATGTCATTAAATACAATTTTTACGAGGAGCAAATATTCTCATTAAATGTATGATTTAATTAATGAGGAGATCCAATTCTCCTCATTATATATCTTTAGCGGCGGAGCCTGTAACGAGGAGTGGGTTCTCCTAATTAGAAGTCTATAATGAGGAGAAATGGACAGTTTATGATGAGAAATCTCCTCATTAAAAGCCAAATTTCTAGTAGCAATGTTCTCCTACAGCCAAGACACATTTTCAATTTCCTGATTACGCATCAAACACACTAGAGGGCAACATCCGCACAACGCACGGTTTGCTGTCCACTAGTAAATAGAACAAAAACTAATTAACCAGACCAGACCACTAATTTCTACCTCTAGACCTTGCATGTCCGGTGCCTTGGAAGAAAATAATATCATTCGAGGGCAAATAATGATCAGGTTTTTCCTAGGTTTAATCGGAGGGAAAATTCTTAGACTCTAACTCGAGGAGGTAGCATATATGTCATCATCGTTGTCACGGATTTTATCTAACAAAACAAACAAGTAATAAAATTTATAAATCCGGTATTCCCCAAGTGTAGGGATCGTAGTATAGCGATTAATACCGGAGTCGATCACAGGGAATCGGGGTATCTAGTTCATTAATTCTCCTAAGGTTGATACAATTATTCCTAAACCTAAACTAAAACGGAAAATAAACTGGACAGAGGATTGTCAGTCCAAAGCCAGGAAAATATCATTGCGAACAAAAGCAAATAAAATAAAACTACAACTAAGAAAACAATAAAACTAACTCATGAATGAAGCAAATCAACATAGAACAAACGTGATCCACCATCCCGCAACCCTTAATTCTTCCCTAGATTATCTTATGATGATTCAATCAAAGTTGTGGTTCACCTAATCAAAGGTATGAATTCCTACTTCCGTAAGTAATCCGTCTATCAATCTCATCATCTTCCGATCTATAGAGATTAACGCTCTCAAAACAAGGTGCAAGATTTATTAGATCTAACAACCTAGAAATCTAACCTATCAACTTCCGTTATGTCAAGGTTAAAAGTCTACTCTTTCCTATGGTGATCTAAGGTTTACACCGATTTCCATCATACGGTAAACATCAAATAGCAATACATCTTCCGATATCGATTGCATAACAAATAATCAAAGGAAAGAAATAAACTTTAAATTAAACTCACAAAATATCCAAAGGAAGAAATAAAACGCCTATTGAAAAAAGTTTCCCATGGTCGCTCCAAGTTCACACTTCAAGACAACACCATGAATCGAACAAGAATAGAAAACGAAAACAAAAACCTAACTAATCCGCAACCCCAAATTTCTCTCCCAGCGGGGCTGGGCCGCTAGTGGTTTTTCTAATGATTGTGTATCAATAGGTCTCAATAATGTGTGAAAATCATGTGATTAGGGTTGGGGCGCAAATGCTATTTATAGAAAACTAGGTCGGCTGCTGCTATGTCGGTTTTGGACGCCCGTCCATTCACTCTAGACGCTCGTTCGGTCTTGTTGGACGCCCGTCCACTTCAGCGTCCAAACTCTCTGAATCAACTTTTCATCCTGGACGCCAGTTCACTTTGATGGACGCCCGTCCATCCTGGACGGGCCTTGGACGTGCGTTCAGCTCTTTTTCTTCCAAACTCATCTTGATCTTCATTCCAACTTCATCTCTATCTCTTCCCTTCCATGCAAATCATCACTTGAACATCTTTTAAGCTCCTTTCACCTCATGCAAGCGTACCTACATCACGATAAAAACATGCAAAATGTAACATCTTACATCTAAAGATATTTATCCAATAAAATCACATAATTAACCCGATTTTGCACTTTAATACTTCTAAAACTCATTTGCTCAATATTTCAATATAAAGCTCGATTTCTATGAGAAACATCCACATATGGGGAAAATTGACATAAAATATATCCTTATAAAACGTACAAAATCACCCTTAACAATCGTATAGTCACACACAAAAAAAGTGTACATTATTTTTGTTTGATTTATATCTTCCACACAGTCGTAAAAACAGAACAGTGAAAACTATGAGACTTTTTTGTAAGTTATCGTAACATCGAGGTCTCGGACACCAAAAGATAATTTACAAAGTATTTGTATTCCAATATTTAGACATGTGAACAAAATCTTAGTGTGTAGCCTTACTTCTGTATCAATGGCTGCACCGTCCACCGTCCAAAGACTTTCCAAACATGTTATTGACAATGTAATTCACATGTGTTCAAATGTGAGTAGTGTACCTTATAAATAGGTATTGTTTGTGATTGTAATTGTATCAATCAAGTGAGAAGTTCCTAATACAAAATGTTTCTTTATTTATGTTGAATCTATTGAAACATTGTGTTGTGTTTCTACAATTGGTATCGGAGCTAGGTTGAGCCATTACCTCCGACCGAGATTGGTTTTCCGGTGAGGTCTTTGAAAAAAGTTGCGGTCACAACTTTTTTCTCCATTGAAGGCCATCCCTTTTAACCTTCATAATATCTGTTGTTGCTAGCTACATAAACAGCAAGCCGACTAATTTTTTATTTTATTTTCAGTTTTTCATCTTTTTCGATTTAGCTTGCATTCGGGCTGTTGTTTCTTTCTCTCTCTAAAAAAAAAAGGTGTTGTAGTTATTTCCATGGCGAAGAAGAAAGCTTCTGCTTCAGGAGGAGCGGAGAACCGTGGAGTAGGTAAAGAAATTGAAGGACTTGCAGCGGAGAACCGTGGAGTAGGTATAATTGATGTTTAAAAAAAAGGCTTTTACCGCTTGATGCAACTTGAAGACATTGGTGGTAATTTATTGTTGAGTTGACCAATCTTGGGCCATTTGTATTTTTTTTTTTTTTTTTTTTTAGTTTAAAAGGACAAAAAAAAAAAAAAAAAAAAAAAAAATATGAATCAGGACTGTGGAAATATATATTGAGTGATAAAGACAAATCTACTGTTTATAACCCCAAATCCACTATTTATCAGAATGAATCGACCTCAAATCACTGATTCACAAGCAATGATATGTCCATTTTTACCTTAAAATATAACATTGTCATCTTCACATATTTCTATGTTCAAATTGTCCTTTTTGACAATAAACCCTATTTTTTTTACACATATCAATATATAATTTCTATATGGGAGGAGAAAGAATTATATAATCTTGTCCCGTTTTTACCTTTGACGGTAAAAATAATTTGGATCAATGGAGCGGAAAAATGAGAGATTTTTTGGAGGTCATTGTTATATGGGATGTTGTTGAAAACGGTTTCAACATTCCCGATGCCACTGCAAATTTATACTAGGCACAGGCAAAAGCGCTCGAGAAGAATCGAAGGAATGATCGTTTGGCTCGCCATTATCTCAATAATGCAGTCGAATTAAGCGTTTATAATAAATTTATGAACGCCAAGTCAACAAAAGAGACGTGGAGGATCCTCGTAAACGCCAACCCAGTTAACATTGAAGTTAAAAAGGTTCTTTTGCAGGAATTGCGTAGGCAGATCGAGTTGGCTCAGATGAGAACAACTGAGTCAGTTGGTGATTTTATTGCAAAGGTACGAGATATCGCCAACAAAATGAGCGCAAATGGAGAGAGTCTGACGGAGGCACAGGTAATGCAGAAAATCCTCAGATCATTGACGCAGAAATTTCATACGAAGAAAACGGTCGTTGAAGCGACCAGAAATCTTGATGAAATGACTATAGATCAATTGGAAGGTGAGTTATTATCCTATGAAATTTCTCTTGATCGACAATATTTTGCTATTGTTGAGGAAGCTTTGCAAGCAGAGCTAAATGTGTCAAATCAAAGGGGAGAATCATTGAATCATGTTGAATTCAGACAAAGTGGTCAAAATTTTCGTGGTAGAGGCCGCGGTCGAGGACGAGGCCGAGGCAGAGGTAATTTCAATTACCAAATAAATAATAATGATTCCGATCATAATGAACAAAGTAATGATTTTTCGAAAAAAGACATCGAAAATTCAGTGTTATAATTGTAAGAAGTATGAACATTATCAAAATCATTGTCGTTTCAAGAATAATCAAGAAAATCATGCTAAGGTTGCAGAAAAAAAACGATAATAGTCGGAAACTTCATTATTGGCAAATTTTGGAAGTGGTGAGAACAAAAAAAATGATTGGATTTTGGATTCAGGTTGTAGTAATCACATGTGTGGGAACAAAGAATTGTTCTATGATTTGGATACTTTTGTACAGTCAACTGTTAAATTTGGAGATAATACTGAGGTACCAGTTCTTGGAAAAGAAAGAATCGCTTTTACTTTAAAAGATGGTTCTTCTAATGCTATTTCTGATGTTTTCTATGTTCCTAGTTTACGTCATAATTTGTTGAGCATTGGACAGTTGTCACAGAAAGGCTATAACATAGTCTTCAATCTAGGAACCTGCACGGTAAGTGATCCAAAAAAAGGACTCATTGCAAAGGTAAACATGAGTAATAACCGTTTTTATCCACTGAAAATTAATTGTGGTAGTTTACCTTGTTTTAGTTCTGTGAGTTTTGATGATACATGGTTATGGCATCTGAGATTTGGACATTTGAACTTTGCGAATTTGAAGTTTCTTGTCAGAAATAAGTCGGTATTGGGATTGTCAGATATTGACTTTCCTCATAAAGTTTGTGAGTCATGTACTTTAGGAAAACATTACAAAGATCCGTTTCCAAAGAATAAGGCATGGGAGGCAAATACACCACTGCAGCTGATTCATTCGGATTTGTATTACGTTGAAGAACTTTCAAACGGAGGTAGTAAGTATTTTATATCTTTCATTGATGACTTCAGTCGGAAAGCATAGGTGTATTTTCTGAGAAATAAATCTGATGACTGTGATATTTTTAAAAGTTTTAAAAAGTACATTGAAAAACAAAGTGGTTATGAGATTAAAACATTGAGAGTAGACAGAGGAACTAAGTATATTGTCTGTGATGATTTTCTGGAGAATAGTGGTATTGAACATTAGATGATGGCCATATATACTCCTCAGCAGAATGGAGTGGCAGAGAGGAAAAATAGAACGGTCATTGACATGGTAAGGTCTATAATGCATTCTAAGAAATTTCCTAAATCATTTTGGGCAGAGGCCGTTGCTTGTGCCTTTTATGTCTTAAACAGGTGTTGATGTGATCCATAGTCCAAATCAGATCAAAAAATGCCCGAGGACTTGACTGAAGACACCAATAAGATGAGCACCGCGACCCTTAGCTAAAAACCTTGGTATAATGGACACCCACAAGGTTCGCTCACAACCTCGATAAGTCCCGTTTGGAATCCACCAAACGCCGGTTTAGAATCCACCAAACACTAACGTGAGAAAACTCACGAAAGCTTAAAAGCTTCAAATATAATATATCAAAATTTGTCTGATGATTACAATAACTTTAAATGCCTTTATATAGGCTACAGACTCCAAGAATAATTACTAATTTAGCAATGTGGGACAAAATAACTATAAATAAAAATACTAACAAAAATAAAAGACTAATTAATCAATGTGGGATAATAAAACATAACTAAAAATAAATAAAATGTTCTAAATAAATTTAATATGTTTCTTCTCCAACGGGAATTACATCAGGTGTCCTACCAGGAGTGTACCAGGTGGAAAAACACCATATGAGGTATGGACAAGGAGAAAACCAAATATTGGACATTTGAAAGTGTTTGGTTGTATTGCTTATGCCCATGTTCCTGATGTTTTGAGGAAGAAATTGGATGATAAATCCGAAAATTGTGTTTTTATTGGATATTCTCATCAAACAAAAGGGTTTAGGTTGTTTAATCCGGTAACAAGAAAATTTATATTCAATAGGGATGTTATATTTGAAAAACAAGAAGCTAGGGGTTGGTCACCTAAGCAAGTTGAAAAACCAAGCGGTGCTTCTATTCCAGTTGTTGGTTCTAGTATACAACAAAGACAGTTACCAGCTCGTTTGCAGGATTATGTCATTGGAAATGATTACGACATGTCAGATGAAGAAATTGTTAATTTCACTTTGTTTGCAGATTGTGATCCAGTTAGCTTTGAAGAAGCTTCGACAAATGATTATTGGATACAAGCCATGAATGATGAAATTCATTCAATTGAGAAGAATGATACTTGGGAGCTGACAAAACTTCCACTAGGCAAGAAACCCATTGGGGTAAAATGGGTGTACAAAATGAAGTACAAAGCCAATGGAGAGGTGGATCGCTATAAAGTCAGACTTGTAGCAAAAGGATACAAGCAGAAGGCAGGCATTGATCATTTTGAGGTGTTCGCTCCTGTTGCAAGACTTGATACAGTTCGTATGGTTATTCCACTTGTTGCTCAAAATTTCGTGGAAAATTTATCAGTTGGATATGAAATCTGCTTTTCTCAACGGTGTTCTTGAAGAAGAAGTTTATGTGGATCAACCAGTAGGATATATTTTTTAAGGACAAGAAAGTAAAGTTTATCGCTTGAAAAAGGCATTGCACGGATTCAAACAAGCCCCGGGAGCATAGTATACTCGTATTGACTCTTATTTTATTGATCATGGTTTTGAGAGAAGTCCTTACGAGCATACATTATATGTCAAATATTCCGGTGGAGGTGATACATTGTTGTGTGCATATACGTTGATGATCTTATTTTTACTCGTAATAATGCATAAATGATTTCAGAATTCAGGGAGGCTAGGACTAGTCATTTTGAATGACAGATCTTGGTTTGATGTCTTACTTTCTTGGTTTGGAGATACATCAAATGGATAGTGAAATCTTCATTTCACAAAAGAAATATGCAGGTGATATTTTGAAGAAGTTTAAGATGGATTGTGCTAAACCAATCTTAACTCCGGTGGAAGAAAAACTAAAGTTGATAAAAGATGACACCGGTGAATTCGTTGATCCTTCATATTTTCGAAGACTTGTTGGAAACTTGAGATACCTGAGTTCGACTAGGCCGGATATAACCTATGGTGATGGACTTATAATTCGTTTTATGGAGTCGCCGCATCAATCCCATTTACAAGCAGATAAGCGGATATTGAGATATATCAGAGGTACACAGAGTCATGGAATATTTTATTCGCGTGCTAATGACATTTCTCTTGTTGGATACACGGACCGTGATTGGGCCGGTGACACAGTTCAAAGAAAAAGCACCTCAGGTTATGCATTTTTCTTGGGATCCGATGTTTTCTCATGGTCGTTGAAGAAACAACAGATGATTTCTCTGTCAACAGCAGAAGCATATTATATGGCAGCCACAACTAATGCTACGCAAGCAGTGTGGTTGAGGCGCATTCTTGATTTTTTGCATCATCGGCAATCTGAACCAACGAAGATTTATTGTGCCAATACATCGGCTATTGAACTATCGAAGAACCCAGTCTTTCATGGTCGTAGCAAGCACATTGATATCAAATATCATTTTATAAGAGAGTTGGTTCGTGAAAAAGATATTGTTATTGATTATTTTCCAACTGAAGAACAAGTTGCAGGTATCTTCACAAAATTATTGAAGATTGAGTCATTTACTAAACTGGTGAAGATGCTTGGAATGATGAAGTTTGAAGATTTTGTGTAATATTCCGATTTTCGGAAAAGGACAGACATGTCATTTTGCGAAAACGAAATATTATTATTTCTTTTCTTTTATTGGAGTTAAGTTTATGGGATAAAAATATATATATATATATATATATATATATATATATATATATATATATATATATATATATATATATAAGAAAATTCGATTTAATGGTAATTAAGGAAAAATGGGAATAATTGAGAAATATATTTTAGGAAAAATGTAGCCTATTATTCCCATAACCTAAAAATCTGTTCAGAAAATTTCCTCTACGTTCTCTGCGCCCCTTGAGAGCAAAAGAAAAAGGCTAGGAGAGTTTTTCAGATATCTAAGGTGAATCTGTACCATTTTCATATCAGAGTAAAGTTTTAGAATCGTCGTGAGAAGGACATCGTTTTGGTATCAAGCTTTTGGAGTTGCTGCAGTTTTTCAAGGCTTTGGATTTGGTTTTGCTTGCAAACACGTAAGAGACTCTTCCTATGATTTTGATTATGGTTTATAGGGTTTAGATCAATGTTTTAAGACGTTTAGATGCTAGAAATCGTGTCTTTTCGTTGATTAAGGATCATAGATGTTATGGTTTGATAAAGATATGTTTTTCTGAGTTCAATTCGATGTTTTTTGTGTTGGAATCGGATGAGAAATCGTCAAGTGGCTGAAAATCGAGTTTAGGGTTTTAAGGTCGAATGCGCACGCATTCATTGGAATACACACGCATTCCTGTTACAGGATGTTCTGGTTTCGGTTTCTGCAGGTCAAATGCGCACGCATTCATGGTTCATATTGTAGAAGTCTTTTGGTTTCAGGTGCAATGCGCACACATTGTTGCTTCAGGTTGTTCACTACTCGTGCAATGCGCACGCATTACGTGATGTGACACTTCCAAAGAAGTTTACGGTCGCTGAATGCGACGCGATCCAACCAATGCGTACGCATTGGACCCAGTTTTGGGGAAAAAATGAAGTTTAAGCTATGTGTTGAGTTTTAAACCTTGATTTATGATCTAATAACATTGTATAAACATGAACAAGCCTGGATTGAGTTTCTGATGCATTTAGTTCCGGCACCGAATGTACTCTTCAAGGGAATTGAAGTTCGGGACCGTCGGAAGAGCATGATAGGCTTGTGCGTTGATGAGTTAGCATTCGTCAATATCTATGTAATTGCTAGGCCTCGTCTACGTCTAGTGGTCTAGGGAAGAGAGTAGTATGTGTGAGGGAGATTATTTGAAAACACTTAGGTGGTTAGTTAACCGTTTAATAAATACATACCTGACTAGTAAAAGATTAAATATCATGTCACTCTTGGATAGGCACCAGACCATATCGCGACGTGCGTGCGTTCCGTAAGGTGGATAACTCCGTAGGTTTATAAGACCCTAAGTACGGAGGGACTTCGCTGAACGTGTGCACCCTCGGGCTTTCCCCCGTGGTTATTGGTGTGATCCACCAATATGTTGCAAGGTATATCCCTAACCGGATGTGCATAGTGCCCTTGAGTGTAGATGTAACATAGATAAGTTAGGCTAGAAACGTATAGTCATGACATGTTGATGGATATGGAGTGAACCGTAGATTGAGTCGGTCACATAAATATAACTAAATGATTAAGTATCTTTTCTTTATAAATCTTATTTGAAATCATAGCTTCTTTCTTTTATTAAGTACGTTGTGCTTACCTCAGATGCATGTTTTCTATGTGTTTGGGGGTGAGAAGATGAACAGGTTGATCAAGTTTTCGAGGAGGATTTCGATGACGACGTTTGATTCATTGTTCTTTTCGGACGCCTTCTTCGGAGCTTTATATTCATTGTTCTTTCATATAACTTTTTAAACTACACGTTCATTTGTTCTTTTGGAGTTGATTTTGATCCAGACTTGTAGTTCTTTTCTTTTCTTTTGAGAATTTCGTACGTTGGATTTCGTATTTTCCTTTGGATGTAATAGATGTTACATTTCCACCTTTAGTTGAGTTTCTATTCTTGGATGTTTGGGAAATTTTTTTATACCCGAGTCTTTTGCTTCCGTTTGCTTAACTCGATACGACGTAGTAGAGACTTACGTATAAAGTGGAATTTATTTTATTTTATATGTGCCGAACGTTCCTTTTCCGGATAAGGACTCGGTGTCCGGGAACGGGGCGTTACATTTTGATTTAAGGGAGGCAATGTAGACATGTGAACAAAATCTTAGTGTGTAGCCTTACTTCTGTATCAATGGCTGCACCGTCCACCACCGTCCAAAGACTTTCCAAGCATGTTATTGACAATGTAATTCACATGTGTTCATATGTGAGTAGTGTACCTTTTAAATAGGCATTGTTTGTGATTGTAATTGTATCAACTAAATGAGAAACTTAAGAACAAAGCTTCCTAATACAAAATATTTCTTTATGTGTGTTGAATCAGAAATTGGAAAATCAGGTTGTGTCAGACCTTTGACTTGCAAATCAGGTTGTGCCATTTCTGACATTGAAAATCAGGTAAACGTAAGGTTACCTACGTTTAAACGTAAGGAACACTACGTTTAAACGTAGATAAATCTGAATAATTGCAACCCCTAATTTATTGAAATAACCTACGTTTAAACGTAGGTTGCTTACGTTTAAACGTATATAACCTACGTTTTAACGTAGGTTATTTCAATAAATTAGGGAAGTAGCAATAAATGTATATTTCTCTACGTTTGAACGTAGGTTAGAACGCATTAATCTACGTTTAAACGTAGGTTTTCTACGTTTACAAAGAAATTATCTACGTTTGGAAGTGGTAGATGGCAATTAATGTTGTTGTAAGGTACTTGTTCAATATACACCACATTACGAGCTGTTTTTCTCATTCTTTCAGAGTATTGCATGTTAATATACATTATATAACCACTTCTTCATCTTTCAAGTCCATTTCTTCATCTTTCAAGTCCATTTCCTCATCATTCAAGTGCTCAAATGGGTAAGTTTTTGCTATTTAATTTGTTTTAATTCAATTGCTCAATGTGATTATGTTATTTATGCTAGTAATGAAATGTACTTAAACTAATTGTGTATTTTTTAGTAGGTTGTTTATGTAATGTTTATACATTTAAGTAGTGTGTTTAAGTCTTTTCTTAATTAGTGTTATTGTTTAGGGTTTAATTAATAGGGTTTAGTGTAAGTAATGATATGTATTCAACCGAAATGTGTGTTTTGAGTAGTGATTATGTTATTTATATTGTAGTAATGATATGTATTTAACCGAAATGTGTGTTTTAAGTAGGTTGTTTATGTAATGTTTACACATCTAAGTAGTGTGTTTAAGTCTTTGGTATTGTTCGATTGTAGTATACTTTGGTATTGTTGATTTGGTATTGTAGTTTTGAGAAGTTGGGAAATTTGTTGTTGGTAGTAATGGAATTGTCCGTATTGATGGTTTGATCTTCCATAAGGTGCTTTGTTCTACCAAAAATGGTAATTGAAAATGGCTTTGTTTCAAAGACCATTGTTATTGGAATATTGATCACATTTAAACTTAGAGTGAAAGAGTTTTAAGTGTTAATAGTCTTTGTTTCCTTGTTGGGGTTTAATTAGTAGGGTTTTCGTGTAAGTATATTTTGTTTTCTATTTGTGATAAATTTGCTTAGGTAGGGTTTTGAATTATTATATTGAATGTCTATAATGACTTGAATTGTTTTTTTTTTTAAAAACAGATAATCGCAACTCTATGATTGTTGTCTCGTTCAACGGAGAATTTACGTACGATCCTCTCTATAACCGGTGGAATCATGTAAATGGATCGATGTTCTCATTATTTGTCCCAAAGAAAATAGGATTGAATGCGTTGTTGGATAAAGTGCATTTGAGGCTTGGTATTGATCGGTCTGATTCAAAGCTCAACCTAAAAGCTTTGTTTACTTACGGTAGTTTGGGGAATATACCACCTGATGATATCTTAGACGACGAGACACTAAATGGTTACATCGAAGCGGCCTCTGACAGTAAAAATGTGATTTTTTGCGTGAATGCTACACCAGTGAATGCAAACAATGAATCGATATTTGAGGATGATGGCATTGATTTAAATCAAGATTTCAATGCCCCGGATGATAACAATAATTCGGATTATAGTCTTGGTAATTTCCTTCTCCGGTCCAAGAACTTGCTACTGATCCAAATTTTAATCCATTCGAGCAACAAGATGGATGTAGTGGGTTTGAAAACCATGTTTCACACAAAGGCTTGGTGAAGCTTCGCCCAACAGTTTTGATATGAACCAGTCAGACCAAGTCATAATCTTTCAAATCAACCTTCAAGTAGTCGTGCTCAACCTATCCAACAGCCATATAATTTGTTTGGTGGATCAGTCACTAGTTTTTTGGCTTCTCCGTTTGCACCTCATATTCAAACCGATCAAACGGGCAGGGATGACAACAATAATCGTGGTGCCAATGCTAGGGCTAGTGTGCGAGAAGATTATTCATGGAGGATTCCCACATTTGAAGATGATGATTTACCATGGTGTCTATCTACCGGTGCGTTACGTATGAATGACGTGAACGAATTGTTCATTGGGAAGCATTATGATTCTAAAGAAGATTTTAATTTGAAAATAAAATCGCATTATCGCGGTTGCCAATAATTTTCGAGATGAGATTGGGTAGGTCGGACACACGTTGCTTGTATTACACATGTCTAAACGATACATGCAAATGGCATGTAAGGCGAAAAAGGTGAAGACAAATACAACACATACATTTGAGATCACAACATTGAATGATATGCATACTTGTGCCTCTCGAATCGCGGATAATGACAATCGACAAGCAACACCTATTGTTATTGCGAGTCTGCTAAGTCAGAAAATGGAAGAACTCGGCAATGAGTATAAACCCAGACATATTATGGAAGACATGCTCACAACTTATAGTGTACAGTTGACTTATGACCAAGCATACCGAGCTCACGAGATGATGAGAATGCTGGTTAGAGGTTCACCGACGGAGTGTTACAATGCGATACCCTCGTACCTGTGGATGGTGCGTGAGGCCAATGAAGGGACCTATGTTGACTTTCAGCTTGATAATCTGGGAAGGTTCGGTAGTTGTTTCATGGCTTTGGGAGCAAGTCGTCGTGGTTTCAAGTATTGTCGACCTATTTTGTGTGTGGACGCCACTCATCTAAAAACCCGTTTCTCAGGTCAACTATTTGTTGTCATTCTTTGTAGATGCCGGTGACCACCTATTCCTCAGAGTCAGTCGGTATTGTTGAAAAAGAATGCAATGATTCATGGGGGTATTTCATGAGACAATTGAGGGTGGCCATTGAAGGTATCCATGCTGAAAATTCGAGCTTTATATCCGATGCACACAAGGCTATTAGAAATGCGGTTGGTCGGTATTTCCCAATGCATATCACGGTGTTTGCTATCATCATTTAAAGGGCAATCTAACAAAAAATGGAAGGATCATGGTTTTTGTGAAGACACATTCTATCAAACAAATTATGCATTCTCGGAGGCCGAATTTCTCCGAAAGTACGCCTTTAATCAAGGCACAATGTCTTGGTGCATATCTAAAACTAGAAGAAATAGGTGTTGAACGGTGGGCGCGTGCCAAATTTCCTGGGAAAAGATACGCCTTAATGACAAGCAATTACGCTGAAAGTTTCAACTGTGTGATTAGAGGAGCTCGTCGTTGGCCTGTTCCTAGCCTATTGGAATTCATTAGAGCTACACTGCAGAGATGGTATAATGATAGACGACAGAAGGCGCTTGATTGTGCGACTGTGTTAGCACCGGAGATCGATGAAATAGTGGCTTCGAATATTACTGCTAGAAGGAAGTTCAGGGATAATCCTATTAACCCCAATGAGTTTGAGGTTCATGGAAATAACTTGCTTCATGGGACGGTAAATCTACGAGAGAGGAAGTGTTATTGTGGTTATTTTGAGAAAATGGAAATACCATGTACGCATGCTATAACAGCCGCAGCAACACGCAGAATTAGTCCACCCGAACTCTGTTCACGGTATTATAGAGCTGAATGTTTCAAGGAGATTTACATGGGTAGCATATATCCAGTTCCTAACAGGGAGGATTGGGATGTTCCGGAGGCGGTAAGAAACATGAAAGTCGGAGTGCCTAATATGAGATATGCGCCTAATGTCAGTGGAGCTCCAAGAAGAGGTAGAATTAATACCACTAGAATCCCTTCTGAATGGGAACGTCCAGGTCATCAGAATGTATGTACTAACTGCAAACATCCAGGACATAACAGAGCTAGTTGCACGCAATACCGGTAGGAAGTCATTGATTTTTGTTATGGTGGTATTAGAATGGATCGTTATTGTGTAACGTATTAATAGAATGTAGTATTTTATTAATGGATTGTAGTAATTATTACGGGGCTTACAAACATAAAAACACGACGCTTACACACAATAAAAAAGATTAATGATACAGGGCTTACAAACATGACGCTTAAATAAATGATCTTCAATATTTAGTAATCACCACATTAAACACGACGTGATTTTCTATAGGTTGATTAATGAATTCAAAGCTGCATACATCTCCCGCATTTAGATCATTGTCCGTAATGAAACCATTCAACCCGCTTAAACGAACTTTTTGATTTACCATATAGTCAATTCTAGCAGGCCATGATTCCCCTGTGGCAATTCGCAGTTCCACGGTCTTGTTTCGCAACATGTCGTTTGTTCTCGCAAATGCCTTTGGAATACTCTACAAATCACAAACAAATTTAAATCTCGCTTTCAAAATGGGGAAAAAATATCAAACAAGAAAACAACTAAAAATATATAAAATATCTCACCACATAATAACAACCATGTGAAAATACCCAGTTTGGCAGCGTCGTCTGAAAATGGGGATTCTGGTTACCTGCACCTGCATCATCATCTGCATCATCTTCTTCACTCTCGGACTCAGAAAATTTCTTCGCACAAGAAGTGTGATCATAAACAAGAGTGTCAAAAGTGAAATCCCCCCTGTGTTCAAACACTATAAACTCCCTCTCATTCAAGTAATGAGCCGCCACATACTCCTCCCAACCTTCCCCAAAGAAACGAAGATTTCCATTGTTTGTGGCTCCAACCCTCACTTCCCATGTCCCTAATCGGCTTTTGAGAACGGCCCTATCTAGGTTCCTCAAACAAGTGTCGTTCAACCTATTAACGTATGCTGGAGGTAGTGTCTATGAAAAAAGAAACATTTCACGTTTGTTTGATCATAATACAAGTGATAAAAAAGTAAGTAAATTAATAAATGACATACCAAACTTCTTGTGAAACCGCCATCAAGAACTTTAAAGAAACGATCATTATCCATTTGCTTCAATGTAGATTATAAATTGAAAGGTGAAGAAGTGGTTCTCTTTACACAACTGCTTAAAAGAGTTTGAAGAAATGAGAGAAATGGCTCGTACTTGTACAACAACAATAATTGCCATGTACCACACTAGTACTTGCATTACCTACGTTTGGACGTAGATAACGTTGCATTACCTACGTTTGGACGTAGATAATGTCGTATTATCTACGTTTGGACGTATTTTATCTACGTTTGAACGTAGATAATGTTGCAACCATAAATTTCGACTAGTTTCTCTACGTTCCGACGTAGAGAATGTAGCATTCCCTACGTTTGGACGTACATTCTCTACGTTTGGACGTAGAGAAATTCAAATTGAATGTTTCAGTTTAAGTTGAGTTGCAACATTATCTACGTCCAAAATATAAATGGCTACCAACATACAACAAAATACCAAAAATATAACATACACCAAAAATTCCTACACAGTTTGTCAAAACAACATACACAAAAATACCTATATATCTACTATTTGATTAAATAGTCAGTACACAAAGTTTCTTTCTTAGCAACAAAGATATTGTCATGATGGATCAGAGAAAAGTTTTCCTTGTGCATCAAATGCTCAATGAACTTGACCGTGTATACCCCACAGTCACCCCTGTATAATATGAATAGTGTAAGAAGATTATAAACTGTATAATATACTATATAGTTTGAAGTTTATAACACTTACGGAATTGGCATTTGTGGTACGAATTCAGGTTTTACTACTTTGACATCAAAAAGAGGCTTCGCTGGATCAACCATTTGTGGGAGTTGACGTAGACGAGCATCTGTCTCCAACACTCTCCTAAACGAAACACCCCACGCTTTGATGTTTTTCTTCACATCATTCTTATACGGCTGACCCGACAGACAATCCCACACCCTAATCTTCCATTCGGGTATAGACACTTCGACAAACGCCCGCCGGAGCATAACTAATGGACCAGGGAATGTAGATCACGGTGTTTTCATCCCATTGCTTGACGTACCGATCCACAAAGTCTGGAATGACTGTTCTGTCTGGCGGCTTTCCCTGATCTACATGACCTTGCCCGCAAAAGGCGGCTAATTCAGAGTATGCAATGGCCGTATGCGGGTGAAAGCATCTTGGATGTGCTTCCATTTGCCGTTCTATCAGGTCCAGATACGCATCGACATGCTGTACGCATGCAAAAATAAGTTAGAGATAATGAAATCATAAATTTGAAAATTTCAGAAATATGTAAATGAAGTCACGAGAATATACTTCTCGGTCTAACTCTGAAAGAGGGCCAAGGAGACGCGTGAACCATTCCTTGTCAAATGGAATTGTAAGGCGGAAACCAGCTGCGTACCCCGTCGGAATCTCAATTGGGGGCGGATCTACTTGTTGGTACCACATTGTGAACTTGTTTTCCACTTTCGTCCGAAACTTTTTCAACGGAGTCCATCTCACAACGTTATCACCGGGCATATTGACTATGTGAGACCCATCACCAAATACCGTGGTCGGCTAGTAGTCCGACGGGGTCGTAAATCTTCTGTCATTGCATCAACCGCCTTTTCGTTTACCCAATTGTACAACAGTTAGGCCACCAACTAAACAAATTTCAATACATGATCAAGTTAGATAGTTTTTCACAATATAATTTATAATTCCGATATTAAAAATCAAATAACTTACTATAATCCATCTCAGGCTCCACAAACGATGCCTGGCTGGGCGTAGCCTCGGGAGGGGGAGGGGGCGTAGCCTCGGGAGGGGGAGGGGTCGTAGCCTCGGTAGTAGCCTCGGGAGGGGGAGGGGGCGTAGCCTCGGGAGTAGCATCGACAGTATCTGCATCAAATTAGGCACTCTCATCAATAACCTACTAAACAATAATTATATATAATACAAATTTCAATATAAATAACCTACTAAACAATAATTATATATAAATAACATAATGCTTACCCGAATAAGCTTCCTCCACAAATAAATCGTCGACGAAATCCTTCTCGACTCCCTCCTTCTGAACTCCCTCCAGCTGCACTCCCTTTTGCCCGGGTTGGGAAATGCCTTCAAGAATCTTATCAAACCCGAGCATCATCATCGGGTCGTCGGGCGGACGGGTAGAGATGAATAAGTATCTTGATGCGATCTTTGACAGTGGAGGTCGATGAGTATCTTGTCGACCACCGAGACCCGATCGATATCTTGACCAGGTGGAGGTCGGCGACCACCGTGAGACCGATCAAGATCTTCGATCAAGACGATGACCCTGTGTAGACCCATCAGGGGAAAACTGAGAAGATATGTCCCGGTCAGTATCATGTGGAGGAGGTGAAGGAGGTGGAGGAGGTGGAGGCCGATGAGGGGTAGACTGAAAAGATGTTGCCCGGTTAGTATCATAATACATACAACTAAATTTATCACATAAATAAATTTACAATGAAATAATTTTTACTCGATCTCTGGATGACAAATGTGCATCAACCCCTTAAGTTCAAGAAGTATCGCCCCATGCTCATTCTGCCGCTGTATAACCTCTCGAATTACTTGCCGGTTCTCGTCATTCTGCCGGCGAATTTCCTCCCGGATGTCATTCAACCCATTATCTATCCTTCTCTTCATAGCCCTATAAAGCCCAGCAGCTTCATCTTCTTCATCAGATTCATCTTCTTCCGCCTGTAGCATCTCAGTGTATGAACTGTGCGGCACACGTCGTGAATGAGGAGGTAGAGGCGGTTGTGAAGTAGAGGGATGTGAAGTCGAGGTAGACTGTTGTGTAGCAGAGCGTACTTGTTGTGTAGTAGATGGACGTCTAGGAGGTGGCCGTGCAATTGGTACAGGCCGAGGGATCACACGTGGCGGCTCATTAATCTCCGCATCAGGGATGCCCCTATTTAGCATCAAATCCCTATCAACTTCCCTTGCAGCCAGGTATCCTGTAACAGGGCTCTGCAAACAATGTATATTTCATTAGAATCAACAATAAGAAAATGTTTAACCATACCGGATATAATTAAGAGAATATGTTTATTAAGCTTATTACCTTGCTTGCCTTCGCCAACACCCCTTCCATCTGCGGAGGGGTAGTCTTGCAACTCCATCTCAAAGATCCGAGGAGCCGCCGGAGCTCGAGGGTGGCGGAATAGTCGGAACAAAGAATGCCCTGGAGGTCTCGTAAGCCCAAAACGTAAGGCATGTATAACCCTTGTATCGTCACCCCGCTTTCTGCACTTTCCTTGTAGGTATTCATCATGCGACAGATCTTTCTATAAGTCTGATCCCACAACCAAGTACCCCATGGAAAGTCATTTAGGCCTTGTATATTCTCGACCAAATAGAAGGTCTCACGAGGTACCTTAGTAGTCTCATCATGACCCATCATAATACCGTGAATAAGGTAGACTAAACCTACACGGTAGAGAACTTCAGGATGCTCACCCCCATCCAATAACCATCTTTCAATATCCGGTATGGTGATAGGTTTTGGGTCAGAATGATGGATGTGGCCGTATGTCCCCTCAGCAAAACACCTGGAATAACTATCGGGAGCTTCCGGAGATCACCGAACCTAAAACCGGTCATCATGCAAAACTCCCGCCACCGAACTTCGCGTCGTCTCACCAAATCTAAAATGAAGCTCACCGCCACATTCGGATAAACGGCAATCAAAACATACATATTGCAAAATTTTAGCGGAAAATCGCCATGCTCGTACATTTGAATGAATTCTCCAAAAACCCCACCTCTCAATGTTGCCTCAAATCCGATCCTCCTCATGTGAATGTCAAGAAGATCCGAGAGCTTGTTCTTTTCCCCTCTAAAAGTCCATGTCAAATTTTCCTTTACTTTGTAGACATCAGTTCAATGAGGGCCAATCAACTGTTAACAAATAGCATTGTTTCAAATCAATCACACACATATACTAGTCAATCACAAGCTTTATACACTAACATTGTGAAGTAAATCAACTATATAGTACATCTAATACCAAAGAAGAAAAAACAGAGCTACCAATACCTAAATGATTAATGTAAGTGTAAGTGTGATCAATATTTCCAATAACAATGGTCTCTGAAAAACAGAGCCATTTTCAGTACCATTTTGGGTAGGAACAACACCCTTATGCACGATCAAACCATCAATCACACCATCAAGCCTCAATCAATCTCAACATATTCAAGAAAAAATGCATATTAACACCATACTCATACACTATCAACTTAAATGTCCCCAATTTAAACATACCTAGCCACATTTTGTATGTTTTTATCAAATTAGAATCAAGACTGGAAAAATCTGCATACAAAAATACACAAGAGGCCTTAAGAACAGTTCTCTACGTCCAGACGTAGAAAAACCTACGTCCAGACGTAGGAAAACTACGTTCAGACGTAGACAACCTACGTTCAGACGTAGCAAAACATACGTTCAGACGTAGCAAAACCAGAAGAAACACAGAATTCCTCCTTAATCGTCTTCTTCAAAATTTTCACCCTTACTTCAACCCACATAAAGAAAAATCAGGCTAATCCCCTCTATTAGTCAACAATATCAGACTAATCACCACAAGGCCAACAAATATCAGGCTAATCACCACTACAAAACACTAAAAATTGGAAAATATATACAACATAATTTAGGAAAACAATATAACAATCAAACGTTTTAAATGCATCATAAGGGAAACACTTACACTTTCTATAACGCTTTGATCCATTACGCTTGAGAGCAGGTGCCAAATCAAATATTTGGTGCAAAATCGCCACAAACGTAAAAAACAGGATGAAAACGTAGGGATTTGAACTAGTGGAAGGGGATAGAAGAGAGAGAGAGAGTTATTCAAAACCCTTCAGGAGCTTACCGTTAGACGTAGATTACTTACGTTTACACGTAAAGAACACTACGTTTAAACGTAGTTAAATTTGAATTTTTTAATTTATTGTAATAACCTACGTTTAAACGTAGAGTTCCTTACGTTTAAACGTAAGTAATCTACGTCTAAACGTAGGTTATTCCAATAAATTAGAAAAGTTGCAATATCCAAATTTCCCTACGTTTAAACGTAGGGTTCCTTACGTTTAAACGTAGATAACCTTACGTTTACCTGATTTTCAATGTCAGAAAAGACACAACCTGATTTGCAAGTCAAAGGTCTGACACAACCTGATTTTCCAATTTCTGGTGTTGAATCTATTGAAACATTATGTTGTGTTTCTACACAATACAAGAAGAAAACACCAAAACCAGCTTCTTTTCCTTTCACTAACCGTCCAATGCATACTCAACCAATTAAAAATCAACATCTCACATCATTGCCACACTCCAATCCCAAAAGGCAAGCAATCATATATATATGTGGGAGGGTGGGGGTAGGGGTGGGGGGTGGGGGTAAGCAATCATATTTTAAGGTATCGTTTTAAATCTAAATCGGTTTCAAATAATTAAAATACTTTCTCAAAAAAAAAAAAATTTAAAAAAAATGTGCGTACATCGTAAAATTTAAATGAATTAATCAAAAATATCGATGTGTATATTATTATAGGGTAATTCTAAAGTGGGACAATTATTGAAAAGGACATCCAAAACAAACACTTAGTTATAAGGACAAAAATTAGGTAGATAGACTCAAATACACTATTAAAAAAAAAAAAAAAAAAAAAAAAAAAAAAAAAAGGAGAACGCTGAATGTATATGAATGTACTAGGAAAATAAACAATCGTGCTCCGCACGAGCGTTGCCCCGGTTTGTATTTAATTAACTCTGATACATTACGATGGCATGTCTGGCACGTGTCGACTGATGAAATGAATATCCGACACATCTTCGACACCTCCCAACATCGTATGGATACTTTTCGACACTACTGAATTTTTTTTTCAATTTCTACTTAAATCTATTTTAACCGAAAAAATGAAGATATCTTCAACATTATCTGCAACAACACGTGTTCTACCAAAAACACGACACGACACGCTCCGATACACCCCGACGCCATATCCAATAAGTGTCGGTTGATGAAATGAATATTAATTAAAAATTAATTAAAATCTAACACACTGTCAATACTCCACGACACAAAATCAACACCTTTCGACACTATTGAACCATCTTTTGTATTCTCAGATCTAGGCTAATTTTAACGGCAATGGTAAAATACATATTCGAATTTTCATAGAAATTAAATCAACAATACACTATAGCCAGTTTAACAATATTTGTGGTCGAAATAATTTTTTTTCAGGATATTTAATATTTTATATAAACGATATGTTTTTTTACAAAAAAAAAATTCATTTCAAAAATTTTAATATTTCATGTAATCGTCAAACCAAATATTTTTAAGAATGATATAAAGATCGTGTAAAGCAACGTGTCGTGGCGCTTATATCTTGAAAATAATCATATCGCCAGTGTCTAAACGATATATGTTTTTTTATGAAATGAATTTATTTTAAGAAATTTATAAGATTTCATGTAAACGTCAACACAATTTTTTTGGTATGATACAAAGATCGTGTCGCCAACAAGTCGTGGCCTTATATTTTGAAAATAGATACCTTTGCTACATATATTCATACATTAAAAGGTGATACAATTGAGTCCTCCAAAATGGAACAAATTAACTCAAACCCTTCTTTTCAAAAAAAAAAAAAAAATCTGGACTGGGCCATGAACAGTAAAAAAAATTATAAAAAAAAAAGTTTGGACTGGGCCATAAACAGTAAAAAAAAAAAAAGGACCAATAAAAAAAATACAAGTGTCGCTAAGGAGAAAAAATAGTCTTCTTATTAATATAGATGGATATCTATTTTCTTCTTTTTTATTTCCTGTTGGACGTTGGAAGTTTTGTGTTTTTTTTTTTTTTTTTTTTTAATTTTTAATATTTATTTCCTGGACGTTGAATGACAATTTTTTTTTATTTTTTTTACGGTGAATTTTTTTTTTTTCATTGACCACCGTGATGCATTGACCATCCATTGACCACCGCGATGCAGTGACCACCGCGATGCATTGATCACTTCGATGCAGAGACACCGCGATGCACTAACAACCGCGATGCATTGACATCGACAATCATCTATGCAGTGACATCGGTAATCATATATGCGTGACATCAACAATTTATGTAGTGACATCGGCAATAAGATATGCAGTGACATCAACAATCATGTATGAATGACATCAACAATTTATGTAGTTACATCGGCAATCATATATGCAGAGACATCGCGATGAAGTGACACCGCGATCATGGCCACCCACCCGATCTGAGATATACACCGCGATGAAGTGGCCTCCCGATCAGAGACACACGCGATGCGAGACCATCGAGATCAAAGATGATCACCGGATGCAATGACATTTGATAAAACAACACCGTGATGACATTTGATATTTTTCCGACTTAATTTCATAAAATCGATTTATTTTCTTCATAAAATCGACTTCAAATGGTTATATCTTTTGATATAAAACTACGATCAACATAAATCTTTCACCTTAATTCATATTTTTTATGCAGTTACATCGGCAATCATATATGCAGTGACATCAACATTTTATGCAGTGATATCGGCAATCATATATGCGTGACATCAACAATTTATCGCGATGACATCGGCAATCGATATGCAGATGACATCAATATTTTATCACGATGACATCGGCAATTTATGCAGTGACATTGGCATTTTATGCAGTGACATCAACAATTTATGCAGTGACATTGGCATTTTATGCAGTGACATCGCCAAATCATACACAAACCCACCATCAACGTATATCTTTGCTTTCTTTGTTTCAAGGTGATGCATGTTAAATTAATTGATCATTATTACATCATGATCAACGGTGTCGATACATGATGTGACACTCGTTGTGTCACAACGGTTGTGTCCGGATCATTACTCATTCTAAACTTTAGGTAATTCCTCAATTCCCATAAAACTCAAAAGGGAAAACCACACAAGCACTAAATTCACTAGGGAAAGTTAGTTACACATAGTGAGCATATGATTTTAAGAAATTCTAGAGCTGAAACAGCAGCAAGGGAATCCATAGAAACTATAGGCCCCAAACTAACCAAACCAGCAGTAGGATCAGACCTCAGAACAGGGCCATCAACAGCAAAATCACTAGGTAAACCAAAGCACAGCAGATGAGTCGAGCGGAATAGCAGATTTTCCAATAATAAGCGAGCAAAAAAAAGCGGTGAGCGAAAAGGCCCGAAACAAAGCAGAAAAGTAGCCCTCAAATCCATCTCCACCCCTGACCAACAAAGACTGCAGAAAAGGGACATCAACAAGGTCATTCAGAGCAAGATCGGTACAACAAAGAACATTAAAGCCCCAACATCACTAGCTATACCATTACCCTTAAAAGAGACATCCACATTAGTCAGAACATCACGATACGCCGACAATATCAAAGAACCAAACCGATACCAACAACGAGGCGGTGAGGGGAATCCAAAATCGAAAGCTCTGAGTTAGAATTAATAAAGAACAACGGGCTTTAACAAAGTAGTATCAGGCTGTGAAGCAATCGATTCCAAATCGTGGTATGGTCAGAGAATGCAGCGAGTACCACTAATCAAATTCGTAACCAAACTACCAACTGAAACTGAGGCAATGCCACAAACAGAGTGTGCCTTATCAACAAAAGAATTTAATACAGGCATAGAAACAGATTCTGATGCAGTATTAATCTCAAGATGCTTCAAACGAGGGTCAGAAACAGCAGGAGTAATCAAAACCTGAGAAGAGGGAATAGCATCAGGATCAACAAAATTCGCCGGAATACCATGCTGAAAACGAGCACAGATAATCTTAGCCGGTGGAGCAGCAATAGAAACATGGGTAACATCAGGAGATCGGTCTTGATCGGAATCTTCGAGGTAGAGGTTGGAAATCAAATGGTTGAGATCCATTGGCTGTTTGAGTTCCAGGATATTACGTGAAATTAAAAATATTAGAAGAAAGGGTAATTTAGGAAATTTGGATAAAATACGTCCTTATAAACGAAGATCTTTTTTGGGTGTCCTAAGTGCCTAATTAAGTCCCAAAATACGTCTTTATAAACAAATAACACTTCTAAAGTATAGAACAATCCTTCAAAAAAAAAGTATAGAACAATAGATTGCTAGAGATTAAACTCTAATAAATAAAAAATATATATTAAACTCTAAATCTAACGAAAATTTCTAATACAACGGTTGCATGATAGTTGTATCAACCTAATTTATCCTCGGTTTATCCATCACCTTTAGAATTTTTTCTTTTTTTTTTGCCATATTTGTAAAAGAAAAAAAAAACTCTTTGTCACTATATATTTAATCATTAATTTGTTTCCCGCGGGTATCTTACAAAAATAAGATAAAGGGAATTGATTGAAAAAGCATATATATGTGTCATGAAAAACAAAAAAAAATCTAGCCATTACCTAATTAGTGGTACAAGTCTAAAAGAACGGAAAGGATATCCGTACTTTATCTTCTTATTTATTTATTTTGTAAGAAAAAAATTATATATACACACACATCTTCTTATTTATTTATACATCGTGATACCCTTTTTCACGTAATAGTAACGTGGAGATATGATATACTCTTTTTAATGACAAAGAGATAAGATATACTTAAAACAAATTCGGTAACGTCAAATTTTGAGATAACCCTTTCTCTTTTTTAAGCAAATTAGGAGGAACACAAAAAATTAATAATTACTACGGAGTATTATTTAATGTTGTCTACCATATACGAATGTCTTTGAGACATTATAAAAAATAATATTATGATTGGTTATAAAACACAATAAAATAACCAAGTCGTAAAACCTAATTATTATTATTATTATTTTTTTTTTTTTTTTGAAAACATAAAAAGTAGTACATCATAAACATAAAAAATTAAAAGCTACATGGTCCAAGTCAATTATAAAATCCTCTATTAGGAATTACGGTTGGGTTCCTCAAAAAAAAAAAAAAACAAGGAATTATGGTTGGGTCCAACTGTCCAAGTGTCCAACGCGGAACCTTGGGATTACAATATTACATACATACCAGGTCTTACATTGGAGAAAAATGGTATGTTCAGGTTAGTTTAACACCCTTTATTTTAAATGAGATCGAGTTGCATCTGATATTCCTTTTTAAGTCATGTTGAAATTTCCCCTTTTACCCCTTTGAAATTTGCCTCAGACCGTTGAACTTAAAAAAATGGTCAACGGGGAACTTAAAAGAAATGTCAGATTTGATCCGACCTGACATGAAATAAAAATGTGTACAGTGACCTGAAAAGACATTTTTCTCTTATATTGAAGGGAAATTACGGATATATTTATGTAATGTCCACAAACTTGTGTCTAACAACGTTAATTGAGCATAAAGGATGCGATCAATTGTTTAGACCGTCGTTTCGTTTCGCGTAAATTGAGCATAAAGGGTTTCGTGTAAATTGAGCATAAATGATGCAATCAACTTGTTTAGACCGTCGCTTCTTTTGGTCTAAAAGGGCAAGGCTTTATGTCTCACGCTTATATGAAGGTGACAATTATACTATTTTAACTATGTGTGACATTACATTCTTCTCTCATATAAGCAATTGACGTCATCGCAAGGACTTGCCCAGGATTGTCCTGGACTCGTCCGTGGCAGAGATAATTGCTTAGACCGTCGTTTTGTTAGGTCTAAAAATACGAATCCGAGTTGACAATATATTTATATCTCACACTCATACGAAGGTGATAATTCTGCTACTTTAATTATGTGAGATACTATATTCTTCCTCTTATAACTTGTGTCCTCACGAGAACTTGATTAAAATTGTTCTCAGACTCGTCCCTACAAGATGTAACTAGAGTTCATCTTTGCAACGCATAATTCTGTATGGTAATTCACGCCTAACTACAAATGTATTCAACTTGAAAAGAAAATAATTAAAATATGATTTTTCCCGATAATACACACGGTATGAAAATGAAAAAAGGTACAAATAAAGATTGCCAATAAAAAGACCCGCCATATGTTGAAAAAGAAGAGAACCTTGTCACCCATTAAAGTCCAAAAAAAAAATGCCTTTCTGTAAAGCCGAAGCCTTGACATATTAAACGACATAATTGCCTTTTCCAAAAATATTAAAAAAATAATAATAATATAACGCTGGTGCTATAACGAGTGTCGCAGTATAGTTTTATACATTGATAAAGATGTATCATTATCATTATTAAATATGTGAAATTGCATTGCGTCATTCATATATTCCAACACAGTTTGTTGTTGTATCACAACATTCGTGTCATAACGTGTGAAATAATAAACTTTTACAACATTAATGTGTGACTTACATCATAATCAATAGATGTTTTGGTTAAAAACTAAATGTGTAAATATTAACTAGCTTGATAATACTTATGAAGATTACCGGTTTGATTTTCCTTTAGACGTCATGTTAAAAGAGCTATTGATCATGACTTATATTGAATTAAGAGTCGAGGACCCTGACCACACTCGCATTACTTCCGCGTTAGTTGGTAGGTTGATAATATGAAGGTTTAAGCAAAATAAACTAGATGTGTATATGAGTCAAGCGGTTCGTGAGTGATTCAAATGGTTCAAATTTTTCCTCGAGCAGTTTGAGAAAGTGCGAAGTTTTAAAGTGATCAAGTTCGGCTTGTCAAAAAATACAAAAAGAATGTACATTTTTAACATCATATAAAACTCGTGATATTTCGAGTCAAGCTAACAAGTGCTTGAGTTCAACTCATTAGCTTTAATAAATTGTTCAAATTTAACTCAAATTCGATTAAATTATATCTGAACGAGTATTAAACCGAGTGTCAAAATATTCGTAAGCAACTCGTTTTACTCCCATTAAATAAACGAAACATATTTTCCCAAGTACTTAGCTTTAACAACCCCTTCGATGCTTTCTGCACTGAAAAGAAAAAACCTCTCGTTTTCACCGGAGAGTTTATTGCTTCTCTCTTTCTTTCTCCTCATTCAGTTCATGCTCTGTTTTTTTCCCCTGTATTTATGATAAACCAGACGCATTGGTGCATTTGTGATTATATTTGCTAATCAGAAGCAATTTCAGTAGCTTTTGGATTACGGTTTCTGATGAATTGATTGAAATTTCAGCTCTTCGATGTTTCAGCCGCAAAATTAGGGATTTCAGTCGGAAGATTCCAGCAGATATTTTGGGGATTTAAGATTCTTCCGTGTTTTTTTTTTTTTGGTGTGTGTGAAATAGTTCGGATAAGATGAGGAAAAGGAAATTAGCTGTTCTGATTATGTATGAATGGGTGATTTTAATGGCGTGTTGGATTTATCCCGGAGAATCTAGTCTGTCGTCGGCGTTGACAACTCCGATGGCGTATCGGCCGGCGGTACATAAGAATGCTTATGTTACAATGATGTATATGGGGACTCCGAGAGACTATGAGTACTATGTGGCGACACGTGTCATGCTCAGATCACTTTCGAAGCTCGCCGTCGACGCCGATCTCGTCGTCATTGCCTCCCTCGATGTTCCCCCTCACTGGGTCCGAACTCTGTAAGTCCCTTCGTCTCCATTGCAATTTTTTTTTTAATTGAAAAAATATGAATAAAAATAATTTATTAATCAGAATTTATTCAATAAATAAAGATAAATACGAGTTAATTTTTATCAAAACTTGTTCTACGTATAGTGATCTCCTTTTCCATTGGTACTGACTCAATTTCATGTGGATTTATTTTTGGCTTTATTCATATTCAAACAAATTTTAGCTGAAATGTTATTTAGAATGCCTTAAGAAGCTGAAAAATGAAAATATTTTTTTTTCAGTAAAAAGGTGAAATATTTTCGTTTTTTTGTCTCAATGATATGTTAAATATTGTTTCTACCTATTCTTTAATTATTTTTATTTTTATTTTTTTCAAATAATTATAACCATATCAATATAAGTAACGTATACTTTTGACTTCCTCAAGAGAATGAAAACCACAAATTTTATTATGTTCTATGACCAAATCCTACTTGGTGTGCCCAACCAATAGGATTTTAAAGATTTCTGGTGGACCCTTATATATAAAAACAAGCCTCCAATCAGATTTTTTCAAAGTGATAACATGGTGGTCCAAAAACTTGGTCCAGAAAGACCATAAAACTGCTGATTGAAAACAGTAAACACGTTTTCTAGGTGTGTTGTAAACGTGACATTAGACCACTTTTAGAGTATATGAGTCCCGTGGCGGACTCAAAAAAAATTCTGACAGGGGTAGGAGAGTAAATTCAAATATATAGTGAAGACGTTAATGTTTTTACATTTTTAATATCAAACTATATTATTAATACATTTTTCCGGATGTTAACGAGGGCATTGTCTCCGCTTAAACCTATATAGCCTCTAAAGTAGAATGAAGTTGAGTCAAGTATGACTTAATGTTTTATAAACGATAAACTATAATGTAAAATGAATGTGTTTTATGTGTAGAAATATATATCGAATATTTTTTTTTGTTGAATTATATCGTATATTTAAAAATACGATATCGTGATCACTATAAAACTAGTGATTACGATATGTGAAAATTCAATGGTGATGATGATGTTATCCGTGCGGACACAAATCATTTTTGATTGAACTTAAATCAAATAAAGCCTCTTTATTAATGTTATTATTTTTTTTTCTCACAAATATCACATGAATTTTATTTAACACAAAACAAGTACAACCAGACTAACATCTTAGTACTAAATTTTGTTTGAATCAAGACAAAATATTTCGGGTATATATAGATGGAAAGTGGAAACATCACATGCATTCTATTTGCACATATACATACCAAACTAACATCTTTGTTTTATTTTTCTCTATTCAAATAGAAATATTTCTCATGTTTCTTTCTTCGTAAAAGAAAAAAAAAATCGAAATATTTTTCATGTATAAACGGAGTCGCTTGTTTGTCACTAGATTTTTTTAGGGAAATTTTAATGGAGATTTCAGCGTGGAGAGTAGCTTTATGTGGCAAGACATTTCTGGATCACACGATTTATTACGAGAATGAATCATGTGATTCAGAAGTGTCTTGCATAAAGCTACTCTCCATATCTGAGCTCTCAGTGGTAGAAACTTCCCTTTCTTTAGTGGGTTCTTTTTCCCTCTATAGAGACGGGGTGTTTTGGTAATTTAAGAAAAACAAGGTGGTTTTTTTTTTTCCTCTATAGAGACGGGGTGTTTTGGTAATTTAAGAAAAACAAGGTGGGACAGCATAAGCTAAAGATGTGATGTTGTTATCTGGGGGGAAATTATGGCGCTTGAGTAAGACTTCTAGCAGAGCGCTTATACTTGAGTCTTTCTATCCTTAAAATGAAAATAAAAATAGAGAGTTTTTCTTGAATAATTTCCTACAATGAGTCACTATTCCCTATGTATTTTTAGGGATATGAACAGTCATTCCAATTGTGGGGATCTGACTATTCATTCTTACTAAACATATTTAATTGTTAAAATTTATAGGGATAGAGATAAGAATGCTGTTGGAGTGAAATAATAAATATTTAATGTGTATAAATAGGGTTGTGAGGTAGAATATGTATTATGTAATATTATTTGAAATGTTATAGGGATAAAGATAAGGATGCTGTTGTAGAGTTTTTTGAATTGAAATGTTGTAAAATAGAAATATGTATTATTTTATATTATTTTAAGAATAAAATTTGGAGTCTCTGTTGGGGTGGCCTTATCTTATAGAGAGTGGCCTTATCCTATAGAGTTCTATTCTGGTTCAGGGGAGTGATTGGACTGTTTGCTAAGATAAAATATAATATTCATTTAAAATATAAAATATTTATTTAGATATATTTAGCTTTTGTAACTTTATAATGGTATTGGGGAGTCGGCGGCCTGTTTGAAAAAATATAGATGAATGGACTAGCTTTAAGCCTCTACCGCAAACAGTTTAATCAAACTATGAAATATCGACAGTTTAATCTTGTAGCAGTGCGTAGTGTGGGACATATTTCCGACACAACACACGTCTGACACACAACATATTTTTTTTGATTTTTTCCTTTAAAAAAATATTTTGATATCCGACGCCGCGCGACACGGCTGTTTTATACTTCTTTTTCCGAAAAGAAATATAAGATTTTTCATGGTTTTTTTTAAAGGATTAAAAGGCAAGATACCTTATACATGATTTGATGAATAAAATGATTTACAATATTATAATTTGGCAAAAAATTGTCTGTGTTTAGATTATTTGTTCAAAACTGATAAAAGCATCTTTTATAAATTGTAATATATTGAAGACCAATTAAATTACTTGCTCAAATAGTATTTTATCAATTTATGTATTACTAGTTTTATTTAGTTTAACTATGCAATTTTTTTAATCTTATTATATCATCTAATATTATATATACACACACACACTAAAATGTGTCGTTGGCATGTCTTGTCATTACATTTGACATTAGCTGAGTCGCCGTGTTGTATGATGTCGTGTTCGTGTCCGTGTCTGTGTCTGTGCTTCCGGCAATAATGTTTACCTCAATAGGGTTCGAGCCCACGTTGTGTATATGTGAGTTATATATATTCACTAGCATGGTAATTTCGTTTTAGAATTTTCAGGCATAATTTTCCAAGTTTCTCAAAATAATAAACTAGCTCTAACTTCGTTGGTTTCGTAGACAAGGAATGTTAGTCCCTGGTGGATGTTGCGTTCCCAATACTGGTCAAAAAGCCTATTTCATACATTCTGACTTAAATCGGACACAAAAAGTTCAACACTCTATCTTAAAAAAAAAATTTGAGGAAACTCTACCTCAATTTGAGTCAGAATAAATATGTGTAAAAATTTAAAGGATAAAATTGAAAAAAAAAAAAAATAGTGTTCAGACATTTGTCGTTAGTAAAGATATTCACTTTATTTATTCTTTAAAGAAATAATAGTAGTAAATTAGCCCATATTAAAAAAATTAATATGACCGTTGATTGGGCTATATGAAAACTTCGTGGTGGGGCCCATGATTCTTCATTCTTGCTTGTGATTCATTGCCCTTTGATAGCAAAGCTCGTTTTTCAAGAATATTCCTAAACTTATTCCATGTTGCGAATTGTGATTGGGATTTTTAAAAGATAGATATTTCGCAAAAAATAAAATATCGAGATAGATTTAGAATTGCAGGCCAGGATTTTCACTTTCATTTTTACATTTGTTTTTGTGAAAAAAAAAAACAATTTATGCCGCTAGGCTTTTGGACATTTTCCATCACGACAGATTATATGGTGTTTGTCGTTATGAGTACTTCTTTTTCAAAAATGCATCTTCGGAGTTGCACAAATGTCACACTTTAGTTCTTAATTACAAATTTATCCATTTTATTCTCCAACCGACTAATGGTTTATATGGTGTGACTTATATCGATCAATATCGTATATAGAGCTGTTAACGGGTTGAACTAAGTATACGTTGTTTAAATTGGTGCTTGTTTAGGCCTATAGTTTGTTCGTGATGGTTAAATTAATAGACGAACATAAAACTATGTTTAAGTTGGACTCGTTTGAAAGGTAAATTATTCGAGCTCGTGTTCGAGTTAAGCTCGTTAAACATACTTTTGTCTTTCAGGTATAGAGAATCAAATGCAAATTAATAAATAACAAAGCATATAACAATATTCATACATTGTCGTACAAAAAGTTACTCTAACTATCTTTTTTTTTTTTTTCGAAACCGGATATTTTATTAGATAAAACTGTACAAAGTGTACACCCTAGTAGTACATTTGAAAATTACATGTCAAAAGCTGGAAAAAATTTACATCCAAGCTACTACTACAATTTCGCGGGCTTTACGGATTGCCTGAGAAATGAGAATCGTCTTCGGGGGCCGTTGGGTGTTGGTCCCGTGCACTACTTGATTCCTCCAATACCATATACTTTGAATGAGTTCACGAAATAGGAACCTCCAGAATTCAATGTTGTCGTGTTTATACATGTTCACGTTTAAGCATCTCGTGAGCCATAAAAGAGGTGTTTGAGGCCGAGGTAAAGTGAGGCCAATGATGTTGGTGAACCACGCTTTCCCATTGATTTGATCCATTGCAATCTCAAACGCGTGTAAAGAAGTTTCCATAAACATACCGCATAAAGAGCAGGTACCATCCTCAATGATGTGTCTTGAGTGAAGAAGAGATGTCGTTGGAAGGGCATTTTGAAAAATCTGCCAAATGAGGAGGTTACCCCGAAGTGGCCCTTTGATAGACCACAATTGCTTTCAAGATTTTGAAGAATTTTGTAGAAGGGGTGGGAGCTCTTGGAGAGCAAAGTAGGTGAACATATGGCTTATCATCGGATGTGCTAGAGTAAGGTTGTACATTGTTTTATCTATATAAGGAGGTCCCGAACATATCTGAACGTTCGCGAGCTAAGCTCGTGTTTTTTCATTTAGAAAACAAGCCTATAACCCAGTTTAAGCTCACTAAACAAATGAACAATCAGAAACACTAACAAGCCAAACACGAGTTATTCAAACGTTTGTGAGTCATGCTCATGTATTTTGTCAAGGAAACGAGTCTATAATCCAGTTTAAGCTCGGTGCAATATATAAACTAAACAAATGAACAAACACTAACGTGCACGAGCTTTTTCACGAACGTCTTTTGTTATTTTAACAATTGTAGACATTTATTTTGATCGATGTTGATGAAAATGTAAGGTGGTATATATAGGCTGAATATATCATTTTTTTCCCCCTAAGTAATCATCTAATCCCACGTGGATCTGACATGGTTTAATAATTACTGCCATAAAGTAATCTTTTTCTATTACAATATATAATTTTTCAAAGATGAAGAAGGTGGCAAGTGGCATGCCAGATTAGTAATTGTAGTTGAAAATGCCCCAACACTTATTATAATTATTTAATTTTAGATATTTTTGTTAGGGGTAGTTCAGAAAGTCAGTTGCAGAGGTTCCTTGATCTACCAGAAAACCTTTTTTTTTTTTTTTAAATGGTAACATGTGCTTGATCATATTTAAACGCAACCTATGATTTGGACTATGTTTGTTGGTAATTATAAATTAATTCTTCTTTCCATTAATTAAAATTACTTATTAGGTATAAAATCCATTAATATTTACATAATTACGTGGTCCATAAGACAATGCCTTGTTTTGTTTTCGGACAAATTCAGAAAAATATGGCATATTCCATCTTTGGTTGAGTCATATCCCATCTGATTTTTATGTGAAAGAAATGCTAATTGAAACCAACTCATTTGCTTGCTGATTTGAAATACTTCATAAATAAATAATTAAATACTTCAAATTTAATTAGTACTATATCATTTCTTTTTGTGTGCATTATGTATATACATATATACCTAGTTTTACCTAAAAACTACATATATATATATATATATATAAGATAGAGAAGTCAAGTTGTATACCCTGAAGTCATAAGCTATCTTGATATTGGTAGGTCAATAAAAGATGTAAAATACTGTTAGGTCGGCAATGCAGACAGACAAAGACTAATTAATTAATGAGAAGTTGTTTTAGGCACTGAAAAGAGTATTGAATTAAAAAGTTTTTATTTTTTTGGGGATATTATTTTTTGTCAAATCATTTTGAGGTTGACTATGCTGTTTAAAACAAAAAAATTAGGTAAGTTGGCAATAGATGTCTTAACGAAGCCTATTATTGACATTTGAGACATTCAATTAGATAGTTGACCCCTCAAAAAAAAGAAAGAAAAAAGAGAGTTGAGGTGGAGAATAATAATACGAAGATGGGTAAAGACAATGGTGGGACAACACTAACCTATATATATGTATCTATATATGTGTATGTGTGTGTTCACGAGCCTAGACTAATGTTTGTGAGCTTGCTCATTTTTGTTCGTTTAATAAACGAGCATAATGATATGTTTGAGTTTGGTTCATTTAATCATAACAAACAAACAGACACGAGTTTATATGAGCCGAACCTAAATTTGTCCGCGAACAACTTTGTTCGCAACATCTCTAAATGCAATAGAATTGAACAATCTATCCACTAAGAACAGCTAAGTAGCTAACTAACTGTGTATACCAATCTATTGTATTATAATATAAAGAATAACAGTGTGTAAGAGTACTTGCAGTAGACAATACAAAATAAGATAACTTTATGAAACAAAAATTCACACAGTCTAGATTCACTAAGAAATCACTGGAGTAGAGTCTGAGTCAAAACTTTAAGCATTCAGAATCATGGATAGTTTATAGTATCTGTTCAAATTATATGTCGTAGAGATTAAGATGCATAGGTACTTCTATACTGTCCCGACTGCATGCCCTGTTCCTAGAGCCTAGTGGATGATGTAAATCGAGGGTTATGCCTCAATGGTCTTGTTTTTGAGAGGCTGCTTGTACACCTACCTTTTTCTTACTAAGAGAAGTCGATCCGAGAGATCGAATTCCCACAACTCAGCTCAAAGGCTAGGTTGCCGCTATGACACTGTGTTTTTCTTGGTGACCCGAAAGTTTTTACCGCATTTGTCTTCTGAAAATCGCGTCTGATGAAATCAATTAATGCTGATATTCAAAGATTTTTTCCCTTTAAGTAATGGTTAATCATTTATCTTTTGATGATACAGGGAAGTAGAAGATGGAGTTAGAGTAATGAGAGTCCCAAATCTGAACAACCCATATGAAAATCAAGGCAATTTTGATTGGAGATTTAAGCTGACAATGAACAAGCTTTATGCATGGAATCTTGTGGATTATGACAGGGTTGTAATGCTTGATGCTGACAACCTTTTTCTCGACAAAACAGATGAATTATTCTCTTGTGGCCAGTTCTGTGCTGCTTTCATCAATCCTTGCATTTTCCATACTGGTCTCTTCGTTTTGCAGGTAATGCATTGCTCAATCTAAACTCGTTTTAAATCCGTAAACTACGTACACAAAAAGTGTTTGAAAGAGATGTTAACATTTTATCAGAACAGCAAGTAATGGATTCCAAACTCTGTCTCTAGTTCCACCCTATTTATATTGTTCAAGTATTGAGCCTTCTTATTGACTTTTTGCCTTTTATATATTGAAACTTGAAAAAATATGCTTGAAAAGTTAAGGATGTGTAAAATATGCACCGTTTTGATAACATTAGGACCATATGATTTCGTACCATTTTGTAGGTTATGCATTGCACCTTCTGAACGGATTTCTCTTATTGTTGAATGGTATACTGTTTAAATATGTAAATTACTTACCTTCCGAACAACTTGAGCTTTTGAATCCATACCATTTTGAAGCATTTCATACATTTTTCATATCTTTCACATGCTTTTCATGGTGTCGGTATGAAATGGTACAAAAGCCTGTAGTTCCAATGCTAACAAAATGCAGCAAATTTTATAAATAGTTAACTTTTGAAGCATACTTCGTTAAGTTCTCTTTATATGCCTTTGTGTGCCCTATGTAAGTCTCTGACCCTGTGTTATAAACCTACACTTGTGGGAGAAATACAACGGTTGCACCCCTATATACCTACCAAGTGTCGTGAAATATGTTTGTCCTCATTTACTCTCTTTCACCATATGCACCCCTACTATGTGAAAATGTGTGAATATCATGCATGTAACTTGGTACAACCTTCATACAATGATTAATGTAGGGTAAAATTTTCCACTTGAGGGGCATATGAAAGTGTACATTGTTTAAATATGTGAAGTGTTTGTGTTATTACAGCCATCAGCAGAGATATTTAAGGACATGGTACATGAATTAGAGATAGGGAGAGAGAATCCAGATGGTGCAGACCAAGGTTTTATAGGAAGCTATTTCCCAGATTTACTTGATAAACCTATGTTTTACCCTCCTCCTAATGGCACTAAACTTGATGGCCAATATAGGCTTCCTCTTGGCTACCAAATGGATGCTTCTTACTATTGTAAGTATTACATAACAATATAGTAACTCTTTCTTTATAGTTTTGATGATTCATAGGTTTGATTTTCTTACAAGTTTTGATTCTTTTTTGATTTTATAGATCTTAAACTTCGTTGGAGTGTACCGTGTGGGCCCAACAAGGTGATAACTTTCCCTGGTGCTGTATGGTTAAAGCCTTGGTATTGGTGGTCTTGGCCTGTCCTTCCATTAGGTGTTCAATGGCATGAACAAAGACAACAAACTATTGGGTATGTTACCTACACTTTCTCTTCCAAACACCCCCTTTTCCCGAATCTACTTCCAAGCCACCACTAAGACATTCGACCTCTGGAAAGTCGAACACAAGCTCAATATTTGACTTTGTAGAGGTCGGATGTCCATTTTCGACCTCTGTAAAGTTGAAAAGTGTGGTGCCTTTATCAACGCCCTTTCCAAATTCTTAGTTGCTCTTTAATAGGAGATTGTTAGTGATACAACATCATACTTATTCAAGCAGCATACACATTCGACATTTTTAAACTCGATTCTAGACTATATAATCGATTTTCAAAAGGTTGATCGTGATAATCTAATCAAATTGTCTAAATTCAGGTATGGTGCCGAAATGCCACTCGTATTCATCCAAGCCATACTTTACCTTGGAATCATAGCAGTCACTCGTATTGCTAAACCAAGCTTCTCAAAACTATGCCATCGCCGTGAAGACAAGTCCGTTTTTCTCATACAAACCGGTCTCAAATTCGTCGGAATATGGTTCATTCTCGCTGCCTACATAGTCCCGTTCTTCTTAATCCCCCACACCGTTCATCCATTGGTCGGTTGGAGTACGTACCTACTCGGTGTCATCGCGGTTTCTTGCGTAGCAAGTAACGCGTTCGTTCTACCATTACTTCCTGTTCTAATACCATGGTTTGAAATCTTTGGTGTGCTTTTGGTCATGGCTTACCCTTGGTATCAAGATGGTGTTGTTAGGGCACTTGCGGTATTTGGCTACGCGTTTTGTTGCGCCCCGGTTTTGTGGATGGCCAATGTTAGAATCATGTCGAGTTTACAGTTATCACTTCAAAGGGGGGAAGGGTTCTTGCCTAGATTCGCGGAATCGAACGCGCCAGCTGGATCTAACAAGCTGTATTGATTTTTTTTTTTTTTTTTTTTTTTTTTTTTTTTTTTAGAAAATGATCAGGACAGTTTATAGTGATGAACAATTGGTATACTTTGTGAATCTCAAAGGATTGTCAGTTCAGTTCTTAGAGACATAACTTTGACACGTGTCATCATCTATGGTCGTTGAATGGTGGGACCTGTTAACTGATGAACGGCTATAGATGATAATCGTGTTAAAGTTGTGTATGTATCGTTTTCGGTGGGATAGCTTTATGTGCAAAATTTGTAATTTATATGACTAAACATACCATTATTGATCTGGCTCTAACTCTTAGTCTAGATGTTTTGAACTTCATTCTCTGTTGGAACCCAAAAAAAAAAAAAAAAAAACTCATTCTCTATTCTCTATTTATTTTTATTTTTTTATAAATTTTTCTTTTGTTTTTGTTAATGTTTTCTTTCTTTCATACTGGAAGTTGGACCAGAGGGTTCGTTTCAATTTTATTGGATGTCTATAGAGGAATAAAAGAGAAATTCACTCTTAAAATAATGAATTAGAATATGACAATCTTCAATAATACTAGGCAGAGGACATTAATCAATTTATGTGTTTAAAAAATTCTAGTGGATGAACAGAGTCGTCCCTCGAAGATCACACAATCCCGTACCTTCTGCTATAAAGAATTTCTTGGTTCGGTACGACAGAAGGCACGAGATTGTGTACGGAAAAATAGAATTCACGCGCCTAAGAATCCAATTTCATAATTGCACTTCATCATTAACCCCACACACACATGCTTTCCAGATATTTCATAAGAGGCGGACGATTTTAGCAACTCTAAACCAAAATCTCTAAAACGTCTTCAATAACTCGCGTCTGCAATTGATGTCGGACAACACTTTGAGGAACCTCTCCCCGAACCGCAACTGGAACATCACACTAAAAAAGGACAACGACCTATAATTTCTTCAATTTCGTTGTGAATATGAAGAATCCTATTTCCATTTTGTTGTTCAAAATATAAAAGCACCACTAATTTCTTCGATGAATTTTTAAATTTATTCAGATACTCTCACTGCGTGTATATATATTTTTTTTTTTGGGATCAGTTGGAGTGTAGGTTTACTAACTAATTAACACCATAAAAATATAACACACATTATATCCCTCTTTTATCAACTATTTATTAATCGAGATTTAACTGTATCACTCTTTCTTGAAAAGAAAGTACACACGCATAATTCCACCAATTCTTATTGTCATGTGAATCTTTATTGACTTCGTATGTTTTGTGGTTTGTCTTATATGATACCCAAAATGCAGTAATTTCTCCCTTTCCAACGTTCTCTTTTTTTTTTTTTTTTTTGAGGGAACGTTCATTTTCTAGGGACCGTATACTTAAATACTCCCAAAAAAAAAAAATATGTGGACCTAAACAAACACTTATTTTTATAGGATCCTCATGACATTGCCTAGTGGTAAAGGGTTTGGGTGTTGTAATAACAGTTAGACCGGGAGATGAAGTGTGGAGGTTAGAATCCCGTAGATAGACGACTTCTTTCAGTATCTTGATATAATGACAGCCCTTGACTCTAAGCCACTAGGTTACATGATTAACAAGGACGGAGCTTACTTAGGGGCTAAGGGGGGCTAAGCCCACCCAACCCTTTTTGTTTTTTTCTATATAGTATGTATGTCTGCAATTTCACTTCACTCATCTCTACTAGATAATTAAATTTTTCAACCACTAACATGAGCCATTAAAAGTATATGTTACAACAACAAAAAACGATTCCATTGATATCACACGTTTATTTCCGACCCCACGATCATTTCAAGCACTCAAAACATTATTTCAAGCACCACGATTATTTTTTATGAAAATAATGTGAGTGGTACCTGACGTTTAAAAAATAGCGTCAGTGATGATAGTGACGTTATAGTTCTGACAAAAACGCCACAAGTGAGTAACGCCGATCCAATGAATTGACACCGAGTTAACGTTTGTAGTGTGGTGCGGGAATTAAAAAAAAGACACCGAGTTAACGTTTGTAGTGTGATGCGAAGTAAAAAAATACATCATAAAATATAAATAAATTTGTCGTTTGCGTAAAAAATTATGCAAGTATAAATAACATTGAAAAAAATCTCACCACACGACTAAAATTTTCCTGGCTCCATCGCTCGATGATTAACATCTCCACTCATTCGTTGAGATGTGACGAGGGAGTGAGACCTTTTGCAGTTATTTAACCGTTTTTCTTTATATTATCATAGGTAATGTATTAGAGAACTACTATTATTGTTGGCATAGTCGATCTATTTCTAGGATACCACAGTAAAATTTGATCTTCACAAAATTTTATGCACAAAATTCGAATCTCGAGAATTTCAATGTCTACAAAGTCGTAAATATTTTTTTTTTTAAATATGGTGTCCGGATAAATTGATTGTGGTGTCAATCTTAATTCTCATGATATTATTATTATATTATGTATAATAATACCAAAAATTAAAATTGTGGCCATAATTGGACCATCCATCAGTTTTTGTGCTCCCCCACTTAATTTGTACTCTGTCCTTAATTCTCGTGACCGTTTTTCTGTTCTATCTTAGATTATACACACTATACACTTGTAGTGGTTCCCAACTGCTTGCAAAAAAAAAAAAATAATGATTATTTTCTTTTTTTAAAAAAAATGGTAATATGCTCATCTTAATTAAGGTGTCAATGTAAAATATCTTAAAAGGTAGGTATCAGTTAAAACGATGCCTAAATTAAGGCGTCATTTCATGTGTAAATTATCGATAAAATGATGTTGTTTTGTGTAAAAAAATTTAATACTTATGGTCAAGTGCATTGGCCGGGAGGATTTTTTCCAAACATTTGTTGATTATAGACGTGACAATACTTGATATATGCAATATGCTCGGTAGACCCAAACTAATCCGGGCAAGGTCTCATACCTTAATGGTTGTCATTTAGGGTTTATCAGGAACACCTGCACTCGAACAGATGGCCTGTTTGATCCTCTCCCCGTAGATTAAAAAAGCTTTCGTCCAAATGAAAAAAGGAAAAAAAAAGACCCAAACTAATCCAGTCAAAGTCATGTTAGACATGTGAAGTGAAACACTACAGACTAATTAACTACATGTCTCCAACTTCAAAACTTGCTTTAACTACCTTTGCAAAATATAATAAAATACTGCATCGTTTATAATTATGTATAATTCATTGTTTGATATGTTTTTCACCGTAATAAACCTAAAAATGTTACTGGTGTAACAAAATCGTTACAACAAGTAGCACGTCATATTTTTAAACCACTTATTTTAATGAAATTCGTATCAATCAATAATTATAATACTATTTTATCAAAAAAAGAATTTCTAATACTATGACTAATATTATAAAAAATTAGTATGTAACTTGTTTGCACAATTTTGGTTTTTAAGCGTATCAGTCGTTATGTATGAATGATTTCACCAACGGATCTACATGTAGAGGGTGATGTCACGTGATTTCACTGGAATAAATGTTTGGATCTAAAATATAGTTTGAGACTCTGATTACCTCACTGAAACAAATTTCTAGATACGCCAGATGGAGACGAATTATATATTAAGCAATAGTAAACCCCACGTCTGAACATGAATGCGAGGGAACACTGAAAATATGACCGTTACATTTGTCCAAAGGCCATAGCCATGCACAAAATTTTCACTACTATAAATACCCTACCCCCAAAACAACATTCTTCACCTACATTATTATTGTTATTATTCCTCAAAAATTCCATTTAATTAATTCTATTAATTGCCACTTTAAAACAAACATTCTTATTCTTATATACTATATGGCATCTTTTTTAACCTCCCATTTCCTTCTAATTATCTTCATTTCCTACTTTCCAATTTCACACATATATACTCTACATGCTTCTGAATTTCATCAACCAAACCGCCGCAACGAGAACAGCCCGGTTGTCGCCGGAGCGGCGGCTTCCAACACCAGTAATGCACGGCGGCACCACCACCGGAGATTGATAGAGCCATGGGGCAGCGATGTCCGGTTGATAACCGTTGATATAAATGGTTTGGGGGAATTTATGTCTGTTCAAGCTGCTGTTGATTCTGTACCAGATAATAATATAAACAATGTGGTCATCTTAATCAGTCCTGGTTATTACATGTAAGTATTTTTTATTTTTTTTTAAGTAATTAAAATTATTTTTTTGTATAAAAAAAGATAAATATACCCTATATGTATGTTTTTGTGATATGTAAATCCTTTTAGGTATAATATAGGTAAATTATTACTATATCTTTTAATTTTTATGGATTGTTCATTATGACTATTCCTTTAGGTGAAAATTTTACCTACTTAAAACTGAACAGTTTTACCGAATAGCTTTGTAGTACAGCCCTAGGTAGGCACAATTTAAAAAAAAAAATTGTTTAAACAACTTATATAACATTTTTATATGCATATATATTCAAGTAATATACAGTTGAAACCTGGAACATAAATTTGGCTTAGAGTATCCGATTACACAAATACGTCCTTAGTCGGAACATTTAATCTAACACGTTTAATAATATAAATGTATTAGAACATTAATAAATAAAAAAAGGGAAAGATATTAAATGGGAGTGACAATTTTATAAACTAATTAAAATAGTTTTTGCGACTAGTAGATGATCCTAGGCTCCTAGATTTAGGAATAGTAGTGTCAAACGTGGAAAAAACGTGATGTGTATTGAATAGAATAATAATACAGACATAACTCGAGACACAATGTATGTTTGCATAATTGATTATATGGACGTACCTAATAAACAATGGTGCAAATACATGTTGCGACACTCGTTACATCTAGACAATTATACTTATATCATTACTTTTAGATAATGCTTCTCATAATCTAGAAGACTAGAACTAACAAAATAAGTCATGGGTTCAATTTCTCATCGAGACAAGTATGAGTTATATAAATGTAATTTCGTCTCGTTAAACATAAATGTTAGATGATGTTTCCATGATAAAGGGAACGATGTTCTAGTCGATATTACAATTATCAGATTTTGTCAAACACTTATGTAAGAGCATTTGTATTATGTTTCCTCCGTTCTTATTTAACTGTCGTAGTTGTCAAGAGTAAAATTTATTTTTATTTGTTGTACTTACATTTTCAAAGCATTATTTATTGTATTTTTCTACATCTACCATTATTTATTAAGGGGTGAGGAATTGAAAACAATATTACATTAATTATATTCAGGGGATGTTGTTGTCATTTTGATGTTAAGTTAAAATATTAACTACTCTTTTAATATGTATGTTTTTGACAACTACGACAATTAAATAAGAACGGAGGGAGTATATCGCAAAATTCCTATTTTTATGCGTAAGATATACGATCTCTAAATTCTACCATAAATTACGGGTGGACTTGAGTGGAGTAGGGTGGGGGTCAATGCCTCCCTATATATGTTGCACGGACACTAACACGGATACGACGCACGACACAAACACGACGACACCGTAACTTTAAAAAATATAGGACACAACATGCCATAGACACATATTAGTGTGTGTGTGTGTATATATATATATATATATATATATATATATATATATATAACACAGACCTATCATTTGAATCAAAAGCAACAAACAAGTATAAACTTTAATGTATATGTTTTTGTTTTATTATGACAAAATATAAAAAAAAAAAATATAAAGAATATAAATTGCCGTGTCCCGCATGTCTTTGACACGTCCTACCGTGTCCTTGACGTGTCCGAACGTATCGGTTTTTAAAATTTTATTTAACATTATTTTAAATCAATATCGGTTTTTAAAATTTTATCTAACATTATTTTAAATCAACCGACACGTGTCGGACACGTGTCGGATCGGAATTGTGTCAGATACGGCGTACCGCACCTATCTTTGAATTTGTCTCCGGTGTCTCTATTGAAGAAATTCTTTCCATCTGTCACATGTTTAAAGGTCTTTGAGATTCAAAATTATACGTTATAAATGGGTCAGTGGTGGTGGTGCAGGGAGAAGGTGGTGGTTCCGGCGACGAAGCCGTTCATAACGTTTCAAGGCGGCGGAAGAGAAGTAACGGTAATAGAATGGCATGATAGGGCAAGTGACCGTGGTCCAGACGGGCAGCAATTACGTACATACCATTCTGCTTCTGTCTCTGTCTATGCTCCTCATTTTTCTGCCCGAAACATTAGTTTCAAGGTATGTACTCATTTGCATGTTGTCATAAATGATTCTCTATATGCTTTTCTGCTCGGGTTATTATGTCATAGGGAATATCTATTAGACTCAACAATTGATCTGTCTGCGCAGATAAAGGACACTAAACTCAACCATCGGATGTCATGTCTTGCGATATCTGAAACGGAAGCTGTTTTGTCGTTTATCTGCGTGACACACATCTGACAATACGTTGAGTTTAATATACGAACTCGATCACTACGTCAAAATTTTCCTTTCTGCTTCGCAATCTCATGATTTATACCGAATAAAAATGTATATGATGTCATACATAACTTATTAGTTAAAGAGCGGAAGTATTGCAATATGAGATTTAGAGAGTGTGAGATTCGATTTTATAAATGATTCATTTCATTTGAAACAATAAATGTGTATTAGCAAGTCTTTATATACCGGACCACTGAAACATATTCATCGATTTTAAATCACGTACAAAGTTTTTAGCCATAAAAGGGTCAATTGTATATATCCAATTCAAGTCATCGCTAGACAGAAAGTTTTTTGTGCACTCGTCATATGCGAAGTGAAGCCGTATGATATGATATGTGTCTTATGTTGCCCAAATTTGTTAAACCGTCACTTCTCCATAAATGAATATATCACCCATAAACTTATGTCGGTACATGATAATTTACATGTATATAGTATTGTACCCAACACAATTTATTTCATCACACCATAAGTATCACTATCCACATACATTCTGCATGACTTGAAAGTTAAGCTCTATTTATTTTAATTTTTTTTTTGAGTTTTAAGACAAATATTGCTTTCTCGTGATTTCATTTATTACAAATGATTAAAAATTCAAAATTCAAAAGAGTAGTGTTAGTACAACGACAAATATGTTACAATAAAATGTTAACCAAACATTTTTTTTTTTTTTTTTTTTTTTTTTTTTTTTTTTTTGAGGAAACAAACATATTTTTATATATATAGTTGATCATGATAACCAAATTGTTATTTGTTTCACTATATATAATTCAATGAAATAAAACCATGTCATGTTATTTGTTGCTGTTATAGCACATTTTTCAATTCGAAAATGGAAATTAATTGTAATTCTGGCATTGTACGAGGATATAGAATACAGCACCGGCGCCGATGCCGGGGATGCAGGGGTGGCAGGCGGTGGCGTTTAGGATTTCCGGCGACAAAGCATTCTTCTCCGGCTGTGGATTCTACGGCGCACAAGACACTCTCTGTGACGACGCCGGCCGCCATTATTTCAAAGAATGTTACATTGAAGGTTCTATTGACTTCATTTTTGGCAATGGTCGCTCCATGTACAAAGTATGTGCCTTAATTCCTCCCCATTATTTATTCTTATTCTTATTCTTATTCTTATTTTAAAAATTATTCTAAAACGCAAATGAACTCTACTAACTTGCCTTTAGGACTATGTGGAGGTTGTAAATCGATTGACACCTGTGTATATTTAAAATGGGTCGTCCTAAATAAGACTCCACCCTCATATCTGACTCAAGGCAAGCGTTACAACACACAGTCTCTTAGTCATTGAGTTATGTGGGCACCATATACATTCGATTAAAACAAGGACGTAGGCACGTAGCCAAGTAGGAGTCTTGGGGTCAAGCCCACACATATTTTTTGTACATCAAAAATCATATAATGCAGCCTACCCGATACTCGAAAGTTAAATTTTCGACAATAAAACTAGAGATTCTTAGAGTAGATGGTTTCAATTGCACTCCAAGTCATATATGCATGTCCTTTGTATAAAAACATGAGATTTTTTTTCTCCATCTTTTTACACTTTTTACTTTCTAGTTTACCCCAAATGTATATAAATAGTATAATTTTTTAAACCCAATTGTGACTGCTTGCATTATTATAGTACCATGAACTTTTTATTGGATCATATAATAGTGAAAAGGTGAAGTATGAAACTTAGAAAAGGGACAAAGCATGCATTTATTCAAAAGGGAGTTAGTCGTTTTCTTCTTTTTAGGTAAAAGCTATTCCCTTTTGTCTCATCTTTTTGTCCGGGGCATCCGCCATAATTTGGGCATTTATATATATATATATATATAATTTGGGCATTTATATATATATATATATATATATATATATATATATATATATATATATATATATATATATATATATATATATATATAACCAAACGCAAACGATAACAAAATAATATAACATATGCACACATTTGTCTTCACCGGTACACAAACTCAAAATTGTGAGGACTAACATCCATTGGATTCAGGATTGTGAAATACATTCGATAGCGACAGAGTTTGGGTCAATAGCAGCCCAAGATAGAAACATGGCCGATGAGAAGACTGGATTTGCTTTCGTGAATTGTCGGGTGACGGGTACTGGGCCAGTCTATGTGGGCCGTGCGATGGGCCAGTATTCTAGGATTGTTTACTCCTATACATACTTTGACGACATTGTCGCCGTCGGTGGGTGGGACGACTGGGACCACATCAGCAACAAAAACAAGTAATTTATCTTACCTTTAAATTTCTCCTTTTTATAACTCTCTTGTGCAATATACTTATGAGTTGTTGCTCATTAGCATACTCCTTTAGTAAAAGAGTTGTGATGTGGAAGTTCGATACACAGTATCAAACTCTCTCAACAAATAATAAGCGTGCAAATAGCCTTTACGTATCATACCCCTGAGGCATACCTTCAATTTACATCCACCACGAAACTTGAGAGACATGACAAAACTTTAGAAACGAGGAAATAGGGGCCTTTGGGTTGGGGTTCGGCCTTTTTAGTTATGAGTTACATGGCTAAATCTTTTGATCAAAAGCACCACACACACGATCTCTGTTGCACCACACTCCGGGCTTAGGTTTGAATTGTAGAAATTGATTGTAGATATTTGCCTTCTGTAAAGTCGAATATTGGCCATGCATCTGACTTTTCAGATCTCTAATGTTTCCATAGTATCCCAGAAATAGATTTAGGCTCCGTTTGGATCGAAAGAATTATATAAAAAAGAAAATGAAAGATAGTAGCAGAAAAGAAAAGAGAGGGAAATGAGAGATTGTGAAGTCTATTTTGTGTGTTTGGATAGAGATTGTCAAAACAATTATAAGAAAAATGAATTGTTTCCTTCCGTTTCTCACCTATTTTGGAAGGAAACGAGACCACCAAATTTGTAAAGAACCTTATCCCTCATTCTCTCTTACTCTACTTTCCTTTCTTTCAAACTAAAACAATCCAAACACCAAAATTTAAATCCCTCCAAATCATATGATTTCTTTTCCCTTCAAATCATTTAATCCAAACAGGGCCTTAGTGCCGTGTGTTTTAACGATCTCTAAATTAATATAAATGATTATGTGCTAAAAAATTGTTTGTTATGCAAGGTTGATAGACATGTTTATCATAATTATGACCTATAAGTATATCATTAATGGTGCAGGACTGTATTTTTTGGAGTGTACAAATGTTGGGGCCCAGGATGGCCAAGACTTCAAGGAGTATCATGGGCCAGAGAACTGGATTTCGAGACGGCCCACCCGTTTCTTGCTAAGAGTTTTGTAAACGGAAGGCATTGGATTGCTCCCGGCGATGCTTAGAGCCCAAAAACCCCTCCAAGTCGGCCCATAGTCCACCATTCATTGTTTACTATTTATTAATTCTTTATTATTTTTCATTCAATGTAAAATAGTATAACATTCATATTGTAGGATAATTGTAATAATATGCATCATAAGCTTCTTTTTCCCTATATTAAGAAAATCATTCTTAATTTGTTATAAAACTCAGCGTTCAAAATCTCTTCTTCGGTTAACAGATATAGAAATCGGTTCTCCACATCGTCTACATAAAGGGGTGTTTTCTTACCATTGTGATAGCCCTCACGATACGTTATTGAAGTTTTGTAGCTTTAGTGGACGGTTTCCTTGTCATGTTAACCGATCGAAACTTTAATATATATATATATTTGCATTTTATATTTATACGATAATCAAAAACAAAATTTTATTAAAGAACACTAAAAAATTGTAGAGATATATCAATTAGACCTTCAAAACATCCGGGTTTTTTTAAGATAAATAAGCGAAAAACATAAAAACATTTTAAACCAAAGAGTATTTTAAAACGTAAATTGTTGTCTGCACACGGTGTACAGGCACTACATAAAATTTCCCGCCAAAATAACATTCACTTACAACACTAGCCAAAATATTTGTTACACGTATAAATAAATAAAAGTGTTATTTGTTTATAAGGACATGTTTTGGTACTTAATTAGGCACTTAGGACACCCAAAAAAGATCATCGTTTATAAGGACAAAATAATAATGCTTGGACAAAATTAACCCTACCCATCTCTAAACAAAACGCCATCACCAAGCAAGGCTATCAAATACTCAAGAATAAAAAAGAAATTGAAGAGGAAAGAACAGACGCAAAGACAAACGATGACCTCATCTTTCACCCTTAACATTTGCGGTAACTTCACCGTCAGACGGCACTTTCGATTTCCTCTCTATCTACATCTTTGCAAGTAATTTACATCATTGATTGATTTTTATTTTTCGATTTCTTCTTTGGATTTTTCTACTTTTCTTTAAAGATAAAAATTGTTCATGTTGATTGACAAAGTAGTGTTTGTTGTAGAAGTGATTTTTCCCCAAAAATTCAATTAGACGCTTAATGCTTTCGTGATTAGTGATTACCTTTTTCTTGGCTTTTGTTGGATTGTTTGCGTTCTGTTTGTGTGTATCCAATTTTTTTTATTCTTTTGGATCAATTACATGTTTTTATGGTCAAATTGGATATATGTTGGCATGTTTGCTCTGTGGTGATCTTACGAAAAAAAAAACCGAAAAAAAAAAAGCGTGCTAGGCAAATTTTATTTCATAGAGCTTTATTGAACAATATATGGTCTCTTATTGTCAAAAATCAATGTACTATATTTTATTTCATAGTCTACTTTTCTTTCTTTGCTTTACGGGCCTTCGTTCACTTTTCTTGCTTTTGTGCTCGCTATTACTTGGAAAATCTGCTATTGTTGCTTCTGACTCATCTGTTGCTGGTTTACCTAGTGATTTTGTTGTTGATGGCCCTGTTCTGAGGTCTGATCCTGCTGCTGGTTTGGTTAGTTTGGGGCCTATAGTTTCTATGGATTCCCTTGTCTTTGCTTCACTTCTCTGTAATTGCTTAAAATCATATGCTCACTATGTGTAACTTACTTTCCTAGTGAATTTAGTGCTTGTGTGGTTTTCCTTTTGAGTTTTATGGGAATTGAGGAATTACCTAATGTTTAGAATGAGTAATGATCCGGACACAACCGTGTGTGACACAACGAGTGTCACATCATGTATCGACACCGTTGATCATGATGTAATAATGATCAATTAGTTTAACATGCATCACCTTGAAACAAAGAAAGCAAAGATATACGTTGATGGTGGGTTTGTGTATGATTTGGCGATGTCACTACATAAAATGCCAATGTCACTGCGATAAATTGTTGATGTCATCGCATAAAATGCCAATGTCATCGCATAAATTGCCGATGTCATCGCGATAAAATGTTGATGTCATCAGATATCGATTGCCGATGTCACTGCATAAAATATTGATGTCACTGCATATATGATTGTCGATGTAACTGCATAAAAAATATGAATTAAGGTGAAAGATTTATGTTATCGTAGTTTTATATCAAAAGATATAACCATTTGAAGTCGATTTTATGAAGAAAATAAATCGATTTTATGAAATTAAGTCGGAAAAATATCAAATGTCATCACGGTGTTGTTTTATCAAATGTCACTGCATCCCGGTGATCATTGCATCTCGATGGTCTCTGATCGCGTGTCTCTCATGATCGGGAGGCCACTTCATCGCGGTATATCTGCGATCGGGGGTGGCCACCGATCGCGGTGTCACTTCATCGCGATGTCTCTGCATATATGATTGCCGATGTAACTACATAAATTGTTGAGGTCATTCATACATGATTTTTGATGTCATCGCGTAAAATGTTGATGTCATCGCATATCCGATTGCCGATGTCATCGCGTAAATTGTTGATGTCACGTATATTTGATTACCGATGTCATCATCAGCATAGATGATTGTCGATGTCAATGCATCGCGGTTGTTAGTGTATCGCGGTGTCTCTGCGTTGAGGTGATCAATGATCGCGCCACATCATTGCGTCGCGCGATGAATGATGGATGGTCAATCATCACGCGTGGTCAATGATGAAAAAAGAAAAAATAAATTTCACCGTAAATTAAATTAAAAAAAAAAAAAAAGATGTCATTCAACGTCCAGGAAATAAATATTAAAAAAAAACACAAAACTTCCAACGTCCAACAGGAAATAAAAAAGAAAAAAATAGATATACATTCATATACATTCAGCGTTCTCCTTTTGCCGTTTTTATTTTTTTTTATTTTTTTTTATTTTTATCTTCATTAAGGGTATTTGGGTCTATCTACCTAATTTTTGTCCTTATAACTAAATGTTTGTTTTGGATATCCTTTTAGCCTAATTAAGTCCAAAATGCGTCCTTTTCAATAATTGTCCCTAAATAAAATTCATATGAGTTGTAGCTTCAGCTTTGCGCACCGCCAAAAGGAAAACAAACAACGACTTCTTATTAACAGAAGAATCACATCCATGTCAATTTCTTACGACAATTATGTTCTGATTAATTATTCTTCATAATCATGGAGGCAAAAGATAAAATGCGCGGGATGTTTTGGAATCGGATAGTGATAGAGAGACGATGGGTGAATGTAAGCCGGGGGTGTTGTTTTTGTATCGGAAGAGCTGGTCAATTTAAGGTAGATTTGTTGAAGTGGTTTAGGGAAATCGGATATGCTGCAGAGCTCGTTACTTTTTTCTTTTTTATTATTTTAAAATTGAATTCCGGCGGATTTTGTGGATGAAAGATGAAAATTGGCGTTTGATTTGGATATTGATGCGAGATTTAAAGGGTCTAATTTATGGATAATCTATATTGATGCATTCATATATATATATGGTATAGATTCGCCCTAAACAAAAAGGCTTCAGCTCACCCTCTTCAACTCTTGACAAACAACAAGGAACGGCGGCACCGGGAGACAAATGAAACCAAGTTCAGGTAGATTTTTGTAGTGTTTTCCATTGACGATATCATTTGCTTGCTTCAAAATAGGACAGAGATTATCTGAAATCAGCTCTGACGATGACAAATTAAGTCACCTTGATGATTTGAGCGCTAATTTAGTCTGATGATGACACACACAAGAACCCTAATGCCAAAAAAGATGAACGAGGAGGTGGATTTTATGTATGCGGTGAGTCCAAGATCAGATCTTGGATTGCTTACGTATCTCTGTTATGTTCCAGAATCAAGCCTTACGTAGTTCCCGGAATGGGGTATTTATAGTGATCATACTTGCCTAAACCCTAAGGTTAAGTCGGCTTGTATTATTGTCACCTTTACCCTTAAATGGGCGCTTGACCGCTTGCCCAAGCTATCGTGTGGGTGGGCTGGACACCGTTGGCGCGACTCGCCCTCGGTGTCGATCTTCGCCGACTTGCGGTGATCGACTCTGACTTCGTTATCCCACACCGCTAGGCGGTGTGGACTCTATCCTTATGGACTTGTCATCTCACACCGCTGCTCGATCGTCGACAATCGATGGTCGTAGCCTGGCTTTTATATGATGGCCTTGGCCTCGAGCCTGGCATCGACATGGATATCTTTGGAGTTATAATATGATGACCAACCGATAGGCGACACGTGGAGGAGTGAAACCTCAGATCGTCATAAGCCCCCAGACTTGAGAGGCTACTTCCGTTGTCCGAGGTCGGTCTCGCTCATTCGAATCGCCATCGAGTTGGGTGTTTCTTTGGGCGGAGAAAGCCCGCCTTTTCATAACCCTAATCGCCTAGCTTCCACGTGGAGCGGTTTCTAGCCCACGAAACGCTTGAATCCCGCAAAAGACGCTTTCACGCTTGATAACGCGATTTTTGGTGGTTATAACCCCCATTATCCCGTCTTTTCAAATCATTTGCCATATCTTTTGCTTTCACATATAAAAGGAGGAGGATAGACGCCACGCAACTTCGCTTGCCATTTCTTATCATCATCCCCAAATCCAAAACACCAAGTAAGATTATTTCTTTTTCGGTGTTCATCTTTCCTTTTGATTTATCTATGTCACGCAGATAGTAGTAGTGCCACGAGACCGATAGAGGTAGTGATACACCCATCCATAGCCGCTCTCGTGGCACTGCCATCGCCGATCATCTTCTCCGGCAAGAGTCCGGCGAGCCTTCGCTTTCCTCCTCCCGTCCCTAACCAAACCCAAAAAACTAGTCACAAGGATGGATGGAAAGGGTGCTAAGGGATGTCTAAGCACACTTACTTCAGAGGATGTTGTTGAAATTTGCCGGAAATACAACATCACTAACCCTCCATTTGAATCTCAACTTCCTCCGGCAACCATATATTTGCCGCGAGCCCCTGTAGGATTTTGTGCGATTCCCGAGAATCAATCAAGAGTGGATTGAGGTTTCCACTGCGTCCAGCCGTTCGGCCATCCTTCATCACTACGAGATAAGATAAGCGTGTCTCAACTCGCCCCGAATGGCGTCAGAACTCTGATGGGGTTCATCATAGCGTGTCGAGTGGCGCAGGTCTGCTTCACAGTGCCCGTGTTCCGATACTACTACAAGATTGCTTTGCCACACTGACAAGTTGTGGTATTCCTTCCAGAGAGGAGGACAAATCGCCACGAGTTCATTACGAGGGGCCTTCTTCTCGTGGGGAGTGGAAGCCTCGATTTTTCTTTGTTCGTCATGGCCTTGATAACCCTACACATCGGTCAATGGAGGTCGAGAGAGGGAAACAAGACAAGCTTGGGAGAGAACCGGCTTCACACGAGGCTCGACTCACGAGTAACCATAATTTCGAGGTGTGTACTCGAGACTTGAGTCTCTTGTATCACCTGGCTCACTTAGAGAGGAAGCCGGGCCCATGCCCTATGTAGGCTGAACGTTCCTGATCACGAGAATCGTAGGATGCTTTACTTATTTGCTTGTTTTTACATACTAGCTGTTCTTTGAGTCGATAACTTGTTGTTTGCTGATTAGAAACTAACTCATCTTTTTCTTGTATTGCGGTGGGCAAATTCTCCAAAGTCACCAACCTCAACGCATTCCTGAGGCGACGGTCGTGCCGCCTCCACCTCTCGAGGGTCGGGCTGCCACCGGCTTACTGTGGTTGAGACCGGCGTGCGTGCCTTCCTCTTCTCGAGTGCGGGCACCCTCCACCCGAACAAACCTTGCTGCCATTGAGTCGCTGCGCGGAGCCGAACGACCGAGGTGCCTCGACGACCGGCGAAACTAACCGTCGATTCGGATCTCTTGAGATGAAGACGAGGATGAGCTGGTCGATTTAACCTCGAATGTCGAGGCTAATGTCGAGGAGCAAGTACCTCAAACCAAAAAGAGGCCGTCTGTCGCCGAGGTGGTAAAGGAGCAGCTCCGAGAGGCGAAGAGGAAGAAGGTTGCCGAGGCCACTGCCGAGTCAGGAATCGGTGTGGACTGGGTTTTTGACGATTATGCTGGAGTGGATGACAGAGACTGTCTTATGTTCTGCGGAAACTGAATCGCCTCGTAAGTCGATCCTCCTTTTATATTTGCTTTCCTCGAGACGCGCGCCTTGTTTATTTATTTCTCATCCTTCTATTTTGTAGCATACTCTTGTTGGTCGGGAGGCTGCCCGACGGCTGGCCAAAACGGGGGAGTCGGCAAACGAGATCAAGAAGGAGAACGGCAGGCTACTCCAAGACAACATCGCAAAAGGCGCCGCACTCTCTGCTGTAGAAAAACAGTATAACGAGCTGAAGCAAGAGTCGGTCGCCAAGCTCGAGGAGCTGCAAAATAGGTTAGTGGCTGCTGAAGCAAAGCTGGCCACTACCGAGAAGGAGCTAGACCGAGTGCGAGATGAAAGACAAGATCAGGGTCGAGAGCTGCTCAAACTGGCTCAAGACTATGAGAAGCTGCAACAGTGTCAGAAAGCTGCAGATGAAGAAGCAAGGAAGGCTCGCCAGGATCGTGATGCGCCACAGAGTCTGAATTATATCGGCGCGCGCAGCGCAGTCGAGAGGTTAGAACGAGGCCATCATGGAGTACCGCAAGTCATCCAATCTTGAAGATGATTTAGAAGTGATCATGCGGGCTTCGATGATGGGGGGATACACCCTGGCCGTGGATCAGATGAAGGAGGCTACCCCGAGCTTTGACATGTCGACTCTCCGCACGCGCCGATGTTCTACAATCCCGACTCGAGAAATCTGATATCGATCGTTTCCGAGGAGTTTCGGCGAGGAGAGTCCTTGGCCATAAAGTATGCTCCTCCCCGTCGCCCTCTACCGCCAATCCGACCGCCCGTGATCCGACCTCACGCACTCTTGAGCCGACTCGAAGCCGACCCACGATCCTCGATGTTTTTATATCTTCTTTGCTATTCAAACTTCGATTTGTAATAACATTTATTTAATTTTGGCTTGGTCTTTTCGACCTGGCCTTGTCGTGTACTAACTTTATCCTGAATTCGACTTGCTTTTGAAATTTGATTTTTCTTTCTTGTGAGCTTAGCTTGTCTTGATCTTGTTTTGATGTTTAATAGCCCTTTGCTTGTCGAGCCTTTGACTCTGTTTGCTAAGCCTCGCTCTGCTTTTGCTACTCGCTACTCGGTTTATTAAATCGTTCATATTATTGATATCGTGTTGCCCCCCAAGTGTATTATGAACCCTTGGTTCTTATTACACTTGAGATTGACATGCTTGCCATAGTCTTTTGCCCCTTAGGCTTTGTTGACCTTTGGCTGAGCATTTTAGTGTAAACTGTCCCTGATCTTTGGTCTTTTTCGCTACTCGAGCTCTTTTGACCATCGACCGGACAGTGTGGCTGACTATGCGAACCGCCCTTTGTCTAGGCCTTTTTGCCCTCTCGGGCTCGTTCGCTTTCGACTTGGGCAGGTGGCCCGACTATGCGAACCGTCCTTTGCTTAAGCCTTATTTGCCTCTTGGGCTCGTTCGGCTTTTAGCTTGGACCTTTGGCCCGACCCTGCGAACCGTCTCTATGCCTTTGCATTCGTCGCCTACTAGGCTAACTTTGCTTTGGCTTTATTGAGATGTCCGACCTGCGGATTTCTCTACTCGTTTTCGATTGTTTTGCCTTTAACTTTCCTGTCACATTTGACTTGTATCGTTTTGGCTATAAATCCTAATGAACACAGAAGACATCTCGGAAAGATACAAATTCATTAGAATACTCATAAAATTGCCTCATGGACTTATTACAAGATTCATAAGTGAAAAGTAAACAAGTTCATCAAAGTAAAGCTTATCTCAAACATAATACTTCCTCAGATTGTTGGCGTGCCAATGTCGAGGAATGGTAGTTCCATCTGCCCGACCAAGTGATAAGACCCTTTGGGGTGGACTTTTAGGATTTGATAAGGTCCTTCCCAATTCGGGTTAATTTTCCGGCGCTTCTGTCGACTTGCTTCATTTTTCCTTAGAACCGGATCTCCAACCTTGAAGTATCGATGTCGACCCTCGAGTTGTAATCTTGAGAGATCTTCTCCTTATACCTTGCCATTCGGGCCGAGGCTATCTCTTCGTTCCTCGACACCGTCCCTTTCCCCGCCGGAGTTCGGGATCGTTAGTCTCAATATGGTATGCCGTAACTCGAGGAGGGAACTCCGATCTCGGCGGGTATCACCGCTTCACAACCATATACCAAAGAAAAGGAGTTTCCCCGTTGATGAATTAGGAGTCATCCCTATCGACCATAGGATGCTCGGAAGTTGAATCGCCCAATCTCGACCTTCGCCTCTAGTCTCTTTTCGCACTCCGACTTGATTTGTCGATTGGTTTGCTCGACTTGACCGTTTGCCTGTGGATGAGCTCTCGAGGTGAATCGTTGGGTCGATATGGTATTCGTTGCACCATTCTCTCGACTTTACGATCTTGAGAACCGGGTACCGTTATCCGAGATCGAGCCTTAGGGATCCCATACCGCATAAAATGTCGACCCACAAGAACTTTTTGATGGTTGTAGCTTTGATGTCGGGTATAGCCTTAGCTTCACCCCACTTCGTGAAGTAATCTACAAAGAACGACCACATATTTAAGATTTCCCGAGCTCGAGGTAGGGGTCCAACGATATCGACTCCCCACCGATCAAACGGCCATGCTTGTGAGATGACATTCATGTCTTGCGCTTGTTGATGGGAGATATTATCATGAATCGACAAGTGTTGCATTTTTGGACAAGATTATTCGCATCTCGTTGCATCGACGGCCAAAAATATCCAAATTAACTTGCATTTTCGAGCTAACATTCGAGCTCCGCAGATGGTTTCCACATGCTCCTCTCTGTGAATTTCTTCCAAGAGATATTCACCTCGGTCTCGAGATACACATCTTAACCATGGACTCACAAAAGATTTCCGATAGAGGATGTCGTCGAAAACGATATCGAGTGGATTGCGGTCGAACTTTTCTAGATTGTACCTTATCACCGGTAGTATTCCGTCTTTGAGATAAAGAGCGATCGAGTCCATCCACGTGGCTCGGCTTGAGTAATCGGTGGGCCTCCGCCTCGATGTAACTCCTATCGGTCGAAGAACTCGACTAGAACCTTCTTACTTGACATGAAGTTTGAGGCCAATTTCGAGAGCGCATCGGCTCTCTTATTCTCGACTTCGGGAACTCCGCTCCGAATTGAACCGTTTTGAATTTTGGTATGAGGCTTTGGACAATCGCTAAGTAATTTTTCATGGTTTCTTCCTTAGCTTCATACTCCCTTTCACATGGTTGACCACTAACTGCGAATCACTCAGAAACCAACAAATTTTCGACACCCGACTTCAAAGCGAGCTTTAAGCCGGTGATCATAGCCTCATACTCGGCCTCGTTGTTCGTTGCTTTGAAGTCGAAACGAAGGCGTAAGGAATTCCTCGCCTTTCGGGCTTACCGAAGAAGCCTGCTGCCTCTGCTCCTCCTTACTCGATGCTCCATCGACCAAGAGTCCATTTTTCCTCTGGGCTTTGCTTTTCTTGATCGAGTTGAGCGGAGATCCTTCACTAAAAAATCCGCCAAGGCCTGTGCTTTTATCGCAGTTCGAGGGACGAACTCGATATCGTACTGGGCCATTTCAATCACCCATTTTGCCAATCGACCTGAGGTGTCGGGTTTTGCCAATATTTGCTTTAATGGTTGGTCGGTGACTACCACAACGGGATGAGCTTGAAAATAGGGCCTCGCTTTTCGAGGCGTGAGCGAGACATAATGCTAACTTCTCGGTTTGGCGAGTATCGGACCTCGGGCCATGCAAAGCCTTGTTGACAAAGTAGATTGGCACTTGGCCGTGTACCCCTTCTCGGACTAGGACCGCACTCACTGCCTCCTCGCATACTGCCAAATAAACTAACAACTTTTCCCCTTCTCGAGGAGAAGTGAGAGTAGGCAATTCTGACAAATAAGTCTTCAACTCTTCAAAGGTCATCGACACTCATCATCCCAATGAAAAGGACTGGCCTTTCGGAGTATCTTGAAAAATGGTAATGCACGCTGTGCTGATCTCGATAGAAACCTGTTGAGAGCGGCCATTCGACCCGTGAGCCTCTGTACTTCCTTGATATTTCGTGGTGCGGGCATATTCTTCAATGTGTCAATTTTATCTGGGTTTGCTCGAATCCCGTCCTTCGATATCATGTAACCCAAGAACTTACCCGACCTGACTCCAAAAGTACACTTCTTCGGGTTTAACCTCATCTGTGTTTCTCTCAACACTTCAAAACCTCTCGAGCATCGACTAGTATCGGCTCATAGATCGACTCTTGATAAGCAAGTCGCCTACATAAACTTCCATACATCTACCAATTTGCCTTGCAAATATCTTATTGATCGCCTCTCGTATGTTGCCCTGGCATTCTTTAAACCGAATGGCATGGTCACATAACGAAGGTGCCAGTGCTCGTGATAAATGCACTTTTTTCTCCGCGTCTCGAGGTCCATTAGAATCTGGTGGTACCTTTTATACGCATCTAAAAACCAAAACTTTCAAAACCAATGGTCGAGTCTACTAACCTGTTTATCGATCTTAGGCAACGGATATGAATCTTTTGGACATGCTTTGTTAAGATCTGTGAAGTCCACACACATGCGCCAACTGCCATCGGGCTTTTTGACTAATACCGGGTTAGCTAGCCACTCTGGGTAGAATACCTCTCTCACGATCTGGGCTGCCAATAGCTTGCCGACTTCCAACTCTATAGCTTCAAGTCGATCAGACGCGAAATTCCTCTTCTTCTGTTTGACTGGCTTTTTAGCCTGGTCAATCTCAAGCTTATGAACCGCGATGTCGGTAGATAACCCTGGCATGTCGGTGGCTTTCCAGGCAAAGATGTCTCTGAACTCGATTAGAAGCTTAACCAGTAGCTGTTTTTCTTTTTCTGGGATCCAAATCCCGACTTGCACACACTGATCGTCCCTCTCTTTCCCGAGTCGGACATTTTCGATCGTCACACCGGAGACCCAACTCTTCTCCTCTTCTTCCTCCGGAATCGGTTCCTCGACTAAGACTTGTTGAATCGCCATCTTCCCATTCATGACTACTGAGTTACAACTCCGAGCGACTTCAACATCTCCTTTTACTTCGTGGGAACCGTTCTCGGTGGAAACTTCATGCTATTATGGAATGTCGAAATGATAGCCCGAAGGTCGAAGAGCGCTGGTCGTCCAAGAATAACATTATAGGCAGATGGAGCCTTGACCACCACATAGTTTAATTCAAGTGTCCGTCCTTTCTCGCCGTCCCCAACTGTCGTGAGTAACTTTATCGAGCCCATGGGATGGACTGCTTGCCCTGTGAATCCGAACAGGGGAGACGCTATGGGGGCAAGGTCCTTCTCTTTCAACTTCATTGCTTGAAACGCCGAGTGGTATATGATGTTCACTGCTCCCATTATCGATCTGAGACTCTCGATACTCGGGCTCGGCTAATGATCGCTTCAATGACTAACCTTTCCATTATGACTCCTCGACTTGGGGATATCATCTCGAGGGCGTATCCGACTTCACATCGTGAATCAGCCGCTTTTGCTCTCTCGAGCTACAAGTCGGCTCTTCATTTGTCCGGTCTTTATCACTTTCACCAGGACCAAAGATGGTGTTGACATAGTTAATCGGTCGATTGTCTTCATACCTATCTCGACCAAAATTTTCTCTGTTGTTTCTTTCGACACTGGGATCGATTCCTCTGAGGTGACCGATCCCTTCGTCTCTGGACATCTCGACCTCGATTCCTGTCTTGATCGGAGTTTTTCCTCTTGGATTCTCCACGCCCCCTGGGCCCATCATATCGAGATCTGTCAACAACTTCGTCTAGCTTCCCTTCCTGAATGCAGACGTCGATATCTCTCTTCGTCGATACAATCCTCGCTTGTATGACCAATGTCTTCGTGAAAATCACAATATTTGTTTGCGTTCCTCCTCTCTCGAGGTTTTTTCAACGGTGGCGGTTTCCTCGCCAAGTTTTTTGAAAGCATAATCGACAACACCTCTGATCGAGGTCGATTGAGCGGGATAAAGTCCTTATCACGTGAGGTCCCTTCTGCCCCCACGGTGCGAGGTGGATGTGTCGATACGGTCCCAAATCGACGGCTTACTCGACATCCCGCCTCTTGGGCGATTCTGCTCGGACCTCGGGTGTCCTTCTTGATTCCATCCGGTCCGGATTGGGTGTGCCTTCGCCTTTGCCTCTTTCCCGCCAGCGAATCGATGCACCACGTTGGCGCGTTCGTCCATGGTATGAGGAACGTCTCGCTCAACTTCATATATAACTTAGTATTACGCAGCCCCTACAAGCGATGTGATCGTAAGTCGGTCATCTGCGTCCCTGACCTGCATGGCCTCGAGATTAAACCTCTTCAAGTATTCCATCACTGTTTCATCTTTTTCTTTGCCTCACGCGTTCATGAGGTGCGTGGCACTCGAGATGAAACTTCTTGTTGACTATAAACGCATCTCGGAACTTTCGGCGAGCATGGCAAAATCGGAGATCGACCCTGGTCGTAGCCGTGAACCATTCTCTTGCTCGACCTACGAAAATAGCGTCTCGAACGCCCGACAGCGCATTGCATCGGGGCCCCATCCAACCTCATTTGAGACGGATACACAGGAGATGGTCCTCCGGGTCGGTGGTGCCATCATAAGGTTCTATCTTTGGTATCTTAAACCCTTGGTTTAGGAAAGCTTCGATCTCGCCGTGAAGGGAGACTCGAGCCACAACGATACGATTCTTTCCCAAAATTGCATTCGACTCTTCTCGGTATTTGTCATCATCCCCCTCTGGTGTTTTTGGTGAATCTCACGTCTCTTCCTTTCCACCGAACTAGATGATCGCGCTTACCTCGTCCCGGAGAGTCTGTTTGAGGCTTGTCCATCACGTCTTTCTCGGCGCCTTCCGCCATAGCTTCTTCTAAGGGCGGCTTCGCTGCCGTCGTCTTATGCTTCGCCTCGGCTATTATCCTGGACATTACCTCTAAATTTGCCCCCGCTAACCGATCTGCAAGTGCCCGATATTCGGAGCAAGGGCTTGCTTTTCTACAGTTGGTGGGTCTCTGGGACGAGATTAAAATCGGATCTTTTTCCCTTTGTTCTTTGAGGATCGTCTTTGAATAAGATCCAAGATCGATCTTTTCCTCCTTGCACGCCGGGATCGTTGGGCTCGTTAAGGCGTGAGCTTTGATCAACGACTTTGGATGCGATTTTCTTGGGAGGCATCGTGTTCTTGAGTTATTCGATCAATAGAAGGCCCTCCTTCTAGCGCCAATGACGATGACAAATTAAGTCACCTTGATGATTTGAGCCTAATTTAGTCTAGTGATGAACACACAAGAACCCTAATGCCAAAAAGATGAGCGAGGAGGTGGATTTTATGTATGCGGGTGAGTCCAAGCGTCATCTTTGGATTGCCTACGTATCTGTTATGTTCCAGGGAATCAAGCCTTACGTAGTTCCTGGAATGGGGTATTTATAGTGATCATACTTGCCTAAACCCTAAGGTTAAGTCGGCTTGTATTATTGTCACCTTTACCCTTAAATGGGCCTTGACCCTTGCCCAAGCTATCGCTGTGGGTGGGCTCGACACCGGCGCGGACTCTCCCCTCGGTGTCGATCATCGCCGACTTGCGGTGATCGACTCTGAGACTCGTTATCCCACACCGCTGGCGGTGTGGACTCTATCCTTATGGACTTGTCATCTCACCTTTGCTCGATCGTCGACAATCGATGGTCGTGGCCTGGCTTTTATATGATGGCCTTGGCCTCGAGCCTGGGCATCGACATGGATATACTGGAGTTATAATATGATGACCAACCGATAGACGACACGTGGAGGGAGTGAAACCCTGTATCGTCAAGCTCCATTGGTTATTTTGATCAGGCATGTGTCATACTGAAAGCGGAAGCAGCGAGTTTGCCTTACGGAGGAGTCCCCATCTGGCTGGCAAATTTGCGTTACGGAGGAGTCCTCGTCTGCTTGGTGGTTTAACTGTTTGCTTTAATTCCTCAATGAGCTTTCTTTAGTTTATGTTTTTTTCTGATAAATTCTGTTTTGAATAAGGAAAATCGCCAAAGTGTAGTCAGATCGCACCCCGCAAAAGCCCTGCTAAGGGTAGGCATTGTGTTATGCTGTTTTTTTTTTTGTTTTTTTTTATACTGGATTTCGATTTAGTCCAAGATTTATGTACTTTCTTATAACCTGTTTCATTCTATTCTGTTTTGAATAAGGAAAATCTGCAAAGAGTATGCCAAAGCGTAGTCAGATCGCACCTCGCAAAAGCCCGCCTAAGGGTACACAATGTGTCATGCTGTCTATTTTTTTATTTTTTTTTTTGGTACTGGATTTCGATTTAGTCGAAGATTGATGTAGTTTCTTATATCCTGTTTCATTCTATTCCTTTTGAATAAGGAAAATCTGCAAAGACTATGCCAGAGCGTAGTCACATCGCACCCCGCAAACCCTGCAAAAGCCGCCCTGCTAAGGGTAGCACTGTGTACTGTCTGTGGATTTTGATTTAGTCGAAGATTGATTTAGTTTCTTATATCATGTTTCATTCTATTCTGATTCAGATTCAGGTCACGGGATGACCTTCTGTAGTCGCGGCTCCTCTGACATAGAGACACGTACCACTTCACTACTTCAACCGAAATATTTTCTTTTCGTGAGACAAGTTTGGTCTCTCTTAAAGGTTAATTTGATCCCATATATCTGATTTATTCCTGTTTTCAATCAGTTATGCGAGCAAACCGGGAACATGAGGCCCAACATTTCAAGGAGATGTACACTTACAGTAATGATTGCCGTGGTAGACACCTCAAATCATTTTGTTATGTTCATTTGAGCTAAATAAAATAAATTCTATGTCATTGATTCCCTCTTTCTGATTTATTCTCTTTCTATCCGTGACATGAAAGAGACAAAGACGTGCATCCACCCTGGTGGTGTTTTTTCTTGGGAGAGTAAGAACTTCATTGCTTTGACATTGTTAATGTTAGTGTTTGTCTGCATTGTGTTTGTATTTTTGTTTTATATTTAGACATATGCGTGTGTATGTAAGTATATGTTATATTGCTTCATAACAATTTGTCTTTTCGAAAGCAGACAACTCGTCTGGATTCACGTGGGTTGTTGTTCGGGCGAGCTACACTACGTGTGTTGTGTTTAAAAGGAATTTGGTTCGTCAGCTCTATCTTGTGTTTTTGAAGTGACTTTTATTTTGTGATTACTTTGTGGCCAGAGGAGTGCTATTCTCCCGTTGATTTTTTATTCAATGTGGACTTGAGCCGTTAGTTATTACTATATTATTTTTACTTCAATAATTCATAACAGGAACATGTTAAGGATCGTCTTCGCTCGTATCTCCGGTATAACCCTCCAGCGATAACTTTCAACTTCTTTGGTTCAACTATAATCTCTGAGATTGAAGGTGTGTTGGCTTCTTAACATTCTTGACGATGACAAATTAAGTCACCTTGATGATTTGAGCCCTAATTTAGTCTAGTGATGAACACACAAGAACCCTAATGCCAAAAAATGATGAGCGAGGAGGTGGATTTTATGTATGCGGTGAGTCCAAGACTCATCTTGGATTGCCTACGTATCCTGTTATGTTCCAGGAATCAAGCCTTACGTAGTTCCTGGAATGGGGTATTTATAGTGATCATACTTGCCTAAACCCTAAGGTTAAGTCGGCTTGTATTATTGTCACCTTTACCCTTAAATGGGCCTTGACCCTTGCCCAAGCTATCGCTGTGGGTGGGCCTGGACAGCTGGCGCGGACTCTGTCCTCGGTGTCGATACTGCCGACTTGCGGTGATCGACTCTAGACTCGTTATCCCACACTGCTAGCTGGTGTGGACTCTATCCTTATGGACTTGTCATCTCACACTGCTCGATCGTCGACAATCGATGGTCGTAGCCTGGCTTTTATATGATGGCCTTGGCCTCGAGCCTGGGCATCGACATGGATATACTGGAGTTATAATATGATGACCAACCGATAGACGACACGTGGAGGGAGTGAAACCCTGTATCGTCATAAGCCCCCCAGACTTGAGAGAGGCTACTTCCGTTGTCCGAGGTCGGTCACTCATTCGAATCGTCATCGAGTTGGGTGTTTCTTTGGGCGGAGAAAGCCCGCCTTTTCATAACCCTAATCGCCTAGCTTCCGTGTGGGCGGTTTAGCCCACCCACGAACGCTTGAATCCCGCAAAAGACGCTTCACTGCCTTGATAACCGCGATTTTTGGTGGTTATAACCCCCATTATCCCGTCTTTTCAAATCATTTGCCATATCTTTTGCTTTCACATATAAAAGGAGGGAGGATAGACGCCCGCGCAACCTGGCTTGCCATTTCTTATCATCATCCCCAAATCCAAAACACCAAGTAAGATTATTTCTTTTTCGGTGTTCATCTTTCCTTTTGATTTATCTATGTCACGCAATGATAGTAGTAGTGCCACGAGTCGATAGAGTAGTGATACACCCATCCATAGCCGCTCTCGTGGCACTCCGCCATCGCCGATCATCTTCTCCGGCAAGAGTCCGGCGAGCCTTCAGCTTCCCCTCCTCCTGTCCCTAACCAGCCCAAAAAACTAGTCACAAGGATGGATGGAAAGGGTGCTAAGGGATGTCTAAGCACACTTACTTCAGAGGATGTTGTTGAAATTTGCCGGAAATACAACATCACTAACCCTCCATTTGAATCTCAACTTCCTCCGGCAACCATATATTTGCCGGCGAGCCCCGAAGGATTTTGTGCGATTCACGAGAATCAATCTGGCGGAGTGGATTGAGGTTTCCACTCTGTCCAGCCGTTCTGGCCATCCTTCATCACTACGAGATAAGCGTGTCTCAACTCGCCCCGAATGGCGTCAGAACTCTGATGGGGTTCATCATAGCGTGTCGAGTGGCGCAGTGCGCTTCCGCGGTGCCCGTGTTCGATACTACTACAAGATTGCTGCCACACCTGACAAGTTGTGGTATTCCTTCCAGAGGAGGACAAATCGCCACGAGTTCATTACGAGGGGGCCTTCTTCTCATGGGGAGTGGAAGCCTCGATTTTTCTTTGTTCGTCATGGCCTTGATAACCCCTACATCGGTCAATGGAGGTCGAGAGAGGGGAAACAAGACAAGCTTGGGAGAGAACCGGCTTCACACGAGGCTCGACTCCTGAGTAACCATAATTTCGAGGTGTGTACTCGAGACTTGAGTCTCTTGTATCACCTGGCTCACTTAGAGGAAGCTGGGCCCATGCCCTATGTAGGCCTGAACGTTCCTGATCACGAGAATCGTAGGATGCTTTACTTATTTGCTTGTTTTTACATACTAGCTGTTCTTTGAGTCGATAACTTGTTGTTTGGTTGATTAGAAACTAACTCATCTTTTCTTGTATTGCAGTGGGCAAATTCTCCAAAGTCACCAACCCTCAGCGCATTCCTGAGACGACGGTCGTAGCCGCTCCACCTCTCGAGGGTCGGGCTGCCACCGGCTTACCTGTGGCTGAGACCAGCGTGCCTTCCTCTTCTCGAGGTGCGGGCACCCTCCACCCGAACAAACCTTGCCGCCATTGAGTCGTCTGCGGAGGGCTGGAACGACCGAGGTGCCTCGACGACCGGTGAACTAACCGTCCGATTCGGATCTCTTGAGATGAAGACGAGGATGGTGGTCGATTTAACCTCGAATGTCGAGGCTAATGTCGAGAGCAAGTACCTCAAACCAAAAGAGGCCGTCTGTCGCCGAGGTGGTAAAGGAGCAGACTCCGAGGCGAAGAGGAAGAAGGTTGCCGAGGCCACCGCCGAGTCGAGAATCGGTGTGGGTTGGTTTTTGACGATTATCTTTGGAGTGGATGATGAGACACTGTCTTATGTTCTGCATGAAACCGAATCGCCTCGTAAGTCGATCCTCCTTTTATATTTGCTTTCCTCGAGGCGCGCGCCTTGTTTATTTATTTCTCATCCTTCTATTTTGTAGCATACTCTTGTTGGTCGGGAGGCTGCCCGACGGCCGCCAAAACGGGGAGTCGGCAAGCGAGATCAAGAAGGAGAACGGCGAGCTACTCCAGAGACAACATCGCAAAGGCGCGCACTCTCTCTGCTTGTAGAAAAGCAATTATAACGAGCCGAAGCAAGAGTCGGTCGCCAAGCTCGAGGAGCTGCAAAATAGGTTAGTGGTCGCTCTTTGAAGCAAAGCCGCCACTACCGAGAAGGAGCTAGACAGTGCGAGATGAAAGACAAGATCGAGGTCGAGCTGCTCAAACGGCTCAAGACTATGAGAAGTCGCAATGATGTCGAAGCTGCGGATGAAGAAGCAAGGAAGGCTCGCCAGATCGTGATGCGCGCGCTGACAGGCTGAATTATATCGAGCGCAGCGCAGTCGAGAGGTTAGGAACGAGGCCATCATGGAGTACCGCAAGTCATCCAATCTTGAAGATGATTTAGAAGTGATCATGCGGGCTTCGATGATGGGGGGATACACCCTGGCCGTGGATCAGATGAAGGAGGCTACCCCGAGCTTTGACATGTCGACTCTCCAGGGCGCCGATGTTCTACAATCCCGACTCGGGAAATCAGATCGATCAAGATTTCCGAGGAGTTTCGGCGAGGAGAGTCCTTGGCCATAAAAGTATGCTCCTCCCCGTGCGCCCTCACGCCAATCCGACCGCCCCTGATCCGACCTCTGGCACTACTGAGCCGACTCCGGAAGCCGACCCCTGATCCTGATGTTTTTATATCTTCTTTTGCTATTCAAACTTCTGATTTGTAATAACATTTATTTAATTTTGGCTGGTCTTTTCGACCTGGCCTTGTCGTGTACTAACTTTATCCTGAATTCGACTTGCTTTTGAAATTTGATTTTTCTTTCTTGTGAGCTTAGCTTGTCTTGATCTTGTTTTGATGTTTAATAGCCCTTTGCTTGTCGAGCCTTTGACTCTGTTTGCTAAGCCTCTGGCTCTGTTTGCTACTCGCTACTCAGTTTATTCGTCGTTCATATTATTGATATCGTGTTGCCCCCCAAGTGTATTATGAACCCTTGGTTCTTATTACACTTGAGATTGACATGCTTGCCATAGTCTTTTGCCCCTTAGGCTTTGTTGACCTTTGGCTGAGCATTTTAGTGTAAACTGTCCCTGATCTTTGGTCTTTTTTTCGCTACTCGAGCTCTTTTGACCATCGATCGGGACGGTGGCCCGACTATGCGAACCGTCCTTTGTCTAGGCCTTTTTTGCCCTCTGGGCTCGTTCGGCTTTCGACTTGGACAGGTGGCCCGACTATGCGAACCGTCCTTTGCTTAAGCCTTATTTGCCTCTTGGGCTCGTTCGGCTTTTAGCTTGGACCTTTGGCCCGACCCTGCGAACCGTCTCTATGCCTTTGCATTAAGTAAGCCTACTAGGCTAACTTTGCTTTGGCTTTATTGAGATGTCCGACCTGCGGATTTCTCTACTCGTTTTCGATTGTTTTGCCTTTAACTTTCCTGTCACATTTGACTTGTATCGTTTTGGCTATAAATCCTAATGAACACAGAAGACATCTCGGAAAGATACAAATTCATTAGAATACTCATAAAATTGCCTCATGGACTTATTACAAGATTCATAAGTGAAAAGTAAACAAGTTCATCAAAGTAAAGCTTATCTCAAACATAATACTTCCTCAGATTGTTGGCGTGCCAATGTCGAGGAATGGTAGTTCCATCTGCCCGACCAAGCTGATAAGACCCTTTGGGGTGGACTTTTAGGATTTGATAAGGTCCTTCCCAATTCGGGGTTAATTTTCCGGCCGCTTCCTGTCGACTTGCTTCATTTTTCCTTAGAACCAGATCTCCAACCTTGAAGTATCGATGTCTGACCCTCGAGTTGTAATACTGAGAGATCTTCTGCTTATACCTTGCCATTCTGGCTGAGGCTATCTCTCTTCGTTCCTCGACACCGTCCCTTTCCTGTCGGAGTTCGGGATCGTTAGTCTCAATATGGTATGCCAGAACTCGAGGGGAGGGAACTCCGATCTCGGCGGGTATCACCGCTTCACAACCATATACCAAAGAAAAAGGAGTTTCCCCGTTGATGAATTAGGAGTCGTCTGTACGACCATAGGATGCTCGGAAGTTGAATCGCCCAATCTCGACCTTACGCCTCTAGTCTCTTTTTTCGGACCCGACTTGATTTGTCGATTGGTTTGCTCGACTTGACCGTTTGCCTGTGGATGAGCTCTCGAGGTGAATCGGTCGATATGGTATTCGTTGCACCATTCTCTGACTTTACGATCTTCGAACTGGGTACCGTTATCCGAGATCAGAGCCTTAGGGATCCCATACCTGCATAAAATGTCGACCCACAAGAACTTTTTGATGGTTGTAGCTTTGATGTCGGGTATAGCCTTAGCTTCGACCCACTTCGTGAAGTAATCTACAGCAACGACCACATATTTAAGATTTCCCGGAGCTCGAGGTAGGGGTCCAACGATATCGACTCCCCACTGATCAAACGGCCATGCTGACGAGATGACATTCATGTCTTGCGCTTGTTGATGGGAGATATTATCATGAATCTGACAAGTGTTGCATTTTTGGACAAGATTATTCGCATCTCGTTGCATCGACGGCCAAAAATATCCAAATAACTTGCATTTTCGAGCTAACATTCGAGCTCATGATGGTTTCCACATGCTCTCTCGTGAATTTCTTCCAAGAGATATTCACCCTCGGTCTCAGATACACATCTTAACCATGGACTCACAAAAGATTTCCGATAGAGGATGTCGTCGAAAAACGCATATCGAGTGGATTGCAGTCGAACTTTTCTAGATTGTACCTTATCAGCTGGTAGTATTCCGTCTTTGAGATAAAGAGCGATCGAGTCCATCCACGTGGCCTGCTGAGTAATCGGCTGGGCCTCCGTCTCGATGTAACTCCTATCGGTCAGTAACTCGACTAGAACCTTCTTACTTGACATGAAGTTTGAGGCCAATTTCGAGAGCGCATCGGCTCTCTTATTCTGACTTCGGGGAACCTGCTCGAATTGAACCGTTTTGAATTTTGGTATGAGGCTTTGGACAACTGCTAAGTAATTTTTCATGGTTTCTTCCTTAGCTTCATACTCCCCTTTCACATGGTTGACCACTAACTGCGAATCACTGTAAACCAACAAATTTTCGACACCCAGCTTCAAAGCGAGCTTTAAGCCAGTGATCATAGCCTCATACTCGGCCTCGTTGTTCGTTGCTTTGAAGTCGAAACGAAGGGCGTAAGGGAATTCCTCGCCTTCGGGCTTACGGAAGGAGCCCCGCTCCCCGCTCCTCCTTACTCGATGCTCCATCGACTGAAGAGTCCATTTTTCCTCTGGGCTTTGCTTTTCTTGATCGAGTTGAGCGGAGATCCCTTCGACTAAAAAAATCCGCCAAGGCACGTGCTTTTATCGCGATTCGAGGGACGAACTTCGATATCGTCTTGAGCCATTTCAATCACCCATTTTGCCAATCGACCTGAGGTGTCGGGTTTTGCCAATATTTGCTTTAATGGTTGGTCGCTGACTACCACAATGGGATGAGCTTGAAAATAGGGCCTCGCTTTTCGAGGCGTGAACGAGACATAATGCTAACTTCTCGGCCGGCGAGTATCGGACCTCGGGCCATGCAAAGCCTTCTTGACAAAAGTAGATTGGCACTTGGCCGTGTACCCTCTCGGACTAGGACCGCACTCATTGCCTCCTCGCATCTTGCCAAATAAACTAACAACTTTTCCCCTTCTCGAGGAGAAGTGAGAGTAGGCAATTCTGACAAATAAGTCTTCAACTCTTCAAAGGCTGTCTGACACTCATCATCCCAATGAAAAGGACTGGCCTTTCGGAGTATCTTGAAAAATGGTAATGCACGCCAGTCTTTGATCTCGATAGAAACTGTTCGTGAGCGGCCATTCGACCCGTGAGCCTCTGTACTTCCTTGATATTTCGTGGTGCGGGCATATTCTTCAATGTGTCAATTTTATCTGGGTTTGCTCGAATCCCGTCCTTCGATATCATGTAACCCAAGAACTTACCCGACCTGACTCCAAAAGTACACTTCTTCGGGTTTAACCTCATCTGTGTTTCTCTCAACACTTCAAAACCTCTCGAGCATCGACTGTAGTCTTCGGCTCATAGATCGACTCTTGATAAGCAAGTCGTCTACATAAACTTCCATACATCTACCAATTTGCCTTGCAAATATCTTATTGACTGCCCTCTGGTATGTTGCCCCAACATTCTTTAAACCGAATGGCATGGTCACATAACAGAAGGTGCCGAATTCTCGTGATAAATGCGCTTTTCTCCGCGTCTCGAGGTCCATTAGAATCTGGTGGTACCTTTATACGCATCTAAAAACCAAAAACTTCAAAACCAATGGTCGAGTCTACTAACCTGTCGATCTTAGGCAACGGATATGAATCTTTTGGACATGCTTTGTTAAGATCTGTGAAGTCCACACACATGCGCCAACCGCCATCGGGCTTTTGACTAATACCGGGTTAGCTAGCCACTCTGGGTAGAATACCTCTCTCACGATCTGGTCGCCAATAGCTTGCCGACTTCCAACTCTATAGCTTCAAGTCGATCGACGCGAAATTCCTCTTCTTGCTTTGATCGCTTTTTAGCCTGGTCAATCTCAAGCTTATGAACCGCGATGTCGGTAGATAACCCTGGCATGTCGGTGGCTTTCCAGGCAAAGATGTCTCGAACTCGATTAAAGCTTAACCAAGAGTCGCTTTTCTTTTCTCGGGATCCAAATCCCGACTTGCACACACCGATCGTCCTCTCCTTCCCGTAGTCGGACATTTTCGATCGCGTCCACGGAGACCCAACTCTTCTCCTCTTCTTCCACTGGAATCGAGTTCCTCGACTAAGACTTGTTGAATCGCCATCTTCCCATTCATGACTACTGAGTTACAACTCCGGCGACTTCAACATCTCCTTTTACTTCGTGGGAACCGTTCTGGTGGGAAACTTCATGCTATTATGGAATGTCGAAATGATAGCCCGAAGGTCGAGAGAGCGCTGGTCGCCCAAGAATAACATTATAGGCGATGGAGCCTTGACCACCACATAGTTTAATTCAAGTGTCCGTCCTTTCGCGCCGTCCCCAACCATCGTGAGTAACTTTATCGAGCCCATGGGGATGGCTTTGCCCCTGTGAATCCGAGCAGGGGAGACGCTATGGGGCAAGGTCCTTCTCTTTCAACTTCATTGCTTGAAACGCCGAGTGGTATATGATGTTCATCGCACTCCCATTATCGATCTGACTCTCCGATACTCGGGCTCGGCTAATGATCGCTTCAATGACTAACCTTCCGCTATGACTCGACTTGGGGATATCATCTCGAGGGCCGTATCCGACTTCATGCCGTGAATCTGAAGCCGTTTGCGCGCTCTCTCGAGCTACAAGTCGCTCTTCGCCGTCCGGTCTTTATCACTTTCACCAGGACCAAAGATGGTGTTGACATAGTTAATCGGTCGATTGTCTTCATACCTATCTCGACCAAAATTTTCTCTCGTTGTTTCCTTCTCGACACGGGATCGATTCCTCCGAGGTGACCGATCCTTCGTCTCTCTGGACATCTCGACCTCGATTCCTGTCTTGATCGGAGTTTTTCCTCTTGATTCTCCACGCCCCACAGGCCCATCATATCGAGATCATCAACAACTTCGTCTAGCTTCCTTCCCTGAATGCAGACGTCGATATCTCTCTTCGGTCGATACAATCCTCGCTTGTATGACCAATGTCTTCGTGAAAATCACAATATTTGTTTGCGTTCCTCCTCTCTCGAGGTTTTTTCAACGGTGGCGGTTTCTCGCCAAGTTTTTTGAAAGCATAATCGACAACACCTCCGATCGAGGTCGATTGAGCGGGATAAAGTCCTTATCACGTGAGGTCCTTTCTGCCCCCCACGGTCCGAGGTGGATGTGTCGATACGGTCCCAAATCGACGGCTTACTCTCGACATCCCGCCTCTTGGGTGATTCTGCTCGGACCTCGGGTGTCCTTCTTGGATTCCATCCGGTGGATTAGGTGTGCGCCGCCCGCTTCTTCCTTGATGTAATCGATGCACCACGTTGACGCGTTCGTCCATGGTATGGGAACGTCTCGCTCAACTTCATATATAACTTAGTATTACGCAGCCCCTACAAACGATGTGATCGTAAGTCGGTCATCTCGTCCCCTTGACTGCATGGCCTCGAGATTAAACCTCTTCAAGTATTCCATCATCTGTTTCATCTTTTTCTGTCGCCTCACGCTCATGAGGTGCGTGGCACTCAGATGAAACTTCTTGTTGACTATAAACGCATCTCGGAACTTTCGAGCGAGCATGGCAAAACTGGAGATCGACCCTGGTCGTAGCTTCGTGAACCATTCTCTTGCTCGACCTACGAGTAGCGTCTCGAACGCCCGACAGCGCATTGCATCGGGGGCCCCATCCAACCTCATTTGAGACAGATACCTGTGGAGATGGTCCTCCGGGTCGGTGGTGCCATCATAAGGTTCTATCTTTGGTATCTTAAACCCCTTGGGTTTAGGAAAGCTTTCGATCTCCTTCGTGAAGGGAGACTCGAGCCACAACGATACCTGATTCTTTCCCAAAATTGCATTCAGCTCTTCTCGGGCGCTGTCATCATCCCCCCTCTGGTGTTTTTGGTGAATCTCACGTCTCTTCCTTTCCACCGAACTAGATGATGCGCTTACCTCGTCCCCAGGAGTCTGTTTAGGCTTGTCCATCACGTCTTTCTGGCCGCCTTCCGCCATAGCTTCTTTCTGGGCGGCTTCTGCCTGCCTTCGTGCTGTAACTGCCTCAGCTATTATCCTGGACATTACCTCCAAATTTGCCCCTGCCAACTGATCTGCAAGTGCCCGATATTCTGGAGCAAGGGCTTGCTTTTCTGGTTGGTGGGTCTCCTGGACGAGATTCAAAACTGGATCTTTTTCCCCTTGTTGCTGCTGAGGATCGTGCTGAATAAGATCCAAGACTGGATCTTTTCCTCCTTGCACGTCGGGATCGTTGGGCTCGTTAAGCTGTGAGCTTTGATCAACAGCTTTGGATGCAGTTTTCTTGGGAGGCATCGTGTTCTTGAGTTATTCGATCAATAGAAGGCCCTCCTTCTAGCGCCAATGACGATGACAAATTAAGTCACCTTGATGATTTGAGCCCTAATTTAGTCTAGTGATGAACACACAAGAACCCTAATGCCAAAAAGATGAACGAGGAGGTGGATTTTATGTATGCGGCTGAGTCCAAGACTGTATCTTGGATTGCCTACGTATCCTGTTATGTTCCAGGAATCAAGCCTTACGTAGTTCCTGGAATGGGGTATTTATAGTGATCATACTTGCCTAAACCCTAAGGTTAAGTCGGCTTGTATTATTGTCACCTTTACCCTTAAATGGGCCTTGACCCTTGCCCAAGCTATCGTGGGTGGGCTCGATACCGGTGCGCGGACTACGTCCCCGGTGTCGATCATCGCCGACTTGCGGTGATCGACTCTGAGACTCGTTATCCCACACTGCTAGCTGGTGTGGACTCTATCCTTATGGACTTGTCATCTCACACTGCTCGATCGTCGACAATCGATGGTCGTAGCCTGGCTTTTATATGATGGCCTTGGCCTCGAGCCTGGGCATCGACATGGATATACTGGAGTTATAATATGATGACCAACCGATAGACGACACGTGGAGGGAGTGAAACCCTGTATCGTCAATTCTCTTGAGTTTCTTTGTAATGCTTAAGTTTGATGTTATAGCATGTGTTCTCTAAATAATAGTACATCCAAAGCTGATATCTGGTAATATGGATGGTTGAAGTGTGTTATATAGCACTGCACATGGAAAACTATTTGGTATTTCCTTGTGGGAGGAAAAGAAATTTTTTTGTGAACATACCCTGACAGAGCTAAAAATTTATCCCACAAAAGATAGGATAACTAATAGAGCAGGGGTGTATTTGTTATGACCATTCTTCTTTGAAGGAGTGCTTAAGTATAAAATTCAAATAAAGCTGAAAACATGTGGGTTTCCCAAGCACTTGTTTGTTTGTTTGTTTGTTTGTTTGCGTTATTACTTTTAGATGCCTTGCTCATTTTTTCTTATCATGCGTGCAAAAGTTTGAATGAAATGGAGTTTCACAAAGTAAAAGTAAGCTATGACTATGACTTCATTTTCTAGTTGTTGTGGAAGTGAAAGTCCATTTTAGCTTGAGGATGGATATTATTATGGAAGTCAAAGGTTGCTAAACAAAGGAAGATAAAGAAGGATAAGAGAATAAAAGTTATTTCTTTTTGTTTTTGTACTAAAACGCATCATTGACGTGTTTCTTCATTACTAAAACTTCAGTCTCTTTCGGAATTCTAGACAAGTGCGTTGAACCTTAGATATGGTCTCCGTGTTTTTCTACTGTCATTTTTTTATACTAGTCTCTATTAGACCAAATCTTCATTGTATTTGGATTTCTGATTAGCATTATAGATAAGTCCTCTGATTTTTTGGGTTAATGCATTGTTCGAGCAGGTCTTGCAAACGTGCCTAGTGAATCGTCTCAAACATTTGAAGGCTGTGAGCAAGTTGATACGTTTTTTGCTATTGGTATGTCAGATCATGACCGTTTGTGGTAGCACATAACAAATTTGTCTCCCTCTTGCATTAATCTTTGTTTTTGCTTTATGCAGTTTCTGTGGATCCAAGCAATCCCAACGGTCTTGTAAAAGATGATGACAAGGTACTAAGTTAGCATTCATCTTCTTGTATGCCTTTTTGCTCTCTTTTAGCATGATTATTAGCATATGCAAGTTACTATATATGTAGACTTGCTTTGTATGCACACCACATCTATTTCTTATTACCTGCAAAAATTGGGAGCCTAATGCTGTTAAGTTAGTAAAACGTGAACCTGGTGACATTTTTCGCCAAAGGGGAATTGCCAAATGAGATATTTGTTATTAGAAATAAATTGAAGAACTAAAACCCAAGTATTAAGAATGTCGGGTATTTCTTTTTATCAGCATGCCATTGAAGTATTATACTACCTCCGTCCCAAAATATAAGCCATTTTTGGTGTTTTCACACAGATTGAGAAAGTGGTTGAGTGTCATAAATTTAAGGAGAAATGAATAAAGTATAATTGACTATCATTATAAAGTAATGAAAAATAGTTGAATTGTTAATAAATTAGGGCTAAAGCCTCTCGTATTCAGTTCCCTCACACAAACCTAAAACCTCATTCATTTTAATAGCAACACATCACCAATTTATTGCCTGCAAATTCCTCATTCCAACTTGTTCGAACCACCTCAAGAAACTGTGGATTTCTAAACTAACGCTTCAAAATTTTAGAGGGCTCAAATGAAGATTGTTGTTCTGCTGCATTGTGCACAGTAATGACCTCTAAGGGCATGTTTGGTATAGAGAAGAGCTGAGAAAAGATAAGTGCTGAGAATAGACATGAAAAGAAAATTTGAGGAAAGAAAAGCGTAAGATTAAAAAACATGAGAAAATTCGGATTTTTAAAAAAAGAGAGAAAAAACAAAGCATTTTTTGAAGAAAGTTGGGAAGTTGATTAAAGAAACTTTTCTTTTCACACGATAACCAATCATGTAACAATTGTTAAAAGATTAAAAATCTTCTCAGAGCATGAGAATGATCAGAAAACACCCAGCTCGAAATGTGCAATAGCCTGGGGTATACCTCCTCTCCTTGAGGTATTTAAGGATTTTGAACACAATCTCTTGATAACGCTCACAAAAGGAATGCGTAAATTGGCTAACCACCCTTTACTGCAATATCAAGCTTACCTACCAGCCTTGGTAGCCTTTTTTGTTCACCAGCACACCATCATGAATGTCTCCCAGCTTCAAATTAGCTTCCATAGGAGCACCCACTCAGGCTAGTTTCCTTAAGCAAATCAAGAACATGTTTTCTCTGTGGTACAGAGACTCGTTTTTCAGACTTTGTTATTGCCATGCCAAGGAAATTCCTGAGCTTAGCAAGGTCTTTTATCTCGAACTCTGCTGCAAGCGTACCATCACACGTTGAATGCCTATGATATCATCTCTTGTTTGGAAAACATCATCCATATACACCACCAGAATGGTCGGTTTGTCAGAATCAGCTTTCCCTCCAAACAAGGTGTGATCAGAATGGCCTTGGCTGTCGCCAAACTTTTTCATGAACAACGTAAACCTATCAAACCACACCTTAGGACTTTGTTTCAGTCCATACAACGACCTTTTCTGCCTGCGTAGTCTCCCTCTTGTTTCTTCAGAGAAACATCCACAAGACTTCCATAGAGGAAAGAGTTTCTTACATCCAACTGTTCTAATAGCCAGTCCAAGTTCACAACCATAGATAGGAGGATCTTGATGGTGTTTGGCTTGGCAACTGGGGAAAACGTCAGAGAATAATCCATCCCGTAAGTCTGTTTCTAGTCCTTGGCCACCAAGCGAACCTGCCACCTTTCCAATGTTTCATCAGCATTGAAATTCTGAGTAAAAACCCGTTTGCAACCTACTGGCATTTGCCCTTAGGTATCTCAACCCAATCCCAAGTATCATTTTCTCCAAGGTCCTACTTTCCTTTTGATCAGCTGCTTTCCACTTAGGAGCACTTAGAGCTCTTGAAGGTTCTCTAGAATTCGGCTGTTTGAGAGGAAAGCATTGTATGGAGATAATTTCTCATAAGCATTGTTGTCAAGGCGAAACATGGTGAGTATGCATCCCAAAACATCTCAATATACCTGAAAACATGCTAAATGAGTCTTAAACGGGGGTAAAACATATGTAAAATGATAGCAAAGCCGACTCTCATCAATACAATATGCATTCAATGCTCTAGGCCTTTGTTCTTAATTAGTGTGCCGCTTCTGAGAAGGCTTTTCACTAGCCCCTAGAAACATCATGTGTAGGTCTACAAACAGTACAGCACAGTGAGGACATAATGGGAGCAACCACTCATACTCTGTCTTCTGATTCATGAACAACCCAAACTCATCCAAAACGGGAATAGATGATTTTATGTTTGGCGTGAAGAATATCCCATTGGTCTTATGCTTGTTTTGTTTGTGTTTGTGTTTGTTTCTTCTATTTTTATAATGACTTGTCTGTTGAACTCATCAGTTATGTTTGCATTCTCAGGATGCTGCCGTTAAATATTTGGAGTGTATACTTAAAAAGGGCAATGAAAAAGGAAAATTTTATCGCCACGAAGTTGAAAAGGTAGAAGGAATACAAGGGTTTTTTATATATATATATATTTTTTTACGTGTTGAAAGGTTATCTTAGGGTGCACACTACTTTATAGGCCATAATTTATATTCTTGCATCTCTTTAATTTCAACTTCAATTCTGCATGGTAATAATAAACACATGTTTCCCTAAAAACCCATGTATCGCGATAGGGACATGCCTTTTCTTTAAAATGAGAAAAACACGAGAAATTTTGTTTGTGTCAAGTTTCTGTAGTAGGACATACTTGGAAAAAAGTTTATGACATTATAAAAACAAAAAAGAGAAATTTACCACTATGGGATATGCCCAGTAAGTACCATTGTTGAAGCATTCATTATAACTAAAAAGCACACACCTAGTGTTTGTTATCGTAACTGGGGTGGGATGAGCAGTAGTTTCCAAGCTTTAGTGAGATTTCAAGAGTATTCTGAAGCTGACGAAGTTTCTCATTAAGGTGGAAAAGGGTTAATATTTATGCTGACAAAGTTTCTTAATATTCTGAAGCTTCAGTGATTTCAAGTGTTTGTTTGTTTGTTTGTTATTTGCAGGCTGCAATTCATGCGTTTCAGCTTTTATACAATCAGAAATTCGAGCCTGATGATATTTGGGTACTTAAATGTTTTGGGATTGTGACTCTGCTTTCATTTCTACTAGCTACACTACATAATGCTTATTCATTTCGTCAAAACCCATAAATTTCATACCTACTACTAGTAGACAATGCCTGTCCCCCTTTTTCTCATCCCTATAATTACAGCATTTGTTTTTGTACATTTATATAGTACTTGATAAAGATACATGATTTGTTGGTCTTTTCCTGTGTCTTAACCTGTTATTACATATATATGCATTTTGCTGCTGCGGCTGCTAAAGATTCATATCATTATTAATTCGAAAGCAAATCATTTAACGCATGCTCCATTGCCATTATTGTAGTAATTTTGCTAAGAAAGAAATAATAAAATAAAAATCATTGTGGTAAAGAATACTTTTGTTTTCATTGCCTATTTATTGCATGTTACCTTTGCCTACCCTATTAACAACCCAAGCCTAACTTTTATCCTTTTTTTTAATCTATCTATTAGGTTCATGTTGCGTTTTTGGGTGTAGAGGAAAATTTGAGGAGCAATGGCATCAAAAGATATTTGGATATCATCAACGAGCCTGATAGCGCACCCAAGATGATAATTACCGGTTAGATTTAGTCTGTTTGATCATTTTAGTGTCTTTGTGGTGGCATGACTTTTTATCCAACTTATGTGGTTTTTCCGGATACATAAGAAGACATTGTGTATGGGAGTTTTAAGATTAATATTTATTATGGGGAGAAATATGTATTTCCCTAATTGATATATGCATGGAATCTAGCAGCAAGCAGTGAACCTCCTTCCCACTCCTTATTAGCTCTTTATTTAGTATATATACTATCCATTCATCTTCTCCAACTTAGAGTATTCTTTGATTTTTAATTTTTACAGGAAAGATTATAAGAAACCCTAGAGTATTCTTTGACATGACCATCGGCGGTGAACCGACGGGCAGGATCGTGATGGAGTTGTATTCTGATAAGGTCCCAACGACGGCCGAGAACTTCCGTGCTCTCTGCACCGGTGAGAAGGGTCATGGAAAGAGCAGAAAGCTTCTGGACTACAAGGGATCGACCTTCCACCGGGTGATACCTGGATTCATGTGCCAAGGCGGTGACTTCACCCGCGGAGACGGCACCGGCGGTGAGTCGATCTATGGAACCAAATTCGAAGACGAGAACTTTGATTTGAAGCATACAGGGGGAGGGATCCTGTCCATGGCTAATGATGGGCCCAACACAAACGGATCCCAGTTCATCATATGCACTACGAAGACTTCGAGGCTTGATGGGAAGCACTGCGTGTTTGGTAGAGTGGTGGAGGGTATGAATGTGGTGAGGGCTATTGAGCAGGTGGGATCCAAGTCTGGAAAGACCAAAGTACCCGTTGTGATTGCTGATTGCGGCCAGCTTTATTCCAAGTTGGGTGGGGTTTGTGTCTCTAGTAGTAATTATTGTTAATGGTGGGAGTCCAATACAACAAATGTTGTCATGTGGCCTAAACAAGAAAATTCATAATGCAAGGCATGCTTTTCAACTGTTTGTTCAGATACAACAAATTGTAATCAGAAAATATCAACATACTGTTTCAGGTAGGTTGTATATAAGCACAGAACTGAAGACAGTGGCCAGGGCAAAAATCCTGTAAAAATGAGAGGTCTGAGAAGAATTCATAATGTAAATATCGATTTTCAGATGTCTGGAATTTCGCTTTGAAGATTACTGTTAGAATATATTGAATAAATGTAAAAGGAATGAAGTGCTATAGTGTGAACATCCTATGACGGCTAGGGTTTAATGTCTTAGGGACCAAGAATTGTATTTACTACTTTCCTTTTATATCTTGTAAAATCCCCTATATGAATGAATGGAATAAGGGAGAATGAAAGCAAGTCATTCTTTCCCTCTTTGTCTGATATCAATGATTTCTAACATGGTAGCAGAGCCGGTTTCGAACCCTAGCCGTTCTCCTACTCGATTCTTCTCCTAAAGCAGCACAGTTCTGTGCAATTGCCTACTCTCATGGAGTCAAAAACTGAGAGCTCCATTACTAATATCTTTTCCTCTTCCAACTCAATTTCTCCTATCACTTCTGTCAGATTAAATGGAAAAAACTACATATTATGGTCCCGTTCAATCGAAATTTTCTCACAGAGAAGGGGATGGATCCCCATCTCACCGCCGATAAGGCGAAAAGGGAGATCCGAGGGCAAATTTACGAAACAAGACGACGCCCGAGATCATGTCCTTGCTTCTAAACGATGTTGAGCCCAACATTGGAGTGACGTTGTTGTACCTAAAAGCGGCGAAAGGTATGTGGGATCGCTCAAACAAATGTACTCCGTGCCGGAAACATCTCACGCGTCATGACGTTTGCAAGCGATATTTCAACTTACAACAAGGTGATCAAACTCTCGAAGATTATTTCTCTTGATTATGAGTGCTTGTGAAGAACGAAACATGTACTGCCGCTTTCCGATGTGGACGCAATGGAGCAAAGAAATCAAAACATGGGCGTCGTTCGTTTTACGGGCGGACTACGATCGAATTCGACCGGTCAAAGCGCAGATTTTGGGTGGTGCGGAGTTACCCACCCTTATCGAGGCATTCTCGAAGGCTCCAACGAGCATCGCAGCGACTTTCCCAACCCGTTACGCCTTCCATTGATGAATCGGAAAAAATGGCGATGCTCACTCGCAGCCCAAGTCGAGGAGGTCGCGGCGGCCGGAATTCCAGGGGAGGTCACGGTGGAAGGGGTGGCCGGTCAGGCCGTGGTCGTGGGGATCGGAAGTGCGATCACTGCGGTCGGACCAACCATTTTATCGATCGATGCTATGAAATCCATGGCTACCCTCCGTCCATGGCCAATCACGCCGCCACGCAATAAATGGCCGAGAATAAGCGGCACCGATGCGTCGGATGGTTTGCTTCCGACTCCATCGTGGTCAATCGCCAATCTTGTGAAGATAGATGAGCCGACTTACGCCAGGGCCGCCCTAGCTATAAGCCGAGGAAGCGGCGGCTTAAGGCCCAATAATTTCGAGGGCCCGAATTTACATGTTCCGCAATTTTTAAAAAAAAAACCCGTATAGATCTAATCCAATTTAACGTAATAGAATGTGTTAATAAAGGCCAAAAGAATTTTTAATTGACCTATATTTTTTTTACTTCAATTGATAAAGGCCCAAAAAAATTACAATGTCTAAATTATAGACACACATCACATATGTATACTTTTTTTTTGAATTGGATTAAGTCACGGGAAATATGTTAGAAAAAATGTGATAAAACAAACAGAACTGAATGATCTCCAAGGCACGTATAAAACGTTTCTTTAAAGAGATGTTTTAAGACATCTCTCAGGATTCAATGGAGTACTACTTTAGAGACACATTTTGTTTGTACCGATGATGCTTCTATTCGTGTTTTTCACCGAATGCTGATGTCTCTCTATATATAGACAACGAAAAGATATTGTACCTCTTCACGAAAGAACAAACCAGTTCGTCTTCAAAGGATGTGTCCCAATGAATATGCAAACCCGAAATGGTGTTTCCCAATGAAAAATCCCTTCTACGAAATGGTGTGTCATTCGCATAGGTTCGTTTAGGTTTCGGGGGCGTTGCCCCCGAGCCCCCACGGGGGGCGCTGCCCCCTCAACCCACCACGACCTGACCCCGTTTCTTTTCGGCGAACCCCGTCAGGTCGAACCCCTTTTCTTTTCGGCGACACCTGTCGCACTCAGTATAAAAGGCCTAATTCGACAACATAGCCGAAGGCCTAAAATATTCCAGGGCCGGCCCTGATTCTGCCTGCCTCATATCTACTCGGTCAAACCCTTGGATCTTTGACTCCGGGGCAACCGAACATATGACTGGTCTGGCTCAATCTATTTTTAATTATCAGTCTTTATCTTCTCATCGTTATGTTACTTTAGCTAATGGTTCTAAATCTCAAATCTGTGGTGTTGGTGATATTATTTTAAATGACACCATCACATTAACTAAAGTTCTTCACGTACCCGGTTTCCCTTATAATCTCCTTTCTATCACTAAACTCACCCGTGATCTAAATTGTTCGGTTATTTTTTCTCCCACTTCATGTGTTTTGCAGGATCTTCAGATGCGGAGGACGATTGGTACGGGTCGTGAACAAGGTGGCCTCTACTATTTCGATGTCCCTTCTGATCAGTCCCATGCCTTACATGTTGATTCTATGACTTGGCACTGCCGGCTTGGTCACACACCTTTACCAATCCTACAAAAACAAATTACCAGTATTTCTTCATTAGATTCTTGTGACACGTGTCACCTTAGTAAGCATCACCGTACTTCTTTTAAGCATAATTCAAATAACCGGGAGAGACTCCGTTTGAGTTGGTCCATTCCGATATATGGGGACCTTTTCGTGTTTCATCAAATAAATTTCATTATTTTCTTACTTTTGTGGATGATTTTTCGCGTATGACATGGATTTATTTAATGAAAGATCGTGCCGATATTATCTCATGCTTTCAACTATTTCAGAAAGAAATTCAGACTCAGTTTAATTGTGCTATCCGTTGTGTTCGCAGTGATAATGCTCAAGAGTATAAAACTCGATTTTCTCAATTTTTTTCTAATCTCGGCATCATTCACCAAACTTCGTGCTCTCACACCCCACAACAAAATGGAGTGGCGGAACGAAAAAATCGCCACCTTATCGATGTAGCCCATACTCTAATGCTCCACATGCATGTTCCCAAGCATTTTTGGAGTGATGCTGTTCTGACTTCATGTTTCCTTATCAATCGCATGTCTACCAAAAATCTTCAAGGTGCCTCCCCTTTCTCTCTTCTTTTTCCTACCCTAACACCTTATCCCCTCCCACCACATATCTTTGGTTGTGTTAGTTATGTCCAAAACCTTGGACCAGGATACGACAAATTTGACCCTCGTGCTACAAAATGTATTTTCTTGGGTTATTCCCGTACTCAGAAAGGTTACCGCTGCTACAACCCTATTCTACGTCGCTATTTCGTCAGTGCTGATGTCATCTTTGATGAGAGTCGGTCTTATTACTCCCAACCTTTAAATGACCCTAACTTCCTCGAGCCTATCACTAGCAACACCTCTTCTTCTGCTCTCCCTCTCCCAAACACCGATGATGTCCTTCTTGACCGTCCTCCTATCACGCAAGTTTACCATCGCCGTCGTCGCGACCCGGTCGTCTCCTCCACTTCTGAAGATCCTGCTCCATCCGACCTTCCCATTGCTCTCCGAAAAAGTTCTCGGACATGTGTTACCCAGCATCCTATTGGTAACTTTGTATCCTATAAACAGTTATCCCCTGCATATTCAGCTTTCCTTACTAATGTTTCCCGAGTTTCTGTTCCTCGCACTTTGCAGGATGCTTTATCTGATCGTGATTGGCGGTTGGCTATGAAAGCAGAGATGGAAGCACTCCACTCTAATCGTACTTGGGAGTTGGTTCCACTCCCCGGTAAGAGAACTGTTGGTTGCAAATGGGTTTACACTATTAAACGTAATCCAGACGGGTCGGTGGCTCGTCATAAAGCCCGGTTGGTCGCAAAAGGGTACACGCAAACATATGGAGTTGATTATGATGAGACATTTTCCCCCGTCGCTAAATTCCCCTCTATTCGCATATTGATTTCCCTTGCTGCTAACAATAATTGGCCTCTCTTTCAGTTAGATGTGAAAAATGCTTTTCTTCATGGGGACCTGCACGATGAGATCTATATGGAGCAACCTCCGGGGTTTGTTGCTCAGGGGGAGTGTTCTAGGATGGTTTGCAGGTTAAAGAAATCACTATATGGACTTAAGCAGTCTCCTCGTGCCTGGTTTGGAAAATTCTCTGAAGTGGTTCGAGAGTTTGGTCTCAAACAATGCCGCACTGATCACTCGGTTTTCTTTATGCATACAAAACTTGGTTGCGTGTATCTGATTGTCTATGTAGATGATATTGTCCTTACAGGTAACGTTGTGGAAGCAATATCCAATTTGAAGACGTTCCTTGGAAAAAAGTTCCAAACTAAAGATTTGGGCAAACTCCGTTATTTTCTTGGTGTGGAAGTGGCTCACTCTCAACAAGGCATAGTTTTGTGCCAACGAAAATACGTGTTGGATTTACTGTCAGAAGTAGGAATGCTTGGAGGAAGACCAGTTGACACTCCTATGGACCCTAATGTGAAGCTTCGAAAAGATGATGGGTAGTTGTTTGATTCACCTCGCCGGTATCGCCGACTTGTTGGCAAGCTCAATTATCTAACCATCACTAGGCCAGACATTTCATATGCAGTAAGCGTGGTCAGCCAATTCTTGGAATGTCCACGAGTGCCACATTGGGAAACATTGGTTCGAATTATCAGATATTTAAAACAAGCACCAGGGCTTGGATTGATTTATCGGGCCAATAAGCACTTACGGTTAGAAGGATATACAGATGCTGATTGGGCGAGTTCACCATCGGATAGAAGATCTACAACTGGTTATTGTACCTTTCTCGGGGGAAACCTAGTTACATGGAAAAGCAAGAAGCAATCAGTGGTGGCCCGATCAAGTGCTGAAGCAGAGTATAGGGCTATGGCTCACACATGTAGTGAGTTAACTTGGATTCGTTATTTTCTTGGAGAAATTGGCATCATGGTTAATCTTCCTATTCCACTCTACTGTGATAACCAAGCAGCCATACACATTGCGACAAATCCGGTATTCCATGAGCGCACAAAACATATTGAGGTAGATTGCCACTTTGTACGTGACAAGATTACTGCCAAAGAGATTTATACGCCTTATGTGAAGACAGGCGATCAACTTGCGGATGTGTTCACCAAATCTTTAGCCGGGACTCATTTGACACGATTTCGTTCCAAGTTAGCTATGTATGATATCCATAAGCCAACTTGAGGGGGAATGTTAGAATATATTGAATAAATGTTAAAGGAATGAAGTGCTATAGTGTGAACATCCTATGACGGCTAGGGTTTAATGTCTTAGTGACCAAGAATTGTATTTACTACTTTCCTTTTATATCTTGTAAAATCCCCTATATGAATGAATGGAATAAGGGAGAATGAAAGCAAGTCATTCTTTCCCTCTTTGTCTGATATCAATGATTTCTAACAATTACCAATCATTGACGATGTTGGATCTCGTCTATTAATTAATCCGGGCCGTATTCCTTTGTGACAATCGATTCAAGGCTAAAACCCTAGAATAAGATGTGAAACGGGGGGGGGGGGGGGGTTGTTTTGTGTAATTTTAGACTGAGCTCTTGAGTTATTTCTCTTGAGTTGCCTACGTATCCAATGACTGTATTAGAATCAAATCTTTCGTAGTTCCTTAGGGTTTATATTTATAGAGGACGATTTATCCATTTCCTTGTCCTGCAAGGAATTGTATTATTATCATTAATATTATTATTATTTCCCTAAAGATAAATATATTCGATTCCCTACAATTTAGGGATAATTATGGACATGTTTAAATGTCAAGATCAGAGTTTTTATGATTCAAGATTCTTTCCTTATTTATCTTTAGCTATCCAGCACGTGGTATAACTGCCGGGGTCGCTTTGTACATCCTGCGCTGAACCCCTGATGTATGACTTTTATATGATTAAATATACGTGATTTTATTATGTTTTATCGACAAATTCTATATAAAATATATGAAATTATGATATAATTAGTATAAAATATTAATCTTTATAGTTTAGTATAGTTAGTAGTAAAAGTTAGTATTTATAGTAAAAAGTTGTAGTTTTTGTACCGGTTTTAGTGACCGCAATATTGTGTCTATTTTACACGGGTATTTTGTGTTTATTTCATTGCAGAATCTTAAGATAAACTAAAAACCCGAGTATCGACACTTTTTGAAGTCAATTCAAGTTGTTGAAAGGAAGTTATAAAGCGTCACTGATATAAAAGGTCAAGTGGTCAATTAGTGGAAATCGAGAAAACGTCTTTGACATACAAATGACTCATCAAAAATGCGTTTTCTGAAGAAGTGGTCTTGATGGAAGTTGTAGATCATTTGAAGAGCTTTTCAACAGATCTTGAATCATGTCATTTGGAGTTAGGGAATGCAAGTTATGAATTTTACAAGATAATAATATAATTATATAATTTTATATAATTATGGAAGTAATCATTACTTTGATAACTGATCACATGGGAATCATCATTACTTCCCCTAACAAATCACATGCTTGCACATGCTGAGTAATGATTAAAGATCACATGCTTGCACATGCTAAGTGATGATTAAGGTAACATGCATGTAATGATTGCAATAATTACACGGACCGATCCGGCATTATTCAGGACCGGTCCGGGAAGGAGGAAAGTCTATATATAGGGAAGCAGCAGGGATCATTTGGAGTGTACCAATATATATATACCATATCCTATATATATTCTCTCCCTCCTCTTTCTCTTTTTCTTTTCTTTTCTTTAGTTTGTAAATAGGCCTTATGCCAAAATAAATAAAGTAGTAGTAGTATCGTAGTAATGCTCGGGAAATTCTCGAAGGTTCGGTGTTGCTGAAATCGTTGAATACCTGGGAAAAGACGATTTAGAGTCGTGATTGTAATCGGGTAATTTCTATAATAATTATGTTTATGTTTGTTATTTTCTTCTTTTTAGTTTTTATAATGTTATTAGGCTAAATCTAATAACTAGCAAAAGTTATGTAATCGTATTATTTCGATCTGTTCGTTAAAAGAATGATGTTAAAATAAAAGTGATTAAAATTGAGTTAAAATGAATCTTTTTCTATTTCGCTCATGTAACGATAACATATTCGAATGACGTAATCAATCATGATGAATACCACATATAACTTTGACGATGAACCGACTGGAGAAGTCGGGATATGAGTAAAAATAGAAAAACCGGAGGGTAAAATTGGCCGTCGATTAACGGAATCCTATTTCCTACCGAGCGATTTGTCCTAGTAAAACAAATCTTATTAATTTTGTACTCGAGATCTTAATAATGTTAAAATCACGCTTTAATTGAAACTACACCATTTGTATTAAATCGATCCGCTTGACAACCGGAGCCTCTTGAATAACATCGGCCATCGACAAATGGAATCACCTCTTTTATCCGGGGTAGATTTGTACTCGGTACTGCTTTTGACTAACTAAGTTTAGCATGGGGCGATTGTGGACATTGGATGATGACAATTTGACATATGACAATTTCATACGCTCGTGTGAGGAGGAATTGTTGACATTAGAGTACACCGTTTCATTTACTCAATTAGACCTAATAAAAGGAAGATCGAACACATTCTATTAATTGAAAAGATCGAATAAATTGATTACATATACTTTGGCTAGTATAGTCTATAAACTATATATTGGTATCTATATATATATATATATATATATATATATATATATATATATATATATATATATATATATATACATCTATATATATTATATATATACTATATATATTATATATTTATATATCTAATAACTTTTTTTAAATTACGCATTTATTTTATGTTGGTTAGAGTAGTAGTAATCAGTGTATAAAATTGCGGTTTAGATCGAGTTAATAGCAGCTTTTTGGTGTTTAACCACACTTAAAAGAATTACCACTTTTTTCCCTGAGGATTCGACACTTGACTCACCACTTTATCACTACGATTTGACCCGGTACACCGCCGGTTAGGATCCGTCTAACCTAGAAAAGGTCTGTCCCTTTCTTGACGCCGTTTAAGGCTTGGTTTTGGTGACGTCGACTTTTCCGGCGCCGTTGCCGGGAAACAAAGTCGCTAATTTTTTTTTGTCTATGGGTTACTACTTGTATTAGCTTAAAATTCTAGAGGATAAACCAACACTCTTCTTATCACATTTCTTTTTTATTTTTCGTTGGTATCTACTTTCTTTTAGCACCAATTTTCTTCTTCTTTAAAACTCGAGCATTTTTCTATTTTCGTTAGTTGATGACCAGAAGCGGTAAAGCCTCACTTACTCCTTATAAGCCTGATATAAACGCTTACGAAAGGCAGTTGCGGATAGAGAGTAAACGTGGTCAAACCAGCTTAGGACTCCTTGGAAAATCTCCAACGGAATCATCTTCTAATAAAAATAAAGAAATGGCTGAAACTAGTGATGAAACAAACGAACAGAGGCTAGATCATGCTTTAGGGCATGGCCAAAACCCTGTTAACCCTAATAATAATCAGAACAATAATAATAGGAACAATCAAGATCGGAACCAGAATAATCGTAACAATCCACCAAACCCAAGACCTATCTCATGATCAATCTGTTAGGAGAAACCAGACTAATAATCCCATACTTTTACCTAATGAAGGAGCGAATAATTTGAAATTAAATCTCATCTTTTGGTTTAATTGACGCAAGAGCCCAATTTCTAGGAGAAGATGATGAAGATCCACATCATCATCTCTATCTGCTTGAAGAATCTGTGCAATCTGACCAAAAGTCAAGGTGCTCATAAGGAATTAACGAGGATGACTATGTTTCCTTTTTTCTTTAAAAGGAAGAGCCGAGATTGGTTTATGTCTCTTCCACACCACTCGTTAACTAGTTGGGAGGATATTCAAACCGAATTTACGAAACAATATTTCACTCAGGACGGAATTTGGAATAAAGGTCGAGGTTGCTAATTTTAGACAAGGATCTCAAGAAACACTTGGGAATGCGTGGGAAGGTTTAAAAATTGTTAAGAGCTTGTCCCGATCATGGTTATTCTTTAGATATGCAAATTCAACTTTTCTGTCAGAAATTAAGGAAAGATTCACGTGCGGATGTAGATCATGCATGTGGTGGTTCGTTAATGATGAGTGAAGCTCAAGCAGTTTACTGAGGCTATAGAAAAAGATTTCCAAAATAACAGAATGTGGGAAACCGGTTCTAGCACTAGAAAAGTAGCTTTGCAGAGAATGTACGTCAAATACGGAAGTTCTAGCACACTTGGAGAATTTGAGTAGAAAGTTTGATGGATTACAACAAGGTAAGAATAAAAATTCGAGAAAATAGTATGCCAACCGAATACTCAAATCATGATAATGTGTCATTAGGGATAGAAGAACCAACAGGATATTCAAGAGAGGAGGTGAGTTTTCTTGACAGAACATAGGAATTTGAACAATGCATATTCAAACTCGTTTAATGCTATTAGAAGAGATCACCCAACTTTTAGATGGTCCGAAAACCCTAGTAAGCCAGGACAACCGCCGTATCGATTCGAGATAAGAATATGAATAATAATCAAGTTTATCAAGGAAATACATCTAATCGTAATTTACAATCATTACCAAGATCCTATCCTCAAAGATACCACTCAAAGTATACCAAGAACTCAAAGTTCAACTCAACTGCGAGAGGGTTGAAAAATGGGAAAACTGATGGAAAATATGATGGGTGTAGTATCTACTCAAGCTAAGAATATGGAAACAATGATGACTTCTATAGGTTCGATCATAAGGATATGAGTTCAATGAAAACATCTATGAGTGGACATGATACCAGAATGAGAACGATAGAAGCTTCATTAAGGAATATGGAAGATCATTTGAGTAGGGAAGATGAACGTAACAACAGTAGACCTCCTGGAGGATTACCAAGTAATACTGAAAGAAACCCAAGAGAGGTAAATGTTGTAGTTACGAGAAGTAGGAAACTTTATGGTAGTAATGGAGTAGAAAACTTCGGGAATAATGAAGTAGAAAATGATTTAGATAAAAATGAAGAGACTAAAGATGAACTTGACTTTACGGATGAGGAAGAAGAAATCATAGAGAATTTCTTGAAAAGGAATAGAAGTTTGGAACCTGAGAAGGAAGGTGAAAAATGGGTAAAAATCCCTAGAATTTTGAAAGACTCCATGGATAAAGATTTAAGGAATCTATTTAAGGAACATGTTAGAGTAGAAGATAAAGAAAACAAGGATGAAAAACAGGAAGAACTGAAGGAGTATGAAGTAGAGATTGATTCAGGGAACAAATTAAAAGAAAAAATTCAAGAACCTGAAACATGGCGATCAAGTAATACTCAAAAGTTTAAGGATAAAGGAAAAGAGAGAATGACTTCGAAACCAAAGGTTATAGATTTAGAGTCTTTACCTTTTCCACCTAAAGATCAAATTAAAAAGATTAAGACTGATCAGAAGTATGCTCGTTTCCTTGATACTTTTCGTCATATTCATGTTAATATCCCTGTTATCGAAGCTCTGATAAATATGCCTGCCTATGGAAAGTTTTTGAAAGATATACTATCAAATAAGAAAAAATTAGAGGAATATGAGAATATATGCCTAAATGAAGAATGTTCTGCAATTTTGCAGCATAAGTTACCACCTAAACTGAAAGATCCTGGAAGTTTTACCATTCCATGTGAAATTGGAGGATTTCTGTTTAAGAAGGTCTTATGTGATCTTGGAGCTAGTATAAATCTCATGTCTTATGAGGATTATAGAAAGCTAGGCATAGGAAAGCTTACTAAGACTGAAATGACTCTGCAAATGGCAGATAGATCGATTAAGTACCCTAAAGGAATTATTGAGGACATATTGGTTAAGGTAGACAAGTTCTATTTTCCAGTAGACTTTGTAGTTATGGAAATGGAAGAAGGATTTTCAGCGCCACTTATCTTAGGACGTCCATTTCTAGCTACAGGGAGAACTTTAATCGATGTTCAGAAAGGAGAATTAATTTTGAGAGTCAATGAAGATGAAGTTGCTTTCAATATTTTCAAAGCTATGAACCATCAAGATACATCACGAATCATGTTCTTTTATAGAAGATATTCATTCATGTCTATGATAATCGATTACCAACTTTTGAAGACAGATTAGAAGAATGCTTAACTCTGTCTATCTATAAAGAAGATGAGGAAGACATTGAAATGAAAGAGATAATCCTTTCTCTGCAGACAAAGCGCTTTTACTTTTAAACCACCATGGCATAAGTATTTGGAGTTAGAACTAGAAGGACCGGTTCTTAAATCGTCAATAGAAGATCCGCCTAAGAATGCGGAATTGAAACCGTTACCTTTAAATCAAATATGCTTTTCTTGAAATTGATAATCTTTTACCGCTTATTATTTCATCAACTTTAAGCGAGCAACAAGAAGGTCAATTACTTAGAATGTTGAGAAAGCATAAGAAAGCTTTTGGATGGATGAATGTTGCCGATATTCGAGGTATTAGCCCTGAGATATGCGTTCATAAGATAATTATGAAAGAAGATGCTAAACCTTGTATTCAACCGCATAACGCCGCCTCAACCCGAATTCTGATTAATCGTTAAGAAAGAGGTTATTAAGCTATTAGAAATGGGAATAATCTTTCCTATATCGGATAGTGAATGGGTAAGTCCAACTCAAGTTGTACCAAAGAAAGGAGGTTTCACAGTGAAAGAGAATGATAAGAATGAATGGATCCCAACAAGGGAAATTACAGGATATCGAATGTGCATTGATTTTAGAAAACTGAATGATCATACTAAGAAAGATCATCATCCACTTCCATTCATAGTGCAAATGTTGGAGCGTTTAAGTGGACATAAGTATTACTGTTTCTTAGATGGTTATTCAGGTTATTTACAGATATTCATTGCAGCATGAGATAGGGAAAAGACTACTTTCACTTGTCCTTATGGAACTTTTGCGTATAAAAGAATGCCGTTTGGTTTATGTAATGCTCTGCTACATTTCAAAGATGTATGATGTCTATATTTTACGATATGGTTGAGAAATTCTTAGAAATTTTTATGGATGACTTTAGTGTTTACGGAGACTCTTTTAATGGTCATTTGTTACACTTAGAACGAGTGTTACAACGCCGTGAGGATACCAATTTAGTGCTTAACGGGAAAAATGTCATTTGATGGTATCGGAAGAATTGTACTAGGTCATAGAATCTCTGAAGTAGGAATTGAAGTTGATAAAGCTAAAGTCGAGGTAATCGAAAAATTGCCTCCACCGGTTAATCTAAGAACACTAAGAGGATTTCTTGGACATGCGAGGATTTTATAGGAGATTTATTGCAGATTTTTCAAAGATAGCAAAACCTCTAAGTCATTTGCTTGAAAAAGAAGTACCTTTTAATTTTGATAGTAAATGTATGGAAGCATTTAAGACCACAAAGCGAAGTTGATTCTCGCACCATGATTGGTAGCACCAGGTCGGGATTTACCTTTTGAGATTATGTGTGATGCAAGCGATTTAGCTGTAGGAGCTGTTTTAGGTCAAAGGTATAATAGAATTCTCAAAGCTATTTACTATGCATCTCATACGTTAAATGCAGCTCAACTGAACTATGCAACTACAGAAAAAGAACTGTTGGCTGTGATTTTTGCCTTAGATAAGTTTAGATCATATATTGTTGGCTCTAAGGTAATAGTTTATACAGACCATTCAGCATTGAAATATTTACTGAGTAAGAAAGATGCAAAACCACGTCTTATTAGATGGATTCTTCTACTTCAAGAATTTGATATTGAAATTAAAGATAAAAAAGGAAGTGAGAATGTAGTAGCAGATCATCTAAGTAGAATGGAAACTGAGGAAGAAATATGAAATGAAATTAAAGATTCATTTCCTGATGAACAACTGTTTAGAATCGATATGCCTTCAACCATGCAGTTATTAAAGAAAAGAATTCCTTCTAAGGAAAATTCACCTTGGTTTGGAGATATCATTAACTACTTAACCTGTGATTACATTCCGTCTCATTGGACTTGGCAACAGAAAAATAAGTTCTTTTACGACTTAAAATTTTATTACTGGGAGGAACCAGATCTTTTTCGTAAATGTTCGGATGGGATTGATTGAGGTCAAGTTAAATTACTAACTCGATGCCTAAATAACCACTAGCAAGTGAACTAGGTTCAATCGCAGTATAGCCAGATAGAGTCGAGGTCGATCCCACAGAGAATCAATTTGTGGATCCTAACTTAAATAGCCAACCTATTTATTTCGTTTGACAAACACGGTCTATGACCAACATAAAGTACGAGAAAATAAAGGCACACTCAAACATATAAACAACATGTAAACACATAACGTAATCAACTGCCCTATTATAACCGTGATCATTTGGATCTAGACAATTTATATGACAACAAAACTCATCAACTACTAATCCGTTCATATCTATTTATATTGGCTACGGGAGTCATCCTCTAAGCTTGATGTAGCACCGATAGGTCACTATATCACTGTGGTATTGTTACGTGACTTCGCCTTTTGGTGCCTCCATCTCATATAACTCACACGCTTACTACTCTAAGGATGCCGATATTGACCGTACACCTCGTCCGGGCAACATTCCTTTGGTTAGGCGTACTTCCTAGACGATCACTCAAACCCTCGTCCAACTAACAATTACCAAGTTATAGTCTCATGCTAGTTTACGATCTACGTGTAACAAGGTGCGCGCAATTCCCTAATATAAACCTACCTAGATAACGCTGAACGTCCGAAGATCAATTCCTAAGCCCACCTAAGAGTTTTATATCGGTATTTCCTTTTTACACGTTTTAATTAAATTAAGCGAGTGGCGTAGCCATAGCCATACCTCTACGAGATAATAAAATCAATTAAGCTAACCTAATCATAAAGACGTGGTCGATTAACGGATGAAACAGGTTTGACAACTCTCGGTCGACCGAATAGGTGCTCTCGATCGACCGAGTGACACCTCTCGGTCACCCGAGAGTCTAACTCCCAGTTTACATCCCGAACATATTTCTCGGCGTTTCATATAACGAATCGGATTATATAGCGAATCATCGTGGACATCATATAAACTAATCTAAATACACGTAAATTAAACACACAGATTCATCCGTAGATATTAGGTAGAGGACGTAGGATATGGTATCCTTATAGACAAGGTATCACCACTGCCCTAACGTCATATCCTAGATCTACATCATCTAGATATGAATAACTACTCAAACAATCAAAGCATAATTGGGAAATTGATTACTTAAAAGAAAACAAGATGAAGAACTAGGGCTTACATGTTTGCACCCTTAGCTCCTCCACAAGCCTTATTTGCTTATATGTTCTTATGAATGAATAGTGGTGAATGCATAATAATAAAAAATACAAAGGACTTATGTTTATATAGAGCCTCAGCCGTCATAGAGAACCGACTTAAAATGCCGACACTCTGAACCCTAACCGACTCAAATAATGTTCGAACTTCTTCGGATCATAGGCCCACTCGGTCGATCAATGCACAAAGCTCGGTCGACCGAGCCTTACACGCCTCTGGGCTTTCTTCCTCTTTTATCTTGGGCTTTCTTAACTCGCCTCAGTGATCCATCAAAGCTTCTCAAGTCCATCCTTGTGCTCCCAAATGAGTTACTACAAATATAGCATGAAATACAGTCTGTAACATCAAATAATATAATAAAACCTCTTAATACATAATAATGAATCGTAACCCTCGGCATATGCAATTTAAACGTATTACGAGTTAATATTACTCTATTATAACTCCTTTAAACTAGAATCGGGGATAAATGTCATAGAATAACGGGCACAAAATGACCGTTATCAACTACCCCCCACTTAGCCTTTGATCGTCCCGATCAAAATATCAATAAGTTATTCCCCATAAACTACTTTCCAGTGGTCACCGTATACCGACACAAGAAACTCGAATCAACTCATATCCTCTATGCTCGTCAGATATCCATTATCCACTATTCATCATGAATCGATGTGTTGTGTGCATGTGCATTGAGTTTTAAACATTCGTAGCAAGATTAGAGCTTATGCAAACTTTGTAGTCTTAACCTACCAACTTCAGTATTCCCACTTCTTAAGCCTTTTAGTTTTTGAAGCACAAGAATAGTAAGCAAGAGCGTATCTATAGGGTTTTTGGACTTGGAGACCGAGTACTACTCAAAGCCTCTTAAAGACTTGAATATTCTTTTCATACCTTCATATTTTTCAGATACTATCAATCTCAAGAAGGAAAACTTTTTAGAGCATCCCTCTATCTTAGATCAAATATTAGCATCGAATATTACCACAAGCGCGAGGCTACTTTGGTAACTTACTACAAGCCCAGTGTTTTAACATTGTCAAACACAGGTACGTCTCAAGCTTATTACTCAGCTTTTGTGGCTAGAATCTTTAGGAACACATCAGACGATAAATTTGACACTAGGTAAGCATAATCAATCATCTATGCAATGTACACATTATAATTTTACCTTTTATAACAAGCGTAGTACAAATCGATTCAATTGTTGAATAATTGAATAATAAACAACTACTCGCAAAGGACAATATGAATATCATTAAGTTTACTAATCAATAAATCGCAGAGGTATAAAGTGATCACGTACTCATGAAGTATGGTTCATTTCTTATTAAATATAATTATCAGGGACTCACAAAAGTAAATGTGATTCTAAGTTTACAAGTTTTAATTTTTTACTCATTTTATTTATTATTTGATATATGGAACTACTCATTTGAGCTAAGTGACTTGTACCCCCCACTTAAACCATGCATTGTCCCCAATGTATAAAAATTGAAAGAACAAGCTCGAAAAGGAACTTAGCTCTGGATACGGGTGGTAGTCGAACAAGTCCTTGAATTTCGACAAAGTGCAACAGCACACGAGGCATTGGCATTGTGAGAAAAGTAATCACTGCAACACATATCTTAAACAAAACTTGAAACTCGTTACAGGATTAGTCCAAACAGTAATAATCTCAAAAAAAGGGACCGTAAAAGGGATAACAAATTCCTTAAACATTTTTAAGTCCATAAATTAATGATTACATTTCAATACTATTTAATAATATTTCAATACATTTCATCAAGTCCAAAACATTACATGAGTTCGAATTTAGGAAACAGAGACACTTGCTCTATATAACACGACATACTAGTAGAATTGAGTCAAAATAAAAACTTCGTTAATTAAAGGAAATGCAAACACTCAAATTAAAATACTTAATCCCAAAATGGATTGAATGGTGCTAGTTGCAAATTGTCCGGTCGGCCACGTCGGCCAAGAAGATCCTCGAGTTCCTTCTTGGTCGTGGCCTTGAACGATAGGCGGTGGGACGAACTCAAAGATAGGATAGGCATTGGTTCCACATAGGAATCGCCGCCTAACACAGGGCACTCGGCTCCTCACGAAATGTAGTGATCGGTGAACCAAAAGGTAAGGTGTGCCGAGGCTTGAGAGCATCGTCATCATCTCTCTTGCGTATTAATGCCCCACATTCACAGAGCCATCCCATGTACAACCAATAAAGCAAAGTGGCATGATTATAGTAAACCGTAGATACATGCTTAGCCGGAAAGATATTAGAACGGATAAGCCGATTAAGGCATTTATCTTCCCATCTCCTAAAGTTTGTTTCCGCAAAAGTGCGGGCAATCTCCCCTATAGCCCACTCTATTCCCAGATAGGCTCCAACTTCTTCCAACCAAGCATCGGACCCGTCAAATGTCGCCATATACTCCGGCCCGTCCTCCGAGACATCCACCCCAAAATAAGCATTAATCGTACCCGGAGAAATTACAATTGGTCGGCCACGAATATGTACGATATTGGTGTCGGGGTGTACGCGTAAATAAGCATAAAATTCTCTTACCCAATTGACGTTGACTCACCCAGGGGGTGCTACGACATCACGCCATTGATAGCGTTCCACCAATTCTAAAAGCTCGTCTCCACAATTCCCCAAATCCAATCCTCGAGCTCGATGGGCGGGGCATTAACAAAATGATTAACAAATGAAGAGTATACCTCCCGACTAGCGAATTGTGGTACCCGTTGATCAATGGGATGTTGCCTTCAACACCACGAATCCGAGCGGCTCTGCGTCTTACGGGTGGCATCGATAGATAACAGCCAGCAAAGAAGAACGGAGGGAAGCCCGGCTCTCGTCGACCGAGAGCGGTCACTCGGTTGACCGAGTGTGGAAAATGTACAAGAACAAACATCGGCTCAGATCCGTCCCGTGACTGAATCGATCGATCAGAAAAAAAATTCGATAGGCTTTTCAAGGTGAGTGAAAATGGTGAAATGGATGATGATTTTCAGAACAATTCCATTTGATTTCTACAGGGAATTGGGGTAAAGGGATTTGGAGAATTTGGATGAAGGTAATGGGGAAAAGGATGAAGAAATATGAAAGAGAGGATGAGTGTTTAAATAGAAAAAAATGGAGTTTGAAAAGTGTAATGTGATTGGTGGAGAAGAGTTGTTGGGGATTGATGAGGTGGAAAGGTGGAATTTGAAAATTTGAGTTGGGAGAATAAAGAGATTGGGAAGAGAGAAAGGTAAATGGTTGGGAAGAGGGAAAGGTGAATGGGGATATGTAGAAATTAATGGTGTTGACCATTTTAATTATTTTGACACACCGTAAATTAACTACAACAAATAACCGTGCCAAAATTTATTATTTCACTCTTGCAATTCCTACCGCAAAAAATTCTTCTCTAGCCGACAAATTGTCTCAAGCACAAAAGCAATCTCATTCTTATCACAAATAAATCAAACAACCTGGTCTAAGCATTTGTAAAATAACGCCTTACTATTTCCTTAATCAACAAAATTTTTTACAAAGATTCAATTACTACACTTCACTTCACATAAAAACGATTCGAATAAAAAAAATTATTTTGCACATCCTTAACTCAACAGTAGTCGGAACACGGCAAAATAAATAAAAAAAAACTTCTTATCGTTTCATGCTACTCTTATTTTAAAAAAAAAAAAAATACAAATAGGGATAAAAATAACGAAGGATAGAAATAGTTCTACAGTTTAAGTCGGTAGCTCGACTTCCCAAAATATCACTGTCTACGAACTGCTCTTGGCTCGCCAGGTTTTCACCCGGTTAGCCTTTACCGAAAATGTCTTGCTGTCCTTTTCCACGAGTGCCTTTCCGCGAGATGTGAATCCAACGAAAAGACAGTCGAACTGTCCATCCAAGCAAGCTCCAATTTTCGTAATATTTTCAGAACTAGATGAGCTCTCTTTAGTTCGAACTCTACGAGTTCGTTTCTTTTTCTGCTTCCTTCTATTCTTGGAGTGCGGAGAAAGCGGGCCTTCAGATTATGATTTTCTAGAACAGGGCGGAGCTTGACTTTCTCTCACGACTCAGAATCGTGTAAGGTCTCATCTCATCTTCTTCCTTCTCATCCTTGTCATCAACACTTTTTCCTAGGCTCGGAGTAATATCTCGGTTTTGAACTACCAACTCCTATAACATTCACGCTCACCGGAGTAGAAATCAATTCCTTGTCCCATAGGTCTCGTAACCTCTAGCATCGAAAAATGTGATCTCACGCTGGTCATACACGAATTAGGGCTCTCAAGTGTTGATAAAGGCTCTCCCTAAAATGATCGGGCAAGTGAGGGTGCTCATCTATATCCATCACAACTATATCTATCTTAAACTCGAGCCATCCCTATGCCAATGATCATATTATACATATTCCCGCACATGATCTGCTTACGGTCCCATCCATAAATCTAACTTGCAACGGAGTATTCATGGGAGTAAGGATCGATTTCTATCACAAAGACTTTTCGGAAAAATGTTCAGACTCGAGCCAGAATCTATCAAAGCCAACCCTAGGTATGCTCCTTCTAAGGTAACCTCAACCATAAATGCTCCTGGGTCATCTAGTTTCGGCATCAACCGAGCCTCATTCTCAATATCTTGTTTGCATCTCTAGGACCGATGACTATAGGGCGATTTATGTTTACGCTATCCTCGTAATCATTCTATATCGACATATGATGCATGTAGTCATATCCTGAGTCCGAATCAAGAAATCTCTTGAGGTTTAACTTGGACATACCTCTGTATATGTAAGCATCTTTAGATTCTTTTGACCTCTTGGCTTCGTGAATTCTTGCCTTCATCTTTGCTATTCTTTCCTTGAGTTTAGGTGTCAACGGCTTTCTAGGTGTGGTTTTGGTTCTCAACACCATGACTTCTTCTCCTTGAACCTCGTAAAACGATGTGATGACATTTTGTTTGAATGGATTCGCCTTAGTGATTCCCTTTGATTACTGCATCATACGAAAAACAACAAACGGTTATTGAGCTAACAGGCAGTATGATTACTCATACTGCTGCTAGGCTTATAACCTACTAACAGAATCACAGGGGAAAACAACTATCAGATAAAATATTTAAAGGGGCTCGGTCGACCGAGTACCATAGTTCGGTCGACCGAATATACAATTTTTTTTTTTTTATTATTTTTTTTTTTATTACTCACTGTAACAGAAAACATAAAGGCGAAATAATTAAGTTGATTATTTAAGCAATTGGACCATTGATTCCCCGGCAACGGCGCCAAAAACTTGATTGAGGTCAAGTTAAATTACTAACTCGATGCCTAAATAACCACTAGCAAGTGAACTAGGTTCAATCGTAGTATAGCCAGATAGAGTCGAGGTCGATCCCACAGAGAATCAATTTGTGGATCCTAACTTAAATAGCCAACCTATTTATTTCGTTTGACAAACACGGTCTATGACCAACATAAAGTACGAGAAAAGAAAGGCACACTCAAACATATAAACAACATGTAAACACATAACGTAATCAACTGCCCTATTATAACCGTGATCATTTGGATCTAGACAATTTATATGACAACAAAACTCATCAACTACTAATCCGTTCATATCTATTTATATTGGCTACGGGAGTCATCCTCTAAGCTTGATGTAGCACCGATAGGTCACTATATCACTGTGGTATTGTTACGTGACTTCGCCTTTTGGTGCCTCCATCTCATATAACTCACACGCTTACTACTCTAAGGATGCCGATATTGACCGTACACCTCGTCCGGGCAACATTCCTTTGGTTAGGCGTACTTCCTAGACGATCACTCAAACCCTCGTCCAACTAACAATTACCAAGTTATAGTCTCATGCTAGTTTACGATCTACGTGTAACAAGGTGCGCGCAATTCCCTAATATAAACCTACCTAGATAACGCTGAACGTCCGAAGATCAATTCCTAAGCCCACCTAAGAGTTTTATATCGGTATTTCCTTTTTACACGTTTTAATTAAATTAAGCGAGTGACGTAGCCATAGCCATACCTACTGAGATAATAAAATCAATTAAGCTAACCTAATCATAAAGACGTGACTGATTAACGGATGAAACAGGTTTGACAACTCTCGGTCGACCGAATAGGTGCTCTCGGTCGACCGAGTGACACCTCTCGGTCACCCGAGAGTCTAACTCCCCAGATTTACATCCCCGAACATATTTCTCAGCGTTTCATATACGAATCGGATTATATAGCGAATCATCAGGACATCATATAAACTAATCTAAATACACGTAAATTAAACACATAGATTCATCCGTAGATATTAGGTAGAGGACGTAGGATATGGTATCCTTATAGACAAGGTATCACCACTGCCCTAACGTCATATCCTAGATCTACATCATCTAGATATGAATAACTACTCAAACAATCAAAGCATAATTGGGAAATTGATTACTTAAAAGAAAACAAGATGAAGAACTAGGGCTTACATGTTTGCACCCTTAGCTCCTCCACAAGCCTTATTTGCTTATATGTTCTTATGAATGAATAGTGGTGAATGCATAATAATAAAAAATACAAAGGACTTATGTTTATATAGAGCCTCAGCCGTCATAGAGAACCGACTTAAAATGCCGACACTCTGAACCCTAACCGACTCAAATAATGTGCCGAACTTCTTCTGGATCATAGGCCCACTCGGTCGACCGAATGCACAGGCTCGGTCGACCGAGCCTTACACGCTCCTGGGCTTTCTTCCTCTTTTATCTTGGGCTTTCTTAACTCGTCTGTGATCCATCAAAGCTTCTCCGAAGTCCATCCTTGTGCTCCCAAATGAGTTACTACAAATATAGCATGAAATACAGTCTGTAACATCAAATAATATAATAAAACCTCTTAATACATAATAATGAATCGTAACCCTCGGCATATGCAATTTAAACGTATTACGAGTTAATATTACTCTATTATAACTCCTTTAAACTAGAATCGGGGATAAAGGTCACAGAATAACGGGCACAAAATGACCGTTATCAGGGATAATTAGAAAATGTGTGCCTGATAATGAAATTTTAAGTGTTTTATCGTTTTGTCATGATCGTGAGGCAGGAGGTCATCATGGAGGTTGGAAAACTGCTTTTAAAGTCTTGCAATGTGGTTTTTATTGGCCTACACTTTATAGAGATGCGTATACATATGTTAAATCTTGTGAATCATGTCAAAAATGGGGAAATATATCGAAAAAAACATGAAATGCCTATGCAACCTATTTTAGAATGTGAGTTATTTGATGTTTGGGGTATAGATTTCATGGGACCTTTCCCTATATCGTTTGGAAAAAGATTTATTCTTGTAATGGTAGATTATGTTTCGAAATGGGTAGAAAGCTGAAGCTCTTCCCACTAATGATACCAAGGTTGTCATCACGATTCCTTAAAAGAACATATTCACTAGATATGGCATTCTGAGGCGATCATTAGTGATAGAGGTTCACACTTTTGCAATCGACCATTTACTAAGTTAATTGAAAAATATGGTGTAACGCATAAGTTAGGAACACCTTATCATCCGCAAACCGTTAATCGTGTAGAGGTGTCGAATAGAGAGATTAAAAGAATCATAGAAAAAACAGTGGATTCAAACCGTAAAAACTGGGCAGTTAGACTAGATGATGCGTTATGGGCATACAAAACAGCTTTTAAAACTCCGATTGGCTGTTCTCCCTACAAATTAGTCTTTGGTAAATCTTGTCATCTTCCAGTAGAGTTAGAACACCGAGCCTTCTGGGCTATTAGATTTCTGAATTTCGATCCTAAGGTCATGCCGGTGATCATAGACTACTTGATTAATGTAATTAGAAGAATTTCTCCTTGATTCATATGAAAATGCTCGAATATACAAGAACGCATACGAAATCCTTCCATGATAAGAGAATCTATAGTCGTGAGTTCCATGTAGGTGATCGAGTGTTATTGTACAATTCACGTTTAAAGTTGTTTCCAGGAAAGCTTAAATCAAGATGGACAGGACCATTTAAAGTAACACGAGTTTATAAATCTGGAGCTGTTGAACTAACTGATGGGAATACAACTTTTATAGCCAATGGTCACAGGGTGAAACTATTTCTGGAAGGTGAAGAAGTCTCTCTCATAAATGAAGTGATGTTGCTGATCGACCCTCCAAAAGACTAAAAAAAAGCAGTGCTCTGAAAAGCTGAAAGTATCAAATTACCAGGTTTTATCTTTACTTTTATATGTCTAAACTAGTTTCGTCTTTTACCGGATAGACGTAAAAGAACTGGATGTCTTTTTTAGATAGATTAGGAGTTTTTGTTTTGCTTTTGAAGTTTGGTTTTAATAGAGATATCGCCTTTACTATAGAAGCCTTAGTTTTTGGAAAGAACAAGCAATTGTTGAGAGAGAAAAAATTGAAAGAAGTTTGTAATGGTACGTCGAGAAGCTCGATAAAGAGAAGGGCTAAGTTTTTAAGGAAGTGCAGAATCTGTGGAAAGATTGAACACAGTGGGCAATGTGGGAAAAATATAACTCAATCTCAGAGTGAGTGTTTGAATGTAATTAAGAAGGGAATGATTAGGTGGTTAACCGAAAATCCCGATGGACTTCCAAGACTTAATTCAAACGCTACGTTTCTAGGGTTTAGTTTGCTTGAACGGTATGTTAGAAATCTGGAGTTTGTAGAAATTGAAGAATTAGAAACCCCGTAAGTTCAAGTCTTTTATTGCTTTTAGTTTTATAAAATTTTTGCATAACTTTGAAAATTTTATAAAATTGGATCTTTATAAAATTAAGGAGTTCTATAAAAGTTTTATAAAAAGTTTTTTAAGTTTTTATATATTTTATAAGAATTAATAGAAATTTATTGAATTTTTATAAACTTTTAAATAAGTTTTATAAAGATTTTATAAATTTTAAGAAATTGTTATAAAATTTATAAATTTATTTTCTATTTTTATTAAGTTTTTATTGAGTTTTATAAGTTTTATATCAAAAATCCAAAAAAATAAAAAATTTCGAAAAAATCATAAAAATTTCACACGGACCGATCCGGCCCTTGCACCGGACCGATCCGGGTTCGAGTTAACCTAAAAAGACGGGATCTTTTCTTCTTCTTCATTTCTCCTCTTTTCTTTTCAGCAGCCGCACCATCACCACCATCCCCAAAAAATTTCTTTTTCTCTTCAAAAATACAAATTACACTAAACCATTACATATATTCTTCCTCTTTACTCTCCTCTCTTCAACACAAGTGAAAAATTTGAAAAAGATCGAACACAAGCTCCATTTCATCCCGGTGGCTTATACGACTTTTCCGGCCACTTTTCACCGTTTTGTTCACTATAAGGTATAATTTGTTTACTCTAGTTATCAATTTCATGATTTTTATAATTTTTAGATTTATTTTCAACTATTTTGATTTTTAAGTGTGTTGTGACATTTTATTTGTGTTGTTTTTGTTTGTGTTTTTTTTTTTTTTTTTTTTTATTATTATTCCAAAATTCGTAGAATGGCCTCATCCAGTCGAAAAATCTCTAAGAAACGAAAGCCTAATATTCCAATAGAAGTACCACTCGTGAGTCTTAAAGATTTAACACCGGAAGAAGAATCATTAGTTTTGTTTGCTCTGACTTCACCTCAAGCTAAGAATGCTTATAAGAATATCTATAGTAAATGTGGAGTTGTGTTGGAAAGAGGCTTAGATTTTGATGACTTAGGAGAGGAAGTTAGGCGTATTTTTGCGAGAGCGCCAATGGTTGGATTTTGCAATTTCGAGGGGACGTGAGAGATCAATACTACCTTAGTGGCGAGTTTTATGCGATTCTGTCTACTTTGACACCCACCGAGGGTAGTATGATGAGAGTCTATTCCCTTAGGTCTAGACATGTGTCTTTTAGTCCGGAACTTATTAATCTTTGTTTTAGGGGTAGAAGTTTTCCAGGATGAAGAGGATTACAATTTGTTTATGGATTAGATGATCCTGCTATGTATGAGCAATCCTAATAATATTAATTTAGATTGCCTCTAGAGCTCGGAGGGAGTTTGATGCTCTGTGCTTGAGTTCTAGAGTGGGTGGACAATGATTTAATTATGGGAAGTGTTTTAGAGATCCTGAGGGCAATCAAAAGATTTTTGAGCCATACTCTCTATCCCACTACCAAACACACCGCCTTTGGTAAAGAAGATTTATGCATTACTTGGGCGATGATTCATGATATTAAGGTAGATGTGGGGAAATTATGTATAGAAGGGTTTTCGAGTTTATTGTTACTTTGCCAAGGCGAGGAGTCACATGTACTTTCCTGGCTTTATTTGGATTTATGTCGTAGATCAGGAGTTCCTTTCCTATCTAACGACAAATTAACTATGGCAGATGAGTCCCTGATAGGCCCTAGTCTGAGGAGGTCTCCGGAGGGTTCGATAGACTCGATAGTTAGGCGTAGTGCACCTCCACCGATTCCACCAGCCAAACATTTTCATCTTTTACGGCGGCGTGACAGCAGCTTCTTTTCCAAGCACCATTACATACGATATGTTTCAATCTTTAGTGTCAGATGTAGTCCGAGGACAGGCTAATATGGCTTTGTTTTGCTTTGGCGAGTAGGCGGTGGGTGATGATTTACGTAGAGGATGTTGAGACATAAGCGGATGCATCTTGATCCTTCTTTCGATAAAACGCCTATCCGCCTCATCAATCTAACCCATATACTTTACCGAAATGGATAGCACCTATTCCACCATCTCGAGCTTTCATCATATGCCAAATCCTTTTGGAAGCCAGTCTAGTGGTCAGGGTGTCTTTTATACAGGTTCTCAGGGTGCTGTTACATCGAGCTGGGGAGGATTTTCGGATTTTGCAAGGATGACGTCAAGTATGAGTTCGTTAGGTCTCGGCGATTCGATTCGGACCACGACTCGTTTCCACACCCGATTCGTCATCGGTTCCAAGTTTGAATGATCCAGTTTATCCAGCTGAGGATGATGATGTTGACATTATTTGATTTCGTACAACTTTGTTAGTTTTAAACATTTTCTGTCTGTTTATTTTATTTTCCGCATTTTAATTTTATTAAATACTAAGTTTGCTAATTTAATAGTTTTTCGTTTTCATAATCGTTTTTTGTCATAGTAGTAAATCTAATTATTTTTAATAGTATTTAAATATTTCATCAAAAATCTAAGAAAAAAAAATATATTTACGTATGTCGTTTTTAAAATGTAATTCGTGTATTGGTTATCCGTATCAGTTAGATAATCTTTAGTAACTTATTTAAACTCTAATAGCCATGAGCCTATTAAAGATAAACAAGCAAACTTGAATTTTACAACCTGTACACGGTGAAACCATTTTAAAGCGGGACCGGTCCGGTCAGTTTTCAGGACCGATCCGGGAGTTCATTTTGCTTAGTCATGCTGAAAGTGTTAGTATGCATGCACGTGTACTCTAATTTTTTGACCATTTAAGGGAAGAGAGTGAAAGTAAATAAATTGCAAATTCACTTATTACTTTCATCTTTCACTCTCTGTGTTTTTTTTTTAATCAGCTTAAAATGTCAAACCGGTCATCACCGTCAGTCAATTCATACGATCCGGAGGCATTAGATGTTTTTGTCCCAGAGTCTAGCGCTTCAAATGTTAATTTATTGGTGAATGCGAGGTTTGCAAATTCTCCAATTTTAGTTGAGAAGGGTATCAACTATGAAAAAATTGATCAGTCAGGGAAGGATTTAATTCAGAATAGAGGTTGGAGAAAGTTTGTAAGGAATCCAAGAGGTAGGATTAATGTTTCTATCGTTAGGGAATTTTATTCCGCTCTCTCTACTGTGAGTACTGTCGATCCATCACAACTTGTATCCGTCCGTGGTACACTTATTCACTTTTCACCTCATATTATCAATCATATTTAAGAAATACCGATTTTCAATCAAATCCATAATCTTCATTTTGAATATCAATGGACGTTAGGGAACTCCTTTAACGTTGTCAACTATGTCACGGAAGCTTTTCCGTATTTATTTCCAGAGTTCGATCAAAATTATGACTCTACCACTTCCGCTCTACCTGCTCATCTGAGAGCATGGAAACACTTCATTAACTCACGAGTCTATCCGACTAGTGACTTTGCGTGGGTTAGTGATAGTGAGATACTTTTGTTGTTTGCGTTGATAAGTGGAGCTCATGTGGACTGGGGGATTTTGATTTTTAAGACGGCAATAAACTTTGCAGTGGAACGGTATAATAATGGAAGGCCGATGCCTTTTGCTTGGTTAATTTCAAGGTTATGTATTCATTTGAATGAAGTCCCTGAAATTGCTTCTGACGAGATATATCCGTCTCGTGATTATCGTAGAGGATTGCTACCAGTGGAGAATCCTGGTTGTTCGTCAACTATTTGAGATAGTTGTTAGTGGTTTTATTTAATTTAGTTTAAGGTTGGTTTGCTTTAATAAGTTAGAGTTGATTAAGGTTAGTAAGTTAGTTAGTAAGTTTGTTTTATTTTGAATTTTTTAGTGTGTAATAGTTTCTTTTTGTTTAATATATATGTTGTTTGTTTTTAATATACGTGTGTTATCGATGTTTATAACGATCATCTATAATTTTAATTTAATTTTCGAACCTACTTTTTCATACTCATTGAACATCGGGACGATGCCACTTCGTAAGTGGGGAGTAGAGTTAGGTTTGAAAATTTCATTAAAATTTTCGAAAAAATTAAAATTTTCGAAAAAATATAACCTTTTTCATATAAATTAGTACTTTAATTACTTATTTCTTAGTTTTAATTTTTCTTGAATGATTTAAGTTAGTTAATATATATGAATAAAAATGATATAAATTGAGAAGATTAATTTTTGATTTAGTAAAATATATTAGATATATTATGAATATGTTTTATATCTTTTATAAGATTTTTAAGATTTTAAGTATGTATAACTAAATAATTTTTGTCAAATATTTCTTTTATGGAATTATTCAAGTAATTTTTATATTTATAAATAAATTTTTAGATAAATTTCTTTTCAAGATAAATTATGAATTTGGAATCAAAATTAGGAATGATGATTTTTGGACACCACAAAAATATAACTATAAATAAAATAAGCCTCACCTGAATAAAATTTCCAATTTTGACCCCACCTCGCTTTTTTAACGAGTGATCAAGACCTCACTCGAATTTAGCCATTTTGATTAACTAGAAATTTCCGACCCTTAGCTTGTTTTGGCTCTACATTTCTTTGACATCCTTCGAGTTTATGCGTTTTACTTATGAGAGAGATGATGACAAAAGAGTTAAGAGTTGAGAAAAAATGGTATATCTTTGAGATTGGAATGAGTTCAGATATGTTAGTGTCCTATGAAAAAATTATATTAAGAATTAAAGCACCATTTATTTTACACAGAATTAGTCAAATATCAGGTATCTTCCCTATCTTTGATCGATAATATATAAATATTAATAATGCCTGATGATAGTAGTCCAGGTAGGGTATTATCTCGAAATGTCCATTGCTTGGGAATGAAGGCATAAGTCGAATCAAAAGATCTCAAGAATGATTACGGGTTTAAGGAAACCGGACTCGTAATTTTAGATCGAAAGAGTAGTACTCCGATCAATCTTGATGAAGCAATGCTTGTAAAATTTGATTATTTTCTACACACACTCACGCTTTAGTTCTTAATATTATTATAAAAAAAAAAAGTAGAAAAAGAAGAGAGAAAATCTGAAAAATAGTTGGAATAAAAGGATGTTACTAATTGGAACTGTTTTTGATCAAGAATGTGAAGACGTAGGTACGTACGACTTGTCTCTTTCTCTTTTTGATTTCTTTTTCTATCTTTTCGATTAACCGATGTCCTATCCTAATATATTATAAGCCATTGTGTCTTCTATCTAACTTAGTTAATGATTCCGGAAATTCGTAATAATCAAGATAGAAAGTAATTCTAATATTTTATTTATATTTATGAATTATTGCATGCATGTTTCCATCTGATTAACATTTGATATTTAATTTATTTAAGTTATATAAACTTTCTCTCTTATTAAATTTCTATAAAAGTCATAACTTATATGTTTGTAATATTGACGATATATATTACTTTTGAAATTTTAATTTGATCAATTATATTATTTATTTATATATTACCGCTTATTTTTGCTCGAGGACGATCAAAAGCTAAGTGGGGAGTAGTTGATGTATGACTTTTATATGATTAAATATACGTGATTTTATTATGTTTTATCGACAAATTCTATATAAAATATATGAAATTATGATATAATTAGTATAAAATATTAATCTTTATAGTTTAGTATAGTTAGTAGTAAAAGTTAGTATTTATAGTAAAAAGTTGTAGTTTTTGTACCAGTTTTAGTAACCGGAATATTGTGTCTATTTTACACGGGTATTTTGTGTTTATTTCATTGCAGAATCTTAAGATAAACTAAAAACCCGAGTATCGACACTTTTTGAGGTCAATTCAAGTTGTTGAAAGGAAGTTATAAAGCGTCACTGATATAAAAGGTCAAGTGGTCAATTAGTGGAAATCGAGAAAACGTCTTTGACATACAAATGACTCATCAAAAATGCGTTTTCTGAAGAAGTGGTCTTGATGGAAGTTGTAGATCATTTGAAGAGCTTTTCAACAGATCTTGAATCATGTCATTTGGAGTTCGGGAATGCAAGTTATGAATTTTACAAGATAATAATATAATTATATAATTTTATATAATTATGGAAGTAATCATTACTTTGATAACTGATCACATGGGAATCATCATTACTTCCCTAACAAATCACATGCTTGCACATGCTGAGTAATGATTAAAGATCACATGCTTGCACATGCTAAGTGATGATTAAGGTAACATGCATACACATGCTTGCACATGCATGTAATGATTGCAATAATTACACGGACCGATCCGGCATTATTCAGGACCGGTCCGGGAAGGAGAAAGAAATATATATAGGGAAGCGGCGGGGATCATTTGGAGTGTACCAATATATATATACCATATCCTATATATATTCTCTCCCTCCTCTTTCTCTTTTTCTTTTCTTTTCTTTAGTTTGTAAATAGGCCTTATGCCAAAATAAATAAAGTAGTAGTAGTATCGTAGTAATGCTCGGGAAATTCTCGAAGGTTCGGTGTTGCTGAAATCGTTGAATACCTGGGAAAAGACGATTTCTGAGTCAGCAGATTGTAATCGGGTAATTTACATAATAATTATGTTTATGTTTGTTATTTTCTTCTTTTTTAGTTTTTATAATGTTATTAGGCTAAATCTAATAACTAGCCAAAGTTATGTAATCGTATTATTTCGATCTTTTCGTTAAAAGAATGATGTTAAAATAAAAGTGATTAAAATTGAGTTAAAATGAATCTTTTTCTATTTCGCTACGTAACGATAACATATTCGGAATGACGTAATCAATCATGATGAATACCACATATAACTTTGACGATGAACCCGACCGGAGAAGTCGGGATATGAGTAAAAATAGAAAAACCGGAGGGTAAAATTGGCCGTCGATTAACGGAATCCTATTTCCTACCGAGGCGATTTGTCCTAGTAAAACAAATCTTATTAATTTTGTACTTTCGAGATCTTAATAATGTTAAAATCACGAGTTTAATTGAAACTACACCGTTTGTATTAAATCGATCCGCTTGACAACCGGAGCCTCTTGAATAACATCGGCCATCGACAAATGGAATCACCTCTTTTATCCGGGGTAGATTTGTACTCAAATTGCTTTTGACTAACTAAGTTTAGCATGGGGCGCTTGTGGACATTGGATGATGACAATTTGACATATGACAATTTCATACGCTTCGTGTGAGGAGGAATTGTTGACATTAGAGTACACCGTTTCATTTACTCAATTAGACCTAATAAAAAGGAAGATCGAACACATTCTATTAATTGAAAAGATCGAATAAATTGATTACATATACTTTGGCTAGTATAGTCTATAAACTATATATTGGTATCTATATATTTATATATATATATATATATATATATATATATATATATATATATATATAGAAATGGGTTCATATACATACCTATTGATCCATACTTACCGTACTTACTACTACTAAATAGTGCATCGATCACTATTTTAGTGCACTGTTATTGTTTGAGTGCACCTAGTTTCCTAACAGCTTTATATAATAAACAATAACAGATTTTATACAATAACTAGGTGCACTCAAACAATAACCAGGTGCACTAAAATAGTGATCAGATGCAGGTATGTAGGTATGTATGGATAGTATGGTATGTAGGGGAACCCAACCCTATATAGAAATATATTTTACTATTTATGTACATCTATATATATTTATATATCTATATATATTATATTAGAATAACTTTTTAAATTACGCATTTATTTTATGTTGGTTAGAGTAGTAGTAATCTGTTTATAAAATTGCGGTTTAGATCGAGTTAATAGCGACTCTTTGGTGTTTAACCACACTTAAAAGAATTACCACTTTTTCCTCGAGGATTCGACACCGACTCACCACTTTATCACTACAGTTTGACCCGGTACACTGCCGGTTAGGATCCGTCTAACCTAGAAAAGGTCTGTCCCTTTCTTGACGCCGTTTCTAAGGCTTGGTTTTGGTGACGTCAACCCCCAAGGCCATTATGGCCGAACCGGGCAGCTCCTCTTCGCCAAACCTTGGCCGACCTGAGGAGGCTGGAGGAGGAGTTTCTGTCGATCTCCCACCTGGGGTCAGGGACCTACCCTTGGGTATGTCTTTAGGGCTCTTGGCCCTAGCTTTAATGGCCAGTCATTTATTATACGACTTAAAAAATGACACATGGCGTAGTTTAGGTCGGCCATCATCAGAAGTCCCCCAGATCTGACCATGCTCTTAACCGAACTCGCGTTTTGAAATTACTATCCGCCAGGTGGCAACCTATTAGCTCTGATATCATTACTTTTAGTGGAATCGAGGCGTTTTTCCCTCTTCCCCATAACTGACGCCGTTTCTATGTTTGGGGAGGGGTTATAACCCCTGTCTTATCATTTAGACTCTCCTTATTCTCATTGTCACTATTAAAAAAAAACTCGGGCTTCTCCTCAAGACTTGTATATTCACAAGAAAGCATTTTCTTTTCTTCTCTTTCTGAGTTTGTCTTCTTCTCTTCTTCTTTCTGGTTAATGAGGGTTAGACTTGCAACCAGTAGCTCAATCGAAAGGGAATTTGGATCCCCATCTGAATCAAAAGGAGAAGTTTCTCAATCTAAGGTCCAATTAGAGTTCACTGACCCATTTAGGCTCATCTCGCATTTCGGGTTTACTTCTTTGAATCAGAGTCTTGGGGCACATATGACTGCTAGATCAGCAATAGGCTGTTTTGGGGTGAATTCCACCATCTCCCAGGACGAACTCGTCCGAATTTGTGGCCAATATAACATTGACCTAGACCAGTGTTCGGTAAAAACTAGTTTTATAATTTATAAACCGAAACACCCCAAGTATAAGGATCGTAGTATAGGATGTTTACGGGTCGTCCTAAGGGAGTGGAATGTTTATCGGATTCAAATATAAATCTATATCGATTATGTCACATTTATCTATCTAAACTAGAGCTGAAACTAACTAAAACCTAAACCTAAGAATTAAAACTAAAACAGGAAATAAAAACAAGCTGAAAAATAAGAAAACAGAAATACGGACGAGCGTTCACTTTAATGAACGAGCGTCTGGAAACGAAATCTAATAGACGAGCGTCTGCTATTGCGGACGAGCGTCCAACTACGATCAGAACAGAAAATTGCAGAAAAGTTGCAGGAAATCTAAAGGTTTAAAAACTAAAACTTAAGCTAAACTTAATCTAAACGATTTTGATTGAAACAATTAAAGGAAAACACAGCAAGGCGACTAGATTCCACCTATCAACCAACAATCCAACTAGACGGTGATTAAAAAGACATAGTTTTTAGTAGTGATTTATTCACGAATTCAATTAAATATCTTCAATCAAATTCTAGGGTTTCGTTTATCTTTTCAAACAAACTAAACATGCAATCAACACGAAATCACGAGATTGTTTCCAAACTCTTACTCAACTAATCATGCATAATCTCTTACAACATGATTAGATGCATTACTTTGAATAAAAGAGAACTTAAATAAACATACTTTCATAAATTTATTCAAGCATAAAATAAACATAGATCGTTTCATCAAATCTTAATTCAATAAAACTTAAACAACATAAAGCAGATCCAAAGTAATGAAAAACTATGAATTAGACTCACTAAACATAAGCATCGAACTCTCTAGTTGGTTTGTGTTGTTGATAGGCTTCCTCCGTCGACTCACTGCAAGGCTTTTAGCCAACAATCATGTTGAAGATGATTGTTGGGTTGGAGAAGTTCATCTCTATGTAAAAAGGCTTGTGGCCGCAGCTTTTTGGTGTAAAATTGCGATCTCAATTATGTGGTATCAATTAGGGTTAAGAGGCTGCTGCTATATATAGAGTTTTAAGTCGGTTAGGGTTAAGTCGGCAACGGACGCTCGTCTGGTCTTGTGGACGCCCGTCCAGAATGCCTGGACGCTGAGTAAACGCTCGTTCATCCTCCGTCTGAACTCTCTGAATGTAAAATACGATTACGACGCCGCATGGATGCCGCTTCACTACGGGCGCTGTTCAAGATCGAGAGCGCCGCTCGAATCTGCGAGGATCGGATCTCTTCATCTTTATCCAATTTCTTTGAGCCAATTCCAACTCTATCTTGAATAATTTGACTTGAGCTTCATTTATCCACTTATAGCATTCGAAAATCAACACCTACATGATAAATAAACAATGCAAAAATGTAATAAAATCCAAATAATAATAATTCCATTAAATCAACACTTAAAATCATAAATTTTGCATACAACCCTCTTAAAATCATCTTTATTAAATAATTACACTTAAACCCTTAATTCTCATGTAAATTACGCAATTGTGGGAAAAATAATAATGAAATACACCCTTAATAATCATATAAATATGGCCTTAACAACCAGTACTCTCCCCGTCTTCCCGGGGGTTCAAAGATGTATGCTCATCAGCCCCTAGAGGGGTACTGTACTGTGTACATGTTCTTAGACATTACCACTTAGGATCTGCTCAAATCACCCCCAATGGGGTTAGGACTATAATAGGTTTTGTAATTTGGTGCCGATGCATAGACACGGAATTTTCCGTGGAATTATTTAGGACCTTCTACCAACACAAGAAGGTTAGAAACCATAGCGGGTGGTACTACTTCCCCCGCCGAATAGACCATCGAAAGGACATCCATATTCTCCCTACGGGGAAATCCTCTATCCACGAGTGGAAGTCCCACTTCTTCTTTATCCGTCACGGAGGGCACCCAGAACTGGTGTATGGAACTACATTCCTTTCCCCTATGATGTATGCCCTACTGGGGTTTGAGAACAGTTGTTAACTGATATTGCCGGTTGTGGCGTCTTTTTGGACCATAAGGACTGGTCCTCCGAACTGATCGAGGTAGCTCGTCTAGGGGATTCAGGGCCGGAGCCGCACCAGAGGATGACTCAAGTGGAGTATGATAACTGTAGGACATTTTCCCTTTGATATTGTTTACTTTGTGCATATGGCTTGTATATTTTATACATCTTTGTCTGTTCGTACTGACCTTGTTATCTTCTTACTCTTTCAGTGGCTGATTTCGCTGAAATCTATGATGATGCACTTGAAGAGGAAGTTGTGGCCGAACCCAACGAGCAAAACTTGACCCAGACACAACCGGGGTTGCTGGTGCCTCTGAGGTCCTGCCCGTGGATCTTGAGGCTATTAACGAGGATCCTCATGCTTCTGAGGATTTTCCACGTGACGAGCAGGCTATCCCCCCTCCTCGTATAGAACAGAGGGACGAGGGACTGGTAATCTTGGATGGCCCTAAGCTCAACGCTGCAGAAGGGCAACTTCAACTACGCTCCCGATCTGGGAGGAAAATGAGTAGGTCTGACTGGAGGGATCATGATGCTTCTGACTTGGAGGGGGTTCTTTTCCTCATGTTGCTGATATGTCTGGTCTGCCGGACAAGGACCTAGCTGCTGCGGTAAGTTTCTTCTTGCCTTTGTCTGTATTTTCTTACTTTTATCTTGTCACCGTACCGATCCCTGTTATGTTTTCTTAGGTCGTCCAGGTTGGCAAAGAAATCCTTACGAGGTTCGACAACCTTTCTTCTCAGAAGGGTTCTTTGGAAAAGCTGATTGCTGATCTCTCCGCAAGCCGTCAGAAACACAAGGATGAGTCGACGTCCAAGGATCAGCAGATCACTGATCTGAACAAGCAACTTCTAGCCTAATAGTCGGGCTGTAGAAATGCGCTGCCGGCCTGTGGACAGCCATGGCTGATCACGCCAAGTAAACCTCGGAGTTGGACGAGGCAAACGCCCAGCTCCGAATTGAGAATGAAGAGTTAAAGGCTGCGATACATTTCAGATACTCCAAGCTCTTCATGATTATAAGAACTCCGCTCAATGTACCGGGGCTTTGAAGGCTCTGCTTGCCCCAATCTTATACCATGGGTACACTCTGGGCGTGGAAGAAGCTAAGGAACAGTGTCCCGAGCCGGTAATTGTGGATCTTCCTCATGGAGAACTTCGCAAACCTAGTTGCAACAAGGTCTATGAGGCTAGACTTAAAGAGTTTCAAGAAGGTGAAGATTTGGCCGTAAAGTATGCTCGCCGACCTGCGGCAGCTCGTCAAGCCAGTGCTTCTCCTGCTCAGTCTTTTCAACAAAGTCCTCCTGCTGATTCTTAAGCTTTTAATTGTAATTTTTGCTTTGACAATTTGTAATAATTTTAGAAACTTTTATGTTACTTTTCTATTGCCTTTTTGACAATGTATGCCTTTTAGGCACCTATTATGCAATCACTTCTTTTGGCTTTAATCCTTTTGTTTTTCATTTGCAATATAACCTAGAGCCCTTTGCCCCCTGAAGCACATCATTTACAAGCTTTGTTCTTGAATGATGTGCTTTATGATTAGCATTTTTAGCTCTGTTCGTCGTCTGTCCTGTAGACTTAGGAAGTTTGCTTTTACAACTTTCTAAGTGTATGAAATATTTCAGTTCTTACTGTGAATCAGTTCTGATCGTCTGCTTTGCAGATTTGGTGAGTTTTTTTTTTATCAACTTCTAAATCTGCTCTGCAGATCAGTTCGTATAGTCTGTCCTGCAGACATATTTAGTTTGTCCTTTGCAAACTTTTCCGAGTCTGACCTGCAGCTCAGTTATGATCGTTTGTCCTGCAGACTTATTGAGTTTGTCCTTTGCAAAATTTTCCAAATCTAACCTGCAGCTCAGTTATGATCGTCTGACCTGCAGACTTATGAAGTTTGTCCTTGCAAGCTTTTCCGAGTCTGACCTGCAGCTCAGTTATGATCGTCTGTCCTGTAGACTTATGAAGTTTGTCCTTTGCAAAAATTTTCGAGTCTGACCTGCAGTTCAGTTATGATCGGTGTCCTGCAGACTTATGAAGTTTGTCCCTTGCAAACTTATATCAATCTCATGGATTCAAATATAATTAAGCAAGTATGCAAAAATTAAATTTTATTGCAATAAGTGATGTTCAAGTACACATGTGGAGAAACATAACTGAACATAATTAATAAACATAAAAAGATAAAGCCTGGAACCTGTCATAGACATAGAATTTTCTCAAGTTGGTGGCATTCCAACTGCGTGGTATGGTTCTGCCATTTGCATCAGCTAGCTGATAAGCTCCTTTCCCATGCACTTTGACCACTTTGTAAGGGCCTTCCCAGTTCGGGTCCACTTTACCCTATGGACCTTGTCTGCTGACCTCATTCTTTCTGAGTACCAGATCTCCCTCTTTGAAGTAGGAGTGCTTAACTCGGGAGTTATAATACTATGAAATCCTCTGCTTATACTTGGCCATTCTGATAAAGGCCACATTCCGAGCTTCCTCCAAATTGTCTTTGGAATGCCTGAGCTCAGTTAACTGATGTTCATCAGAATAAAGTGCTGCTCGGGTTGATGGCAGGCCGATCTCAGCTGGGATTACTGCCTCACACCCATATGTCAGACTGGATGGAGTTTCACCTGTGGCCGAGTTTGGCGTGGTTCTGTATGCCCATAAAATGTTAGGCAAGTGCTCGGCCCAGTTCTTTCCTTCTTCTTCAAGGCGTTTCTTTAACCCTGTTTTGATCCGCCTGTTGGTCTGTTCGACTTGCCCATTAGCCTAGGGATGACCCACTGACGTGAAGTGCTGAGTTATGTGCAGTTTGGCACACCAATCCTTAACGGTCTAATTGAGTTTCGTTATCAGACATCAGTGCTTTCGGTATTCCAAATCTACACACTATGTTTTTCCATAGAAATTTTTGTATCTGTTTCCCAGTAATGGTGGTTAGTGGCTCAGCTTCAACCCACTGAGTGAAGTAGTCCACTACTACTATTAAAAATCTGAAGTTTCCAGGAGCTCGTGGGAGTGGTCCCACTAGATCTACTCCCTATTGATCAAAAGGCCAGAGGGAGACAAGAGGAATCATGTCCTGAGATGGCTGATGTGAAAGGTTATCGTGCATATGGCATGACTTGCATTTTTCGACTAGCCCTTTTGCGTCTTGAGTCATTGTGGGCCAATAGTAGCCAAACATCCTGCATTTTCTTGCTAAAGTTCAGGCTCCAGGGTGATTTCCACAGATCCCCAAGTGTATCTCTCGGAGAAGGTAGTTCCCTTCTTCAATTGTTGTACATCTGAGCCACGGTGCGATGTACGATCTGCGATAGAGTATGTTATTGAACAAGGAATATCTAATTGCCAAGAGCTTCATCTTTCTTTCTTGAACCTTGTCATTCCATTCCTAAGACATGAGACAATAGGATCCATCCAAGTGTTGGCTTGTGTGATCGGCTGAACCATTTGCTGTTCGCAACTTCTTTCTTTGAGGAGTTCCACCACCACTTTTCTATCTGATATGAAATTGGAAGCCAACTTTGATAGTGCGTCTTCCCTCTTGTTCTCAGTTCGAGGTATTCAGCCGACCTGGACCTGTTGGAACTTCCCCAATAATGATTGAGCAGTAGTTAAATACTTCTTCATGGGTTCTTCTTTTGCTTCATATTCTCCATTTATGTGATTCACGACGAGCTGAGAATCATTATGGACTTGCAAATTGTTCGCTCCAAGCTTTAATGCCAGTTTAAGCCCCGTAATTAAGGCTTCATATTCTGCTTCATTATTTATGGCTTGAAATCCAAATCGTAGGGCATACCATATCCTTGCTAGCTGCCCCATCCACATACAAATTCCATTTATTCTCTTTTTGGCATGGCTGATCGTCTTCTAGGCGAACAGCTATCCTTTCAGCTAAGAAATCTGCTAAGGCTTGTGCTTTGATCGCAGTTCGGGGATGAAAATCGAGATAATACTTTGCTAGTTCAACGACCTACTTCGCCAACCTTTTGAGGTTTCCGGTCGTCCTAAAATTTGCCGAAGAGGCTGATCGGTGATCACAATTATTGGATGTGCCTGGAAGTAGGGTTTTAACTTCCTAGAGGCTTGAACCAATGCTAACGCCAATTTTTCTACGTTTAATATCTGACCTCTGGTCTATGAAATGCCTTACTCACAAAGAAAAGCGGTATTTGGTGCCCATCTTGTTCTTTGACCAGCACAACACTGAGTGCTTCCTCACACACTGCTAAATAGACATATAGAGCTTCTCATTCCCGAGGAGCTGTTAATCTTGGCAGCTCAGCCAAGTACAATTTCAGCTCTTCAAAAAGCTTTTTGGCTATCTTCATCCCAATGGATAGGGCTTGCCCTTCGCAAGATTTTGAAAAAAGGTAAGGCACGCTGTGCCGATCTGGAAAGAAACCTGTCCAGCGCTGTTATTCTTCCTATTAACCGCTGTACGTATTTGATGTTCTTTGGTGGTTGCATTGCTTTTAGAGCATCTACTTTATCAGGATTGGCTCTAATCCCATCTTTGGATATCACGTATCCTAGGAACTTGCCCGATCTGACCCTAAATGTGCATTTTTAGGGTTAAGCTTCATTTGAGTTCGTCTCAGCACTTCCAATACCTCTCTAACATCTAATAGATATTGAACAAGAAACCTGCTCTTAATTAAGAGGTCGTCCACGTACACCTCCATGCATCTTCCGATCTGTTGAGCGAAGATCTTTTTCACAGCTCGCTGATAAGTTGCTCCAACGTTTTTCAGCCCAAAAGGCATATTAACATAGAAGTACGTCCCAAACTCTGTGATAAACGATGTTTTCTTCGCGTCTTTAGGGTCCATAGCAATCTGATGGTACCCCTTTTATGCATCTAAAAATGCAAATACCTCATACCCCACTGTTAAGTCTACTAGACGATCAATCTTGGGTAGAGCATAACAATCTTTGGGACAAGCTTTGTTGAGATCAGTGAAATCTACGCACATTCTCCAGCTTCCATCTGGTTTTTTTGACCAGTACTGGATTTGCTAGCCATTTCGGATACACAACTTCTTTGATGATATTGGCCTGCAGCAACTTAGGTACTTCTTTCTCGATAGCTGAGATCCGTTCAGAGGCAAAGTGCCTCTTTTTTGCCGAACAAGCCTCATGTTCGGATCTATGTTCAGTTTGTGCATGGCCAGCTCTGGTGACAACCCTGGCATGTTTTCTGCCTTCCATGCGAACACATCTATGAATTCCTTCAAGAGATTTATCAAAGAAACCTTCTGCGGTGATGAGATCCATGCACCCACGCTCACTGTTGAGTCTTCATATTCGTCCCAGAGACAAACATCCTCGGCCTGGTCTTCTGACGACCAACTCTCTTCATCCTGTGGGAGTAATTCCTCGATGCTTACTTGCTGAACCATCATCTTTCCATTCACCGTTGCAGTGTAACAACTTTTGGATGTTTCCACATCACCTTTAATTTCCACGAAGCCTTCCCCTGTCGGGAACTTCATGCTAACATGGGCTGGTGATATAACAGCTTGAAGATCTATCAGTGCTGGTCTTCCCATAATTACATTGTAGGCTGAGGGAGCTTTGACCACCACATAGTTTACCATCAGGGTCCTGCCCTTGGTTCCTTCCCCAAAAGTTGTTGGAAGTTTAATCATTCCCAGCGGATGTACTGGGGGTCCAGCAAAGCCGAACAGAGGAGCAGAGACAGGGGTGAGGTCGGCATCCCTTAACTCTATTGCTTTAAAAACATTATAATAAAGGACATTAACGGCACTGCCGGTGTCCACACAGATTCTCTTTGTTCGATTCATGTTAATCACTGCTTCTACCACCAACCTTCATTGTTAATCACCAAAGGGATAGGGTCTTTAAGACCATACGTTACCTCTCCCCACAATCTCTGCCTTTTGTTGGATTGTGAAGGAGCAGCAGACCAGCTACTACTTGCGCTTTCCGTTATGCTTATGTTGTTCGGCCCCCTGAAATCGTATTGATCATGTTTACAGGTTGATTGTCTATCTGACCATCAGGATCTGGTGAATGGTCCCTTCTTCTTCGAAACAATCTCTGTTATCTCTATCATTGTAGTGATTCTTGCATTTAAATTCACGCCGGCCACGCTGTTCGGCCTGATGAGACCGATCTACGACCTCATCCAATTTCCCTCCATTACTGCCGCGTTAATATCTCTTATCAGATCACGACAATGCTCTGAATCATGACCAATGTCTTTGTGGTACTTGAAAAACTTGTTAGGATCTCTCTTTTCTATGGATCCCCTCATGGGTGAAAGGACCTTTGCTATCCTTTTTTTTCCATTATTGCGAGAACCTGCGGGATCTACTCAACGGGATGAAGTCTATGTCCTGCAGAGCTCCTTTCTTACCCAGCCGATCTGATATGGGCGTTGTTACCTGATCCCATGCCGACTTCCTCTTTTTGTCTGATTTTTCTTCAGACTTGTTTCTTTTTCCTTCACTTCTTTCCATTTCTCTATTTAATCAGTTTGCTTCTTCCCCCTGACAGTGTTTATAAGCCACATCAATGCACTCTTCCATGATCGGGGAAGCTTATCGCTCACCTTAGCGTCACGGCCGTCCCTCTCGCAAACACCTCGCTGAAGAGGCGACCAAAGAACCGATCATTTGTGTCCCGAACCTGTGCGGACTCCTCGTTAAAGCGTTTAATGTAGTGAAGGACGGTCTCATCTTGTTTTTGCTTCAGCGTGAGAAGATGAGTTTGATTTCTCTGGAACGGACGAGCTGCGATAAACGCATGGATGAACTTCCGGGTTAGTACTCCAAAATCCGAGATCGACCTGGGGAGGATCTTGTTGAACCACTCCCGAGCTCTTCCCGTGAGCAGCGCTGGGAAGGCTTTACACTTCATCTCATCTGAGACGTTGTACTGATTCATGTGAGATATATACTGATGCATGTGGTCATAAGGATCCTTAGATCCATCATATGCCTCAATCTTAGGTATTTTGAATCCTGTTGGTCGTGGGTAGCTATCAATGTGTTCGGTAAAAGGTGATGCATAGAGCAGTTCGTCTGATCATTTTCCAAGCAGGGCATCCAGCTCGGCTCTTGCCGTGTCATTAGGTTGGTGCATGTTTCTTTGCTCTGTGTGAGCACTGGATTCCATGACTTCATGCTTTTTATCATCTCCTTGAGGGAGGGTCGTTTCTGAAGCTTTTGGGGGGTCTCTCCCCTTCAATGTTTCATCGAATATAATTTTGAGGGTGTTATTATCCATATTCTTTAAAGCCTTCACCAACGCTTGGTTGGCTGGATCTTGGAGAACCGGATCAGGCTGATGAGTCTGACCCACCGGCAGGGTTTGCACCCTTCTGAGCAGCCGTAGTATGACCTTCACCTTGGGTGGTAGTAGCAATTCCACCTTGCTGGGTTGGATCCACTGGATCCTGAGCGCCTTTTTTGCCGGTGTTCTTAGCCATGATCGACAAAAAACGAGATATCTAGGATTTCTAGATCGATTTGTCAGAAAGGAAGCCCCCTCTTATAGCGCCAATTAGGAAGCCCCCTCTTATATCTAGGATTTCTAGACGATGCTGGATCTTGTCTATTAATTAATCCGGGCCGTATTCCTTTGTTTCAATCGATTCAAGGCTAAAACCCTAGAATAAGATGTGAAACGGGGGGAGGGGGAGGGGTTGTTTTGTGTATATTTAGACTGAGCTCTCGAGTTATTTCTCTTGAGTTGCCTAAGTATTTAATGACTTTATTGGAATCAAGTCTTTCGTAGTTCCTTAGGGTTTATATTTATAGGGGACAATTTATCCCTTTCCTTGTCCTGCAAGGAATTGTAGGGATAATTATCATCAATATTATTATTATTTCCCTAAGGATAAATATATTCGAATCCCTACAATTTAGGGATAATTATGGACATGTTTAAATGTCAGGATCAGAGTTTTTATGATTCAAGATTCTTTCCTTATTTATCTCTAGCTATCCAGCACGTGGAATAACTGCCGGGGTCGCTTGTACGACCTGCACCGAACCCCCAAGGCCATTATGGCCGAACCGGGCAGCTCCTCTTCGCCAAACCTTGGCCGACCTACGGAGGCTGGAGGAGGAGTTTCTGCCGATCTCCCACCTAGGGGCAGGGACCTATCATTGGGTATGTCTTTGAGGCTCTTGGCCCTTAAGGCCCTAGCTTTAGAGGCCAGTCATGTTTTATACGACTTAAAAGAATGACACGTGATTTAGTTCGGGTCGGCCATCATGAATCATCATATACATTTGACTTTCCCACGCTTTCAAATGCTTCAGTATCAACGTAAAAGACATACGTTTTTATTCCATCAATATCCACCTCTATCGGTGATCCCCACACCCATATTCCTGTTCAAAACAGTTGATTAAAAACTTTTGCATGAATCATGCATCTTGATCAAAGAGAGATCTTTTTCACGAGATGATAAATAATACAAAAGAACAAATTAATGAGTTGGGACAGATTGCCCACACTATTAAATGATAAGAAATATAGTTGCGCCTTTACTAACACCAATTGGTTTTAGTAGAATGGTAAGCGCTTGATCTTTAACATGGTATCGGAGCCAGAGATCATAAGATCGAACCCTGGTTGAAACATTATTTTTTTAAAAAAAGTGCAAGTGTTGGAAAAGATTTCCACACTCTTGAATGAAAAATTGTGCAAGTGTTGGCCGGTTGCCCACGCTTGAGGGGGGTGTTGTTGCGTATTTACTACCACCAATTGGTTTTAGTACAACGGTAAGCGCTTGATCTTAACATAGTAGCAGAGCCAGAGGTCATGAGATCGAACCCTGGTTGGAACATTAAGCAGAGCCAGAGTGTTAGGTGTGATGCCCGAAAGACAATTTTGTAATTGTTTTATTTAATAAATGAAATGATATTATTATTCATATTTATTATTCTCATATTCACCGATGTGACAATAGTATTTACACTACAGAAAACCCTAAAGTATATCGTTTATGTAATCACTTAACTCAGTGTATGGTATATACACGGGAGGATTGAGTTAGTGAAGATGTACTTAAAATACAATTAGCCCGTAGTGAAGTTAATCGAGAGTATCGGGTCTCTCCTTTAACGTGCTATTAATGCGCCCAGAACACAATAGGTGTGATTGTCTTATCCGGACTTTCGGTTAAAAGAACCTAATGGGGCATTTATATATGACATATATATCATATAGTATTTGGACCGATTTGATTAGAGTTCACGATATAATTCCGTAATCGAGAAGTCTTATCGAATCAATGGATGATCATATTTATGGATATATCTTAATCTGAGGTGATCACATCAAACCGCTTGAATCGCATGAAGTTTGACTTGACGGTTAAGGATTACACCGAGTCTGTGATCCGAATTACCCCATCTTGGCATTGTCTCGATTGAGTGAGTAGTCCGTGTTTATCACAAATACGAATCCATTCCTTCCATTTATGGAAGTAGATAGACGCTTCCACTTATTTATTAATCCTAAAAACTGATCGATCCATGGAGTTCATATTACACTGATTAGCTACCAGTGAGTTGTATGAATTAATTGATCACTAAGGGGTTAATGGTAAATAAGGATAAGAGGTTCTAAAAAGGGTTAACGGTAACTTCCCGATTTAGAATGAACAGTCTATGGAGGATTAATCCATATGTAATGATTATATCAATGGACGCTTATTATTATTCTCGTGAGGAGATAAATATAATCTCATAATCGGAGGAGTGCAGTCACGGGATTATGGTGGCATATTCCTGTGATTGATTTATCGAATATAATTATTTTGTTCGTAAGATAATTATTTATTTGATTTATCGGAGCCGCTGATTATTAGTCCATGGTCCCCGACGTGCCTCCTAATATAGCATAGCTATTCTCGGACGTCGAATCCTAATAATATTAATTTAGTTCTTGTTGGACTTTATTAAAACGATATGTGAATTAATTGTTTAGTGGACTATTGAATTAGTTGGGCTAAATAATTAAATATGTGGAAAAGACATTTTCCATAATCTTGGCCCAATTATTGTGTAATGGCAAAATTAATATTGACTAGGTCAATATTTGATAATTTCGCCCCCCCTCTTATTTTTATGGAACAAGAAATTATTTTCTTGTGTATTAATAAGACATGTGCATAAAATATTTATTGGATAAATATTTATGGTAAATAATAAAGATAAATATTATTCTAGATTTGTTCTAGAATATTATGGAATTATCTTTTATTTATTGGTTTTATTTTATTAGCAAAATAAAATCCTTGGAGGCTAAGTTTTACTCTCCTATATAAAGAGAGTTCTCTCAAGCCTTAACACATAAAAATTTCGGCTATCACTCTTAGAGAGGAGATAGATAAATTTTGGCCAAGAGGGTTGAGGAGAAATCTTGGAGATTTTTCCGGGTAGCATATCGGAAGGATTCGAGACGAGGATTTCCTTCCACCGGGAGTTGCTTGGATCACACGTACGGAAGATCGTGGTGCTCTTCACACCTTGTTCGTTCTTTCCATTGCGGTTCTTCAACTTGGATTTTGAGATCCAAGAGGTATGATCTACAACCCCCTTGTAGATATAGATCTAGTTATTTTATTACGTGTAATTTATAGATCTAGATCCTTAAATCGCTTCCGCTGCGGATGATATTACTAACAGTGGCATCAGTCGCCAAGGTGATCTATATTTATACGTATAAAATATTAGATCTAGGAGTGGAAAACATGTAGTTTTTTGTGTCCCAAATTTTTTTTTGGGGCCGACGCATATTTTTTTTTATTTTTATTTTTATGTTATGGATGTCTTGGTTGAAGAGATGGATTGGGGTTGGTACTGTTTACTCGTTAGATCTATTGTAGCTCCTTTGTTTAGTAACAATTGAGCATAGGAATTGTATTTTATTTATGTCAAATTTTCGAAATTTATATGTAAAAGTAGCATCTTTTATTGTAATTTTGAATATCCGGGCTGGAAAAGATGAAGATCTTGCTGGAAAATTGAAGATTAAGACGAAACCCAAGGTATGAACGAGGAGAAACGGCTAAAAACCTGATTTTAATTAAAAATCTGCGCTACAGGACTTTCTGCGACGCTGAAAAGCGTCGCTATAAGTCCTGTTTAATAAAACTAGCATGCGGCTAGGGTTCCTCTTTTGCGGCTGTATGAAATTTTTTGACCTAATTTTTTTTTAGCACATACTGCCGATTGGCAGATAATTAAAAAAATTAAAAAAAAATTTTTTTTATTTTTTTTGGGTAATATGTTTTTTAAAACAGCCGAAAGAAAAAAAAAAGGGTTTTATTTATCAAATAAATTGGATTTATTTAATTAAAAAGCCTTTTCTCCTCTCGGGTGTTCGTGGTTCGTGATCCGACGGTTCGAGTTCAAGATTCGAAGATCAAGACTCGAAGACATAGATTGTAACTTACTGTTTTCCTAGCTAGGATAGATTAGATACGGGGGTACCAACAATCCATCTCGGTGTTTAAATTTTCCGCAATTTATTTTTATGTGTTCGATCATAAAATAGATATAAAAATCGGAATTGCCATGACATACATCATATCATAAATCCACTCCATGCATACATGTAGTTAATTTTGGTAATTAAAATAGGCATGTATACAAACTCGCGTAATTAGTTGAAATTTAATTAATACGTGGTAATTAATTAATTTAGTAACTAATTAAAGATCCGAGGACGGGTTATGAAATCGTTAAGCCTTTCGGTGTGTGTTCTCGGTGAACCGCCTTAAAGCCCAAACGAGATCACGTTTTCGATTCGTAGTGTCTACGAGATTGAATGATGGTAAAAGAACAATAAATCTTGGATAAAAACGGTTCGCTTATAGGTTGGGTGGTCAACTGAGCTTCGCTCGACCGACTTAACCCTCATAGTGTGATGTATGCACGGGGGACCGGCAAGACTAAGCTACACTGGAGAGCAGAGGGGTGATTCCTTCTTATCTCAATGCGGCTGTCTTGACCCGATTTCGTCCGACTGTCACATATGTTCCAACGAATAGGACGGGTAGGCTTGCCTACGTTACCGACACCATTCGGAATCCTTGATTTGATGAGCTTTTATGTTAACATCAAAAAGACGTGGTTAGTTAACCCACCACCACTTCCAAAATATTGAGTGGGAGCGGGTGAGGCGACAGCCGACCCCACGGCCTCTACTATAGATACAAGTAAGTGAGAGAAGGGTGACGCCTCGAGGCGCTTTGATTTCATCCCCCTAAGGATGGTGTTCACCCCTATCAACATTCATGGCTTGGTCTCCGAAAGGATAGGATTTCCGGGTACTCGTCGGGTCACTGACCTATCCTAAGACGGCACACTCGGGGCGTACCTAAGAGATCCGATATAGTAGGTCACACTCATTATGGGTATTCTTGATAATATCTAGGCTAAAAAAGGAAGGTAGTCAATGAATAAAGGGATGTTCGATTCTCGTGGGATGTTCGATTCTCACAAGTTATTCATTAATGAGATTATCTCGATTTAACCGTCATCTCTTTGACCTACCCTAAGGCGGCACTGAGATGCGAGGTTAAAACCTTGGAATGGTAGATGATATACCCGGATCTGAATGGGGCCCTGTTCATCCATATTGGGCCTACATTTATGGCCCATCAAAGATAGTTAAATGGGTTTCCATCTCCTCGGCGCCGCCACCATCATCACCTCATACCCGCTTATCCGCAAGCCGGGTCCCGTCCGCCAACAAGATGCCGGATCCATCTTCTCCATGTGATTTCTACCCAGATAGGCAAATTCATCTTATGACAAGGCACAAATGAGTCCGCTGATCGCCGCACAGACCGATGGCCGCTGATCGCTGCCCACCATCCTTATCAATCCAGCTGGACAAAACAGCTGGCCAATCATGACAGCTGGCTAGGACACTTGTATTGCATACAGAGTTAACTTAGCTATATACCCTCAGTTGTCTTGTCAATGAACAGTAGACCGACTTACTTTTTTAGCCTATAAATATGGGATCACATTGTAATAAAAAGGGGATCAAGATCTCAAGCTTTTAGCTATAAATCTAATACAAGCAGAAACTCTGCCAATTTGTCGACTGATCAACTTGCTTATCTTATAAACTAAGCCGGCAGCCTTGTTCTTACTCGCCACCCTAACCACACCGGAGAAATCATTCATATCAGCCTTATATCCTTAAGATAAACACTCATTATCAAGAATCTGGTGTTCCACGCAACATCGATTGGCTCCGCTACGGAAAACTTTCATTTTCATTCAAAGATTTGGAGGCCATTTACTCCACCACAGAGACGATTTCACGGTGTCTCAGGCGAAGTTATCATCATCAGTCTGTCGGTCACCAAAGCTTTGAACTTTTTGGGATAATACAGCCCAGAAACCGCTGCTCACTTCCTCTCACCAACTTACGCAGAGGAGATCATCAACTTCATTTGCAAACTCACACTTGAGTCCATCTAAAATACCCAGGTTGGTTTATACATCTTTTCATCGGTTTCAGATCTTCAAGTAAGGAAAGTTTGGTCATCTTTTCGTTGCAAACCGCCTGGGAAATACAAACACTTGTCACATTAAAATTCCTGAGTCAGGAAAAACACCCACCCAGAAATCATAAGTCATGGCCGGCGGGAAAAACATGAACCCTGCAACACCAGCTAAAGCAACCAATCAGGGACTGCCACGTGGAGCGAGCACACCCCGTGGAGAAGCTAGTCGAAGGGTTATGTCAGATGGGGCAGATGTCAACCCTGCCCTCACAACCGACATGCGAGCATACATACGGGAAAGGACTAAAGCCCGTGAGATACACGAGGAAGCGGTTAGAAAAAGCAAAGGAAAGGGAATCGCGGGAACATCTAGCCCAAATAATGAACGAGAAGCTATTTCAGCCGGGGGAGCTCCCCCACAACAAGATACATATAAAATAGCTTTACAAGCGCACATGGAATATGTTGAAGAAATGCGGGAAGGAAATGCACTGCTCATTGCAGAAGGATTACCACCTCGCTCAATCCGTAAATTCAACCCTCCTGAACCCGCACAAACAGAGGTTCAAATTTACATTCATTCCTCCAAAACGGTTCGACCACAAATGATCGAGAAATAGAGAGAGTAGTCATGCAACTTCACATCCCAAAGAGGGTAGGAAATCTGGTAGATTGGGGCCCGCGATCGACGATCGCGGTGCAGCCCCAGTACGACCAAAGAACACTCGGCGAGTTCGCACCCGTTTGGAAGGACAGGGGGACTCGGAAATTGAAGAAAGTTATGTTGCGCTCCCACCTCAACCCCCAAATCAGGAAGAGATAGGCATCATGAAAAAACAGATAGAGGAATTACAGAAAGGAACAAAGGGTGTTAAAACGGTTCCGACATGGGGAACAAGTGTGCTTCATCCCAGCATACTGAAAGCGGCTCCTAGGGGAGGAACTCACTATCCCAATTTCATAAACTACCACGGAGCAACAGATCCTCTGGATTGGCTATCCGCTTTTCAAAGCAGAATCAGTTTGTGTACCTCTAGCGATGAGGCTTGGTGTATAGCATTTGTGGGATCAATGCAGATCGGGCAAAGATCATGGATCCGCAGCTTCCTCCTGGATCGATTTTATCATGGGATGACCTGATCAACAAGTTTATAGCAGAATTCAAGTCAGTGGGAGGACCTAAAAAGACGCATATCGACCTACATGAGGTCCGACAAGGCGACAGTGAGGGCACTCGCAGTTATTACGAGCGGTTTTACAAAGTGTACGAGCTAACCAGGGGTATAGCAGATAACGTTGTCATGAGTAGTTTTGAAACAGGGTTGAAGCCGGGATACTTGAAGTCTTACTTCGCTTTATCGCCACCAAATAACCTACAAGAGATGTTGAGCTCGACTAGGAAGTACATTGCAATCAAGGGAAACGAGGAACGCTCTTCGTCCAACAAAGGCAAACAGAGGGTGAGCGTAGCCCGCCAAGAGACACCCGCAGAGGGCGGATAGGAAATCAAGAAACTGAAAGATTTAAGGAAGAGCATTTCACGCCGCTGCAATTTCCTATTCTCAAGTATTGAATGAAATCGAGAGATGAAATACCCGAACCATACCCGATGGTTCCAGATACTACTTGCGATGCATCCAAATTTTGTGGCTATCACAGGGATAAGGGGTCACACTACCGACGAGTGTATCCAATTCAAACGAGCAATAGAGGGTTGCTCGCTCATGGACATCATGATCATCTCAAACTTGATACCGGTGGTCCGGAGATAGGAGGAATCGACAAGCTCGTCGATTCGATAGAAACATTAGAATGATAACCGAGCCTCCTCCCAAGAATAATCGATTAAGAATCGCATTGGGTCCATCAACAAACATATAGAGAAGCCTATAGTTTTGCGAGGAGTGAATGTGACCCTCTGCCTTTACTCAAAGTGAGCTAGTAACTTCAACCAATACAGAGGACATGAGCCTTTGCATCTCGGTGGTGGGTCAATCAATCGGGCCTGTGTCAATAGAGTGATGGTCGATCTGAGGGGGCTGCCGCGATATCTTATACTACAACCGCTTCAAAGAGTTGGGGTTCAATGATTCTAATTTAAGGCCGCATAATGGCACCCTTGAGGGCTTCACCAATCATAAGATACAGTCAAGGGGCCATCGACCGGATGTACAGATGGGAGATTATGCACCCTTTCGAATCGAAAAGGTGACGTTTTTAGTGGTCGATCTTCACCCAATTATAACATGATAATGGGGACACCACTTTAAAACAGATTTGGATGGTAGCTTCCATTCCGCATCGGCCGACAAAGTTTTATGTTGGGGACAGATCGAACGCGTCGATCAAACGAGCCCGCCACCGCCTAACATACATACATGAAATGAGAACGGGGAATAAGAGAGTTCGAATCGAACAGCCACTCAACCTGGAAAACATCGACATGATCAGGGTCGCTATTGATCCTGAGCCAATCAAAGTGGAGTGTGAAACGTTGCAAGTCAGAGATGAGCCCGATTTTACAGCAGAAGATGAGTTGGTCGAGGTGGTCATCAACTATGAATATCCCGAACAAAAGGTTAAGATAGGAGCTCGGCTGAGTCCTGTCGAAAGGGAAAAATTAATACAACTACTCAAAGATAATTTGAGTGCCTTTGCTTGGGTGGTTACCGACATGCGAGGAGTCGAGCCAGACGTCACCCTGCATCATCTCAACGTCGACTCTACTTTCAAGCCGATACAACAGCGGGCGCGTCAATTCTCAACTGAGAAGGAAGCGGCGATAAAGGTAGAGGTCGGAAAGCTCTTGCAGGCTGGAATCATAAAAGAGCTTGCCTACCCTACTTGGTTGGCAAATGTGGTTATGGTAAAGAAACACAACGGCAAGTGGAGAATGTGCGTCGACTTCACGGACATCAACAAAGCATGCCCGGCGATCCTTATCAGCTGCCACGAATTGACCGGTTAGTTGACTCTATTTCTGGCTTTGAGGTTTTAAGTTTCTTAGACGCATATTTTGGGTATCATCAAGTACGGATGGCTGAGCCCGACAAAGAAAAAACGGCTTTCAGAGCCGCTGGAGGATTATATTATTATGAAATGATGCCATTTGGGCTTTGAAGAATGCGGTTCGACTTATCGGCGAATGGTCAACAAGGTCTTCGATTCGCAGATAGCGTAAATATGGAAGCTTATATAGGCGACATGGTTGTTAAGTCCATCGGGGGCGGTCACACCGCCGACCTTCGAAAACATTCAACAATGTCGAAAAACACTCGATGAAGCTCAATCCGCCAAATGTACTTTTGGTGTCCAGCGGGCAAGTTTTTGGGATTCATGGTTAGTCGTCGTGGCATCGAGGCTAACCTGAAAAGATTCAAGCTTTAATCGATATGCAAGAGCCTACAACTATCAAAGAAGTTCGAGGCTTAATGGCCGCATCATCGCGTTGGGTCGGTTCATATCAAAATCAGCGAGAAGTGTCTTCCTTTCTTCAAGATTCTCGAGGCGATAAAACTTTCTCATGGAACGCAAATTGTTCGCAGCATTCCAAGCTCAAAGGAATATCTAGAAAACCACCTCTTTTGGTTAGCCCCGTAGAGGGAGATGTTTTGTTTTTGTACTTAGCGGCTTCAGACCGGGCTGTTGCCGCCGTTCTTGTCAAGGAGGCCGGAACCCTCCAAAATCCCGTCTGTTATGTAAGCAAGGCTCTCAGTCCGGTGGAGAGACGCTATTTTAATATTGAAAAATTAGCCTACTCGCTTGTCATTGCTGCCCGCAAACTCAGGGCTTACTTTACTTCACATACAATTATTGTCTTAACGGATAGCCCAATGCGCCAAATACTTCATAAACCGGACCTTTCAGGCCGTCTCCTTAGATGGGCTATAGAAATTACTGAATTCGACATACAATATCAACCAAGAAAAGCTATCAAAGGTCAAGCATTACCGGATTTTATTGTAGAGACAAGTTTCAGCTCGCCACCACCAAGTTCGCCCTTATCACACGAGCCCGTTGCGGCCAGGAATAAGCCCAATCAATGTTGGCATTTGTATGTGGATGGGGCATCTAGTCGAAATGGTTGTGGGGCCGGAGTAATCTTGATGGAGCCCGGAACAACGGAGGAAATCGAAAAAGCTTTGAGGTTCGAATTTCCGGCCACGAATAATCAAGCCGAGTATGAAGCAGTAATTGCCGGTCTCAAATTGGCCAAAGAGTTAAAAGTGGAAAATGTTGAAGTATTTTGTGATTCCCAACTCATTGTCAACCAAATCTCAGGGGATTATGACACGCATTGTGGTATTCTAGAGAAGTATGGTGAGATTGTTCGACAACTAAAAAGCAACTTTAACTATTGCAAGTTCATCAGAATTGGAAGAGAGGACAACGAGCGAGCAGACTATCTCTCCAAGCTATCACTTAAAGAAGAAATTGCAGATCCCTCGATAATGATTGAGTATCTAGCCATACCCGCTATTGAGGAAGCACAAATCATGGAAATTGACATACCCGCACCAACTACATGTTGGATTGATGAAGTTCAAGCTTACATAGAAACAGGCCTACTACCCGAGGGGACGGACAAAGCTCGCGCTCTTAAGAAAAGAGCAGCTAGATATATTATAAACAATGGAATACTCTACAGAAGGTCCGCAACTAGGCCTCTTTTACGATGTGTTCGAAAGGAAGAGAGCAAGACAATCCTTATCGAACTTCACCAAGGGGTGTGTGGGGGGCCACCCCGCTAGTCGTTCCTTAGCACAGAAGGTCATAACCGCAGGATATTATTGGCCAACCATCCTTAAAGACTCAGAAAAGCTGGTAAGAGAATGCCCGGAGTGTCAAAAACACGCAGACATCCCCCGAATACCATCTGTCCGAACAAAGCGTTGTGGTCGCACCTTGGCCTTTCGACATGTGGGGACTCGATCTCATCGGACCTTTTCCACCAGGAAGAGGCGGATGCAAAGTTATCATAGTAGCCGTGGATTATTTTACAAAGTGGATTGAGGCAAAACCTATGGTTAAGATAACCGCAAAAGCGGCGGATACTTCTTACACGATCAGATTTTTCACGTTTTGGCGTCCCGCGGCGTTAGTATCGGATCACGGCCCGCAATTTAGGAAGGACTTCTCGGATCTTTGCGGCGAATTCAAAGTCAAACACCGGGCGATCATCGGTAGCTTATCCTCAAGAAAACGCCAAGCCGAGGCCGGCAACAAACAAATAATCAAAATGTTGAAGAAAAGCGTGGGCGACAAAGTGAAAGCGGGAGGGTGGGTTGATGAGTTACCCGATATACTTTGGGCACTCCGCACCACTATCAAAACACCCACAGAGAAACTCCTTTTGCTCTTACTTATGGATCGAGAGGCTATGACTCAGCTTGAAATGGCTCTACCCAACATCGTGGTCGCATTGTATGACCCAAATGGATAATCTTTTAAACAGATGATCGACTTGGATCTAGTGGAGGAAAAAGAATAGCGACTTATCATCGATTGGCGAACTACAAGCAAATCGCTAAACAACAACATGACAAGAGAATCCGCGACCACTCATTTAAAGTCGGGATTTCGCTTCTTCGAACGTAAAGGCCACGGGTATGGAGCCCGATAAAGGGAAGCTAACGACAAATTGGGAAGGCCCTTATCAAGTCGCGAGAGATCAAGAAAGGGACTTATGTCCTCGTAAATCATCAAGGCTACGAGCTCAATAGACCTTGGCATGCGGACAACCTCAAAAGGTACTACATGTAATAAATCGGCTAGGGATATGGCTATCCTCTCGCTTTTTGACGTGAGTGGTTAGGCTTTCTTATTTTGCTTGTAATCTTTACTCATCTAGCGGGATGAGTCGAAATTAATAAAGCCCGATTTTACATTCTCTTTTTTATATGCAAATTATTACAAGTATGCATGGGTAAGAAAGAATTGTGCTCGAAGAATTTTCAACAAAACTTCGGCTGGACTTCAGAGTTGTTAAAAATAGGGGCAATATTTGGGAAAATTTAACGCGGGCACAACTTCCTAGCGAACAAATTTCAGATAAGATTCAAGAGGGGCATATCTCATACAGGAGTCCGCACAAGATCGACCTAGAATCTTATCTAAAACAAGGGGGACGGATGTTGTTATCATCGGAATCAATTTAGGTTATCATCGGACTCAATTTTGACAATAAAATTCGAGCAAAAAGCAAGCATACATAAAAAACGGGCAGGAAACAAACTAGCTATTACAGAGACAAATGTGCGGACAAAAGTGCAGAAAAAGAAAAGAATTATACATATACGAACACAGAATAATGTTTTACAAAACAGAGCCAGAAATCTAAGAACCCTCGGGCCGCATCTCTTCATTATGGACATTCTCTTCACGGAGAGAATGGTGCAAAGATCTCGACAAGATTGGTCTCCGACTCAGTAAGCTCTGTCGACTTCTCACCAGGCTGCTCGATCTCGCCTTCTTCAGCGGCTCTCTCTCTCGCTTCTGTGGCCAAGCGAACACGCTCCCTTAGATTTGTCTCTATCACAGCAGGAGCCACCCAGTCAGGATCACACTCTGGGACATAGCGCTGAAGCTCAACATCAGAGAAGGGTATGCGGTCATGGAATTCTCTTAGATAATCATAGAAGGGATGGGTGAGAATCCATTCCTCTAAGACATCAAGGTCAGGGGTACCATCTTCATGAGCCAGGACGCACCTTGCGATGTGATAAAACCCTTGGTCATATCCCATCATAAAGCCGTCATCAGCGGCGGTCTTGAGCTGGCCTTCAACACTTGAGCCTAGATCCTTCAGTTGTTTCCGCAGATCCGCACACGCTTTTTGCTCGGCCTCCCAATGAGCTTGAGCCTCAATTACTTTCAGCTTCATCTCTTCCATAGTGCGATCAACGGATTTACTCTGCTCCACGAGATCAGAATTAACCTTATTTGCCTCAGCAAGCTGTGCTCTCAGCTTCTCATTCTCCGCCTCAGCCGCGCTTAACCGCCCACGAAGACCAGCGGACACTGCATTTGCGGCACCAAGAGCTTTCTGGGTTTCGGTCGCCTCTTTTACGACATCGGCGCCTCGGCTATGGTATTTCTATAATCATTGACGAATCACGCCAAGCCGCACCAACCTAATGGAGGAAAATTAAACAAATGGAATCAATATTGACTTGGGCAAAAATAACAGCAAAAAAGAATAAAAACAAAAGCAAGAAGAGGGTTTACCATGCTCACCGTGGCGCCATATAAGCCCCACAAATCATCAATAATCCCGAGAAAGGCACGGCGAGGATCAGTCTGATCCGCCATCACAACCCTATCCGCTATCCCGCGGCCTATCTCCAGCTGGATGTCGCTAGGGATACCCCATCTAAAATGCCTCAACGGGGGCACATCAGCGATGCCCCTTGCGATTGTGCGTGCCTTGGGCAGGTCGAGAGGTTGTTGCCGCATAAACTCTTTATCCAACCAGGCGGCGGGGCAACCTCTAGGCCCAATAGGAACTCCAAAGAAGGGCACCATTGTCTTCGTGGCCGCAGCCGCAACCTCAGCGGCCACAGGTTTGCCTTGATCTACAGATTTTTCTTTACCCTTATCGCCTCTGATTTTTAAGGAGGGACCTCCGCAAGCCACTTTCATCTCCCGCGGGCTCAATCTCTTCAACAACAGCCCTCTTCTTCTTATCACCAGCAGGCGGCTTTGTAAGAGTGGTCTGCTTCATAGTTTTGCCCACCGCGGTTTTCTCTATTACTGGCGGCTGGGATGATTTTGCGAACTTAGCCCCAGAGGCTCCGGCCGCCGACGTCTGCAAATCGACCATGGGAAGGGTTGTCTTAATCCCTTTAGTTCAATGCCCTTTTCACCTCACCGACGGTCTTTTGCTTGGACAATTGGTCTGCGACGAACTAATCTATCCATGGTACCTGCGGGGAACAAATATATATTAGCGACCAGAACATATGAAAAGAGACATATTATGAAAAGAAGCAAGAAGAATGCAAGTAAAAATCCTACTCGGTGCTCGCATATTTGGATAACCGCCGCAGATTTCGTGACCGAGAAGGCATGAACCTCCCGTGGTGACATTCGCCGTACCAATCGGGATGGGTCGGCAACAAGTCGACTACAACTAAAGGTTCACCGACACCGCTCCGAAGTCCGCTCAGTATGAGATAGGGCTGAGCGACGCCAAGCAACAACCTCCGCTTAAATGCCCTAGCCTTGAGGTTCATTTTTACGGGTATAGCCCGGATCGTCTTTCACCGGAGATAAACTCATCATCGTCAAATTGGGTTTTATCTTATTCAAGTGATCGGTCTTGACCGAATTCTCCGCTAGCTTCTCAAACGGCCAGCCTACCCGGACTCTACCTTCATACATCTTTTGTCCCAATCCGCCACCTTGTCGGGAGATCAAATAACAAGCGGTGGTCTACCATGACTCGATCGACTACGCGGTTGGATTTGGCGGCGCGCCGCTTCTTCCGGGAGAAACTATAAAAATATAAGAGCACCGGCATCGACGGTTCGCGCCCGCTCAACCTATCGATTATGATAAAGGACATGACCACGCGAACAACTCCCAAACTCAGTCGCAAGGCATCACTTTCGACTCTTCCATAAAAGTAACAAAGAATGGGTCAAAGGAGGTCCGAGTCCGGTGCAAAATGATCATAATACAACCACGTATAATCTTGCCGGGTCTCGCCACGAGATCCATGACACGTTGGTCGCGCCCATGCTGACAAAGCGATAGTCCGCCGAGACATCATATGCCCCCAAAGCTGAAGTATAATCTTCTCGATCTTTAAACTCCCTCCATCGGGCTACAAGATCACTGTCTGCCCGTTTTTGCTCTGCAAGCTCATTTTCAACCGCAACGGACCTTTTCTTGGGCGCCCTCTTCTTTTTTGCGGGCTCCTCAGCGGCGGTTTTCTTTTTCACAACAATCTTTGAAGATTTTTTGGGCTTCTCCGATACCACAACGGTTTCCACGGCTTCCTTGATCTTGCCGCTACTTTTAGCGGCTCCAGGTTTTAAAACTCTCTCCATCCTGGTGAGGTGAGAGATTGCTTAGTGCCGCTTGGTCGCCATCTTCGACCTCGCCCTCGCAGCGCTCTCACCAATAATCGCGCGACCTGGGTCGATTCTATGTTAATGGGCCTGTGGTTTGGATTTTCTTCCATCTCCTCCTCGTCACCGCTAGAGCTAGCATCCTCCATGCTCACCTCCTCTGATCCATAACCCGCTGCGGCCCTAGCCTCTTCGTCTGATTGTGTGTGCTCTGACGACATTCTGGAAAAGAAAAAGGGCAAGGTGGATCAGTTTATCACCCGGACATGGAAATCGGGTCGAGGTGAAAGCAATCACACCCCGACACCTCGCCCTTCCATCTTCCTTAAACAGATACAAAATTCCCAGAAAACCCCCAAATTCTCAGAAAAACCCTAAACTCAAACCAGAAAAGGCTTCAAACAACACGCATTCCTACCTCTATCAAACAAACGACTACACTAAGCAATCAAAGCATACATGCATATAGGGGTATTTCTGGGGCTCATGGTGTTCATCGGAGAAAATTGAAATTATAGAGGCAAAATCGCAGGAGCTAAATCACGACATTCATGTCTCAAGCAAGAACAGACGGTAGTAAATGCATAAATCAATTCGGAAAACGATAAAGGAATGTTTAAATTCATACCTGATGGATGAGAAAAGAAGTAAAACGTTGATCTTGGATTGGAATAAGCACTCGTCGGAATCTGCTTGCAATCGCCGAATTTCCTTGCTTTATCGCCGGAGGGATTTATCAGAAGTGAAAGAGGATAAAAGCGTAAGTGTTGGGGGGAACTCCTCCATTTATAGGAGGAAAAAAGAGGGGAAACGACGTTTGGGACTTTCAAAATTCAAAAGTAATGATGGCAGGAACGGTTACCGATTTCTCTCCACCAATCAGAGCAAAGGACGGTTCAGCTCCAACCGCCGTGTCGAGCACGTGGTCGACGTGACGCTTCGTACCGATACATCCGCTTACATTTTCTAACCGCTCAAAATTTCTTCCGACGAGCATCACATCACGCGTATGCGACTTCAGCCGTATTACTAACTCCCAACATTACTTCAAACAAACGAGATCGCCTCATGCCTCGCTTCGCTTACACAAGAAAAACACCTTTTACAGAGCATTATCATTTAAATAAGCCCGACAGAGCGTTGTCGGCGATTGATGTATAACATTTATATGATAAAAATTACGATGTTTTATATACGTTATCGACTATTTTTATATAAAATATAAGTAATTATAACAGATAATCTTATAAAATATTAATAGCTATGAATAAATCTAAATACTATAAAAATCTAGTAAAAATGATAAAAGTTATAAATTTTGTACCGGTTAATAACCGGAGTGTCGTGTCGATTCACGTGGGTATTTTTGGTATTTTACAGACCTTAGGTAAACCAAGACCCCGAGTGACGACATTTTGTGGAGTAAAATCATATCTTTTGAAGGAATAAAGGAAGTGCCACGAGATTTAAAGTTCAAGTGGATCAATGATTCGTGAGGCCGTGTCAAGTTATATTTTCGACGAACAAATGGCCCAGCAAAAAGGCATTTTCTGAAAAAGAAGACTTCATGGAAGTTATAGATCTCCTCAAGAGCTTTCCAACGCATCTTGAATTATGTCATTTGGAGATCCAGAGCTCAAGTTATGATTTTATCAAGTTTCGGATTAAGATTGGAAAAAAATTTATCCGGATCGATCCGGATTTACCTCGGATTGATCCGAGGAAACATCATGATTAGACCAGCATGTGGCCCTGCAGAGAATCTCCTGGGATAATATTTTTTATTCCCGGATCGATCCGGCCCTTTCTCGGATCGATCCGGCAAGGGAAAAAACTGCATATAAATAGAGCAGTCTGCAGGCACATAAATGGGGTACCAAATATATTTTCTTCACCTCTTTTTAGTAGTATTAGTATGTATATATATTGGCCTTATGCCATAAATAAAGTAGTATCGTTATAATGCTCGAGAAATTATCAGAAGATCAATATTGTTGAAGTTGTTGTAGCATCCGGAAGAATACAGCTTCTGATTCAATCGTTGTAATCGGGTAAAATTTCTAAAGTATTTATGTTTGTTTTGTCTGTTTCTATTTTCGTATTATGTTAGTAGGCTAAATCTAATAACTAGCCAAAGTTATGTAATCGTTTTATTTCGATCTTTTCGGTAAAGGAATGTTGTCTAAGTAAAATTGAATAAAATTGAGTTAATTGAATCTTTTCTATTGATAAAGTTTGACTTGAAAGAATTCATAATCTAATTATGAATTGACACCTCGTAATTAAGTTATGAACTCGTTAATAGAAAAACCGGAGGGTAAAATTGGCCGAGTGAAAACGTGACAACGGAACCCGCTTTCCTACCCGGGGCGATTTGTCCTAAAAGATGAATCTTATTAAAATTTGTACTCAAGATCGTAATAATGTTAAAATCATCGCTTTAATTGAAACTTAAACCGAAAGTTGAATCGCCCGCCTTGACAACCGGAGCCTTTAAATAAAATTGACCGCTTGACGAACGGAATGACTCCTTTTATTCAAAGGTAGAATCGTACTCGGGACTGCTTCGGAAAAACCGTAATGATTGTGGACTTTGGGTGATGACAATGGACATATGACAATTTCACACGCTAATGTGAGGAGGAATTGTTAACCTTAGGAGTGCACCGCTTCATTTACTCAATTGAACCTAAAGATCGAGCACATTCCATTCACTTTGAAAGATCGTATAAATCAATTATATAAACTTTGGCTAGTTCTCTAATAATATATTTGGCATCTATATATTTATATCTATATATATACTTTGCAACTTATGCACATCTATATATATTTATATATCTATATATATTATATTAGAATAAATTTTAAATTACGCATTTATTTTATAGTAGTTATCTATATAAAACCGAGATTTAGATTGAGTTAATAATGACTCTTTGGTGTTTAACCACACTTAGAAGAATTACAAAGTTCCTCGAGGATACGATACTCTGACTCACCATACTAGCACTACATTTGACCCGATACAATCGCCGGTTAAGGACTGTATTAGCACTAGAAAAGGCCACGTCGACTTTTCTCGGCGCCGTTGCCGGGAACGACGCTAATTTCTTTTTTGTGTCTATGGTTACTACTTATATTAGCTCAAAATTCTAGAGAATAAGTCAACACTTTTCTTATCTCATTTCTAATTTTATTTTCATCGGTACTTACCTTATAGGTAAGTTACCATTTTTTTACTACTATCAATTTCGTGTTTATTTTCTATTTTCGCTAGTTGATGACCGTATGGTAAGGCCCCACTCACTCCTTATAAGCCCGACATAAACACTTACGAAAGGCGCTAAGAGTAGAGAGAAAACGTGGTCATACTAGTCGTGGAAATCTGACGAATCATCTTCAAACAGAAAATACGAGAATGGTCAAATCGGTGATGAAACACCGAACAAGTAATCGAACATGCTCTAGGGCATGGACAAAACCCCGTTAACCTTAATAATCAAAATAATAATAATAATAGAAATAATCGAATCGGAACCGTAATAATCGTAAATAACCCAAGAAAACCCAAGGCCTATCTCGTGACCAAACCATAAGAAGAAATCGACTAATAATCCCATACTTTTACCTAATAAAGGAGCGAATAATTTTTAGATTAAATCTCATCTTTTGGTTTAATTGACGCAAGAGCCCAATTCTAGGAGAAGATGGTGAAGATCCACATCATCATCTCTATCTTTTTGAAGAACTGTGCAATACAGCCAAAAGTCAAGGTGCTCACAAGGAATTAACAAGGATGACTATGCTTCCTTTTTCTCTAAAAGGACGAGCCCGAGATTGGTTTATGTCTCTTCCACATCATTCACTTACAAGTTGGGAGGAGATTCAAACAGAATTTCTGAAACAATACTTCACTCCTGGACGGAATTTGGAATTAAAAGTCGAGGTTGCTAATTTTAGACAAGGATCTGAAGAAACGCTTGGGAATGCGTGGGAAAGATTTAAAAATTGTTAAGAGCGTGTCCCGACCATGGTTATTCCTTAGACATGCAAATTCAACTTTTCTCGTCAGTAAATTAAGAAAAGATTCACGTCTTTGATGTAGACCATGCATGTGGTGGTTCTTTAATGATGAGTGAGGCTCAATTAGTTTACGATGCTATAGAAAAGATTTCCAAAAATAACAGAATGTGGAAACCGGTTCTAGCACCGAAAAGTAGCTTTGGCAGAGAATGTACGCCTAATAATCAAGTTCTAGCACATTTAGAAAATTTAAGTAGGAAATTTGATGGCCTACAATCAAACAAAAATCAAAGTTCGTAAAATAGTACACCAACCGAATACTCGAATCAGATAAAATACCACTAGGGATTGAAGAACCGACAGATACTCAAGAGAGGAGGTGAGTTTTCTTCAAAGAAAGATAGAAATTTAAACAATGCTTACTCAAACTCGCTCAATGCTATTAGAAGAGATCACCCTACTTATCGATGGTCCGAAAACCCTAGCAAGCAAGGACAACCGCCAGATCCAGCTTTCATATAGGAACTTGAATAATAATCAAGTTTATCAAGAAAACACATCTAATCGAATTTACAATCATTACCTAGATCCTATCCTCAACATACCACTCAAAGTATACCAAGAACTCAAAGTTCAACTCAACCTCGAAGGAGTTGAAAAATGGGAAAAACTAATGGAAAATATGATGGGTGTAGTATCTACTCAAGCTAAAAATATAGAAACGATGGTGACTTCTATTGGTACAATCACTAAGGACATGAGTTCAATGAAAACATCTATGAGTGGACATGATACCGTAATGAGAACGATAGAAGCCTCATTAAGGAATATGGAAGATCATTTGAGTAGGGAAGGTGAACGTAATAACAAAGAGACCCCGGAGGATTACCAAGTAACACCGAAAGGAACCCAAGAGAGGTAAATGTTGTAGTTACGAGAGTAGTAGGAAGCTCAATGGAAGTAATGGAGTTGAAAACTTTGGGAATAATGAAGTAGAAGATGACTTAGATGGTAAGAATGACAAAACTAAAGATGAACTTGAATTTACAGATGAGGAAGAAGAAATTATAGACAATTTCTTGAAAAGAAATAAAAGTTCGAACCCGAAAGTGAAAGGAAAAATTAGGTAAAAATCCCAAGGATTCTGAAAGATCCCATGGATAAAGATTTAAGGACTTTATTTAAGGAACACATTAGAATGGAAGATAATGAAAACAAGGATGAAAAACAGGAAGAAATGAAGGAATCTGAAGTAGAGGTTGATTCAGGGAACAATTTAAAAGAAAGAATTCAAGAACTCGAAACATGGCGATCGAGTAATACTCAAAGGTTTAAGGAAAAGGAAAAAGAAAACTGACAAAGGAGCCAAAGGTCATAGATTTAGAATCTTTACCTTACCCTCCTAAAGATCAAATCAAAAAGGCAAAACTGATAAGAAGTATGCTCGCTTCTTGACACTTTTCGTCATATTCAAGTTAATATCCCCATTATCGAAGCTCTGATTAATATACTCGCCTATGGAAAATTTCTCAAAGAAATTTCACAAACAAGAAAAATTAGAGGAATATGAGAATATATGCCTAAATGAAGAATGTTCCGCAATTTTGCAAAGATAAGTTACCACCTAAACTCGAAAGATCTCGGTAGTTTTACCATTCCGTGTGAAATTGGAGGATTTCTGCTTTAAGAAGGTCTTATGTGATCTAGAGCGAGTATAAATCTCATGTCTTATGAGGATTATAGAAAGTTAGGCATAGGAAAGCTTACTAAGATCGAAATGACTCTGCAAATGGCGATAGATCGATTAAGTACCCTAAAGGAATTATAAATGACATATTGGTTAAAGTAGACAAATTCTATTTTCCAAAGAGACTTTGTAGTTATGGAAATGGAAGACGGTTATTCAAAGACCTCTTATTCTAGGTCGCCCATTTCTAGCTACAGGAAGAACTTTAATCGATGTTCGAAAGGAGAATTAATCTTAAGAGTCAATGAAGACGGTTACTTTCAATATTTTCAAAGCTATGAATCATGCATCATCGTAATCATGTTCTTTTATAGAAGATATTCATTCTGTCTATGATAATCGCTTACCAACTTTTGAAGACAGATTAGAAGAATGCTTAACTCTGTTATCTATAAAGAAGATGAGGAAGACATTGAAATGAAAGAGATAATTCTTTCTTTAGATACGAAAAGTTGTACCTTTAAACCACCATGGCATAAGTACTTGGAATTAGAACTAGAAGGACCGGTTCTTAAATCACAATAAAGATCCGCCAAAAGAACCTGGAATTGAAACCATTACCTTTAAATTTGAAATATGCTTTTCTTGAAACTGATAATCTATTACCGATTATTATTTCATCAACTTTAACTGAGCAACAAGAAGATCAATTACTTAGAATGTTGAAAAAGCATAAGAAAGCTTTTGGATGGACCGTTGCTGATATTCGAGGTATTAGCCCTGAGATTTGCGTTCACAAGATAATTCTGAAGGAAGATGCTAAGCCTTATATTCAACCGCAACGCCGCCAACCCAAATTTGCGCTTAATTGTTAAGAAAGAGGTCATTAAGCTATTAGAGATGGGAATAATTTTTCCCATATCGATAGTGAATGGGTAAGTCCAACTCAAGTGGTACCAAAGAAAGGAGGTTTCACAAAGAAAGAAAATGATAGGAATGAATGGATTCCAACAAGAGAAATTACAGTTATCGAATGTGCATTGATTTTAGGAAACTAAATGATCATACTAAGAAAGATCATCATCCACTTCCATTCATAGTTCAAATGTTGGAACGGTTAAGTGGTCATAAATATTATCGTCTCTTAGATGGTTATTCAAAGTTATTTACGATTTTCATTGCAAAGCAGAGATAGGGAAAGACTACTTTCACTTGTCCTTATGGAACTTTTGCGTATAAAAGAATGCCGCTTGGTTTATGTAATGCTCCAAATGACGCTTTCAAAGATGCATGATGGCTATATTTTCCGATATGGTTGAGAAATTCTTGAAATTTTTATGGACGACTTTAGTGTTTACGGAGATTCTTTTGGTAAATGTTTATCGCACTTAGAAAGAGTGTTGCAACGCCATGAGGATACCAATTTAATTTTAAACCGGGAAAAATGTCATTTAATGGTATCGTAAGGAATTGTCCTAGGCCATAGAATCTCTCAAATAGAATTGAAGTTGATAAAGCCAAGGTGGAAGTGATTGAAAATTACCACCACCAGCTAATCTAAGGACTCTAAGAGGATTTCTTGGACATGCAGGATTTTATAGAGATTTATTACCGATTTTTCAAAGATAGCAAAGCCTCTAAGTCATTTGCTTGAAAAGGAAGTACCTTTTAACTTCGATAGTAAATGTGAGGAAGCTTTTCGGACCTTAAAAGCGAGATTAACTCATCGCACTGCTAATAGCACCGATTGGAATTTACCGCTTGAGATTATGTGTGATGCCGTGATTTAGCCGTAGGAGCGCTTTTAGGACAAAGATATAACAAAATTCTCAAAGCTATTTACTATGCATCTCATACGTTAAATGCAAATTTCAATGAACTATACAACTACGTAAAAGAACTGCTATTGTAATTTTGCCTTAGATAAGTTTAGATCGTATATTGTTGGTTCTAAGGTAATAATTTATACGACCTATTCACTTTGAAGTATTTAATGAGTAAGAAAGATGCGAAACCACGCCTTCTTAGATGGATTCTCTTACTTCAGGAGTTTGATATTGAAATTAAAGATAAAAAGGGAAGTGAGAATGTAGTAGCGGATCATCTAAGTAGAATGGAAAATGATGAAGAAAAGGGAATAGAAATTAAAGATTCATTTCTGATGAACAACTTTTTAGAATAGATACTCCTTCAACCATGCAGTTATTAAAGAATAGAATTCCTTCTAAGGAAATGTCACCTGGTTTTGGAGATATCATTAATTACTTAACTCGTGATTATATTCCGCCTCATTGACTTGGCGCAGAAGAAGAAATTCTTTTATGACTTAAAATTTTATTACTGGGAGGAACCAGACCTTTTCCGTAAATGTTCGGATGGGATAATCAGAAAGTGTGTGCCTGATAATGAAATTTTAAGTATTTTATCATTTTGTCATGATCGTGAGTCAGGAGGTCATCATGGAGGTTGGAAAACTGCTTTTAAAGTTTTACAATGTGGTTTTTATTGGCCTACGCTATATAGAGATGCTTATAAGTATGTCAAATCTTGTGAATCTTGTCAAAAATGGGAAATGTATCTAAAAACATGAAATGCCTATGCAACCTATTTTAGAATGTGAGTTATTTGATGTTTGGGGTATAGATTTCATGGGACCATTCCCTATATCTTTTGGAAAAAGATTTATTCTAGTAATGGTAGATTATGTTTCGAAATGGGTAGAAGCTGAAGCTCTTCCCACTAATGATACCAAAGTTGTCATAAGATTTCTTAAAAAGAATATATTTACACGTTATGGCATTCCAAGGGCTATCATTAGTGATAGAGGTTCACACTTTTGTAATAGACCATTTACCTAGATAATTGAAAAATATGGTGTAACGCATAAGTTAGAACGCCTCATAATCCGCAAACCAAAGGTCGCAGAGGTGTCTAATAGAGAAATCAAAATAATTGTAGAAAAGACAAAGTGATTCAAATCGAACAAATCGGCGCTTAAACTAGACGATGCATTATGGGCATATAGAACAGCTTTTAAAACACCAATTGGTTGTTCTCCCTATAAGTTAGTTTTTGGTAAGTCTTGTCATCTCCCGGTTGAGTTAGAACACCGAGCCTTCAGGCTATTAAATTTTTGAATTTCGATCCTAAGGTCAAGCCGGTGATCATAGATTGCTTCAATTGACAGAACTAGAAGAATTCCGTCTCGATTCTTATGAAAACGCTCGAATCTACAAGGAACGCACGAAATCCTTTCACGATAAGAGAATCTATAGTCGTGAGTTCCATGTAGGTGATCGAGTGCTCTTGTACAATTCACGTTTAAAGTTATTTCCAGGAAAGCTTAAATCAAGATGGACAGGTCCATTTAAAGTAACGAGTTTACAAATCTGAGTCGTTGAACTAATCGATGGAAATACAACTTTTATAGCCAATGGCCATAGAGTAAAGTTATTTGTGGAAGGAGAAGGAACCGCACTGAAAGAAGAAATAATGCTACTAACTGATCCTCCGACAAAGTAAAAAGCAGAGAAATCAAGAAACTGAAAAGCAGAGGAGTTAAACTCAGCCGAATACCAGGTGCTATCTATCTTTACTCTACTTTTATGTGTTTTATTTATGTTTAAAGTAGTTTCGTCTTTTACCGGATAGACGTAAAAGAACTGGATGTCTTTTTTAGATAGAATAGGAATTTTTATGTTGCTTTTGAAATTAGGCTTGGATAAAGATGTCGCGTTTAAAATAGAAGCTTCAGTTTTTGAGAAAAACAAGCAATTGTTGAGAGAGATCAGACTGAAAGAAATTTGTAATGGAAAATCGAGAAGTTCGATAAAGAGAAGGGCAAAGTTTTTAAGAAGGTGTAGAAGCCGTGGAAAAAAGTGAGCATGAAGGAAATGTAGGAAAGCACAACCAAATCACAGGATGAGTGCTTGAATGTTGTTAAGAAGGGAACGATTAGGTGGTTATCCGAAAATCCCGATGGAGATCAAAGAGAAAATTCGAACGCCTCATTTCTTAAGGTTAGGTTGATAGAACGTTACATCAGAACTCTGGAAGATTTAGAAGTATTGAAATTAGGACCCTCGTGAATTTTGTAATTTTTATGAAATTTTTATATAACTTTTGAAAATTTTATAAATAGGATCTTTATGAAATTATTTAAAAGTTTTATAAAGTTTTTATAAAAAGTTTTTTTAAATTTTAGTTTTGTAGAAGTTTTATTAAGTTAAAAAAAAAAAAAAAAAAAAAAAAAAGTGGTCGGATCGATCCGACCTAACCCCGGATCGATCCGGAGGCTAAAAACCTAAAAAAAAGAACGGGATCTTCCCTTCTTCTTCCTCTTCCATTTTTCTGAGAAAAACAGCCGCCCCTCCCCTTTTCCCCTCGAATTTTTTTTTTCTCTTCAAATCATCACACAACATCACCATTAACTACCCCAATCTTTAAACTTTTCTCATTTTCCTCTCTTCTCTTCAAATTTTCAATTTTATTGAAGTAATTTTCAAGGGAAAGCTTCAACTTTCATTCCGGCGACTTTCCGGCCAAATTTCAACCTTTTTAAGCTTTGTAAGGTAACATTGTAGTCACTTATTTTCTTAATTTCGTTTTTTTATTTTCAACTGTTTTGTCACTCACATTTGTACTGTTGTTTTGTGTTGTTTTTTTTTGTTTTGTGTTGTTTTGTTATTTTGTCATTATCGTAGAATGGCCGAATCATCAAAAGCTAGTAAAAAACGTAAGCCGCATATCCCTACCCAAATTCCAGTCATAGAAACTAGGCCTTTAACAGAATAAGAATTGACTGTTAGCTTTGATAGAACCGCGTCTGCTGCAGCTAAGAAAGCATTGAAAAATAAATTTGGACAGTGTTTAGTTGCAATAGAGAGGGGCTTAGATTTTAAAGATTTGGGAAGGGAGGTGAAGGAGATTTTTGAAAGGCGGCATTGGATGGAATTAGCCAGTTTAAGGTCGGGAGAAATTAACACCACCTTAGTAGCTGAATTTTATTCTTTGGTAGCAACTCACAATGCTACGGATGAAGGTGAGTTAACCTCACAACTCCGAGAACTAGGGCGAAGCCGTTTACTCTCACATTATAAATGCTATTTATGGTATTCTGATATACCGGAGAATGAGGATTATTATACGCTTTGGAATTTGGATGAGCCAAAGCAGACTTTGATCATATTGTTGCGGTAGCCTGTAATGAGTTAGATCCCATCGCCGTCTGGCATGAAAACAGTTTTCCTATGGGAAATGTATCCGGGATATGAAAGCCATTAAACGCTTTATTAGTCATACTTTTACCCGACTCGGCATTTTACATCTTTTGGTAAAGAGGATTTGTGTATTGCTTGGGCTATAGTTAATGATGTACCAAAGGATATAGCGCGAGTAATGTGTAGAAGGGCCAAGGAATTTGCCCCCGATCGCTAGACAGTGCAAATACATGCCTTTTCCGTGTTTTATTTCTTCCTTGTGTCGTCGATAGAGTTCCCGAGCTCCCAAGTGATAATTTGATGATGGTGGATGACACACTTATAGGACCTAGTTTACCACTTAGGCCGGCAGAAAGAATAAACTTTTGGACCCTAACCGTCAACAACCTCAGCCTACTCCATCCACTCGCCCCTCCTCCTTCATCCAAATCAAACTCAAACTCATCTTCCGAATACCATCACTTACGATATGTTTCAATCCTTGGCATATGATGTTCATCGTGCTAATGCCAATATGGTGCTTTTTATGAAAGGAATAAATTATGGTCTCAAGATTTACGTCAAGGCATACGAGGTTTATATCAAATGAATATACTACAAAACCCTACCTATGCCGAGATGGATATTCCGCAATGCCAAACCCACCTTTATACCTTGCCCGATTTCATTCCACCGATGCCACCTCGCCGATTTCCAACAAATGCCACATTCTTTTGGATTTCAAACTAGTGGTGTAGGAGATTTTTCGACAGGTACTACGGCAGCTGCGACATCAGAATGGACTGGATCTGGATCATTTGGCCATACCACGACGAGATGGGGAAGCACTTTTTCTGATATCACGAGAGAGATGAGCTCGATGGGACTAGATAGTTCGGTGCGGATGTCAACTTATTTTCAAGATCCATCCCAAGAATCGACCCGTTCTCAAGCTATGCCAAGTTCAAGCCACGTCGAGCTGAGTGATGAAGAGGAGTAATTTTAAACATTCTATGATTTTTGACATTGAAACATTTTATTTTTCGTACAATTTCGTTTTCGTAAAATTTTAGGTTATTTTGATTTTGGAAGGATTTTATTTTAATACGATTTTCATGTTTTCATTGCATGTTTTGGTATTACGCATCGTGTAGTAAAATTTATCGTTATAATAAAATGAAAATGAACCAAAAAATAGGAAGAAAACTTGTCCCCTAGAAAAAACTAGGCATATTTTTCAAGCAAAATCAACTCTGTCCGTGAACAGTAATGTTCCGGATCGATCCGGCCTTTTACCGGATCGATCCGACCTGAGTGTACCGACTGACAGATTGCTAGTTCAGAGGCCGGATCGATCCGGCCCTTTCTCGGATCGATCCGCAAGTACAAAACGCCAAAACAAGAGATCTTTTCTACTTTTGCTTGATAGATATATTTCTATAAAGGAAAGAGCAAAGCACCTTGACCTTTGCTCATTTCTTCTTTCCTCTATCTAGCTTAGTTTAAATCTCTCAGATCGTAAATGTCTAACCGCCTCTCCTCGGTTAATAGTTACGAACCACATACGCCGATGGTGTGGTTCCCGAAGCGGCATGCCTCTTGTTTTCATAATAACATCCCGAGACATCTAAATTTCGTCCGCTCTCCTATTCGATGGAGAAAGGCTTAAACACCAAAAAAAATTGATCGGTGGGGACGTAATCTAATCCGAGGTTGCGGGTGGAAAAAGTTGATAAGGACTCCCAGAGGTCGAATAAACATTTCGATTGTTAAAGATTTCTTTGCGCCTCTCACTCGATAACGACAGAGCCTCTGCCTCAACTTATTACGCTTAGGGGAATCGTTATTTCATTTTCACCAGTCATCATAAATCAAATCTATCAAATCCCACCATGTACTTTTGATCGAAACCCACACTTCGAGTTTCTTTGGGAACTTGGGGATGCGTATAATGTTATAAATCGTGATCGCGAAGCCTTTTCATTCAGATTTCCGTTGTTTGATCATAACTATGATTCCTCAACTCGCTTTACCCCTCATTTAAGCGCGTGAAACGCTTCATTAATTCTCGGATCTATCCAACTAGAGATTTTTATGGGGTTACGGATGGTGAGATCTTGCTGTATTGTATGCATTAACCGTGGGAGCATACATTGATTGGGGAGTTTTGATTTTTAAGACTGCAATTAATTTTGCAAGAGAAAGACGTAATAGGGAAGACCGCTACCATTTGCCTGGTTATCTCTCACCTTTGTATCCAATCAATCACGTGCTGAGTTTGCTATCGACGAGATTTTTCCATCTCGTGATTCTCGCTTAGGATTACTTCCGTGGATACTCCCGGATGTTCATCTACGGTTTGATAATCGCCAGAAGTTATGTTGTTAAGTTGGTAGTTGTTTAAATTAGTTGTTTAATCGCTTTTTTGTTGTTTGTTACTTTTATTTATAGTTTGTAATAGTGTTTAATATATATGTCATTTTCTTTAATCAAAATAATATATGGTTGCTAAAAATAATAAATAATAATCAAAATCATATAAAATTTTAATTTTATTTGCAAACTATTTTTTATTTACTCATCAAACATCGGGGACGATGTCATTTCGTAAGTGGGGAGTGGAAGTAAGTTAGTAAATAAAAATTAAAATTTTCTTATATAAATTTATACTTAAATGCTCAATACTTAGTTTAATTTTTCTTGGAACAAAATAATTAGATAATATATAATTAGTATGAATAAAAACAATATAAATTGGTAAGAATAGATTTTAATTAAGTAAAGTAAATTAGATATATTATAAGTATATTATATATGTCAATTTTAGATCTTTATAAGATTTTAAGTATATGTAACTATACATAAATATTATCAAGTAAGTTTCATATGAAATTTTAGCAAATATACTTATATTTATAATAAATTTTTTAGAATAATTTTTTTGCAAAACGAAATATGAATATGGAATCGGATTAGGAATGATGAGATTTTTGACACCACAAAAATTACCTCAACCTTGATTAGAGTGATCAAGACCTCACTCGAAATAGCCATTTTTGATCATAACCGACCTTTGGCTTATTTTGGTCAACATTTCCTAAAAATCCCACGAGTTTGTACGTACTTATGAAAGGAGATGATAGCACAGAAGCTAAGGATGGTGTATCTTTGAGGTGAAAAAAAAAAAAAAAAAAGAAGATATATATAAGAACGAAGCACCATATTTACAGAGAATTAATCGAATACTGTATCTTCCTTATCTTTGATCGATGGATATCGGTAGTAGCTTCCAATGATTTGAGTGCGAGAGGTGTTATCTAAAACGCCCTATATCACTATGAGGTATAAAGCTCCCGATAAAAATTCGAATCATAAGATCTCAAGAATGATTACGAGTTTAAGGAAACCGGACTCGTAATTTTAGATCGAAAGAGTATTACTCCGATCAATCTTGATGAAGCAATGCTTGTAAATTTGATTTTCTACATACACTCACGCTTTTAGTTCTTAATATTGAAAAAGAAGAGAGAAAATCTGAAAAATAGTTGGAAAAGGAGATATTATTAATCGAAACTATTTTTGATCAAACGCGAAGGTGTAAGTACGTACGACTTGCCTCTTTCTCTTTTTGATTTCTTTTTCTATCTTTTCGATTAACCAATGTCCTATCCTAAAAAAAATATTAGCCATCTTGTCAATTACTTGACTTAGTCTTTGATTCCAAATATTTCATATAAGTTGAGATAGGAAAATAATTCTAGAATTTTAATTATATTTATTGAGTAGATTTTGTGAAATTTCATTTGAATAATAGTTGATAAATAATTTATCAAAGTTATCTACACTTTTTATCTTATTAATTTCTAAGAAAGATATAATTAATATGTTTATAATATTGAAATGATATTTTACTAATTTAAAATTTTATCTACCACTTATATTATTTTTATCGTAATTTTTATATATTACCGCTTATTTTGCTCGAGGACGATCAAAGAGCTAAGTGGGGAGTAGTTGATGTATAACATTTATATGATAAAAATTACGATGTTTTATATACGTTATCGACTATTTTTATATAAAATATAAGTAATTATAACAGATAATCTTATAAAATATTAATAGCTATGAATAAATCTAAATACTATAAAAATCTAGTAAAAATGATAAAAGTTATAAATTTTGTACCGGTTAATAACCGGAGTGTCGTGTCAGATTAACGGGGTATTTTTGGGATTTTACCAGACCTTAGGTAAACCAAGACCCCGAGTGACGACATTTTGTGGAGTAAAATCATATCTTTTGAAGGAATAAAGGAAGTGCCACGAGATTTAAAGTTCAAGTGGATCAATGATTCGTGACGCCGTGTCAAGTTATATTTTCGACGAACAAATGGCCCAGCAAAAAGGCATTTTCTGAAAAAGAAGTCTTCATGGAAGTTATAGATCTCCTCAAGAGCTTTCCAACACATCTTGAATTATGTCATTTGGAGATCCAGAGCTCAAGTTATGATTTTATCAAGTTTCGGATTAAGATTGGAAAAAATCTATCCGATCGATCCGGATTTACCTCGGATCGATCCGAGGAAACATCATGATTAGACCAGCATGTGGCCTGCGCAGAGAATCTCCTGATAATATTTTTATTCCCGGATCGATCCGGCCTTTTCGGATCGATCCGGCAGTGGAAAAAGCGCCTATAAATAGAAAGCGATCTGCAGCACATAAAGGGGGTACCAAATATATTTTCTTCACCTCTTTTTAGTAGTAGTAGTATGTATATATATAGGCCTTATGCCATAAATAAAGTAGTATCGTTATAATGCTCGAGAAATTATCAAAGATCAATATTGTTGAAGTTGTTGTAGCATCCGGAAGAATACAAACTTCGATTCAATCGTTGTAATCGGGTAAAATTTCTAAAGTATTTATGTTTGTTTTGTCTGCTTCTATTTTCGTATAATGTTAGTAGGCTAAATCTAATAACTAGCCAAAGTTATGTAATCGTTTTATTTCGATCTTTTCGGTAAAGGAATGTTGTCTAAGTAAAATTGAATAAAATTGAGTTAATTGAATCTTTTTCTATTGATAAAGTTTGACTTGAAAGAATTCATAATCTAATTATGAATTGACACCTCGTAATTAAGTTATGAACTCGTTAATAGAAAAACCGGAGGGTAAAATTGGCCGAGTGAAAACGTGACAACGGAACCCGCCTTCCTACCCGGGGCGATTTGTCCTAAAAGATGAATCTTATTAAAATTTGTACTCAAGATCGTAATAATGTTAAAATCATCGCTTAATTGAAACTTAAACCGAAAGTTGAATCGCCCGGCCTTGACAACCGGAGCCTTTAAATAAAATTGACCGCTTGACGAACGGAATGACTCCTTTTATTCAAAGGTAGAATCGCACTCGGGACCTGCTCGTAAAAACCGTAATAGCTTGTGGACTTTGGATGATGACAATGGACATATGACAATTTCACACGCTAATGTGAGGAGGAATTGTTAACCTTAGGAGTGCACCGTTTCATTTACTCAATTGAACCTAAAGATCGAGCACATTCCATTCACTGAAAAGATAGTATAAATCAATTATATAAACTTTGGCTAGTTCTCTAATAATATATTTGGCATCTATATATTTATATCTATATATATACTTTGCAACTTATGCACATCTATATATATTTATATATCTATATATATTATATTAGAATAAATTTTAAATTACGCATTTATTTTATAGTAGTTATCTGTGCTATAAAACTGAGATTTAGATTGAGTTAATAACAGCTCTTTGGTGTTTAACCACACTTAGAAGAATTACAAAGTTCCCTGAGGATACGATACTCTGACTCACCATACTAGCACTACAGCTTTGACCCGATACAATCGCCGGTTAAGGACTGGTATTAGCACTAGAAAAGGCCACGCCAATGATCAATCGTAATTAAGCTACGCGATATTAACATACGGTTCAAGCCCGATAGAACATTATCGGCAATCAAGCTCGCTTTCGCTACAAATGCACAAAGATATAGTCGGTGGTTTTCACCAACATCGGTCCAAGCCCGATAGAACAATGATCGGTAATCAAGCCTGTTCGCCGCAATGCACAAAGATACAATCCGGTGGTTTTCACCAACACCGGTCCAAGCCCGCTAGAAACGATGTCGGCATACCTCATCACGAGCAACCACAAAGGAGCTTCACCAAAAGTTCTTGAGAGATCTACTCCGCCTTGGCGGACACGCCGATTTCTGTAGTAGGGGCCATTGATATACCCGGATCTGAATGGGACCTGTTCATCCATATTGGGCCTACATTTATGGCCCATCAAAGATAGTTAAATGGGTTTCCATCTCCTCCGGCGCCGCCACCATCACCTCATACCCGCTTATCTGCAAGCCGGGTCCTGTCCGCCAACAGTAAGCCGGATCCATCTTCTCCATGTGATTTCTACCCAGATAGGCAAATTCATCTTATGACAAGGCACAAATGAGTCCGCTGATCACCGCACAGACCGATGGCCGCTGATCGCTGCCCACCATCCTTATCAATCCAAATGACAAAACAATGCCAATCATGATGTTTGGCTAGACACTTGTATTGCATACAGAGTTAACTTAGCTATATACCCTCAGTTGTCTTGTCAATGAACAGTAGACCGACTTACTTTTTTAGCCTATAAATATGGGATCACATTGTAATAAAAAGGGGATCAAGATCTCAAGCTTTTAGCTATAAATCTAATACAAGCAGAAACTCTGCCAATTTGTCGACTGATCAACTTGCTTATCTTATAAACTAAGCCGGCAGCCTTGTTCTTACTCGCCACCCTAACCACACCGGAGAAATCATTCATATCAGCCTTATATCCTTAAGATAAACACTGTTACCGCAAATCTGGTGTTCCACGCAACATCAGTAGAGTAGACTTAATTTTAGTTTACAATTCCTAAAATAAATATAGTAGTGTTAACTTGAATTAATATATGTCATTTTATTTACAGCATTATATCCTTTACTAAATTGCTTAAAATTTATAATTGACTAGTATTGACTTCGTTAAAAAGTGGAAAGTAACTAGGGCGTTGACCTAGTTAATCGATAATGCAATTATTTTTCGACAGAGATATTTTCTCTTAAGCCTTTTAAATAAGTGACATATAGGTATGTCACTAGTGTCATTTGTGTCAAACGGAAGACAAACTTAGTTTGATCAAAGGTGATTTCGGACTTTGAAATTCTTCTAGTGAATTTTGAGTGTGTAGTAATTACACGAGTAATTTTGTAATTGAAAAATCGGAAAATCATGAAGTGTTACTAGTTGGACGATATTTGGAATCGATGAACTAGTGGGAGCTTTATGATTTGTTGTTTTTCTAGAACATTAGAAAAGTGTAACTGACTACACACGTAACCGTTCTAATTGAAAAACAGGAAAGTCATGAAATGTCGCTAGTTGGACGATATTTGGAATCGATGAACTAGTGGGAGTTCTATGATTTGTTGTTTTTCTGGAAACATTGGAACTATGTACGAAAGATTTTCTAATAGAAAAAAATCAGAAAATCATAAAAAATAAACCATTGCTCGTTAGACGGTATTTGGAACCGATTAACTAGTGGGAGCTTTAATATTATGATTTATTGTTTTTTCTGGTATATTAGACAATCCAAGAAGTCCCGACGAGTAACACTCGAAATAGATATCCCACGGTTCAAGAGTAGTGTCTACTCAAACGAACCGCTAGTTCAAGACTGTTTCCATTCACGGAAAGTCAAGAATGGGAGAATATGTCTAAAAGTGTTTATCATCTAAACTGAGAAAACTTTAAGGCTGAACCGAAAATTAATTAACTGAAAATCATAGGATAAGGACAGTGATTTTGGATCACCAACCTATGAATCCTTGGTGATTTTCTCGAGCTAAATTCTTTGGAAGAACAAGGTAGCAGTGCATTTAACGATTAAAAGAGTAAACAACAGTGCGCTTAATTTTAGCTAGAATAGTGGGTGTGATATAAGGAAATGAATCTCGGGTTCATTCCTTGGATATCATGGAAAATTTATTTTCTGTTTAAGATTCGTTGTAACGAATGGATTTACCTTCTATTCGATAATTTGTTTGTCGTATAGAAAGTGAATATACCATTTGTAGTACGAATCCAAGACTCGGACTTTTGTTTGATAAAGTCAAAACCACTTACAATTGCTGAAATATGTATACAAAACACATCTTAAGAACTATTAAAAGCAATTGGTTTCTATATTTAGATAAACGCTTCTTCATATTCCATAGTTAGTGCATAGTCCCTAAAAGACAAGACCTGAAGACTGGCTCAGGGTGATTCCTTTCTCCCAGTCTGGTTATATTGTCTCAAAGGTTCAATGACTAAGTTTCCTTTCAATCGGGAAAGGATAATGGTTATAAAGAAGAAACATAGCTTGTTCATGACGACCTTCGGGGTCTGATGAAAGATACAAGCTAGTAGGAGCTTCCGAGTAGTGACTTCTTGTCTGATAACTATTCAAACACTCCGGTAAGTTTATCCAAAATATTCTGAGGTATCTCTGATTTTGTCGGAGATGGAGTATTCTCTACTCAAAAATGGGCCATCACATAGTCCAAGGGACTGATGCTCGGCCTGCCTCATAGTGAAATGCTTTCACTAAGGGAGAAACCGTTGAATTGCTTTACATAGTTGTAGATGTGCTATAATACACTGCTTCACTCAATAAAGATATTAGAAGCGAAATTTCGGTTTACATTGAAATGTAAGGCCGAGAAGTCTACCTAGAATATGCTTTGGAATTTACGGATAAGGTGTGGATTCGGTTCACCCCACTTCCATAAATATAAGCATTTAGCACACGGTGCTTGAAGGTAGGTCTGAAATTTTCGCGAACACGCTCGGTCGCTGACCAATCGTTTCATATCTTGTAGCATTGAAAAAAGGTTTGTTATAAGATTCTTGAAATCGGGAAGGACACAGCTTATAATTTTTTTCATCCTTCCCGAAAGAGTCCATGAACAAAGAAAACCTTGAACCTTGAAGTACGTTTACTCAAGGTAGTTACTAACTGATTAAAATCAGACCACATCCAACATCGGTTGTTGGTGATAACATTAAATACTACTAAACTAGATCAGAATTTCGATCCACCCAGAATATAGTGGGAGTATGGTTTATCCATTACCCGTTACGGGTTCTGCGGACTTTGTAGTCTAAGGATCGATCGATGACTTATGGCTCTTTTGTGAGCAGTATAGGATTCTGATAATAGAGGTTGGTTTACAAGCCATAACCCTGTGAATGGAGTTTGGTACTCCAGAGCTGTTCATACTCTTATAGAACCACCTGAGTGTCTCAGGCCCAGTGGGAGTAATTGGATCTACACGGAAAAGAGTAGAATGAATAGGAAAGTTTATCTTTCAGAGCAAAACTTGAGTGGTCAAGGGGTAATTCCCTAAGAAGTAGAGAGTTAATCAGACATTGGACTCTCTTACCACTTAGTATTGCATGATTTCGTTCAAAAGCAGAAAAAATGGGTGATTCCCTGAGACTTTCTTGCCAAACAAACGGAGTCTGGATTCATTCGGAACAAAAGGGTATTGACTTAGGAACTTATGACAGGATGACTGTCAAGGCTTATGTCCTTTTGTGGATAAAAAGCAAACCTCTCGGTCATTGGAAGACATATATTTCTACAATATATGGATTTGACCAGAATATTGATAAGTCTTTTTGTAGACTGGATATCAATTTTAGTACAGTAGTGAATACATACATATATTAGTGTTTGTGAAGGATAACATTGCACCAGTTGGGATCAACATGGGTGTGTTATCCGAAGTCAGAATCTGACAATACCACAATTCTCTGCAACAGAGATTTGGACAACATTCTTAAGAGTTTGACTCGGTCGAATTCATTAGAATCAGTCACTGGTTTCCCATCCATCTTATTAGTTAAGATGATGCATCTGTGTATGCAACATTCAACGAGGAAGTTCTACCCTATGCCTCAGGAATGACTCTCTAAATCTTCGGATCAAGAGAAATGGGATAGATTCTCTTTCTAGTAAGAGATGGTCAGGTTATTGAACGTCAACTTTGATCGAATCTTAGATTCGGCGGTTAACAAAGCAAGTTTAGTATGTCCTTTAGTATCTTGAGAGAACGAGGAACAATATGCGGACATATTCATGTGTGAACTTGGATATGTGTGATACACTGATTTTGACTTTAAGTCAGATTGAGGATGATCGTTAAGTCGATCTCGGGCTCAGTGTTTACTCAGCACCACATGATTTGATGGACCGGCAACATTTCGATTCTACGGATCGTCACGAGCCGACAACCTGAATAATCATTAAGACCCATGACATTTAGATGTAGGTGCTCCCCGAGTCACTGACCTATCCTACGACGGCATACTCGGAGTGTACTTTGGAATCTGAAATGGTTATGATATGCTTAATGGGTACTAGAATACGGGATGGGTCTCCATTGCTTTAGAGCAAGTGGGAGATGTAGTTTGTTGTATTTTAAATAATAGGGTGTGCTCTAAAACAATTAATCACATGCTTTCGTGCAAGTGGGAGATTGTTAGGTGTGATTCCCGAAAGACAATTTTGTAATTGTTTTATTTAATAAATGAAATGATATTATTATTCATATTTATTATTCTCATATTCACCGATGTGACAATAGTATTTACACTACAGAAAACCCTAAAGTATATCGTTTATGTAATCACTTAACTCAGTGTATGGTATATACACGGGAGGATTGAGTTAGTGAAGGTGTACTTAAAATACAATTAGCCCGTAGTGAAGTTAATCGAGAGTATCGGGTCTCTCCTTTAACGTGCTATTAATGCGCCTAGAACACAATAGGTGTGATTGTCTTATCCGGACTTTCGGTTAAGAGAACCTAATGGGGCATTTATATATGATGTATATATCATATAGTATTTGGACCGATTTGATTAGAGTTCACGATATAATTCCGTGTCGAGAAGTCTTATCGAATCAATGGATGATCATATTTATGGATATATCTTAATCTCGAGGTGATCACAGTCAACTGCTTGAATCAGTATGAAGTTTGACTTGACGGTTAAGGATTACACTGAGTTTGTGATCTGAATTACCCCATCTTGGCATTGTACTTTGGATTGAGTGAGTAGTCTGTGTTATCACAGATACGGAATCCATTCCTTCCATTTATGGAAGTAGATAGACGATTCCACTTATTTATTAATCCTAGAAACCGATCGATCCATGGAGTTCATATTACAATCGATTAGCTACCAAAGTGAGTTGTATGAATTAATTGATCACTGGGGTTAATGGTAAATAAGGATAAGAGGTTCTAAAAAGGGTTAACGGTAACTTCCCGATTTAGAATGAACGATCTATGGAGGATTAATCCATATGTAATGATTATATCAATGGGCGCTTATTATTATTCTCGTGAGGAGATAAATATAATCTCATAATCGGAGGAGTGCGATCACGGGATTATGGTGGCATATTCCTGTGATTGATTTATCGAATATAATTATTTTGTTCGTAAGATAATTATTTATTTGATTTATCGGAGTCACGATTATTAGTCCATGGTCCCGACGTGCTTCCTAATATATAAGCATAAATATTCTCGGACGTCGAATCCTAATAATATTAATTTAGTTATTGTTGGACTTTTATTAAAACGATATGTGAATTAATTGTTTAGTGGACTATTGAATTAGTTGAAATTTAAATAATTAAATATGTGGAAAAAACATTTTCCATAATCTTGGCCCAATTATTGTGTAATGGCAAAATTAATATTGACTAGGTCAATATTTGATAATTTCGCCCCCCCTCTTATTTTTATGGAACAAGAAATTATTTTCTTGTGTGTTAATAAGACATGTGCATAAAATATTTATTGGATAAATATTTATGGTAAATAATAAAGATAAATATTATTCTAGATTTGTTCTAGAATATTATGGAATTATCTTTTATTTATTAGATTTATTTTATTAGCAAAATAAAATCCTTGGATGTTAAGGTTTTTCTCATATATAAAGAGAGTTATAAAACCTTTTAACACACATAAAAATTTCACTATCACTCTTAGAGAGGAGATAGATAAATTTCGCCAAGAGGGTTGAGGAGAAATCTTGGAGATTTTTCTCAGGTAGCATATCGGAAGGATTCGAGACGCGATTTCCTTCCACCGGAGTTGCTTGGATCACACGTCACGGAAGATCGTGGTGCTTCTTCACACCTTGTTCGTTCTTTCCATTGCGGTTCTTCAACTTGGATTTTGAGATCCAAAAGGTATGATCTACAACCCCCTTGTAGATATAGATCTAGTTATTTTATTACGTGTAATTTATAGATCTAGATCCTTAAATCGCTTCCGCTGCGAATGATATTACTAACACAGAGGTCATGAGATCGAACCCTGGTTGGAACATTATTAAAGAAAAATTGTGCAAGTGTTAGACAGATTGCTAACACTTGAGGGGGGGTGTTGGGACAGATTGCCCACACTATTAAATGATAAGAAATATAGTTACGCCTTTACTAACACCAATTGATTTTAGTAGAATGGTAAACGCTTGATATTTAATATATTGGGTATACCTTTTGTTTTAGTGTCACGCATGTGCCCAACCCCAAAACCTGAAACAGATAAAAAAAAAAAAAAAACAATTTAGTAACTAAAAAGAAGGAAGATATGGAAAGAGCACATCTTTACAGTAAACGACATAATAAAATACATTACAACTAAGCATTCGCAGGAACAATTCTAAAGCAAACACAAGCAATTTAAGAGGCTGAACCTTCGTCACAAGACAGGGAGAGAAGTTGATTTAGTAAAAAAGATTTCCCGGAACGATATGGACCAATAACCTGGAAAGAAATAGATCGATCAAGACGAGGATAGAAAATCAAGAGATCATTCGGAAAGTAGATTGGCAGATTGTAACAAAATCGCAGATTGTAAACTCGGCTCGTTTAAGCTCGTTCGAGCTTGTTCATTTATGCTATCGAGTCGAGTTCGATCAGGCTCTCTTGCTCGTTTAGTAAACGAGCAAACACGAGCTTGCTCGTGAACGCTCGTTAGTGTTCGCGAGCTTATATAATATAAATAATAAATATAAATCATATATATACATAATTTTTTTTATGGGAATATTTACACATAAATAATTTAACAAATAACAAATATTTTGTGGATGTTTGATTAAACGAGTATTTTGGTTTGAATAATAATGAATATAAACAAATCATTACCCTTAAAAAAAAATACTATTGAACGAGCCGAGCTCGAGTTCGAGCCTGTTCGCGTGCTTGATCTCAAGCTCGAATATTTTTTATACTTATCGAGCCAAGCTCGAACAGGCTTTTAGGCTCGTTTGTGTTAACGAGCCGAGCCAAGCCTACCCGATAACAAACAATCTCGAGCTTGAACATCAGCTACTTGGGTCGGCTCGACTCGTTTACAGCACTAGCTAGAAAATTTCCCGCCAAAATAACATTCAGTTACAACACTAGCCAAAAAATTGTTATGTGGAAAAAAAAAAAATTGTTCTGCCTAAATAATATTCATATGAGCTTTAGCTTCATTTTGCTACTGACAAATAAAAATGGCATCACCAAAACGGAAACAACGACTCCTTACTAGCAGAGAAGAAGAAGAATCACATCCATTTCCATTTCTTACGACAATTATGTTCTGATTAATTATTCTTCATAATCATGGAGGCAAAAGATAAGATGCGTGGGATGTTTTGGAATCGGATAGTGATAGAGAGACGATGGGTGAATATAAGCCGGGGGGGGAGGGGGGGGGGGGGTGTTTTTGAATCGGAAGAGATATATGTTGGTAGATTTGTCGAAGTGGGTTTAGGGAAATCGGATATGCTGCAGAGCTGGTATTTCTTTTCTTTTTCTTTTTGTAATTGAATTCCGGCGGATTTTGTGGATGAGAGATGAAATTGGCGTTTGATTTGGATATTGATGCGAGATTTAAAGGGTCTAATTTACGGATAATCTATATTGATGCATTCATATATATATATATATATATATATATATATATATATATATGGTATAGATTCGCCCTAAACAAAAAGGCTTCATCTCAGTGATCTCACCCTCTTCAACTCTTGACAAACAACAAGGAACGGCGGCACCGGGAGACAAATGAAACCAAGTTCAGGTAGATTTTTGTAGTGTTTTCTATTGACGATATGATTTGCTTTCTTCAAAATAGGATACAGATTATCTGAAATCAGCTTCATTGGTTATTTTGACCAGGCATGTGTCATACTGAACGCGCAAGCAGCGACTTTGCCTTACGGAGGAGTCCCCGTCTGCTTGGCAAATTTGAGTTACGGAGGAGTCCACGTCTGCTTGGTAGTTTAACTGTTTGCTTTAATTCCTCAATGAGCTTTCTTTAGTTTTGTGTTTTTTTCTGATTTATTCTGTTTTGAATAAGGAAAATCTGCAATGACTATGCCAAAGCGTAGTCAGATCGCACCCCGCAAAAGCCCTGCTAAGGGTAGGCATTGTGTTATGCTGTCTATTTTTTTTTTTTTTTTTTTTTTTTTTATATTGGATTTTGATTTACTCGAAGATTGATGTAGTTTCTTATAACCCGTTTCATTCTGTTCTGTTTTGAATGCCAGAGCATAGTCAGATCGCACCCCGCAAACCCCGCAAAAGACCTGCTAAGGGTAGGCATTGTGTTATGCTGTCTATTTTTTTTTACTGGATTTCAATTTATTGGAAGATGGATTTAGTTTCTTATATGAGTTATATCCTGTTCATTCTATTCTGATTTAGGTCACGTGATGACCATCTGTAGCCGCGGCTCCCCTGACATAGAGACACGCGGCTCCCCTGACATAGAGACACGTACCACTTCACTACTTAAACCGTTTTATTTTCTATTCGCGAGACAAGTTTGGTCTCTCTTTAAGGTTAATTTGATCCCATGTATCTGATTCATTCCTGTTGTTAATCAGTTATGCGAGCAAACCGGGAACATGAGGTCCAACATTTCAAAGAGATGTACACTTACACTACTGATTGCCATGGTAGAGACCTCAAATCCTTTTGTTATGTTCATTTGAGCTAAATAAATAAATTTTATGTCATTGATTCTCTCTTGCTGATTTATTCTCTTTCTATCCGTGACATGAAAGAGACAAAGACGTGCATCCACCCCGGTGGTGTTTTTTCTTGGGAGGGTAAGAACTTCATTGCTTTGACATTGTTTATGTTAGTGTTTGTCTGCATTGTGTTTGTATTTTTGTTTTATATTTAGACATATGTGTGTGTATGTAAGTATATGTTATATTGTTTCATAACAATTTGTCTTTTCAAAGGCAGACAACTCGTCTGGATTCACGTGGCTTGGTGTTCGGGGGAGCTACACTACGTGTGTTGTGTTTAAAAGGAATTTGGTTCGTCAGCTCTATCTTGTGTTTTTTAAGTGACTTTTATTTTGTGGTTACAGGGAGTGCAATTCTCCTGTTGATTTTTAATTCAATGTGTACTTGAGCTGTTAATTATTACTACAAGATTTTTACTCCAATAATTCATAACAGGAACATGTTAAGGATCGTCTTCGCTCGTATCTTCGGTATAATGTTCCATCGATAACTTTCAACTTCTTTGGTTCAACTATAATTTCTGAGATTGAAGGTGGGTTGGCTTCCTAACATTCTCTTGAGTTCTTTTTGTAATGCCTGTAATAGTCTGTATTCTCTAAATACTAGTACATTCAAAGCTGATATCTGGTAGTATGGATGGTTGAAGTGTGTTATATAGCACTACACATGGAAAACTATTTGGTATTTCCTTGTGGGAGAAAAATAAATTCTTTTGTGAACATACCCTGACAGAGCTCAAACTTAATCCCACAAAAGATAGGATAACTGATAGAGGAGGGGGTGTATAACTAAGTAGGTTGATATATGTTATGACATTTCTGCTTTGAAGGAGTGCTTAAGTATAAAATTCAGATAAAGCTGAAAACATGTGGGTTACCCGAGCATTTGGTTGTTTGTTTGTTTGTTTGTTTTTGTGTATTGCTTTTAGATGCCTTGCTCATTTTTTTAATCATGCGTGCAGAAGTTTGAATGAAACGGAGTTTCTCAAAGTAAATGTAAGGTGTGACTATGACTTCATTTTCTAGTTGTTGTGGGAGTGAAAGTCCATTTTAGCTTAAGGATGAATATATTATGGAAGTCAAAGGTTGCTAAAGAAAGGAAGATAAAGAAGGATAAGAGAATAAGAGTTATTTCTTTTTGTTTTTGTACTAAAACGCATCATTGATGTGTTTCTTCATTACTAAAACTTCATTCTCATTCAGAATTCTAGACAAGTGCGTTGAACCTTAGCTATGATCTCTTTGTTTTCTATAGAATATTGCAATATAGAAGAGTTTATTGCTTGTAGTAAACTTCAACTCTATTACAATCTATAAATAGAAAAGAGAAGGACCAAGTCCAACGGCTATAAAGCAAGCAACGGCTATAAATCTTAAAATAAGATTAAGCCTTAGACTAGAAAGAACAGAAACTAATCACTAGGAATATATAATATCCTATGAAGAGTTACAGGCAGTAAATAATTAAAAAAGCAAGAAAAACACAAGATTTATCAGAATAAGAAATACTGTGAATCTAATATCACCCAATCACCATTATCTTTCCATACTCCCCTCAAGCTTGGTTGGAAGACATCAAAGAGACCAAGCTTGCCGTCTGAATCGAATGAAGCTCTGGCGATCCTTTAGTAAACACATCGCCTACTGCATCTTGGTAGGAACATAGCTTAGGCATATGCTTCCATCATCCAATTTTTCTCGATAAAGTGTTTGTCAATCTCAATGTGTTTGGTCCTCGTCATGTTGCACAGATTATTGGCAATGTCAATAGCAGACTTGCATTGCTATATAGAGCTTCATAGGTTGAGTAGTGTTTTGTTGTAGCTCTCTTAAAACTCTTCTTAACCACAGGAGCTCACAGATAACAAGAGCAACAAATTTCTAAACTCGATTCTGCCTGATCGCTCCTAGAAACCACAGCTTGTTTCTTGCTTCTCCATGAAACAAGATTATCCCCAATAAAGATGCACCATCCTGAAGTAGATCTCCTATCTACTTTTGAACCTGCCCAGTCAGCATCAACATAACCTTCAATGGTCTTTTTTAGAGTCGACTTGAAGAGTATGCCGCTTCCCAGATTCTCCTTTGAAGCTGTAGAACTCTAAAAGCGACCTTTCGATGCATTTTCCAGTGCCTATGCATGAATTGGCTGATTTGACTGACAGCAAAGGAGATGTCCGGCCTTGTATGGGAAAGGTAGATCAGTCTTCCCACCAACCTTTGATAAGCCTCTTTATCAACCAGATCACTGTCATCTGCATTTGTAAGAATAACAGAATTATCAACAGGTGTAAAAGAGGGTTTACACCCTAGCATGCCATAGTCACTTAGCAAGTCTAGGGTGTACTTTCTTTGATTAACAAGGATACCCTGATTGACTCTGATATTTCCATACCAAGGAAGTATCTAAGCTTACCAAGGTCCTTGACATCAAACTGAGATTTAATGTAATTTTTCAGTTTCTCAATTTCAATGTCATCACTACCAGTGATGATTATATCATCAACATACACAAGAAGGATTACAACTCCCCCTCCCTTCATATGCTTGTAAAACAAGGTATGATCAGAGTGAGCATGAGTGTAACCTCCTTGTTTGATAACTTTGGAAAATTTGGCAAACCAAGCCCTTGGAGACTGTTTTAATCCATATAAGGATTTCAACAGTTTGCAAGCCTGATTTTTATCAAATTTATGCTCAAAACCAGGAGGTGGATGCATAAACACTTCCTCTTTGAGATCACCATTAAGGAACGCATTTTTCACATCCATTTGATATAGGGGCCAGTTGTTAACAGAAGCAATGGACAGTAAGATTTTCACAGTGTTTAACTTTGCTACAGGGGCAAAAGTTTCTGTGAAATCAATGCCAGGAGTCTGTGTGAAACCCCTAGCCACAAGTCTGGCCTTCAGCCTATCAACAGTACCATCAGCCTTGTATTTTACACAAAATACCCATTTTGATCCCACCATTTTGGTACCCTTAGGTACAGTAACTTTCTCCCATGTGTTGTTATTCATGAGGGCTTTTAGTTCATCAAGAACAGCAGCTCTCCATTTAGGATCTGCTAGAGCTTGAGTGATGTTTTTAGGAATAAACACATCATTCATGTTTGCAAGATAACCTTTATAAGGTTCTGTCATAGCAGAATAGGAAACAAATCTGTCAATTGGGTGTTTAGTGCATTTTCTGACCCCTTTTCTTAGGGCAATAGGAGTAGGCACATGATGATCACTGGTAGGCACATGGTGATCACTGGTACCTTCACTGTTTTGAGGTTCTATACTTTCCTCAGAATGTTCATCATCATCAAGACTTTCTTCCACCTCATTTATTGTATTCTCAACTACTTCCAGCTCAGGAGTAGGATCAGAAAGTTGAGGAGAAGCTGAACTTGATCTGGGAGGATGAACCTTTCCTTTTCTGGTATAAATTATGATATCCTTTTGGGCAGGGGCTCCAGAGATGTTCTTATCACCCTCAGGATTCTCTTGTCCAGGGATCATAGAATCCATCACTGGTTCTGGATCAGCAGGAAAAATGCTTTCCATTTCCAGGATTGTATTATGATCCATGGTCACTAAAGGATCCTTAGAGTAATAAGGGACACCTTCAAAAAATGTTACATCAAAAGAGGTATAAAACTTTCGTTTTAAGGGGTCAAAACACTTGTAACCCTTCTTAGTTGAAGAATAGCCAATAAAAATGGTTTTTATAGCTCTAGGATCTAGCTTCCCTCTAGTAGGTGAAAGATTATGAACAAAGGCTACACATCCAAAGATTTTCAGTGGTATAGATGATACCAACTGAGATTCAGGATATAAGCCTTTGAACACACTTAAAGGAGTTTTAAAATGAAGGATCCTAGAAGGCATCCTATTAATCAGAAAAGCTGCAGTAAGAACTGCATCTCCCCAATAGGCTTTTGGAAGATTCATTTGAAAAAGAAGAGCCCTTGCAACATCCAACAAGTGCCTGTTTTTCCTCTCTGCTATTCCATTCTGTTGAGGGGTATTGGTGCATGAAGTTTGATGCACTATACCCTTCTCAGAACAGAGGGGACTTAACAGAGAGTTAAGGTATTCAGTGCCATTGTCAGATCTGAGGATCTTAATTTTTGTTTGAAATTGAGTTTCAACCATAGAAACAAAATCTTTGAAAATAGAGTACACATCAGACTTATGTTTCATTAAGAAAACCCAACATAGTCTTGTGTGATCATCAATAAAAGATACAAACCATCTATTACAACTAAGATTTGGAACTTTAGAAGGTCCCCAAACATCACTGTGTACTAAAGAAAAAGGAGAAGAACTCCTATAAGGCCTAGGTTTAAAAACAGACCGTGTGTGTTTGGAAAGTTCACACACTTCACATTTAAAAGACCTAGGGTCCTTATTACAAAAAAGATTAGGAAAGAGCATCTTCAAATAAGCAAAATTAGGATGCCCTAATCTCTGGTGCCACAAAAGGATGTCATTTTTTGTATCAACAGCTTTATACATAGAACTGGAGTGTTGGTTTTTGAAGAAATATAGTCCATCCTCCAGACAAGATCGCCAATCTTCTTCCCTGATCCCTGCTCCTGAAATTCACAGTGAGTAGGGTGGAAATTAGCAATACTGTTAGTGTCTCTAGTAAATTTGCTGATGGAAAACAGATTACAAGTAAGATTTGGAACATGAAGGACAGATTCCAGACATATATCTTTAGATATGTGAATCTTTCCTTTTCCAGCAACAGTAGATAAAGTTCCATCAGCAATTTTAACTTTGTCTGCCCATTAGAGGGGTGATAAGTAGAAAAAGAGTGTAGTCCCCACACGTGTGGTTGGATGCCCTGAATCCACAATCCAAGGGACATTACCTTCATGAGCTATTCCACTTGTATAGATCGATCGACTCACTGCTCTTCTTTCCTCCCAAAGAGTTGATTAAGAATGTCCAGTTGTTCCTTTGAAAAGGGTAGAGAGGAAGCAGTAAGAGCTTGTTTCTGATCCCCACTTTGAGTAGATTTCTTTGGAGGTTGAGCTCTAGGAGGTTTTCCATGTAACTGCCAACAGTTTTCTTTGTTGTGTCCCTTTTTCTTGCAATAATCACAAACCAACAGAGGCCTTTGATCAGTTTTTTTCTTGCCAAACATGGCATTTTCATAGCTTTGAGTGACAAGGGCAGACTGTTCTCCTCTTTGAGTGACAAGAGCAGACTGTTCTCCAAGAGGGGTAGGATGACTACCCATCACTCCCTTCCTACTTTCCTCATTTCTGATGTAAGCAAAAGCTTCCATAGTATTGGGTAAGGGAACTTGGGACAGGACTCTTTCCCTAGCAGCTTCAAAAGAGGGATCAAGACCTCCCAGAAATTCAAAAACTCTTTCCTTTTCAAGTAGGTTTTGAAAGGTTAGAGCATCAGTACTGCATGTCCACTTAACAGCAGTCAACTGATCATATTCTTGCCAGAGTTTAGTCAAGGCACAGAAGTACTTAGTAACATCACAAGAGCCTTGTTTCTGGTTCCTAATGGTAGATTTTACTCCAAAAGCCTGAGCAAAATTGCCCTTGTTTGAGTAAAATTGTCCCACAGCATCCCAGATTTCTTTGGCAGTAGAGGCAAACAGATGATTATTACCTATATCATCAACCATGGAGTTAATCAGCCATGACATGACAGTGGCATTCTCTGTTTCCCAGGTGAAAAAGGCATCAGCATCCTTTTCATTCGGCATCTTCTTAGATCCAGTCAAGTATCCCATCTTGCCTCTTCCAGTAACAAAGATTTTCACTGCTGCTGCCCATTGTCTATAGTTAGATCCATTGAACTTTGCAGAAGTGATTTGTAAGCTTGGATGCTCTAATCCAAGTCCACTAGAACGGTTGGAAGATGTAGCAGAACTTGCTGGATTTCCAGAAAGAGATTCCGACATTTTTCAAATTTTAAAAACAGAACGAGAGGGGAGATTTAAGAAGAGATACAAGAGCTAAGCTCCGATACCATATAGAATATTGCAATATAGAAGAGTTTATTGCTTGTAGTAAACTTCAACTCTATTACAATCTATAAATAGAAAAGAGAAGGACCAAGTCCAACGGCTATAAAGCAAGCAACGGCTATAAATCTTAAAATAAGATTAAGCCTTAGACTAGAAAGAACAGAAACTAATCACTAGGAATATATAATATCCTATGAAGAGTTACAGGCAGTAAATAATTAAAAAAGCAGTAAAAAACACAGTATTTACTGTAACAGTAAATACTGTGAATCTAATATCACCCAGTCACCATTATCTTTCCATATTTTCCTACTGTCGATTTTTTATACTAGTCTCTATTAGACCAAATCTTCATTGTATTTGGATTTCTGATTAGCATTTTAGATAAGTCCTCTGATTTTTTTGGTTAATGCATTGATCGAGCAGGTCTTGCGGGCGTGCCTAGTGAACCGCCTCTAACATTTAAAGGTTGTGAGCATGTTGATACGCCTTTTGCTATTGGTATGTCAGAACATGATCGTTTGTTGTAGCACATAGCAAATTTGTCTCCCTCTTGCCTTCATCTTTGTTTTTGCTTGATGCAGTTTGTGTGGATCCAAGCAATCCCAATGGTCTTGTAAAAGATGATGACAAGGTACTAAGTTAGCATTCATCTTCTTGTATGCCTTTTTGCTCTCTTTTAGCATGATTATTAGCGTATGCAAGTTGCACCACATCTATTTCTTATAACCTGTGAAAATTGGGAGCCTAATGCTGTTAAGTTAGTAAAACGCGAACCAAAGGGGAATTGCCAAATGAGATATTTGTTATTAGAAATAAATTGAAGAACTAAAACCCAAGTATTAAGAATGTCGGGTATTTCTTTATTCAGCATGCCATTGAAGTATTATACTACCTCTGTCCCAAAATATAAGTCATTTTGGGTGTTTTCACACTGAATAAGAAAGCGGTTGAGTGTCATAAATTTTAAGGAGAAATGAATAAAGTATAATTGACTATCATTAATGCAATATTCATATAGTAATGAAAAGTAGTTGAATTGCTAATACATTAGGGTAAGATAGGGAAAAAATAATAATGATTCATTGGTCAACTAAAGGACTAATATTATGGGATTAACAAAAAGAGGCAGAGTGACTTACATTTTGGGACGGCGGAGGTAGTAGTATTCAAGTGGAAAGTTATATGGTATCATTAAGTAAGAAAATTATTTGGAAACTGGCTTTGTCATGTAAAAACATAGTTTTAAAGCAGGCTAATAACCCCTTCTCTCTTGCCAACATTTCAACATTAAGAGGGCCCTTTTATCTCACTCTGCACCTCCCCTAAGCTCTTAGACAAGCCGCTAAAGCGTCTCTTATTCAGTTCCCTCACACAAACCTAAAACCTTTTCTGACAACACATCACCAATTTATTGCCAGCAAATTCCTCATTCCAACTTGTGTAACCACCTTAGGAAACTGATATCTTAGCTAGCACTTCAAAATTTTATAAGGCTTAAAGCATGAGCTCCCCACGCCACCCACCCACTTTTCTTCCCAAATGGTCATAACCACTATATCCACAATTTTCTTCTGCACAAACTTTGGAAGCTTCTTAGAATCACACCTATAAGTCCTCTTCTTGTACATACTCTACCACTGCCAACTGATTAAGCACATCAAATTTATTGGCTGGATCATAAATGACAACAGCAGAAGACAACTTTCCACTGACTTCAAGAACTTCCATCAAATTTAATGGCTGGATCATTATGTACATCCACATTCCTTTATCTATGTTGATAAGATCTGCATTCAGAATGCTCTGGGCCTTTGTTCTTAATTAATGTGCCGCTTCTGAGAAGGCTTTTCACTAGCCCCTAGAAACTTTATCACAAACATCATGTGTAGGTCTACAAACAGTACAGCACAGCAAGGACATAATGGGAGCAACCACTCATACTCTGTCTTCTGATTCATGAACAACCCAAACTCATCCAAAATGGGAATAGATGATTTTATGTTTGGCATGAAGAATGTCCCATTGGTCCTATCCTGCTTTGTTTGTGTTTGTGTTTGTTTCTTCTATTTTTATATTGACTTGTCTGTTGAACTCTTCAGTTATGTTTGCATTCTCAGGATGCTGCCGTTAAATATTTGGAGCGTATACTTAAAAAGGGCAATGAAAAAGGAAAGTTTTATCGCCATGAAGCTGAAGAGGTAGAAGGAATACAAGGGGAAGAAAAGGGGTTTTTTAATTTTTTTTATGTGTTGAAAGGTTATCTTAGGGTGCACACTACTTTATAGGCCATAATTTATATCCTTGCATCTCTTAAATTTCAACTTCAATTCTGCATGGTAATAATAAGACCATGTTACCATAAAAACCCATGTATCGCGATAGGGACAGACCTTTTCTTTAAAACGAGAAAAACACGAGAAATTTTGTTTGTGTCAAGTTTCTGTCGTAGGACATGAATCCATGAGTTGGAAAAAGGTTTATGACAAACCTAGAATGTTAGTTTGTTTTGAGCATTTGACGTTGGTTGTCAAACTTGTATTTAGGTTGTGAATTATAAAAAATAAAAACTAAAAAGAGAAATTTTCTGCGATGGGATATGCCCAGTACCATTGTTGAAGCATTCATTATTATAACTAAAAAGCACACACCTAGTGTTTGTTATCGTAACTGGGGTGGGATGAGCAGTGGTTTCCAAGCTTTAGTGATTTCAAGAGTACTCTGAATCTGACAAAGTTTCTCATTAAGGTGGAGAAAGGGTTAATAAATATTTATGCTTATGACTTTAGGTGCTGCTGCTTGTTTAATAATAATAATGCATAGTGAAGATTTTGTTTGTTTGTTTGTTTGTTATCTGCAGGCTGCAATTCATGCGTTTCAGCTTTTATACAATCAGAAATTCGAGCCTGATGATATTTGGGTACTTGAATGTTTTGGGATTGTGACTCTGTTTTTTTTATTTCTACTAGCTACACTACATAATGCTTATTCATTTCGTTAAAACCCTTAAATTTCATACCTACTTCTAGTAGACAATGCCTGCCCTACTTTTTCTCATCCTTATAATGACAGCATTTGTTTTGTACATTTGTTTAGTACTTGATAAAGATACATGATTTTTTCCTGTGTCTAACCTGTTATTACATATATGCATTTTGATGCTGCTGCTAGCTGCTAAAGTTTCATATCATTACTAATTTGAAAGCAAATCATTTAATGCATGCCCCATTATTGAAGTAATTTTGCTAAGAAGTAAATAATAAAATAAAAATCATTGTGGTAAAGAATACTTTTGTTTTCATTGCCTGTTACCTTTGCCTACCCTATTAACCCAAGCCTAACTCTTTATCCTCTTTTATCTGTTAGGTTCATGTGGCGTTTTTGGGTGTAGAGGAAAATTTGTCAAGTAATGACAGCAAAAGATATTTGGCTATCATCAACAAGCCTGATAGCGGTGCCTCAGGAGGCGCACCCGAGATGATTACCGGTTAGATTTAATTGCCTGTCTGTTTGATCATTTTAGTGTCTTTGTGGTGGCATGACTTTTTATCCAACTTGTGTGGTTTTTCCGGATACATAAGAAGACATTGTGTATGGGAGTTTTAAGGTTAATATTTATTATGGGGAGAAATATGTATTTCCCTAATTGATATATGCATGGAATCTAGCAGCAAGCAGTGAACCTCCTTCCCACTCCTTATTAGCTCTTTATTTAGTATATATACTATCCATTCATCTTCTCCAACTTAGAGTATTCTTTGATTTTTAATTTTTACAGGAAAGATTATAAGAAACCCTAGAGTATTCTTTGACATGTCCATCGGCGGTGAACCGGCGGGCAGGATCGTGATGGAGTTGTATGCTGATAAGGTCCCAAAGACCGTCGAGAACTTCCGTGCTCTCTGCACGGGCGAGAATGGTTATGGAAAGAGCAGACAGTTTCTGGACTACAAGGGATCGACCTTCCACCGTGTGATACCTGGATTCATGTGCCAAGGCGGTGACTTCACCTGCGGAGACGGCACCGGCGGTGAGTCGATCTATGGAACCAAATTCGAAGACGAGAACTTTGATTTGAAGCATACAGGGGCAGGGATCCTGTCCATGGCTAATGATGGGCCCAACACAAACGGATCCCAGTTCATCATCTGCACTACGAAGACCTCGAGGCTTGATGGGAAGCACTGCGTGTTTGGTAGAGTGGTGGAGGGTATGAATGTGGTGAGGGCTATTGAGCAGGTGGGATCCAAGTCTGGAAAGACCAAAGTACCCGTTGTGATTGCTGATTGCGGCCAGCTTTATTCCAAGTTGGGTGGGGTTTGTGTCTCTAGTAGTAATTATTGCTAATGGTGGGAGGGAGTCCAATACAACAAATGTTGTCATGAGGCCTAAACAAGAAAATTCATAATGCAAGGCATGCTTTTCAACTGTTTGTTCAGATACAACAAATTGTAATCAGAAAATATCAACATACTGTTTCAGGTAGGTTGTATATAAGCACAGAACTGAGGACAGTGGCCAAGGCAAAAATCCTGTAAAAATGGAGGTCTGAGAAGAATTCATAATGTAAATATCGATTTTCAGATGTTTGGAATTTCGCTTTGAAGATTACCGATCATTGACGATGCTGGATCTCGTCTATTAATTAATCCGGGCCGTATTCCTTTGTGACAATCGATTCAAGGTTAAAACCCTAGAATAAGATGTGAAACGGGGGGGTTGTTTTGTGTATTTTTAGACTGAGCTCTCGAGTTATTTCTCTTGAGTTGCCTACGTATCCAATGACTGTACATTGGAATCAAATCTTTCATAGTTCCTAAGGGTTTATATTTATAGGGGACGATTTATCCATTTCCTTGTCCTGCAAGGAATTGTATTATTATCATTAATATTATTATTATTTCCCTAAAGATAAATATATTCGATTCCCTACAATTTAGGGATAATTATGGATATGTTTAAATGTCAAGATCAGAGTTTTTATTATTCAAGATTCTTTATTTATTTATCTTTAGCTATCCAACACATGGAATAACTGCCGGGGTCGCTTTGTACGTCCTGCGCTGAACCCCCAAGGCCATTATGGCCGAACCGGGTAGCTTCTCTTCGCCAAACCTTGGCCGACCTGAGGAGGCTGGAGGAGGAGTTTTTGTCGATCTCCCACCTGGGGTCAGGGACCTACCCTTGGGTATGTCTTTAGGGCTATTGGCCCTAGCTTTAATGACCAGTCGTTTATTATACGACTTAAAAAATGACACATGGCGTAGTTTGGGTCGGCCATCATCAGAAGTCCCCTAGATCTGACCATGCTCTTAACCGAACTCGTGTTTTGAAATTACAAGCCGCCAGGTGGCAACCTATTAGCTCTGATATCATTACTTTCATTGGAATCGAGGCGTTTTTCCCTCTTCCCCACGTTTCCATGTTTGGGGAGGGGTTATAACCCCTGTCTTATCATTTAGACTCTCCCCATTCTCATTGTCACTATTAAAACAAAAACTCGGGCTTCTCTTCAAGACTTGCATATTCACAAGTAAGCGTTTTCTTCTTCTCTTTCTGAGTTTGTCTTCTTCTCTTCTTCTTTGTGGTTAATGAGGGTTAGACTTGCAACCAGTAGCTCAATCGAAAGGGAATTTGGATCCCCATCTGAATCGGAAGGAGAAGTTTCTCAATCTAGGGTCCAATCAGAGTTCATTGACCCACCTAGGCCCATCTCGCATTTCGGGTTTACTTCTTTGAATCAGAGTCTTAGGGCACATATGACTGCTAGATCAACAATAGGCTGTTTTGGGGTGAATTCCACCATCTCCCAGGACGAACTCATCCGAATTTGTGGCCAATATAACATTGACCTAGACCAGTACTCTCCCCATATTCCCGGGGGTTTGAACATGTATGCTCATCAGCCCCCAGAGGGGTACTGTACTGTGCACTGAGAGAAGTTCGCATGCGACCTTAGGGTCCCCTTTTGTCCGGCCTTCTTGGCTGTTCTTAGACATTACCACTTAGGATCTGCTCAAATCGCCCCCAATGGGGTTAGGACTATAATAGGTTTTGCAATTTGGTGCCAATGCATAAACACGGAATTTTCCGTGGAATTATTTAGGACCTTCTACCAACACAAGAAGGTTAGAAACCATAGCGGGTGGTACTACTTCCTCCGCCGAATAGACCATCGAAAGGACATCCATATTCTCTCTACAGGGAAATCCTCTATCCACGAGTGGAAGTCCCACTTCTTCTTTATCCGTCACGGAGGGCACCCAGAACTGGTGTATGGAACTACATTCCTTTCCCCTATGATGTATGCCCTACTGGGGTTGGAGAACAGTTGTTAACTGATATTGCCGGTTGTGGCGTCTTTTTGGACCATAAGGACTGGTCCTCCGAACTGATCGAGGCAGCTCATCTGGGGGATTCAGGGCCTGAGCCATACCAGAGGCTGACTCAAGTGGACTATGATAACTGTAGGACATTTTCCCTTTGATATTGTTTACTTTGTGCATATGGCTTGTATATTTTATACATCTTTGTCTGTTCGTACTGACCTTGTTATCTTCTTACTCTTTCAGTGGCTGATTTCGCTGAAATCTATGATGATGCACTTGAAAAGGAAGTTGTGGCCGAACCCAACGAGCAAAACTTGACCCAGACACAACTGGGGCTGCTGGTGCCTCCGAGGTCCTGCCCGTGGATCTTGAGGCTATTAACGAGGATCCCCATGCTTCTGAGGATTTTCCACCTGACGAGCAGGCTATCTCCCCCTCCTCGTATAGAACAGAGGGACGAGGGCCTGGTAATCTTGGATGGCTCTGAGCTCAACGCTGCAGAAGGACAACTTCAACTGCACTCCCGATCTGGGAGGAAAATGAGTAGGTCTGACTGGAGGGATCATGATGCTTCTGACTTGGAGGGGGTTCTTTTCCTCATGTTGCTGATATGTCTGGTCTGCCGGACAAGGACCTAGCTGCTACGGTAAGTTTATTCTTGCCTTTGGCTGTATTTTCTTACTTTTATCTTGTCACCGTACTGATCCTTATTATGTTTTCTTAGGTCGTCCAGGTGGGCAAAGAAATCCTTACGAGGTTCGACAACCTTTCTTCTCAGAAGGGTTCTTTGGAAAAGTTGATTGCTGATCTCTCCGCAAGCCGTCAGAAACACAAGGATGAGTCGACGTCCAAGGATCAGCAGATCACTGATCTGAACAAGCAGCTTCTAGCCTAGCAGTCGGGCCGCAGAAATGCACCGCTGACCTGCGGACAGCCATGGCTGATCACGCCAAGTAAACCTCGGATTTGGAAGAGGCAAACGCCCAGCTCCGAATTGAGAATGAAGAGTTAAAGGCTGCGATACATGCGCAGATAGTCCAAGCTCTTCATGATTATAAGAACTCCGTTCAATGTACCAGGGCCTTGAAGGCTCTACTTGCCCCAATCTTAAACCATGGGTACACTCTGGGCGTGGAAGAAGCTAAGGAACAGTGTCCCGAGCTGGTATGGAGGACTTCGCAAACCTGGCAGCAACAAGGTCTATGAGGCTAGACTTAAAGGGTTTCAAGAAAGTGATTATTTGGCCGTAAAGTATGCTCGCCGACCTGCGGCAGCTCATCAAGCCAGTGCTTCTTCTGCTCAGCCTTTTCAACAAAGTCCTCCTGCTGATTCTTAAGCTTTTAATTGTAATTTTTGCTTTGACAATTTGTAATAATTTTAGAAACTTTACTGTTACTTTTCTATTGCATTTTTGACAATGTATGCCTTTTAGGCACCTATTATGCAATCACTTCTTTTGGCTTTAAGCCTTTTGTTTTTCATTTGCAATATAACCTAAAGCCCTTTGCCCCCTGAAGCACATCATTTACAAGCTTTGTTCTTGAATGATGTGCTTTATGATCAGCATTTTTAGCTCTGTTCGTCGTCTGTCCTGCAGACTTAGGAAGTTTGCTTTTACAACTTTCTAAGTGTATGAAATATTTCTTTCTTCTTGAATCGATTCGATCGTCTCGCTGCGATTTGGTGAGTTTGTTTTTTTATCAACTTCTAAATCTGCTCTGCAGATCAGTTCGTATAGTATGTCCTGCAGACATATTTAGTTTGTCCTATGCAAACTTTTCCGAGTCTGACCTGCAGCTTAGTTATGATCGTCTGTCCTGCAGACTTATTGAGTTTGTCATTTGCAAACTTTTCCGAGTCTGACCTGCAGCTCAATTATGATCGTTTGTCAAACTTTTCCGAGTCTGACCTGCAGCTCAGTTATGATCGTCTGTTGACAGACCTAAACCTAACCTTGGAAACGGCGCCAGAAAGCTGACGGACATTACCTAGGCTATACAGATCCTAACCGGCGCAGTACCGGGTCAAATTGTAGCTCTAGTCCGGTGAGTCAGTCGTATTCCTCGGGAAAACATGGTAATTCTTTTCGATTGGGGTTAAACACCAAGAAGCTATTATTAACTCGATCTAAGTCGCAGCTTTTAACTTTTCCTCGGGTTAGATAGTTAGATCGAGTTAGATTAGTTAGTAATGTTAGAGTTAGATGTTAGTAAAACAGAAAAATAAAACAAATAAATACTAATATTATATATATTTTTGGATCTAGCCAAGAATACTTTATCAATCAATATTTTTTAGTAGAAATAAATGAGATGATCTTCCTTTATTCAAGGTGTAAATTATATATGAATCGGTGTACTCTAAGCTAGACAACTCCTCCTCACACGAGCGTATGAAATTGTCATATGTCAAATGTCATCACCCAAGGTCCACAACCGCCCCATGCTAATCTTAGTTAGTCCGAGCAGTACAGTACACAAATCTACCCCGGATAAAAGAGGTTATTCCGTTCGTCGACGGCCGATGTTATTCAAGAGGTTCCGGTTGTCAAGCGGATCGATTTAACACAAGCGGTGTAGTTTCAATTAAACTGTGATTTTAACATTATTAAGATCTCGAGTACAAAGTTAATAAGATTTGTTTTCTAGGACAAATCTGCCCCTGGGTAGGAAATAGGATTCCGTTAATCGAGACGGCCATTTTTACCCTCCGGTTTTCTATTTTTACTCATATCCTCGACTTCTCCGGTCGAGACATCGCCAGGTTATATGTGGTATTCATCATGATTGATTACGTCATTCTGAATATATTATCAATACGTTGCAAAATAGAAAAAAGATTCATTATAATTAGTTTTAATCATTATTACCAGAGTCGATCATTCATTTTACCAAAAGATTAACTAATTCAGATTCATATCTTGGCTAGATATATTTTTAGTTTAACATAGATATATATATATATCAGATTCTGTCAAAATTTCATGGATTAAACGGCTGGAAGTTTTCCATAATAGCCTTCTGTCAAGATGACAAAACTCTATTAAAACCAAATTTAGCCTTTAATCTAAGCATTTATCAGATTCTCACATATATAGAAACAAACATATAGATATATAAATATAGAACAACAAAAAGTAAAACTCAATAAAATTACCCGTTTACTTCAGATCTAAGTCGTATTCTTGAAAATAGCAACTTTTCCAATACAATTTTCTCCGATAATTTTCTCAAGCATTACAACATTACTACTTTTTATTTAAACAAACATATATACATACATAGACATATGTATATACGGGCCCGAAAACAAAATAAAAAGAGAAAAGAGATGAAGAAGGGACATGAAGAAGAGGGAAATGGAAGAAATGGGAGGAGGTGGAGAAGAGAGATCTTGGCCAAGAGAGGCCAAGATGGGGCATCGATTCATCTCACAAGCTCTCATATATATAGGCAAAGTGTAAAGGCCGGACCGGTCCTGAAATGGAGCCGGACCGATCCGGTGTAATGATTTGCAATCATTTCCTCGCATGTGAGCCCATGTGCAGGTATATATAATTATATATTAAACTTCTAAAATTAATATCTTGAATTGTAGACCTCCAAAAATCATGATTCAAACGTCATTAGAAAGCTCTCGGAAAACTCTACAACTTTCATTAAGAACTCTTCTTCAGAAAACACCTTTTTGATGGGCCATTCCCATTACGTGTTGTTTTCGGGATTTTCCACTGATATGAACCGATTAGCCACTTGACCACCATTTGAGTTGTAGAAGTCCAATTGACTTGATTCAAAATGCGTTGGAAATCTTACTTGAATATCTACAACTTTCATGAAGAAGTCATCCCCTGAAAATGCCTCTAAGCTGGGTCAAATCTCCGTCGAAAACATGTAACGATTTAAGTACTTAGGAAAATTTGCTCCGTTGAACTTATAAACTTATGGCACCTTCTTCTAACCCTCTAAACACATATTTTAGACTCAAAACATGTCGTTACGTGGGATCTTGGTCAATATATAATCCTGCAATGAACCACCAAAATACCAAACGCAAATCCGACACGACACTCCGGTTACTAAACCGGTACAAAAACTAATAAAAAACTTATAAAAATACGATAATTTATATAATAACTACTACTTATACATTTGAATAAAACTTAGTAATTTTGACTTGATTTGATACAATAATGCTCAAAATGGTATCAATATTGGGGTAAAATGTCATAATAATGATCATAAATTTATCTCTCATCACAACCCCCTACTTAGCTTTTGGTCGTCCTCGAGCAAAACAAGCGATAAAACAAAATGAATAAGAGATAAATTCATGAAGATATAAGGTATAAGGAACAACTAGATAATACAACCATTAGAATTACAACCAGGCTTTAACCTCAATATAAATGTATAACAGAGTGTGTGTGTGACAAGCCTTTTCAATTTCCACTATCCTCTCTTGAATAATTCAAGCAAACTAACAAATATCCATTCAGACAGTCCTAATGACTTTCCTAGGTATAGTAGTAACAGTTCCACACAAAGTTCTCCCGTGTACTTATTAGGATAATCCCTAAAGCATATCATTCAGTTTATACTGGGGATAGTCAGAAGATAACTAAGTTTTCAACCATGCTCTGTTCTTATTATTTTTTTCATAGAATACTAACATATCCGAACTCATTGCCAAAATCGACTATCTTGCAAGCATCATGAGGTGAGATCGAATACATTAATACCTATCTAACTTTTTTTCTTTTTCTCTTTTTTTTCTTTCACATGTGTAGCATATGCCCTCATTCCCAAAGAATAGGGCGTTTAGTGATAACACCTAGCCGGACTACTATCATCAGCAATGGGGTCAGAAACCTCATAGTGATATAGGGCGTTTATGATAACGCCTCACGCACTCAAATCATTGGTAGCTACAACCGACATATAGATAGTTCATCTTTATTTTAATTCCACTTAACTTATATCCTTTCTATCACATTCAAACCTTCAGATATTCACAGTACACATTCAAAAGTTAGGTACTAAGTTACTGCAATTATCTATAGAATAACCACTAGGATACTGAATGGATACAGTTTAAAATTTTCGTTTCAATATCAAAGGCTTACGTGAAGGAATTCATGTTACACAAATATATTTGGAATTACAATGCACTTACGGTTCACGTTGGTTATACACATCCAAATTGATCATTACATCTTCAAATCCATGAAATATACTGTTTATTTTAATCAACTAAATAATGCTCGAAAAAGATCGAAAACTAAGGGATTTATTGATACAAAATAAACATTAATTCCATTGCTAGACCAACGACTCCACTCCCCACTTACGAACTTACATTGTCCCCAATGTAAAGTGAGTGTAAATAAGTTGTGGGAAAGCAATGGTGCACTAAAACAAGTCAAAACAAATACTCGGATGATAAAAAAGGGTGGGTGGGTGGGTCAAAGTTATGACCGTTGTGTGTGCAAATGAAATAAAAGTGTGTGAGTGTGACATTGTAATGCAAAAGGGTAGATAAACACACCATAAACTTTTATTGATTTAAAACACACAATATTCCACAAGAGTTGAACTAATAAATGTCACACATTATTTGAAATTTAAAACAGACTAGATCATGATATGAAATATGTGAGAAAGTATTAACTCTGAGTCTTTTATACCCAGATCCTCAAGGGTTATTTCAAATCGTTCTAACAACCTAAGTCTAAGAAATGATGCATTTGAATTTTCTTTTTTTTTTCCATCAGGATTTTCGGATAACCACCTAATCGTTCTCGTTTAATGTCATTCAAACATTCATCCTAAGACTTGGTGAAACAAAATGAAAATCAATCCTAAGTATTAGCAAAGTATCATCCAAAGTATGAGTAATTATTATATTTAACATTTTTACGGGCTGCCTCCCGGTAGCGCTTTTGGTTAACGTCGTTTGCTCGACCAAAATGATAAGGATTAACTAATATAATATACTAAACAAAACGGGATACTTCTAACAATTACTCACAAAAGCACGTAACAATTAAGCACATAATCCACTAAAAATAAATGCTTAAGGAGTAAAAAGGAAGGATAGTACCCGTCATTGACTACATTTATAGTCTATAGCCAGACTTTACCGTGCTTCAGTTTTTAAGGCACTGGTGGTGGGTCATCCTCACGCACTGCATCCGTCTTTTTTATCAATATTGCTTTCCAACATATGTTAGACGAATGCCGTCGAATCCAACGGTTCTTGACCTTTTCCTTTGATTTTCGAGCTTTGAGTTTACGAGCTTTCACATTATTACTGGAGTCATCTTCTTCAGTTACCTGCGTGTTAGTACGATCCACCACAAGAGAACACAAAGTGTCTACACAAGAACTAGATTCTAGTGTAATGTATGGATATTTCAATGAATTGTAAATGTTGAAGATAACGCGCTCATCATTCACTCCCAAACTAAGCTCTCCTTACAAACATCGATGAAAGGGGTATTAATAGTTAAGTGCGAAAAGTGTCAAGAAAATATGCATACTTATTATCCAACTTCATCTTTTTCATTTCATTTCTCGGGGAATGGGGGAGTAATTCAAGATCAGTAGGGTTAGAATGAATACCTCCCTTACCCTTGTCGTTAGATGAAGATGGTAAAGCTTCCTTGAATGATTGTGCCTTTTGAAGACATAGTGTGTCATCATTCAGTACCTTTTTCTTTAAAATATGCAGTGGATGTGGTGATGCCCTTCCAGGTTGAACCGATGTGAATTTAGGTTGAGCCGGATAAGGTTTGGTTTGAATTGGCCCTTCCAAACTTGATTCATTCTCAACATGATCATTGGTCAAGGTCCTACTCATTCTTGGATTTTTCAATATTCTAGGAATCTTGACCCATTCCTCATTTTCAGGTTCAATATATCTGTTCTGTCTTAGGAAATATTCAATAATGTCCTCTTCCTCTTTTGTGAATTCCGGTTTATTTTCCATATCCTTTTCAAATTTACCATCTAAATCATCCTCTACTTCATTAATTCTCATGTTTTCTAATCCATTACTTCCACAGATTCTTCTACTTCTAGTAATAACGACATTTACCTCTCCCGGTTTCTTTCGGTATTACTTGGCGACTCTCCGGAGGTTTACTTGCTTTACGTTCCTCTTCTCTACTCAAATGATATTCCAAATTCCGTAATGAAGCTTCTACAATTCTCATTCGGTATCATGTCCACTTATAGATGTTTTCAACGTGCTCATATCCTTAGTGACTCGTACTTATAGAAGTCATCATGGTTTCCATATTTTGAGCTTGAGTTGACATCATACCCATCGATTTTCGATTAATTTCTCCCATTTATCAACTCCTTCAGGTTGAGTTGAACTTTGGGTGACTGGTATGCTTTGAGTGGTATATTGTGGATACGATCTAGGTAATGATTGTAGATTCTGATTCGAGGTATCTCCTTGATAAACTAGATTTGGATTCTTATATTGGATTGGATACGGTGGTTGTCCTTGCTTACTAGGGGTTTCAGACCAATAAAAAGTAGGGTGATCTCTTCTTATAGCATTAAACGAGTTTGAATATGCATTGTTCAAATTCCTATGCTGTAAAAAACTCACCTTTTCCCTTGAATATCCTTTTGGTTCTTCCATCCCTAATGACACATTATCATGATTTGAGTAGTCATTTGGTAAGATATTTTCTGAGTTTATAGTTTTACTAGCTAATAAGCCGTCAAATTTCCTACTCAAATTCTCCAAGTGTGCTAGGACTTCAGTATTCGATATACTTTCTCCTGCAAATGCTACTTTTCTGGTGCTTGAACCGGTTTCCCACATTCTATTGTTTTTGGAAATCTTTTCTATAGCATCGTAAACTATTTGGGCTTCACTCATCATTAACGAACCACCACATGCATGATCTACATCTGCACGTGAGTCTTTCCTTAGTTTACGACAGAAAAGTTGGATTTGCATTTCTAAGGAATAACCATGATCGGGACAAGCTTTTAGCAGCTTTTTAAATCTTTCCCACGCATTCCCAAACGTTTCTTCAGATCCTTGTCTAAAGTTAGCAATTACGACTATTAATTCCAATTTTCTACCAGGAGTAAAATACTGATTCAAGAACTCGGTTTGAATATCCTCCCAACTAGTCAATGAATGATGTGGAAGTGACAGAAACCAATCTCGTGCTCTTCCTTTTAAAGTAAAAGGAAACATAGACATCCTCGTTAAGTCCCGATGAGCACCATGACTTTTGGTTGTATTACACAATTCTTCGAAAAGATAGAGATGATGATGTGGATCCTCATCATCTTCTCCTAGAAATTGGGCTCTTGTGTCAATTAAACCAAAAAGATGAGATTTTATTTCGAAATTATTTGCTCCTCTATTGGGTAAAAGAATTGGATTATTAATCTGGTACCTTCTTACGGTCTGATCACATCTAGGTCTCGGGTTAGGCTGGTTTCGATTATTACGATTATGCTTATTCCGATTCTGATTATTTCTATTATTCTGATTCTGGTTATTAGGTTGAGGTAAATTCTGATTAAGGTTTTGGCCATACCCTTGAGCATGAGCAATCCCTTGTTCAGGTGTTTCACCAACGGTTTCGGCCATTTTCGTAACTCGATTTGACAATTCTTGTGGAATAGAAAATATCGAATAGAAAATAACACAAAATCGATAAAAAAAAACCACATTTTTTTTCTCCTCGGTAATTACCGAATCCACTCGATATTTACCGAGTAGTTTTTTTTTTTTTCTCTCTCTCTCTCGGTAATTACCGAAGCCACTCGGTATTTATCGAGTATTTTTATAAAAAAATTGATATCTTACCAAATAGGTAGGTACCAATGAAAATAAAAATACAAATGAGATTGAGAAATGTATTGACATATCCTCGGCTGTTATGACCACGTTTACTTTCTACTATCGAAAATAGAAAATAACTCGAATTTGGTAGAAGAAGAAAATTGGTAACTAAAAGAAGGTAGATACCAACGGAAAATAAAAATAGAAATGTGATAAGAAGAGTGTTGACTTATCCTCGAGAATTTTGAGCTAATACAAGTAGTAACCCTAGACACAAAGAAAGAAATTAGCGACGTTTTCCCCGGCAACGGCGCCAAAATACTGACATCGCCTAAACCTAACCTTGGAAACGGCGCCAGAAAGCTGACGGACATTACCTAGGCTATACAGATCCTAACCGGCAGTGTACCGGGTCAAATTGTAGCTCTAGTCTGGTGAGTCAGGTCGTATTCTCTCGAGGAAAACATGGTAATTCTTTTCAGGTGGGGTTAAACACCAAGAAGCTATTATTAACTCGATCTAAGTCGCAGCTTTTAACTTTTCCTCGGGTTAGATAGTTAGATCGGCTTAGATTAGTTAGTAATGTTAGAGTTAGATGTTAGTAAAACAGAAAATAAAACAAATAAATACTAATATTATATATATTTTTGGATCTAGCCAAGAATACTTTACTGAATCAATATCTTTTAGTAGAAATAAATGAGACAGATCTTCCTTTATTCAAGGTGTAAATTATATATGAATCGGTGTACTCCTAAGCTAGACAACTCCTCCTTACACGAGCGTATGAAATTGTCATATGTCAAATGTCATCACCCAAGGTCCACAACTGCCCCATGCTAATCTTAGTTAGTCTGAACAGGTAACGAGTACAAATCTACCCCGGATAAAAGAGGTTATCCGTTCGTCCAGACGGCCGATGTTATTCAAGAGGCTCCGGTTGTCAAGCGGATCGATTTAACACAAACGGTGTAGTTTCAATTAAACTGTGCTTTTAACATTATTAAGATCTCGAGTACAAAGTTAATAAGATTTGTTTTTCTAGGACAAATCGCTTCGGTAGGAAATAGGATTCCGTTAATCGACGGCCATTTTACCCTCCGGTTTTTCTATTTTTACTCATATCCTGACTTCTCTGGTCAGTACATCGCCAGGTTATATGTGGTATTCATCATGATTGATTACGTCATTCCGAATATATTATCAATACGTTGCAAAATAGAAAAAGATTCATTATAATTAGTTTTAATCATTATTACCAGAGTCGATCATTCATTTTACCAAAAGATTAACTAATTCAGATTCATATCTTGGCTAGATATATTTTTAGTTTAACATAGATATATATATCAGATTCTGTCAAAATGTCATGGATTAAACGGCTGGAAGTTTTCCATAATAGCCTTCTGTCAAGATGACAAAACTCTATTAAAACCAAATTTAGCCTTTAATCTAAGCATTTATCAGATTCTCACATATATAGAAACAAACATATAGATATATAAATATAGAACAACAAAAAGTAAAACTCAATAAAATTACCCGTTTACTTCAGATCTAAGTCGTATTCTTGAAAATAGCAACTTTTCCAATACAATTTTCTCCGATAATTTTCTCAAGCATTACAACATTACTACTTTTTATTTAAACAAACATATATACATACATAGACATATGTATATACGGGCCCGAAAACAAAATAAAAAGAGAAAAGAGATGAAGAAGGGACATGAAGAAGAGGGAAATGGAAGAAATGGGAGGAGGTGGAGAAGAGAGATCTTGGCCAAGAGAGGCCAAGATGGGGCATCGATTCATCTGCTGAAGCTCTCATATATATAGGCAAAGTGTAAAGGCCGGACCGGTCCTGAAATGGAGCCGGACCGATCCGGTGTAATGATTTGCAATCATTTCCTCGCATGTGAGCCCATGTGCAGGTATATATAATTATATATAATTATATATTAAACTTCTAAAATTAATATCTTGAGTTGTAGACCTCCAAAAATCATGATTCAAACGTCATTAGAAAGCTCTCGGAAAACTCTACAAATTTCATTAAGAACTCTTCTTCAGAAAACGCCTTTTTGATGGGTCATTCCCATTACGTGTTGTTTTCGGGATTTTCCACTGATATGAACCGATTAGCCACTTGACCACCATTTGAGTTGTAGAAGTCCAATTGACTTGATTCAAAATGCGTTGGAAAGCTTACTTGAATATCTACAACTTTCATGAAGAAGTCATCCCCTGAAAATGCCTCTAAGCTGGGTCAAATCTCCGTCGAAAACATATAACGATTTAAGTACTTAGGAAAATTTGCTCCGTTGAACTTATAAACTTATGGCACCTTCTTCTAACCCTCTAAACACATATTTTAGACTCAAAACATGTCGTTACGTGGGATCTTGGTCAATATATAATCCTGCAATGAACCACCAAAATACCAAACGCAAATCCGACACGACACTCCGGTTACTAAACCGGTACAAAAACTAATAAAAAACTTATAAAAATACGATAATTTATATAATAACTACTACTTATACATTTGAATAAAACTTAGTAATTTTGACTTGATTTGATACAATAATGCTCAAAATGGTATCAATATTGGGGTAAAATGTCATAATAATGATCATAAATTTATCTCTCATCATCTGTCCTGCAGACTTATTGAGTTTGTCCTTTGCAAACTTTTCCAAATCTAACCTGCAGCTCAGTTATGATCGTCTGTCCTGCAGACTTATGATGTTTGTCCTTTGCAAGCTTTTCGAGAGTCGACCCATGGCTCTCGATTATGATCGTCATCTCAGTAGACTTATGAAGTTTGTCATTTGCAAACTTTTTCGAGTCTGACCTGCAGTTCAGTTATGATCGGTGTCCTGCAGACTTGTGAAGTTTGTCCCTTGCAAACTTTTATCAATCTCATGGATTCAAATATAATTAAGCAAGTATGCAAAAATCAAATTTTATTGCAATAAGTGATGTTCAAGTACACATATTGAGAAACATAACTGAAGATAATTAATAAACATAAAAAGATAAACCCTGGAACCTGTCTTAGACATAAAATTTTCTCAAGTTGGTGGCATTCCAACTGCGTGGTATGGTTCTGCCATTTGCATCAGCTAGCTGATAGGCTCCTTTCCCATGCACTTTGACCACTTTGTAAGGGCCTTCTCCCAGTTTGGGTCCAGTTTACTCTATGGACCTTGTCTGCTGACCTCATTCTTTCTGAGTACCTGATCTCCCTCTTTAAAGTAGGAGTGCTTAACTCGGGAGTTATAATACTATGAAATCCGCTGCTTATACTTGGCCTTTCTGATAAAGGCCACATTCCGAGCTTCCTCCAAATCGTCTTTGGAATGCCTGAGCTCAGTTAACTGATGTTCATCAGAATAAAGTGCTGCTCGGGGTGATGGCACGCCGATCTCAGCTGGAATTACTGCCTCACACCCATATGTCAGACTGGATGGAGTTTCACCTGTGGCCGAGTTTGGCGTGGTTCTGTATGCCCATAAAATGTTAGGCAAGTGCTCGGCCCAGTTCTTTCATTCTTCTTCAAGGCGTTTCTTTAACCCTGTTTTGATCCGCCTGTTGGTCATTTCGACCTGCCCATTAGCCTAGGGATGACCTACTGACGTGAAGTGTTGAGTTATGTGCAGTTCGGCACACCAATCCTTAACGGTATTATCCTCTAATTGAGTTTCGTTATCAGACATCAGTGCTTTCGGTATTCAAATCTACACACTATGTTTTTCCAAAGAAATTTTTGTATCTGTTTCCCAGTAATGGTGGTTAGTGGCTCAGCTTCAACCCACTGAGTGAAGTAGTCCACTGCTACTATTAAAAATCTGAAGTTGCCGGGAGCTCGTGGGAGTGGTCCCACTAGATTTACTCCCTATTGATCATAAGGCCAGGGGAAGACAAGAGGAATCATGTCCTGAGATGGCTGATGTGAAAGGTTATCGTGCACATGGCATGACTTTCATTTTTCGACTAGCCTTTTTGCGTCTTGAGTCATTGTGGGCCAATAGTAGCCAAACATCCTGCATTTTTTTTGCTAAAGTTCAAGCTCCGGGGTGATTTCCACAGATCCCCAAGTGTATCTCTCGGAGAAGGTAGTTCCCTTCTTCAATTGTTGTACATCTGAGCCACGGTGCGATGTATGATCTGCGATATAGTATGTTATTGAACAAGGAATATCTAATTGCCAAGAGCTTCATCTTTCTTGCTTGAACCTTGTCATTAGGTAAGATTCCATTCCTAAGACAGGAGACAATAGGATCCATCCAAGTGTTGGCTTGTGTGATCGGCTGAACCATTTGCTGTTCGCAACTTCTTTCTTTGAGGAGTTCCACCGCCACTTTTCTATCTGATATGAAATTGGAAGCCAACTTTGACAGTGCATCTTCCCTCTTGTTCTCAGTTCGAGGTATTCAGCCGACCTGGACCTGTTGGAACTTCCCCAATAATGATTGAGCAATAGTTAAATACTTCTTCATGGGTTCTTCCTTTGCTTCATATTCTCCATTTATGTGATTCACGACGAGCTGAGAATCATTATGGACTTGCAAATTGTTCGCTCCAAGAGTTAAAGCCAATTTAAGCCCCGTAATTAAGGCTTCATATTCTGCTTCATTATTTATGGCTTGAAATCCAAATCGTAGGGCATACCATATCCTTGCTAGCTGCCCCATCCACATACAAATTCCATTTATTCTCTTTTTGGCGTGGCTGATCGTCTTCTAGGAGAACATCTATCCCTTCAGCTAAGAAATCTGCTAAGGCTTGTGCTTTAATCACAGTTCGGGGATGAAAATCGAGATCATACTCTGCTAGTTCAACGACCTACTTCGCCAACCTTTCTGAGGTTTCCGGTCATCCTAAAATTTGCCGAAGAGGCTAATCGGTGATCACGGTTATTGGATGTGCCTGGAAGTAGGGTTTTAACTTCCTAGAGGCTTGAACCAATGCTAACGCCAATTTTTCTGCATTTAATATCTGACCTCTGGTCCATGAAATGCCTTACTCACAAAGAAAACCGGTATTTGGTGCCCATCTTGTTCTTTGACCAGCACAGCACTGAGTGCTTCTTCACACACTGCTAAATAGACATATAGAGCTTCTCATTCCTGAGGAGCTGTTAATGTTGGCAGCCCATCCAAGTACAATTTCAGCTCTTCAAAAGCTTTCTGGTTATCTTCATCCCAATGGATAGGGCTTGCCCTTCGCAAGATTTGGAAAAAAGTTAAGGCACGCTGTACCAATCTGGAAAGAAACCTGTTCAGCGCTGCTATTCTTCCTATTAACTGTTGTACGTCTTTGATGTTCTTTGGTGGTTGCATTGCTTTTAGAGCGTCTACCTTATCAGGATTGGCTCTAATCCCATCTTTGGATATCACGTATCCTAGGAACTTGCCCGATCTGACCCCAAATGTGCATTTTTTAGGGTTAAGCTTCATTTGAGTTCGTCTCAGCACTTTCAATACCTCTCTAACATCCAATAGATATTGGTCAAGAGACCTGCTCTTAATTAGGAGGTCGGCCACGTACACCTCCATGCATCTTCCGATCTGCTGAGCGAAGATCTTTTTCACAGCTCGCTGATAAGTTGCTCCAATGTTCTTCAGCCCAAAGGGCATAGTAACATAGCAGGACGTCCCAAACTCCGTGATAAACGATGTTTTCTTCGCGTCTTTAGGGTCCATAGCAATCTGATGATACCCCTTGTATGCATCTAAGAATGCAAATACCTCATACCCCACTGTTGAGTCTACTAGACGATCAATCTTGGGTAGAGCATAACAATCTTTGGGACAAGCTTTGTTGAGATTAGTGAAATCTACGCACATTCTCCATCTTCCATCTGGTTTTTTGACCAGTACTGGATTTGCTAGCCATTTCGGATACACAACTTCTTTGATGATATTGGCCTGCAGCAACTTAGGTACTTCTGAGATCCGTTCGGAGGCAAAGTGCCTCTTTTTTTGCCGAACATGCCTCCTGTTCGGATCTATGTTCAGTTTGTGCATGGCCAGCTCTGGTGACAACCCTGGCATGTCTTCTGTCTTCCATGAGAACACATCTATGAATTCCTTCAAGAGATTTATCAAAGAAACCTTCTGCGGTGATGAGATCCATGCACCCACGCTCACTGTTGAGTCTTCATATTCGTCCCAGATACGAACAGCCTCGGTCTGGTCTTCTGACGACCAACTCTCTTCATCTTCCGGGAGTAATTCCTCGATGCTTACTTGCTGAACCATCATCTTTTCATTCACCGTTGCAGTGTAACAGCTTCTGGATGTTTCCACATCACCTTTAATTTCCACGGAGCCTTCCCCTGTCGGGAACTTCATGCTAACATGGGCTGGTGATATAACAGCTTGAAGATCTATCAGTGCTTGTCTTCCCATAATTACATTGTAGGCTGAGGGAGCTTTGACCACCACATAGTTTACCATCAGGGTCCTGTCCTTGGTTCCTTCCCAAAAAGTTGTTGGAAGTTTAATCATTCCCAGCGGATGCACTGGGGGTCCGGCAAAGCCGAACAGAGGAGCAGAGACAGGGGTGAGGTCGTCATCCCTTAACTCCATTGATTTAAAAACATTATAATACAGGACATTAACGGCACTGCCGGTGTCCACACAGATTCTCTTTGTTCGATTCATGTTAATCACTACTTCCACCACCAACCCTTCATTGTTAATCACCAAATGGATAGGGTCTTTAGGACCATACGTTACCTCTCCCCACAATCTCTGCCTCTTGTTGGATTGTGAAGGAGCAGCAGACCAGCTATTGCTTGCGCTTTCTATTCTGCTTACGTTGTTCGGCCCCCCTGAGATCGTATTGATCATGTTTACATGGTGATTGTCAATCTGACCATAGAGGTCTGGTGAATGGTCCCTTCTTCTTCGAAACTCATCTCTGTTATCTCTATCATTGTAGTGATTCTTGCGTTTAAATTCACGCCGGCCACGCAGTTCGGCCTGATGAGACCGATCTACGACCTCATCCAATTTTCCCTCCATTACTGCCGCGTTAATATCTCTTATCAGATCATGACAATGCTTTGAATCATGACCAATGCCTTTGTGGTACTTGCAAAACTTGTTAGGATCTCTCTTTCTATAGATCCCCTCATGGGTGAAAGGACCTTTGCTATCCCTTTTCTTTCTATTATTGCGAGGACCTGCTCGCGGGATCTACTCAACGGGATGAAGTCTATGTCCTGCAGAGCTCCCTTCTTACCCAGCCGATCTGATATGGGTGCTGTTACCTGATCCCAGACCGACTTCCTCTTTTTGTCTGATTTTTCTTTAGACTTGTTTCTTTTTCCTTCACTTCTTTCCATTTCTCTCTTTAATCGGTTTGCTTCTTCCCCCTGACAGTGTTTATAAGCCACATCAATGCACTCTTCCATATACTGAGGAATCTTACTGTTCAGCTTGGGGTGCAGCCGTCCCTCTCGCAGACCTGCTACGAAGGAGGCGACCAACAACCGATCATCTGTGTCCCGCACCTGTGCGGACTCCTCGTTAAAGTGTTTAATGTAGTGAAGGACGGTCTCATCTTTTTTTGCTTCAGCTTGAGAAGATGAGTTTGATTTCTCTGGAACGGACGAGCTGCGATAAACGCATGGATGAACTTCCGGGTTAGTGCTCCAAAATCTGAGATCAACCTGGGGAGGATCTTGTTGAACCACTCCCGAGCTCTTCCCGTGAGCAGCGCTGGGAAGGCTTTGCTCTTCATCTCATATGATACGTTGTACTGATTCATGTGAGATATATGGTCATAAGGATCCTTAGATCCATCATATGCCTCAATCTTAGGTATTTTGAATCCTGCCGGTCGTGGGTAGCTATCAATGTGTTCGGTAAAAGGTGATGCATAGAGCAGTTCGTCTGATCATTTTCCAAGCAGGGCATCCAGCTCGGCTCTTTCCGTGTCATTAGGTTGTGTGAGCACTGGATTCCACGACTTCATGCTTTTTATGATCTCCTTGAGGGAGGGTTGTTTCTGAAGCTTTTGGGGGGTCTCTCCCCTTCAATGTTTCATCGAATATAATTTTGAGGGTGTTATTATCCATGTTCTTTAAGGCCTTCACCAACGCCTGGTTGGCTGGATCTTGGAGAATCGGATCAGGCTGATGAGTCTGACCCACCGGCAGGGTTTGCACCCTTCTGAGCAGCCGTAGTCTGACCTTCACCTTAGTAACAACACATCACCAATTTATTGCCTGCAAATTCCTCATTCCAACTTGTCTGAGCCACCTCAAGAAACTGTGGATATCTATGCTAACACTTCAAAATTTTAGAAGGCTCGAACCAAGATTATTTTTCTGCTGCATTGTGCACAGTGATGACATTACGGGCATGTTTGCTACAGAGAAAAATTGAAAAAAGAAAAGTATTAGCTTAAAAAACTTGAGAAAATGGATTTCTTTGTGAAAAAAGAGAAAAGCATTTAGAATATGTCACATCTAATGCTCATTCTTAAGTGTCCTTAGTGGTTCCTTAATTAGCTAATTATTAGTTGATTATGTTAGCTAATTAATCCCGTAGATTCTTGTCTTTATCGGGTTAGAATGATGGACTAAAAGTCCTATTAGCCGTTGGATTTGACAGCCCAACGGCTAGTTTCGTTTTCTGCTTTATGAGATAGTTTGTGTGTATATAATAAACTATCCTTCCCTTGTAATCTCTAAGTTTTAAACTGAAATAATACAAGTTATTTTTACCTTTCTCTCTAAGCTTCCGCTCTTACATGGTATCGGAGCTATAGGCTGAAAATTCAAAAATTCTGGGAATTTTTCTTGATCCATTATGACAGAATCCACTGCTACAAGTATTAATACTGCAGCAACTCTTAATTCCGATCTATTTTTCACCAACAATGGTGATCTTCAAAACATCCAAACATCCTACAAACTCAATGGAAAGAATTACTTGAAACGGTCCTAGTTTGTCCGGACTTTTCTGAAAGGAAGGGGCAGGCTTAGTCACCTCAATGGCACTGGACCTGTTCAAGAAGATCCTAAGTTTGCAACATGGGATTAACAAGACTCCATGGTGATGTCTTGGCTATGGAACTCCATGATCCCAGAAATCAGTGATACATGTATGTTCCTAGCCAATGCAAAAGAGAGCTGGGAACATGTTAAGGAGACCTACTCAAAGGTTAATGATGCTGCTCAAATATATGAGGTCAAGACAATGATTTCAAATTCAAAGCAGGGTAGTAGATCCATCACTGAGTATTCTGGTCTAATGCAAGGTATGTGGCAAGAATTGGATCACTACCAATGTATAAAGATGCATAACAGTGATGATGCTAATATCCTGAAAAGGATATTTGAAAAGGACAGGATCTATGCCTTTTTAGCTGGTCTAAACATGGAATATTATGCTGTCAGAGTACAGATCCTTGGAAAGGGAGATCTCCCTTGTTTGAATGAGACAATTTATCTTATCAGGGCATAAGAAAGTAGGAGTGTCATGATTGACACCTCACCTGTTGAAAGTTCTGCTTTGGTAACTCAAGGCACCAAAAACACCACTGATAAAAACCTTACCTTTCAAAGGAATGGGAACACTTATCCAAAGAACAACAACAAAAATGGAGATAAAGATTCTCTTTTCTGTTCCTTTTGTAAAAGGAGCAGGCACACAAGAGAAAACTGTTGGAAACTCCATGGGAAACCAAGGAGTGAGAACACCAACAAGAGGACTGCTAACACTGCAAATGGCAGTGAAGATCAACATAAGCACAATGAGAATGTCCAAAAGGTTGTGAATCAGAATCAAAGTCTCAATCGTGGACAAAATTGAAACCTGAGGAAGTTCATTGAGTCAGTAGAAGGCTCATCAGCCTCCTTAGCTTTTTCATGTACGACTGGTCTTAATAAACAGTCTGAAGGTCTAATAGAGTGGGTAATTGATTCTGGTGCCATAGACCATATGGTCTTTTCCTGTGCTAACCTGACTTCTTATAGATTTTGTGACAAAAACAGAACTATTTCAGTTGCAGATGGATCTCCTATCCATGTTACTGGGATAGGAGACTATCTGTTATGTGATCAACTTATCTTGAAAGACATGCTTCATGTTCCTAACTTATCTACTAATCTGATTTCCATTCAAAAATTAACCAAAGGCTCAAACTGCTTAGTTGCCTTCTCCTCTAACCTTTGTTTGATATAGGATCTTGTAAAGAATGAGAGGATTGGGGTTGCTAAAGCTAGAGATGGGTTATATTTTTGGGAAAGTCAGAAGAACAGTAAAGAAAAAGAGCAAGCTGCTAGTTTTTTTGTCTAAGTCTAGTACTGATAAACTTTGGTTATATCATTATACACTAGGTCATCCTCCCTTTACAGTTATTAAACACATGTTTCCTACTTTGTTTAACAACTGTGATATAGTAGATAGGATGCACTGTAATGTTTGTGAAATGGCCACACACAAAAGGGCCCCTTATCCCCTTATCCTATTCAAGGAATCAGATGTACCGAACCCTTTACTGTTATTCATAGTGATATATGTGGTCCTTCCCCTAATTCTAATATAAATGGTTCAGTTTGGTTTGTTACTTTCATTGATGACTATTCCAGGGCTACATGGACATATCTTATGAAACATAAATCAGATCTCTTGGAAATCGTTCCCAAATTTTACACTCAAGTCCTCACCCAATTTGATACAAAAATCAAAAGGTTGAGGACTGACAATGCAAGGGAATACTTCAGCAGGTTTCTAAGTCCTTTTCTGGAAGAGAAAGGTATAATACATAAATCATCATGTGTATATACCCCTCAACAGAATGGATTGGCAGAGAGAAAAAACAGACACGGATCAATACCTCCTGCACTGAAACAGATCTTGATTTCTTTCAAATCCAAAGTAGTACCCTTGCTCCAAATGAGGAGAATACTCCTATTCCATCTGTTGATCCCCTCCCTTCTGGGGACACAGGGGATATAAGAGCAAAGGAGAAAACTCCTATTGTCTATACCAGAAAGAAAAAGACCTAAAATGGCAACATGAATGTCTCCCCATGGAGTAGAAACTACTACAACTGAAAATGGGGTGAATAACACTCAAGAAAGCAATGACTCTGAGAATCCTAGTACAGATCAGACTCGTCTTATGAGAATAATGAATTTGAAAACTCGGACACACAAAGTATACCAAATATACAAGATGATCTACCATTTGCTCTTAGAAAGAGGAAAAGGGAATGCACCAAGTATCCCATGAGAACCTTCTTCTCATACAAAAAATGTTCTTATAATCACAAAAGATTCTTGATGAATCTCCATAAACATGGGACTCCAAAAAATGTGAAAGAAGCCATTTCTGATGAAAAATGGTCTAATGCCACGAAGGAAGAACTTCAGGCACTAGAAAAGTACAAGACTTGAGATCTTGTGCAATTACCCAAGGGTGAAAAAACTGTTGGCTGTAATTGGGTGTTTACCACCAAATACAAGTCAGATGGGAATATAGAAAGACAAAAGGCCAGGATTGTGGCCAAAGGGTACACCCAAACCCATGGGGTGGACTATTTTGAGACTTTTGCCCATGTTGCAAAAATGAACACAGTCATAATCCTCATCTTTGGGTGTAAATCTAGGGTGGAACGTGCAACAATATGATGTCAAGAATGCCTTCCCTCAAGGCAATCTAAATGAAATCATATATATGGCAATTCCCCTAGGATTTGAGAATTCTAATGGGAAAGTCTGTAGAATGAATAAAGCCCTATATGGGTTAAAACAGTCTCCTAGGGCATGGTTTGGCAGATTTACCAAATTTATGCTTGAAAAAGGTTATAAGCAAAGCCAGGGTGATCACACCATGTTTGTAAAACATAGTGATAGTAAAAAGAAGTCTATTCTACTAGTATATGTTGATGACATCATTGTCACGGGTGATGATCAAAAGGCCAATCAACATCTGCAAGCATCTATGGACAGAGAGTTTGATATCAAGAAACTTGGCAAACTGAAGTATTTTCTGGGAATTGAATTTGCCTATTCTAATCAAGGCATATTCATTTCTCAACAGAAGTACATTTTGGACCTCACTGAAACTGGAAAAATGGGATGCAAACCTGCTGCTACTCCCATTGAATACAACCATGGTCTAAGTGAGTCTCTTGAAGATGAAGATGTTGATAAATACTCTTACCAAAGATTAGTTGGAAAATTGATATATCTGGCACACACTAGGCCTGGTTAGATTCATGCAAAATCCCAAAATATGTCATCAAAGGGCAGCAGGCAGAATTTTGGAATATTTGAAGAGCTACCTTGACAAGGAAATTCTCTATAAAAGGGGAGCAAACTTGGATCTTAAGGCCTACACTGATTCAAATTATGTTGGTGCTATAGAGGATATAAGATCAACTTCTGGTCACTGCAATTTTCTAGGAGGAAATCTAGTGGTTTGGAGAAGCAAGAAACAACCTGTGGTGGCTAGATCTAATGCTGAGGCTGATATTAGATCCATGGCTATTGGGATCTGTGAACTTCTATGGTTAAAGATAATCCTCAATGACCTAAGAGTGGTATGGCAATGTCCTGTGAGGCGGATCAGTGACAACAAATCAGCCCTAGAGATTGCACGTAATCCAGTTCAACATGACAGGACAAAGCACGTTGAAGTAGATAGGCATTTCATCAAAGAAAAACTGGAAAGTGGTCTCATATATACTGAGTTTGTGCCCTCTAAAGATCAAGTGACAGATCTGTTTACTAAAGGTCTACCTGGGAAGATGTTTCAAGACAACATTGGCAAGCTGAGAATGTTTGATATCCATCAACCAGCTTGAGGGAGGGTGTTAGAACATGTCACATCTAATGCTCCTCCTTAAGTGCCCTTAGTGGCTCCTTAATTAGTTAATTATTAGATGATTATGTTAGCTAATTAACCCCCTAGATTCTTCTCTTTATCGGGTTAGAATAATGGACTAAAAGTCCTACTAGCCGTCGGATTTGACAGCCCAACGGCTAGGTTTTTTTCCTGCTTTATGGGATAGTTTGTGTGTATAAAACAAACTATCCTTCCCTTGTAATCTCTGAGCTTTAAAATGAAATAATACAAGTTATTTCTACCTTTCTCTCTAAGATTCCGCTCTTACACATCAGCATTGAAATTCTGAGTAAAATCCCGTTTGCAACCTACTGGAGTTTACCCTTGGGTATCTCAATCCAATCCCAAGTATCATTTTCTCCAAGGTTTTACTTTCCTTTTGAACAGCTTCTTTCGGCTTAGGAGCACTTAGAGCTCTTGAAGGTTCTCTAGAATTCGGCTGTTTGAGAGGAAAGCATTGTATGGAGATAATTTCTCATAAGCATTGTTGTCAAGGCGAAACATGGTGAATATGCAAATTATTGCAAAACATGGTGAGTATGCATCCCAAAACATCTCAATATACCCGCAAACATGCTAAATGAGTCTTAAACGGGGGTAAAACATATGTAAAATGATAGCAAAGCCGACTCATCAATACAATATGCATTCAGAATGCTCTGGGCCTTTGTTCTTAATGTGCCGCTTCTGAGAAGGCTTTTCACTAGCCCCTAGAAACTTTATCACAAACATCATGTGTAGGTCTACAAACAGTACAACACAGTGAGGACATAATGGGAGCAACCACTCATACAGTCATACTGTCTTCTGATTCATGAACAACCAAAACTCATCCAAAATGGGAATAGATGATATTATGTTTGGCGTGAAGAATACCCCATTGGTCTTATGCTTGTTTTGTTTGTGTTTGTTTCTTGTATTTTTATATTGATGTTTGCATTCTCAGGACGCTGCCGTTAAATATTTGGAGCGTATACTTAAAAAGGCCAAAGAAAAAGATAATTTCTATCGCGATGATGCTGAAGAGGTAGAAGCATGACAAGGGGAAGTAAATGATTTTTTTTTCTTCTCATTATCTAAGGGTGCACTCTACTTTATAGTCCATAATTTATATTCTTGCATCTCTCTTTAATTTCAACTTTAATTCTGCATGGTAATAATAATTCTGCATGGTAATAATCACATGTTACCCTAAAAACCCATGTATCGCGATAGGGACAGACCTTTTCTTTAAAATGAGAAAAGCACGAGAAATTTTCCACAATGGGATATGCCCAGTACCATTGTTGAAGCATTCATTATAACTAAAAAGCACACGCCTAGTGTTTGTTATCGTAACTGGGGTGGGATGAGCAGTAGTTTCCAAGCTTTAGTGAGATTTCAAGAGTATTCTGAAGCTGACAAAGTTTCTCATTAAGGTGGAAAAAGGGTTAATATTTATGCTGACAAAGTTTCTTAATATTCTGAAGCTTCAGTGATTTCAAGTGTTTGTTTGTTTGTTATTTGCAGGCTGCAATTCATGCGTTTCAGCTTTTATACAATCAGAAATTCGAGCCTGATGATATTTGGGTACTTGACTGTTTTGGGATTGTGACTGATAAGTGAGTTGATAAGTGTGGTATGATAAGTGAGTAGTGATAAGTTGTTTTGATAAGTGTAGTTTTAGGACACTTGGCATCTAGGTAGATATCCAAGTGTCCAAGGTAGTGACTAAGCATATTTATCTGTTTTGTGGCTGTGCATATAGGCACTTGCTTGCTGTATTATCTCATGCATGAGAAATCTATTGACAATATTCTCTTTGCATTTTCTGTTATTTCTTTAAGTTGGTAGCAGAGCCATTAATGGCGACACCGCCGGATTCCGCCTCCGGTCAGAGTGCCGGACAGAGTAGCACTAGCCCTGGTGTTACTACAGCTGCATCAACCCATTCTGGAGCATTTCAAAGCACAGTTGGGATGGGTTATGGATTCACGACAGGGATGAATTCATCTTCTCCAATTACCTTCATGCATAGCCCTTTTACAGCTGGATTCTTAGGAAATCCAAGCTCACAGATGTCACCTCTGCCAAACATGCCAGGAAGATCGGTGTTCTCTGCAAGTCCAACTCCGATTCAGACTTTGGGAGGTAATCTTAATCAGGCAAGTTCAGTAAAATTGGATAGGAACAATTACTTGCTTTGGAAATTCACTGTTCTACCAGTCATAAGAGGCCATAAGCTTGAATCCTTCTTGTTTGGTACAAATCCCTGTCCACCTCAGTATTTAGGTCATCCAAACATGAATAACTCTGTGTTGAATCCTCTTTATGATGAATGGATAGCTAAGGATTCTCTCTTAACTGGTTGGCTCTTAGCATCTATGACAGAACAAGCACTGGTAGAAGTTGTTGGTCATTCTACATCTCATGAAATTTGGCAAACATTGGAGCTATTGTTTAACAATCAATGTGAGGCACAACTATTGGAGTATAAAGATGCCCTTACCAAGGCTGAGAAAGGATCCAAAAGTATGGCTGATTATCTAGCCCAAATGAAAACCTACTCTGATAAATTGAGTGCAGCAGGATATCCTATGACAAAGTCTGAATCGATTTTGCTACCTTGGGTGGATTAGGCGAGAGAATATGAATCGATCATTGTGAATTTGACCTCTAGGATGGGAGCTTTAACTTGGCACAAGTGCAAGCACAATTGATCACTCATGAAAGACTTATAGCAAGGTTCAATCCAACAAATGGCTACCTGGATCTCTCTCGGGCATCGCTAATCTTTGCGTGAGCTAGGTCAAATGATTCATATCAAGGAAGAGGTAGAAACAACAATAACAATTTCCAAGGCAGAGGCAGAGGTGGAAATAATCAAAGGGGAGGAAGGACTAGAGGAAGAGGCAGAGCTGGTTATAACAATACTAATAACAGCTCGAGACCTACTTGTCAGTTGTGTAACAAGAATGGCCATCTCAGAATCGAGTCTTTGGTATAGATTTGATGTCAATTTCAACAATCCTCCTGCTTCAAATCAAGGAAGTCAGACAAGTCAACGAGTCCTGCGCCATTATTTAGGGGTCCGAAACCTTGGGTGATCCAAGTTGGTATGTTGATTACGACTACGAATCATGTGGATTGCAGATCTTGGTAAGCTTCAATTGAGCAATGAGTACAATGGTTCGAGATACTTTGGGAGTAGGTAATGGTTCTAGACTTTCTATTAGCCATCTTGGTCACACCATCTTTCCTACCTCTAATTCTTCCCTTAAGTTGGAAAATGTCTTATATGTTCTGATATTACTAAAGACCTTGTTAGTGTGTCTAAATTAACTTGTGATAATCCTGTTAGTCTTGAATTTGATAAATTTGGTTGTTATGTGAAGGACAAAGCAACAGGCAAAGTCATCCTCAAAGGTAGAGTGCATAATGGTCTCATGCCGGCTGCCATCTTCATCTCAGAGCTCCTTTCAATCCAGAACAAGTTATCCTCAGTCCGACACTAAGCTGTTTTCCAATCAGAATCTTTGTAATAATCCTAGTTCCTATGTTAGTGAAGTCAGTAGACCTAAAAATGATGTCCTATGGCATAGAAGACTAGGACATCCCTCTTCTAGAGTTTTAAATTCAGTTCTGAAGTTATGTAATGTTGTTTCAAGTAATGAAATGGAATTTTGTGATGCTTGTCAATATGGTAAACAACATGCCTTGTCTTTTCCTGAATCAAATTCTGTTAGTACTAAGCCTCTTGAATTGATACATACTGATTTGTCCCCTCACCTGTGAAATCTGTTTCAGGCTTTACTTATTATATTCATTTCATAGATGATTATAGTAGGTTTACCTGGATATATCCTCTAAGACTCAAATCTGATGCTCTTGATGCATTTCTGCATTTTAAAAATCTGTCTGAGAATCAGTTTAATACTAAAATCAAAGTGGTGCAGTCTGACTGGGGGGGAGAATACAGAGTGTTTGCGCCTATTCTTAGAAATGCTGGCATACATTTTAGGCATCCCTGTCCTCATATAAATGAGCAAAATGGAAAGGCTGAAAGAAAACATAGGCATATCACTGAGTTGGGATTATCTCTTCTTGCTCAAGGGAGAATGCCCTTAAATTTATGGTGGGAAAGTTTTAAACATGCTGTGTATCTAATTAACATCCTTCCCACACCTGTCCTTGGAAATGTTTCTCCTTTTGAAAAACTGTTTCACAAAATTCCTAGCTATGAGAATCTAAAAGTTTTTGGTTGTGCTTGTTTCCCTTTCCTCAGGCCTTACAATAGTCATAAATTTGACTTTCATACCAAGAAATGTGTGTTCTTAGGTCTGAGTGATAGTCATAAAGGGTTCAGATGCTTAGATCCTAGTGGGAGAGTTTATATTTCTAGACATGTTATTTTTAATGAATCTGAATTTCCTTATCAGGATGGATTTCCCAAAAACACTCAGAATGCTACAGGTTCCACACCTACTGAAGTGTCCTTCTTTCTGCCACCTGTACAAGTCTCTCATGATCATCAGGACAGTCCTATTCCTACTGAACATCCAGTCCAGTCTTCAAGAACTGAATCCTGTACCCCTCCTCTTCCTTCATCCCATGCTCATAGTAATATGTCCTCACCTGTCCACTCACCTTCCCTTTCCATGTCTCCTAGTTCACATGAATCCTCCAGTCAGCATGAGTCTTCTTCTAGAGTTGAGTCCATGGATGCTATTTCTTCTCCTTCACCACCTGTTCAAACTGGTCACCCTATGCAAACTAGGTCTAAAAGTGGGATCTTTAAACCCAAAACCTTTTCCTTTTTAGCTCAAAAATCTTCTGTCTTTTGACTGAACTCTTACAGATCGAGGCATTGTCTCAACCTCAATGGTTGAATGCCATGAGATGTGAGTTTGAAGCTTTGCAACAAAATGGGACCTGGGAATTAGTTCCAGCTGCTGCACATCAAAAATTAATAGGGAATAAGTGGATTTTTAAGTTGAAATTAAATCCTGATGGTTCAATTAACAAACACAAGGCTAGGTTGGTTGCACAGGGGTTCAAACAGTCTTATGGAGTTGATTTTCATGAAACATTCAGCCCTGTTATTAAACCTGCCACTATCAGGATTATTATGGCTTTGGCTGTTAGTCAAGGTTGGGATATCAAGCAAGTTGATGTTAATAATGCTTTTCTGAATGGTGATTTGCAAGAGGACATATATATGCCACAGCCTGTTGGATTTCAGGATCCTACAAAACCTCAGCATGTGTGTCATCTGAAAAAGGCCTTGTATGGTTTAAAACAAGCCCCACTGGGGCATGGTTTTCTACTCTTAAACAATATTTGCGAGTTTGGCATTCAGCGATCCATACTTCGATACATCTTTGTTTATTTTTTAAGGATGAGGTTGTGACTTTATATGTTTTAATCTATATGGATGATATTTTAGTCACAGGGAATTCACCATATGCTGTTCAAGTGTTTATTACTAAGCTGAATCAGAAGTTTGCCTTGAAAGACTTGGGATCTATTGGTCATTTTTTGGGTGTTGAAGCTTTTAGAAATGAGTCTGGATTGTATTTGACACAAGCTCACTATGCTACACAGTTGCTACACAGGTTAGGGTTGGAGCATTTGAAGCCTTGTGTCACACCTATGGCCACTCACAAGCTCTTAACTCCAGAATCTGGACCTCCAATGAAGAATCCTACATTATATAGGAGTGCTATTGGAGCACTTCAATACTTAACACTTACCAGACCTGATCTTGCATACAGTGTCAATCATCTCAGTCAGTTTATGGCTCATCCTACTGAACTGCATTGGCAGGCTGTCAAGAGGCTTTTGCGGTATGTAAAGGGCACCCTGCAACTGGGACTGCATTTCAAAGCTTCATCTGATTTCTCTCTTCAAGGGTATTCTGATGCGGATTGGGCCACTTCTCCACATGACAGAAAGTCAATCACTGGGTATTGCATCTTTTTCGGACCCTCACTGATTTCATGGAGTTCTAGAAAGCAACAGGCTGTTGCAAGGTCATCCACAGAGGCTGAATACAGAGCTTTAGCAGCTGCAGCAGCAGAAATTTTATGGCTTCAATCCTTGTTGGCTGAGCTGCATTTTCCAGTCTCCAATGTTCCTCTTCTTTGGTGTGACAACACTAGTGCAACCTTCTTGGCACATAATCCAGTTTTCCATTCCCGTACCAAGCATATTGAAGTAGATGTGCACTTTGTTAGACATCACGTTTTGGATAAGAAGCTTCAAGTCAGATTTGTACCTTCAGCTTCCCAATTGGCAGACACCTTGACAAAACCCTTGGGCACTAAGGCTTTTCAGTTTGCTCGAGACAAACTTAACGTTATTGACACCATGTTTCGTTTGAGGGGGGATGATAAGTGAGTTGATAAGTGTGGTATGATAAGTGAGTAGTGATAAGTTGTTTTGATAAGTGTAGTTTTAGGACACTTGGCATCTAGGTAGATATCCAAGTGTCCAAGGTAGTGACTAAGCATATTTATCTGTTTTGTGGCTGTGCATATAGGCACTTGCTTGCTGTATTATCTCATGCATGAGAAATCTATTGACAATATTCTCTTTGCATTTTCTGTTATTTCTTTAAGTGTGACTCTGTTTTTTTATTTCTACTAGCTACACTACATAATGCTTATTCATTTCGTTAAAACCCATGTAGACAATGCCTGCCCCACTTTTGCTCATCCCTATAATAACAGCATTTGTTTTGTACATTTATATAATACTACCTCCGTCTCACAAAAAGTGTCCACCTTTCGAAAATCATTTGTCCCATAAAAAGTGTTCATTTAAAATACCAATGCATCATTTAATGTATTTTTTCCAAACATACCCCTACTATAACATTTAATTTTTCTATATACATATATATATATAGGGGTATATATGTCTATTTGTACATAAAATGCATCACATTAATTGTTTTCTTAAACTGTGTGAAATATATAAAGTGGACACTTTTTATGGGACGGATGTAGTACTTGATAAAGATAGTACATGATTTGTTGGTTTTTCCGGTGTCTAACCTGTTATTGCATATATGCATTTTGCTGCTGTTGCTGCTAAAGTTTCATATCATTATTAATTGGAAAGCAAATCATTAATGCATGCCCCATTATTGTAGTAATTTTGCTAAGAAAGAAATAATAAAATAAAAATCATTGTGGTAAAGAATAATTTTGTTTTCATTGCCTATTTATTGCCTGTTACCTTGCCCTACCCTATTAGCCCAGTACTAACTTTTATCTATTAGGTTCATGTGGCGTTTTTGGGTGTAGAGGAAAATTTGTCGAGGAATGACATCGAAGAATATTTGGATATCATCAACGAGCCTGATAGCGGCGCCTCGGATAGCGAACCCGAGATAATTACCGGTTAGATTTAATTGCCCGTCTATTTGATCATTTTAGTGTCTTTGTGGTGGCATGACTTTTTATCCAACTCTTGTGGTTTTTGGATACATAAGACATTGTGTATGGGAGTTTTAAGATTAATATTTATGGGGAGAAATATGTAGTAATTAGTTGATATATGCATGAAATCTAGCAGCAAGCGGTGAACCTCATTCCCACTCCTTATTAGCTCTTTATTTAGTACTAGTAAAATACACGTGCATCCGCACGTGGTTTTGTGAAATGAACTTTTAAAATTTGAAAAATAACAATATTAATTTAATACATACTTTATTAAGTATTTCTTCCTCGTCATTATAAAATATAAATATGCTATTAATGATAATTATTCAAAATTATCTTATAATTTTTTCGTTAGTATTTTGAATTTGTATATTCATATACTTTATGGAAAAAAATATATATTCATATAGTCAATACATTTATCACCCTTTTAAAGGTAATAAGCATTATGAATTTACAAATCTGTGTATTTAATATACATCTACAGCATGTTTTTCATAATTATCTTGTAAACCTATGGAAATTTACAACATATTTTTAAGCAACTTTTGCAAAGATCTTACCCCTGAACATAAACAACTCATTTTGATAGAGTAAATGCAAATAATATAGCATGTGAGTTTCATGTGCCTATAATTTTATGTGTTAATTATATGTTAGCTATGAATATAATTTAATAATTGTAAAGTAACACTTATTAAACAAAATAACATTTGAGATAATGGTTAGTATATTTAAAAAAAATTGATGAATGAATCTAGGATTCAATTTAATTAGTATGACAGGAAAAATGGTGAAACCATATATAGAATTTTATTGTATGTGTAAAAGGTTAAACATGTATTTTAAACATTATAACTATCATATACTTTCATCGATTCTTAACGCCCTCATTCCACTCGCAACCCAACCCCCATGTGAGGGCTCGATGCCTATATATTCCTATTTAACCGATGGAGTTGTCAAAACAATGCATACCAATCCAACATATCTCCTTGTATAACGAATGTGTTCCTATTTAACGGATGGATTATGCAACCTGAAATTATTCATTGTCCTCAATCTTATCCGTCATACTATCTTTGAAGCAGACATGATCAACTTATATTTAATACCCTCATTTCTTCAATTTCTTAAAATATCATTCTGTTTATCACTCAGGCAAAGACTTCTCGTGAGTCATTGACTACTTTATATGATAAATATGTAGAGACGTCCCGTGCACAAATCAAACAAATTGAACAATACCTCAAATCTATGCAAAAAGGTACTCAAACAATCTCTAATTATCTTCATGATGTGAATACTAAAGCCAATGAATTAGTCGATAGATCTGGATGATCTTGTGAATTTTATATCGGGCAACTTGAGAGATGACCATAAAGAGTTGGATGAGTTTTCAAGTACATGACATCCTCATTGATTTTGAAGAGCTCCATGAATAGCTACTTAATTATGCGACGTCTAAGTTGCAGCCTGTCGCCTTTACTAGTCTTGCTACAGCTCATTCGACCGTATGACATCCCTCTCTTACTGCAGGTTTGTTTTCACATCCTAATATTCCTAATCTTGGAAATAGACACAAAATAAACTCTCGTGCAGTAGGCCCTAGTTTTCACCCTAAAAAACCTTACTTGGGTATTTCCAGTGTGCAAAGTGCAAGGACATTCAGAGATACGGAGCAATTATTACAAGGTTCAACATCTTACAATTTTTTCTCATTCGGTCTAGCCCTCTAACATTGTGTCCTCTTCAGACACCTTTGGATGCTCTGTCAGTTTCTCTGTGGCTTCTTGATAGTGGTGCTATGCATTATGTTACCGCTTATCTCAGTAATTCGGAATTACACATGCCTTATTCTGGAATGAAGACATCATGGTTGGTGATGGAAATAATCTTTCTATCACACATATATGTTTTGTTTTTATCTTCACTCTTCAAAATGTTTTACATTGAATGATGTTTGATGAAGTCTGAATTTGTCCGGGCTACAGTTGGGTTGATATTCCGGTAAATGGACATCTGAGTGATAATCCAATAATTTTTTAGAGTGGATTTGAGAGTGGGCCTACAAAACATACAAAAGCGTGAAGGGTCCCAGAGCTTGCTTCTAGGGGAGACTCCGACGCTCAAGTTAGTACATGAATAGAGGAATTTCTATTAAACCAGTAAGTGAGAATTTATAACAAGCATAGTATATGCGTACCATGTAATTGAGGATTATGATCCTTATATGGCTCTCCCTCGTTGCAGAGTGAATTATGATGCATTGAAGTAGTGGTCAAGGGAGTTTACTACGTATTGATGTAACGGAGCCTTTATGAAGCAGATATGGCTTAGATTGTAACGAAACATATATTTTAGATCCATCACTACAACATTTACTATCATGGAGTAATATCTGTGTGAATTTCGCAACAATTATTGAAGAGAATGTAATCGTTGCTTGAGGTCGAGGATGACTTGTGTTGCATTGAGCATATATGACTTAGTGACCTACACGACGTCGGAAATAAGGGACCGTAGATGCCTCGCATCTTGCCAGTTATGAGGGATAAAAGGCGGCCTACGGCTTGTCACACAGAAGGATGGCTGCGCGCCATGTTGGCAGGATATAAGGTCGGCATGTGTTGTACTAAAGACGGACCTTGCTGGTTGAGGCCCGAAATCGAGTTGAGCCCATGTCGACCCACAAGCGGATCTGGCATTTATCACTTTATTCGAGAACGATTGAGTGCCACGTGTATGACGACCGATCTCACTCATGCCAATGTTCGTTGTGTTCCCAGCATGTCTCATAATTTATTATCTATCTCTTAGCTTTGTCGAGCCCATAATGTTTCTTTTGAATTCTTACCCTTCAAATTTATTTTATGGTTCTTCAGACCATTATTATTTTGATGTAATGACCGCTTAAAAACCGATTGTATTAATGACCAAATTCTCCCTTCTAGCTTTTCCTAGCGAGTAAAACATCAAAAGTGCTTGGTATCATCGTCTTTGTCACTCAGCTACCCCTATTTTCAAGTTATTATTTGTCAAAATGATGCGGACATTGTCACCATGACTGCTTCTTCCCATCGTTTGGTTTGTTTAGAGAATAAAAGTCACAAACTTTCTTTTGCTACTTCTATTTTACGTTCTTCCCACCCCTTAGAGATTGATTTCACTGATGATCAGACATCTCCAATTGTGTCGTGTGATGGTTTCAAGTATTACTTAATTTTGTTGTTAATTTTACCAAGTATACATGGTTCTATCCATTTATTTATAAATATGACGTGGCTGATGATTTTATGCATTTCAAGTCTCTTGTTCAAAAATTCTTTGATACTACTATTAAAATTGTACTGATACAGAGGGTGAATACATATCCTTAAAATTTTATCTATAAGTCATCAAACCACACTCATGAGCACAATTTTTTTTCTGAGAGACATCATCTTCATCTTATCTTATTGCCACATATTTTATCAATGTTATTTAATTTTTAACAATGATTGTTATATTTACTGAAAAAATTAATTAAGGATTTTGAGGAAAATATTTAGGAAAGAAACACATGTACACTTCTTTTATATCTCTATTTCTATAAGTTGGATAATGATCAAAACATTTGTCATCCACACTAATTATCTATGTTATTTGATACCTACCAATGATCATTATATTTAATGATATATAAAGTAATTGGGAGAAAGACTTTTTAAGGGAAACTCGCTCGCTTACACTCAAAACTTTATATAATTTTCACATTCAACATCATATCACCACACGTTTTCCATATGTAAAATAAATTTTAAAAAAAAAACACATTTGCTCACAACCACAAGATGATGTTGAGTCTAGACATTATGTATATCTTTGGGTCTAATGCATTAAGTTGAATAATGATCACCACATTTGTCATCTATATAGACACCATTTTTATCTATGTTATTATTTAATAAAAAGTAAATTCACTGGACAAAAACACTTTCTAAGGGAAACACTTACGGAAAACAAGTAGTCACTTTTAGTATATTTCTATATCTATAAGTTGGATAATGATCTGTAAATTAAGTTTGATAATCATCGATCAATACATTCTCATCTATATCAACAAGTTTTCATCTATCATTACTATAATATAAGTGTCAATGAAATGTATTCATTAGAAGGAAACACTTAAAGGGAAAACACATTAACGCTTATTATCTAATAGTGATTATCATCTTTGATGAAATAAATTAGTTAGAGAGAAATAATTTTGGGGGGAAACACACCGGCTCAATTAGGGAGGACACGCTTTTAGGGGAAACACTTTAGGGAAACACATCGAATCTTTTATTATATTAATGATAATGATATGTAGACTCCATTTTTATCCATGTTATTTAATATAAAATGTTTATTACATTTAATAGAAACAAATTAATTGGAGAAAAACACTTTCTATGGGAAACCCTTACAGAAAACACGTAGTGTCTCTTAGTATTTTTCTATATCTATAACTTAGTTAATGATCAATAAGTTAAGTTTGATAATGATCTATCAATACATTTTCATCTATTTCAACAACTTTTTTTTTCCATCATTAATATAATAAAAGAGTCATTATTGTATTTATTGAAATATATTCTTCAGAAGAAAACACGTGGAGGGAAAACACATTGATTATGAATATCTAACAGTGATTGTTATCTTTAATGGAATAAATCAATTAGGAATCATGAGGAAACACTTACAGTGACAACACACATTCGCGTGGTCTTTTTAAATAAACAAATTGGAGACATATCTAACACCGATTATTATTTTTTATGAAATAAATTAATTAGGGGTCAAAAGGAAACACATAGAGGAAAACCACACTTTCACGTGTTCTTTTTAAATAAATAAATTAGGGACACTTACGGAAAACATGTAGGCAGTTTTAGTATCTTTCGATAAGAGTATAAGTAGGACACAGTTTCATCTACATCAACAAATCTATCATTGCTATAATAAAAGAGTCATTATTAAGGAAACAATTAAAGGGAAAGCACGTTACAATGGATATCTAACCTTGATTATTATCTTTGATGAAATAAATTAATAAAGGACAAGAAGGAAACACTTAGGAGGGGGGGGAGGGGGTGGAAACACACTTTCATGTGTTCTTTTTAAGTAATAAATAAACTGGGAGACACGCTTCTTGGGAAATTAACTTGTTTTTTCTACATGTATCGTTTAATTGATTGATTTTTGTTATTCTAATTTGATTTTACGATTAATGATTTATCCCTTAACTGGTTGATTTTTTTTTTTTAAAGATATAACAATTTCTTTTGTTTCAAACCAAGGTGTTTAGATTTAACGTGTGCTTTTATGTGATTGATTTTTTTTTGAAAGATTTTATAGATGTTTTCTTTTGTATTTTTTTTCGTCATAGTTTTCTTTTGTATTAATTTTTCCTTCAAAAGATTTATTTTTCTTATTATAATAATTTGATTGGATGATTAATGGAATAAGTTTTGCAACATGTACGTGTGTTTTTAATTTTTTTAAGGTTAAATTTTAATTCTAATAATCATTCCTTTTATGGTTAGAATTATAATTGATTGGATAGATATATATGGAATTTAATTAATGCTTATGATTGTGTGGATTTATATATGGAATATTAAATTAAATTTATTACAATTTTCAAGGGAGAAACACTTGACGGGGGAAACACACGCGCTCTTTTATAATAGTAATGATATATATATTAGATTAATCTTTTCATATCCATTCATCTTCTCCAAGCAGTGAACCCTAGAGTATTCTTTGACATGACCATCGGCGGTAAATCGGCGGGCAGGATCGTGATGGAGTTGTATGCTGATACGGTCCCAAAGACCGTTGAGAACTTTCGTGCTCTCTGCACCGGCGAGAAGGGTGTTGGAAAGAGCGGCAAGCCTCTAGACTACAAGGGATCGACCTTCCACCGCGTGATCCCTCGATCCACGTGCCAAGGCGGTGACTTCACCTGCAGAGACGGCACCGGCGGTGAGTCGATCTATGGAACCAAATTCTTCAAAGACGAGAACTTCGTTTTGAAGCATAACGTGCCAGGGATCCTGTCCATGGCTAATGCTGGGCCCAACACAAACGGATCCTAGTTCTTCATCTGCACTAAGAAGACCCCGAGGTTTGATGGGAAGCACTGCGTGTTTGGTAAAGTGGTGGAGGGTATGAATGTGGTGAGGGCTATTGAGAAGGTGGGATCCGAGTCTGGAAAGACCAAAGTACCCGTTGTGGTTGCTGATTCCGGCCAGCTTTATCCTAAGTTGGGCGGGGTTTGTGTCTCTAGTGGTACTTATTGCTAATGGCGGGTGGGGTTTGTCTCTGTCAGATCATATGTAGGTCTCTGCAAAGTCGAATGTTGATCATTGGCTTAGACTTTCAATATGTCGAATGTCACTGTGGTGCCTTGAAAATTGGTGCATTTAACAATTGTCTTATTGTGACGCTCGTGACATTAATTTCGTTGTGGTAGTAGTAGAGCTCTTTTAGGAAAACTAAAGCTAGTGTCATAAGTGACACAATGTACTTTTGCATCATTAATGGTGTCCGATTTATTCCACTACCAAAAAAAACATGTTTTTAGCGGCGGATTTTACTCACCACTAAGCTTATAATCCGCTAGTAAAGCTTTATTGCAGCAGTTTGGTCCGACATCTTGCCTTCGCTGCTAAAGCTTTTAGGCCCATCCCAACAGATTTTTTGGTCTGCCACATGGAACTATTTATTACGGTTTTTATCCGCCGACAGTTTAATAATAAACCACCAGGAAAAACAAAACTCCATCGTAAGACATATGACCTGTAAAAGTGGTTTTAGCGGCTGATATTCATTAGCCGGTAAACAATTTTTACTTGACACTCAAATAGCCGCCGGCAAAACATTATTGCACCATGGGACATAAGACTGTTAAAAATGGAGTTGGCGGCGGATTTTTATGGCGAACAACTTTTACTTGCGAGTCAAAATGCAACCGGGAAAACATCATGTCAGACACTATCCGGTTTAGGGAATTACGGCACATATTACCACCACTAAAATATCATGATTCGAAGGTACCTTTATGGAATTTGACGAAAAACAAAACAATCGGCGTATTAGCAGTTGTAATAAACCGACGACGATTCAAAAGCCGGAGAAAACAATTGGAATCAAACTTCGTTTCAAAAAGCCGAGAACTGAGAATCAAGTACAGTTTTCTCCGATCAAATTCAAGTACAAAAAGCTCGAAGAAGCAACGAATGGCTTCCCCGGTAATTAGTAGGCTATGGACGGAATCCAAGTTTGTCTTGATGCGAACTGAAGGCGGCGGTGAACTTGCATGTATGAAGTGAAGTTTTAAGATATAAATGGCCCGATACAGAAACTAGGGAAGTGATCGAATCGAATCGAGCCGATACTTTTGAAGGCTCGAACTCAACTTGACTAAAAAAATTGGTGTTGAATCCCGGCTTGAGCTCAATCGAGCGATATAAAGGCGAGATCGAACTCGACTCATTAAGTACAAAAAGAAAACTCAACTTGATTCGTAAGCTCAAGTATTCTTATAGAATTCATTTGATTTTGTAAAATACAGCAAGATCGAACTCGACTCGTCTAATACTCCACGACTAATAAATGATTATTTATAAGGCAATTCTAAAGGCACCATATAATTACTTCGGCACTACATTTTACGTGCAAATTTTTACATGTGAACGCGGCGCCGGAAGTAAAAAATGGGGTGCCTTAAGAACCCCCTTATTTATATTAAATATTATTTACTCGATTTTATCATCACAATTAATTAAATAATTATTTAATGCAACTCAATCAACTCACGAGCTACTCGATTACTATAAAAAGTTTGAGATCGGCTCGATTAATTATTCGAGTAGCATGATTCGAATTCAAACTCGAAAAAAACCGAATCGAGTCAAACTCTTTTCCAAGTCAAGTAAAATAACTCATGAACAGCCCGGTTCAATTACAACCCTAATGACAATGTTGTTAGAAGAAATATATCAAATTATTAATGAAAGATAAATGAAAAATACCAAAAACACCAACTAGTCCTTGTCGATCTCTGCCAATTTCCCAACCATAACCAAATAAATTTCATTATGCATTTAATAAATTCTATTATGCGTTTTTTTTGGAGTCTATTTTTTTAGAGCTGGTTGTTATTAATATTTATCAATAAAAAAAATCTCACGGCGTCAATTATTTTATTTTGGCATCCATTCTATATTTTTGTTAGGTGAAAAAAATACAGATCCACTGCAGAATCGCAATCGGAGGCTGATGTCATACAAAAAACAAATTGCAAAGCTTCGTTTGACTATTGGAAGAGCCGCCGGAAAAGACGTGCGCCGGAGTGGAGATGCCCTCCAAAATATCAAAACTTCATAAGAACAACCACCGGAGTGGAGATGCCCTCCAAAAACACAACAACCTATGGACTCCGGAAGAACAGCCAGGGTGGAGATGCCCTCCAAAACATCACAACTAATGGACTCCGGAAAAGCATCCGGAGTGGAGATGCCCTCCAAAAATCACAATTATGGACTCCAGAAGAACAGTTGGGGTGGAGATGCCCTCCAAAATCACAACTATGGACTCCGGAAGAACAACCGGAGTGGAGATGCCCTAGCCTCCAAAATCACAACCATGGACTCCGAAAGAACCGTTGGAGTGGAGATGCCATCCAAATTATGTCAAGACAAATTCAGCCTCCAAACCCGGCCTCGTTTGAGGGAAGGTGTTAGAAGAAATATATCAAATAAATGAAAGATAAAAATAAATGCCAAATAGATTGTTGAAGATATGGTTGGCCAAACAACTAATGATGATTGATCACGCACTAATGATGATTGATTACGTTTCGATTATGAATAATTCTTGTAATAAATATTGCCTTGGTGGCTAGCAGTATATGGCTATATATTTGCTATTGTACCAAAATCAATTTATCAATAAAAAGAAAACATATGTTGTCTCTTCTACTAATTTTCATTGTATTCTGATTTTCTTTAAACTATATTTTAGTTATCATTAATTCATTATGAGTTTTTAACCGTGGATGACACAAACCGCCGATGTAAAAAAAATTTCCTTGCGGATTTTTTTAATTCACCGATATAGAAATGATACAAGGAAGTCCGTAATTGTTTGCCGGCGGAAATACAAAGACCGCCGATAAAACACATCACCAGCGGTGACATGCAAACTCCGCCGCTAAAATCCACCACGAAAAAGCAAGTTTTTTTTTGTAGTGTTCATTGATATAGGTCTCATAGTGTTCATTGATGGAAAAGTATGTCGTGTCACTTAGTTGCGATAATTTTCCGTGACATTATCATTTTCATTTGAGTAGCACTAGTTTCACAACAAAATGAGTTAATCAATTGAAGCTCCATTCGTTCTTTTCACAGCGCAGCTCCATTCGATTATAAAAATAAAAAACTCGATTAAGAAGGCATCTTATCCTTGATTTTGCATCAATTTATTTTGTATCTTCATCCACTACGTAAAGGAATATGGCACAATCGTTTTGTTAGTGCGGGAAAAGGATGAAGACGGTAACTTCATGGTGTGATTATAATCCGAAAAGAAGGTTTATTGTATGCCCAAAATACAATGTAAGTTTGTAATAAAAAAAAAAAGAAAATTAAGTAAAAAAATATTTTTCTTTTCGTTCTAATTTAGTTATAACTCAAGTTTGTAATAAATTCGACGTGTTGGCCGTCCGGATAGGATTTCTGTTTGAAAAACAGAAAGGCCAATACACAATTTGCATTAGTTATCTTATAATTGTAACAAAAACACGGGATGTATTATTGTAATAAAAACATATACATACGGGTGTTTATCGTAATAATAAAACAAAGAGGTTAGTGCAGATATGAAAATGAGGGACCAGATGTGTTTATCGTAACAATAAAACAAAAAGATTAGTTCAGATACGAAAATGAGGGACCGTTAGTTAAGGATCAGATCTCTAGTCGATGCCGCTTTTTTGAATCTTCGACCTTTAGTTATATCAATCGATCCGGCAATTGTGTGGCTGACTATTTGGCAAAATTAGGGTTTTCCATTCCCCCTAATTTTTCTTGTTATTGTAATTGGGGGTTTTTAGAAAAAAAACCTTGTAACTCAGCATTAATTGCTGATTTGGACCCTCTTTAATTAATAATATCTCCTTTTTCCCCTAAAATAAAAAATTAAAAAAAAACCTGTCATTTCCCATGTATACAACAAAAAGAGACGGTTTGTATAAACAAAACCCGATATATATAAGCCCATTCGCCGCCCTAAACACCAATTTGCATCCGACTTATTTAGCCAATTCGCCGCCTTAAACAAAAAAAAAAAAGGCTTATCTTCAACTCCTGACAAACAACAAGGGGGGACGTCGGCGGCTGGAGACAAATGAAACCAACTTTAGGTAGATTTGTAGTGTTTTGCCATTGACGATATGAATTTTTTTCTTCGAAATAGGATACAGATTATCTGAAATCCCAGCTTTGGTTCTTTTAATCAGGTATGTCTCATACTGAAACTGAAAGCGGAAGCAGCGAGTTTGCCTTACGTAGGAGTCCCCGTCTGCTTGGCAAATTTGCGTTACGGAGGAGTCCACGTCTGCTTGGTAGTTTAACTGTTTGCTTTAATTCCTCAATGAGCTTTCTTTACTTTTGTATTATTTTCTTCTGATTTATTCTGTTTTGAATTAGGAAAATCTGCAATGACTATGCCAGAGCGTAGTCGGATCGCACCCAGCAAAAGCCCTGCTAAGGGTAGCCACTGTGTTTTGCTGTCAATTTCTTTTTTTTAAACTTCGATTTAGTCAAAGATTGATGTAGTTTCTTATAACCTGTTTCATTCTATTCTGTTTTTAATAAGGAAAATCTGCAAAGGCTATGCCAAAGCGTACGTAGTCAGATCGCACCCCGCAAAAGCCCTGCTACTGGTAGGCATTGTGTTATGCTGTCTGGATTTCGATTTAGTCGAAAATTGATTTAGTTTCTTATATCATGTTTCATTATTCTAATTCAGGTCACGGGATGACCTTCTGTAGCCGCGGCTCCCCTGACATAGAGACACGTACCACTTCACTACTTCAACCGTTTTGTTTTCTATTCGTGAGACAAGTTTAGTCTCTCTTAAAGGTTAATTTGATCCCTTGTATCTGATTCATTCCTGTTTTCAATCAGTTATGTGAGTAGACCGGGAACATGAGGCCCAACATTTCAAGCAGATGTACACTTACCGTAATGATTGCCGTGGTGGACACCTCAAATCCTTTTGTTATGTTCATATGAGCTAAAATAAAATAAAATTTATGTCTTTGATTCCCTCTTTCTGATATATTCTTTATATCCGTGACATGAAAGAGAAAAAGACGTGCATCCACCCCGGTGGTGTCTTTACCTGGGAGGGTAAGAACTTCATTGCTTTGACATTGTTAATGTTAGTGTTTGTCTGCATCGTGTTTGTATTTTTGTTTTATATTTTGGCATATGCGTGTGTATGCAAGTATATGTTATATTGTTTCATAACAATTTGTCGTTTCAAAATCAGCCAACTCCTCTGGAATCACGTGGGTTGCTATTCAGGGGTGGAGCGTTACGTGTGTTGTGTTTAAAAGAACTTTGGTTCGTCAGCTCTATCTTGTGTTTTTGAAGTGATTTTTATTTTGTGATTACTTTGTGGGCAAGGGAGTGCAATTCTCCCGTTGATTTTTTGTTCAATGTGGACATGAGCTGTTAATTATTACTAATATATTTTTACTCCAATAATTCATAACAGGAACCAATTAAGGATCGCCTTCACTCGTATCTCCAGTATAATGCTCCATCGATAACTTTCAACTTCCTTGGTTCAACTATAATTTCTGAGATTGAAGGTGTGTTGGCTTCTTAACATTCTCTTGAGTTTTCTTTGTAATGCCTAAGTTTGAAGTTATAGCCTGTGTTCTCTAAATATTAGTTAATCCAAAGCTGGTAGTATGGATGGTTGAAGTGTGTTATATAGCACTGCACATGGAAAACTATTTGGTATTTCCTTGTGGGAGAAAAAGAAATTCTTTTGTGAACATACCCTGACATAGGATAACTGATAGAGGAGGGGTGTATATCTAAGTTGGTTGATATTTGTTATGACCTTTATGCTTTGAAGGAGTGCTCAAGTATACAATTCAGATAAAGCTGAAAACATGTGGGTTACCCGAGCACTTGGTTGTTTGTTCGTTTTTGTTTATTGCTTTTAGATTGCTTGCTCAATTTTTTATCATGCATTCAAAAGTTTGAATGAGACGGAGTTTCTCATAGTAGATGTAGAGTATGACTATGACTTCATTTTCTAGTTGTTGTGGAAGTGAAAGTCCATTTTAGCTTAAGGATGGATATTATTATTGTGGAAGTTAAAGGTTGCTGAAGAAAGGAAGATAAAGAAGGATAAGAGAATAAGAGTTATTTCTTTTTGTTTTTGTACTAAAACTCATCATTGATGTGTTTCTTCATTACTAAAACTTCATTCTCTTTTGGAATTCTAGACAAGTCTGTTGAACCCTAGATATGATCTCTTTATTTTTGTACTGTCAATTGATTATACTATTCTCTTTTAGACCGAATCTTCATTTTATTTGGATTTCTGATTAGCATTATAGATAAGTCCTCTGACTTTTTTGGTTGATGCATTGTTCGAGCAGTTCTTGCAGACCTTCCTAGTGAATCGTCTCAAAAATTTCCATGCAAAGTGCATGTTGATATGCCTTTTGCTATTGGTATGTCAGAACATAACCGTTTGTTGTAGCACATCGCAAATTTGTCTCCCTCTTGCATTCAACTTTGTTTTCTCTTTATGCAGTTTCTGTGGATCCAAACACTACCAATGCTCAGGGAGAAATCATTGACAAGGTACTCAGTTAGCATTCATCTTCTTGTATGCCTTTTTGCTCTTTTTTAGCATGATTATTAGCATATGCAAGTTACTATATATGTAGACTTTCTTTGTATGCGTACCGCATCTATTTTTTATAACCTGCAAAAATCGGGAGCCTAGTTGGTTGGAACACATCATGTTGTTAAGTTAGTAAAACACGAACTTGGCAACATTTTTCGCCAGAGGGGAATTGCCAAATGAGATATTTTTATATTGACTTGTCAGTTGAACTCATCAGTTATGTTTGCATTCTCAGGACGCCGCCGTCAATTATTTGAAGGGTATAATTAAAAAGGACAAAGTTTTCTATCGCGCTGATGCTGAAATGGTAGAAGGAATACAAGAAGAAACAAAATGATTTATTATGGCCCATAATTTATATTCTTGCATCTCTCTTTAATTTCAACTTTAATTCTGTTTGTCTGTTTGTTATTTGCAGGCTGCAATTCGTGCGCTTCAGCTTTTATACAATCAGAAATTCGAGCCTGACGACATTTGGGTACTAACGTGTTGGGATTGTGACTGGCTTTCATTTCTACTAGCTACTTAATGCTTAATTCATTTCGTCAAAACCCATAAATTTCATACCTGCTGCTAAAGTTTCATATCATTATTAATTCGAAAGCAGATCATTTAACGCGTGCCCCATTATTGTAATAATTTTGCTAAGAAATAATCAAAATAGAAAAAGAAAAAAATCATTGTGGTAAAGAATACTCTTTGTTTGGAAAAATTAGGATTTTAGTCCTATAACTTGGCATATTTTGGATTTTAGTCATGCTCCTGTTCCGGTGAGGAAAATGGTCCTCTAAGTTTGTTTTTTTTGGATTTTAGTCCTATCCGCCGGAAATAGCTGATTGGACACCGGAATTTTTAAAAATAGTCCTCTAACTAGGCTGCCACGTAAGCCAATCAGCTATTTCCGGCGGATAGGACTAAAATCCGAAAAAAAGCCAACTTAGAGGACCATTTTCCTCACCGGAGCAGGAGCAGGACTAAAATCCAAAATATGCCAAGTTAGAAGACTAAAATCCTAATTTTGCCCTCTTTGTTTTAATTACCTATTTTGCCTGTTTGTTACCTTGCCCTACCCTATTTAACCCAAAGCCTAACTTTTATCCTCATTTATCTATTAAGTTCATGTGTCGTTTTTTGGTGAAGAGCAGGGTTTCCCGAGTTATACAATCAAACACCTTTTGGCTGACATCAATGGCGGCGGCTCAGGGTAGCGCATCCGAGATAATTATCAGTTAGATTTAGTTGCCTGTCTATTTGATCATCCACATGTGAATAATTACCAGTTAGATTTAGCTGCCTGTCTGTTTGATCATCCACATGTGAATATACTGTGTTTTTTTATGTTCAAAGGTGATTGAACAATTTAAATATTAAATTTTTAGATAAGTTATAGTTTCTATTTTATCTCTATCTTTTAGGTTACTACTAGTTCATTTTTTTTTTTTTTTTTAGTAAGGAGAGACTCCCATATATTGTACGGAGTAATTGATTGTTGTTCAAAGAAATCATAAAAATCATTAGCCTTTTTATTTATAGATATTTGTTTATAAAGACTAGTTTGAGCATTTAATGGGTATTTAGGACACCCTTAAATCTTATTTGTTTATAAGGACACATTTCATTTATTTTTCCTATATTACCCTTAGGCAAAAGCGCTAATCATCTAGAAAAATAAAAACTTGCCTGCTGCCCCCCTCTTCGTCTCCCCCTTCTTCTTCACCCACCTTCTTCTTTTCCATCGGCCATCGGAAACAGTACCACACTTTCAGACACCTCTCCGTCATCCCCCGCCCAGCTGTTCATATCTACCGACGGTGTCTACAACCACCGAGCCTGCGTATTGGGTGGCGGCACAGCCTTAAACGCCGGGTTCTACTCACGGGCAAATCCAGAGTTTCTAAGCAAAACGGGTTGGGATCCGAGACTTGTTGAATAATCATACAAATGGGTCGAAAAGAAAGTGGTGTCTCGAAAATTCATTGGGTTGATTGCTTAAAGCGTGATTGTTTGAAATCTTGGAAGAATTACGCAGTTAGCTTGGTTGAATTCTCGGAAGAATTTAGAGGTAAAGATTATCTTCTTTTCTTTAGGAAGTAAAGATTATCTATTAAAAGGCTAGGCTATTTTCATACATACATGTTCTTCCATATGCTTGATAAAATGCATACCACATGTTGATAAGGCTGGGATTGTTTGAAAGTGCATAAGCATGTTTAATTGGTTGACTAAGTATAATTAGCTAGTATACTTTTACTCTAGTCTGAAATTTTGGTAATTGTTGATTTAGGATCGAAATTTGTGTTGGATTAACTACCTAAAGAGGAAGCTGGTTGAATTCTTGGAAGAATTTAGAGGTAAAGATGATTATCTATTGAAATGCTATTTTCATACATTCATGTTCTTCTTCCATATGTTCGATAAAATGCATCCCACATTTTGATAAGGCTGGCTGGGAATGTTTGCAAGTGCATCTGATTTTTCAAGATTTATCAAGTATATAATCATGGCTAGTCTTGGTTGATGATTAATTACAGTTAGCCATTTATTTGCAAGAAAGTTGTGTTGTTTCACTGTACATGTCAAGCCATGGTCAATGGATTATATTTGAGAAAAAGATCCAATTATGCTTAGAATTATGTACTTATGGGGGATTTTTTAGCATTGCATTGGCAGAAATGAGCTTATGATTGTAGCTACTTTACCAAGAACAGCATTATTCAAGTATGTTCATTGACGGTACTTCAGGGCTTTTGGATTATACAAGCTTCCCCATGGGCTTTAAAAGTGTGATAGCAGTAGTGACTAACTGTTAACAGGTAGTTCATGATGAAGCAAAGAAAATCCAAAGTAGACAACACTGATTTGTTTGATAGGATCAGTGATCTACCAGTCCACACTCTGGGTGATATTCTATCTTTTCTTCCGACAAAGCAAGCTGTAGCGACCTGCGTTCTTTCAAAACGATGGAAATTTGTGTGGAGGACAATCCATAATCTTGAATTCAGCTATTCTTATAGCTCGAATTAACCGATTGAAGCTAAAGCTGAAAACCTGAAATGCGTCCTCAAGCTTGACGATGTTTATTGGTTCATTGAGATACACATTCTTTTTGGATCATGGAGGTAGCTCTTGGCACCAAGCCAGTTTCCGTTTTACGCCAAGTCTACGATGCCGGTCAGTGCTGTTTCGGCGAGAATTACGTCCAAGAAATCCTCGAAAAAGCTCCGCAGCTTCCGGATGATATAAAGTGGCATTTCATTGGGCATTTACTTGGATGATTTTTCTGGATACAACACTTGTAACAAGAATCATTTCGACTACTTCTTCAATTTTAATGTGATGAAGAGTTGTATATATTTCTGAATCAGATCTTTAATATGTTCTTTTGATTTGTGTGGGGTTTGGTATGCTCACTTTGCAGTGGTTATCTTAATTCTACTGGTGCCGTGTAATTTGGCATTTTTTTCAATGAAATATTATGCTATTACATGTTTTGGCATGTTTCCAGCATATTGGTTCTCTTATGCTTGACCGCTATACTGCCTTCTTTTGTATGTGTGTTTTGTTTTCTTTATTGAACAGTTTTGTTTACTATATGCAATTTTCTTGCAACCGCATGTGTCGTAATTCTCATTGTTATTCAAGCACCATTCCTTGTTATTCATAGGCACATCTACTTCTTCCTCCTTATTATTTTTTTAAATAACAAATAATGGTCGGCCTACGGCCTTCCTTTTGGTGGATATATACATATCTTACAATGACTAATAGGGTTTAGAAATTTATGCACTCATTCCCACCATTACCGATGTCACTGCATATATGATTGTTGATGTCACTGCAACTATGATTGTCGATGTCACTGCATAAAACGTTGATGATACTGCATATTTGATTGCCGATGTTACTGCCGATGTCACTGCATAAATTGTTGATGTCATGCATATATGATTGCCAATGTCATTGCATAAAATGTTGATATCACTGCATCGCAGTGGTGTCATTCACATTAGAGGTGTACTCAAGCCGAGTCGATACTCCTTAGGGCTCAAGCTCGACTCGACTAAAAAAGTTTGGGCTTGATCGAGCCATAAAAAGGCAAGATCGAACTTAACTCTCTAAATGCTCAATCTAGCTCGACTCGGCTCGTAAGCTTGATTATTTTCTTAGGATTCATTTAATTTTGAAAGATTTGAATAATTATGCTCATGTATTTTAACATCCAAAATTTACGATCATTTGAGAATTGATGTCACTGCATATTTGATTACCGATGTCACTGCATAAATTGTTGATGTCACGCATATATGATTACCGATGTCACTACATAAAATGTTGATATCACTGCATATTTGATTGCCGATGTCACTGCATAAATTGTTGATGTCACACATAAATGATTGACATTGTCACTGCATAAAATGTTGATAAAGTTTGGGCTCGATGAAGCCATAAAAAGGTAAGATCGAACTCGACTCGCTAAGTACTCGATATAGCTCGACTCGGCGCGTAAGGTCGATTATTTTCTTAGAATTCATTTAATTTTTAATAAAATATAACAAGATCGAGCTCGACTTGTTAATAGTGGTCAATGCATTGCAGTGTCACTGCATCGCGGTTGTTAATGCATCACGGTGTCACTTAATCGCGGTGTCTCTACATCGGGGGTGGTCACTGCATCCGGTGTCTTTGCATCGCGGTTGTTAGTGCATCACGGTGTCACTTAATCGCTGTGTCTCTGCATCGGGGGTGGTCACTGCATCCTATGTCTCTGTATCGAGGGTGGTCACTGCATCATGTGTCTCTGCATCGGGGGTGGTCACTGCATCGCGGTGTCTCTTCATCGCGGTGTCTCTGCATCGCGGTTGTCAGTGCATCGCGGTGCCACTTCATCGCGGTGTCTTTGCGTCGTCAAATGTTATACCATCGTGATGTCTGTGCATTGGGGGTGGTCATTGCATCGCGGTGTCTCTGCATCGTCAAATATTATACCATCGTGATGTCTCTACATCGCGGTGTCTGTGCATTGGGGGTGGTCATTGCATCACGGTGTCTGTGCATTGGGGGTGGTCATTGCATCGCGGTGTCTCTGCATCGCGGTGTCTCTACATCACAGTGTCTCTGCATCACGGTGTCACTTCATCGCGTTGTCTCTGCATCGCGGTTTCACTTCATCGCGGTGTCTCTGCAATGCGGTGTCTCTTCATCGCGGTGTCCCTGCATTGCGGTGTCACTTCATCGCGGTGTCTCTGCATCGTGGTGCCGCTTGATCGCGGTGTCTTTGCATCGTCAAATGTTATACCATGTGATGTCTGTGCATTGGGGGTGGTCATTGCATCGCGGTATCTCTGCATCGATGTGTCTCTGTATCGCGGTGTCTTTACATCACGGTGTCTCTGCATCGCGGTGTCTCTGCATCGTCAAATGTTATACCATCATGATGTCTCTGCATCACGGTGTATGTGCATTGGGGGTGGTCATTGCATCGCGGTGTCTCTGCATCTAGGTGTCGCTGCATCGCGTGTCTCTACATAACAGTGTCACTTCATCGCGTTGTCTCTGCATCGCGGTTTCACTTCATCGTGGTGTCTCTGTAATGCGGTGTCACTCCATCGCGGTGTCCCTGCATTGCGGTGTCACTTCATCATGCTGTCTCTACATCGCGGTGTCCCTGCATTGCGGTGTCACTTCATCGTGCTGTCTCTGCATCGCGGTGTCACTTCATCGCGGTGTCTCTGCATCGCGGTGGTCAATGCATCAGGATGGTCACTGCATTGCGGTGGTCAATGCATCACGGTGGTCAATGAGTCGTGCGTCGCGGTGGTCGATGCGTCGTGCGTCGCGGTGGTCAATGCATCGGGATGGTCAATGCGTTGCGGTGGTCACTGAATCGCGGTAGTCAATGCATCGTGGTGGTCATTATATCGCGATGGTCATTGTAGCGCGATGGTCAATGCATCGTGGTGGTCAATGCGTCGCGGTGGTCAATGCATTGCGGTGGTCAATGCATCCGGGTGGCCAATGAATCGCGGTGGTTATTGCATCAGGGTGGTCAATGAATTGCGGTAGTCAATGTATCGCGGTGGTCATCAGGAAAAAAAAAAAAATTAGCATACAGGAAAAAAAAAGTTTTTTTTTTTTTTTTTTTTTTTGAAAGTAAAGAAAAAAAAAAAAAAAAAAAAATAGTTTTAGCATACAGAAAATTCAAAAAATAATAAAAACAAAAAAGCCAATACAACCTACTGCACTTGTTTTATAAAGCCGAGAATTCGGCGCCTATTTCAGTAGTATATGTTAAATGAGGGTAAATTGGTCCGTATACTAATTTTATGTCTTTATAACCAAATAAAATTTAAGTATTATCATATTCGCTTTATTAAATTCTAATATGCTCATTTTTGAATGATTAAATTTTATTTATTCTATTTCTCTACATTTATATTTATAAAAAATAAAAAATAAAAGGACGAGCCACAAAGGGCCGTACTAGACTCCAACAATCAAAAACTAAACAACCTAATGAAGAAAGGTCTGCTCTCTCTTACGGTAGACGATGAACACAAGCAAGTGAATCCCTTTCTACATATCCGTATTGATTTTAATCACTCTAAGCAGCGGCAGGGACCATGAAGATGGCCATGTAGCCCCTGTCCGTATTGATTTTAATCACTCCAAGCAGTGGTGGGGACCATGAAGATGGCCATGTAAGTTTGTATCTCCCGCTGTACGCATCAGCAAGAGCGGAGGCACATTATGTAGGGTGGGGTCACGATCCCACCGAGATCTGAATATTTTTTTCAGATTAAAACAACGTAGTTACATTTGTTAAAAATATCGCTCATCGATAAAAAAATGATGTTTTAGGCTCCGGTGACCAGTGGAATTTTTTTTAGATAAAAGATGTAGTTTTAGACTCCGGTGACACCACTGGAATAAATTCCTAGATCCTCCGCTGTGCATCAGGGAGGTCTGCATGGAATGAATAAAGTCATTGCGTCTGCATGTGCATTCGCAATCAAGCCACCAATATCTACGGGCTTATCCTCATATAGCAAAACACACCTAGCCTTCTATATCCAGATGATCGTGAGATGCGTAGCTAACTCCTCCATGTCGCATACCGCAAAAGACCTTAGAAGTCGTGGGACAATTGAAGGGCCGCACGCAACCGATGATTTCCCGATTGGGTCTAAACTTCCCGGGCACCACACAATGAAAGAACGAATGCTTTAGATCCTCCTCCGAATGACCACAAAGCTGGCAAGTCCCTTCCCCAATTCCGTTGCAGTGTAAAGTGATGCCAAGCGCCAAGCTATTATGTAGCCCCCGGCCCACCAAATAAAATGCTTCACTATGGGTCGAACGGATCAGAGACGGAGCCAAAGCCTGGGCTTAGAGGGGCTAAGCCCACCCAGGCTTTGCTCTTATACCGAATACCTTGTATAATAAGCCCAGTCCACTACACCTTATAATTAACTCAGCCCACCTATTTAGTTTACTGATCAACCCAACACAATAAAAACAGTCAAATAAACATCCATGGCTACTAGTAGATGATATATATATATATATATATATATATATATATATACTTTCTCGTTTCCACGTTTCTCTCGTACCTTAATATGGAAACTCTATTGTCATTTTAGTTGAATTGCGACGTAGTCGATCTGTATATTTTTTTTTAGTAATAATAAAATAGAATACTTCGAATATGAACCTAGCGAGTCACTCAAGTTTTGTTTTGTTGTTTTTCCCTCTTGAATGAATGAATTCCGGGGTGTCTTCATTCTTAATTATCGCAGTTTCTTCCATTAAATTTCGAACTTTTAAAATGAAAAAATCTACCATGAAAAATAACATTAAACAACTTTTAGCCTAACCCCCCTAAAGAAAATTTCCTGGCTCCGTCCTTGGAACGGATAGGTAACTACATAGCAGACAATATCCTGACCGAACTCTATACTGACCCCTCGATTACTTGTTTATCAACACAAGCGCATTCTAATCCAATTTTAATTAAAGAATTATATTTACACCTTGAATCGTTCCGACGACAATTGATTAAAGAAAACATTCTAAATCTAACTTAAATTAAATCATCAAATAACTTTGACGGTTACACACATCTCATATAGCATATCATAACATGATAACGTTACAAGCTCTACCACACAAGTTGTCATTGAGATCACATTTATCCTCTACTAGATCACATAGTACTTTCTAGCATAAGTAAGTTTGTTACATTGATACCAAAGGACACTACGTATGGTGAATAATGCACCACGACATTGTAAGCACCTCTCTAGGGGCACGAACTTAGGCCTCCGTGTAGGTGATGACGGAAAAATTCATCGTTATTTTTATAACTTTTCAACCCGTTTCTGATATCATTTTGAGTATTTTTATATCAGTTCGAGTCATTAATTCCTATGTTTCATCTAAATATGATAGTAGTAGTTATTATATAAAATATCGTATTTTTATCGTGTTTTTACTAGTTTTTGTACCGGTTTAGTAACCGGAGTGTCGTGTCGGATTTACGTTTGGTATTTTGGTGGTTCATTGCAGGATTATACATTGATCAAGATTCCACGTAACGACATGTTTTGAGTCTAAAAGATGTGTTTAGAGGATTAGAAGAAGATGCCTCAAGCTTACGAGTTCAAATGGATCAAATTATCTTACATACTTAAAACCAAAACCTGTTTCGACGGAGATTTGACCCAGCTTAGAGGCATTTTCAGGGGATGACTTCTTAATGAAAGTTGTAGATCTTCACATAAGCTTTCCAACGCACTTTTAATCACGTCAATTGGAGTTCTACAACTCAAGTTATGGTCAATTGACTAATCAATTCGGATTAGTAGAAATCCCAAATATCTTCGTAATACTGAATGGCTCATCAAAACGACATTTTCTGAAGAAGTTTCCTTCATAAAAGTTGTATATCTTCAAGAACGCTTTCCAATGGATTTTGAATCAAGTCAATCGGACTTTTACAACTCAAATGGTGGTCAAGTGGCTAATTGATTCAATTTAAGTAAAATGCCGAAAAACGTTCGGAGGAACACGAGGTACTCAAGAAGACGTTTTCTGAAGAAGAGTCCTTCATGAAAGTTTTAGAGTTTCTCGAGACCGTAATTTTGGCATTTCGTTTGCAATTTTGGAGGTCTACAACTCAAGATATGAATTTTAGAAGTTTTAATCCAATATATATCAAATAATCCAAGATTTGGATAGAATCGCTTAGGATTTGCAATGATGACACCGGATCGATCCGGCACCCACCCGGATCGATCCGGCCTTGATATTTGCCTATATATACAGAGGATCGAGGCGGATGAACGCTTGCCCTCTTCTTCTTCCCATCCTCCTTTCATCTTTTCCTTCTTTCAATTATGTTTTGGGGGCCTATATGTATATATATATATATATATCGTTATAATGTCGATGTAATAACTCACTAATTATCGTTATAATATAGTTTCTGCTTTTTTAGTTCTTTCTTTCTTGTTTTCTTTCATTTTGTTATATATATATATATATATATATATATATATATATATATATATATATAAGTATCGAGAATCGGCAAATGATTGGATTAAGGTTTTAATTTGGTTTTAATAGAATTCGCATTGATGTATATTATTATGTAAAACTTCCCGCCGTTTAATCCATGACATTTTGACAGAGTCTGATTACTTGTAATATCTATATATCTACATATATATATGAGTAGCTAAACTTAGTATAGTCGAATCATGTAAAATTTGGTGAAATCAACCCTTGGAAAATGAAATAGGGAGTGTGTAGTGCTTTTTATTGTTAAATCTCACATATTGCACGTCTTAGAACTTGTTATAACGGATTTGGGCTAGATTGACAACCTAGGTCAAAAATCACACACATCACTCTTGAGAGTTGTTCAAAGAGAGTGGTGTGGGAAAAAGGGTTCTAAGATCGGGAGGTAAAACATACCGGGTTTTAGGTCGTGAATTCAGGCCCGCGCTCATCGATGTATTATTATCAACGTAATAACTTGAATGTGGTAGTTTAGATTAGTGTAATTTAGTGTTAGACCCCGGGGTTGAACTATGAAGTGCCGGGTGGTTCTTGAGCCAACGATGACAAGTTGTTTCATGGAGTCTTTCGGGCAGACCATGGATTAGGTAAAGCTTCGGTTTACTGCTTTGACACATTCTCGTTAAGATGTTCGGTGTAGTACATTGGTGAGTATCGGGGGTAGTAACGTCGACCGAGTAATTTCGGACTTGTTTCCTTAACGAGGTTTTTCTGTGAAGGAGGAAAGTATTGACTTAGAAATTCCTTCTCGAGCTCAGCCCACGTAGTGATGGATTCAGAGGGGAGAGAGTGATACCACTCGAGTGCCTCCCCCCGTAAGGAAAATGGAAATAGTTTAAGCTTGATGGCGTCCTCACTTACACCTTGGATACGGGTAGTACCGCATATTTGCAAGAATGTGTGTGTAGTGAGTGTGGGGTTTTCGGATGGGAAACCATGGAAAATTGATGCATCTTTGCATCATCCGAATAAGTCCGGTTTAAGCTCGAAGTTTGGAGCGAGAATGGTAGGCATGACGATAGCCGGGTTGATGGTGACTGTGCCGGGCATGGCATAGTCGGCCAACGTCCGTCTCTATCTTCCGCCGCCATTATTACTATTCTTTCGATTTCTCCTGAAAGATATTGCTCAAATTCTTGATCTGACCGTTTCCTTCGTCGAAACGGTCTCCGCCTATTGGGTCGGACTATGGTCCGCTTCGGGTCGTGGGAATAGATTAGTGGTCCCTTATGACTACGAGTTTGCATAAACCGAACACCAACTCAAGGTGTTGAGCAAGAAAGGATAGAAAGTGATGAATGGACAGATCGACGAGCGTCTAGATTCTGGGCGGGCGTCTGTCTGGATTTTGAACCGAACGGGCGTCAGAAACCGGACGTTCGTCCAACCGACAAAAACGACGAAACGAACGAAGAAAAATTTAAAGCGGGCGGGCGCCCACTAGTTTAGGCGCCCGTTTGAAAGAATAAAAACAAGAACAGAGACGGATAAAACAAAGAAAAAACGGGGAAAAAGAGAGCGGAGGAAAGGATAACTAAACCTGGAGGAATCAAAAACTACGAAACTTAACTACGAAAAACCCTAATAACCAAAACTATAAACTACCTAAGAAAATTTAAAACGAAAAAGCAGAAAACACTAAAAAGGGAGAAAAAAACATGTTGAAATCTTCTGAGCCCAAAATGGAAGGGAAAACAGTGGATTTGACCTCAAAGCGGTGTCGGACGGCCTCTGGCGATCTGCCCACGTCGTCGGCGTCGGAACGAGCTTTCGAATTGGGTCCTCGCGCGCCAATCCGACACTCGAGCCAAAGTTATGGCCAAAATACTATCAAGTGCTAAACGGACCCTTTTATCCTAAAATTTGATCGTTAAAGGTGTGAGTCGATGATTCAACCTAAGAAACCTACCTACGACACTTACCTACTAAAAAAAAAGAAAAACCTAATTGAAATAAAAATAAAAACTAATGGCGAGACCAGATGCGGGCGGGCGTCCAATTAATCTGGGCGGGCGTCCTCCCTGAGAAAGAAGCTGGGCGGGCGCCTCAGATGACCAGACGCTCGTCCAACTGGAACAGATTCGAACAGAGAGCAGAAAAAGAAACGATAACAGAAAACAGAGACTAAAACTCAAAAACAAAAGTCTATACTACAACTAACAAGAACAAATATTAATTAACAGAAAAAAAAAACAAATAAGTAAAAACAACTAAATCACCAACGAAAAATGTAAAATAAAAACAAAACCTAACCTAAATTACTAAAAACAAAAACTAGACAACCGTCCGGTTCCCCGGCAACGGCGCCAAAAACTTGTCCCGGATTTTATCAATACAAAACAACAAGTAATAAACCGGTTAACCTCAAGTGCAAGGATCGTAGTATGGAGGCTAATGCCGGGTCGATCTTACGGGAACTAGGCGAATGTGAATCCTAGCTTTTGTTTTCAACTAAACTATTGTCACGAAACTAACCTAAACAAATAAGCATAAAAGTAACTAGACAGAGGAAATTAATCCAATGCTAGGCAAGATTGAAAGCGATAAACTAAACTAAACTAAAGTGCAGAAAAAGTAAACTAATCTAGCAATTCAAGTTTAAAGGATTAAAATCAAATTATAACGAACGAACAAGCAATTGATCCACCTATCCTATCAACATTCAATGCTAATTCGGATTAATTCGTGATCTCCACTCAAGTCGTGATTCACCTAATCGAAGGCATAAACTCCTACTCTCGTAGACAAGTTCGTTTCCTAATCTTTTATCTTTCGATGTTAAAGATTACGTCTTTCTAACCTAGGCGTGAAATCTTTCAATTTCTAATCTAGAAAATCAATCTAATAACTCTCGTTTTAATTAGGTCGAAGATCTATTCTTTTATCACGGTGATCTATCGTTAACATGATTTTCATCAAATAAACAATCATCAAAGCAAGCATCTTTCGATAAAACATGCAAAAACATACAAAACATGATAAAAGAAACGAACTTGAAATAGATACTCACAGATTAATCACGAATCAAAACTGAATTGTTGAAGGAAGGCTTCACAACGCTTGTTCAAGAGGGTTTTAGCCTCTTAGCATCCTTGTTGCAACTCGAATTGATGAAATAAAAGACATGAATCTATCTAATCTAATCTAAGAATTAAATTGCATAAAAGTAGATAAAATCGTAGAAAACGCAGCCAAGCTGCCCCTAGGTTTTTAGGGTTCGAATTGTATGTCTTAGGGTTGATTATGCGCTGCTATATATAGAGAAAATCAAGTCGGTTGCTACAGTACCGCTCCAGACGCTCGTTCATTATCATGGACGCCCGTCCATGAATATTATTTCAACTCGTAATTAATCCGGACGCCCGTCCATGACCCAGCTCCAGTATTTTGCTCATAACTTCACTTCTAGGGCTCCAAATGAGGTGATTCAACATGCGTTGGAAAGCTATTTCAATCCTCTACAACTTTCATCAAGACAACTTTCCTTGAAAGTGCCTACAAGTGTGGACAAAATTCCCATGAAGTGACTGGTTCCGGTTTCTTCAATGATTCTTCACTTAAACATCTTTCAACTCTTCCATCTTCATGTGATCATCGTTTAAGCTCCTTACTCATCATGCAAACGTACCTAACAACATGATAGAAACATGCAAAATGTAACATCATACGGATAAACATAAAACACCGATAAAATCACGTAAATATCTCGATTTTGCATTTAAACACATTTAAAACTCGTTTACTCAATAATTCGATAAAACCAACACTTTTCTATAAAAAGTACTAAAATACCAAGGATATTGTTACGGGAATAACGTCATATAAATCATAAATTTCACCCTTAACAGGATTATACATTGATCAAGATTCCACGTAACGACATGTTTTGAGTCTAAAAGATGTGTTTAGAGGATTAGAAGAAGATGCTTCAAGCTTACGAGTTCAAATGGATCAAATTATCTTACATACTTAAAACCAAAACCTGTTTCGACGGAGATTTGACCCAGCTTAGAGGCATTTTCAAGGGATGACTTCTTAATGAAAGTTGTAGATCTTCACATAAGCTTTCTAACGCACTTTGAATCACGTCAATTGGAGTTCTACAACTCAAGTTATATATCTTCAAGAACGCTTTTCAATCCCGAAATATCTTCGTAATACGAATGGCTCATCAAAACGACATTTTCTGAAGAAGTTTCCTTCATAAAAGTTGTATATCTTCAAGAACGCTTTTCAATGGATTTTGAATCAAGTCAATCGGACTTTTACAACTCAAATGGTGGTCAAGTGGCTAATTGATTCAATTTCGTAAAATGCCGAAAAAACGTTCGAGGAACACGAGGTACTCAAGAAGACGTTTTCAAGAAGAGTCCTTCATAAAAGTTTTAGAGTTTCTCGAGACCGTAATTTTGGCATTTCGTTTGCAATTTTGGAGGTCTACAACTCAAGATATGAATTTTAGAAGTTTTAATCCAATATATATCAAATAATCCAAGATTTGGATAGAATCGCTTAGGATTTGCAATGATGACACCGGATCGATCCGGCACCCACCCGGATCGATCCGGCCTTGATATTTGCCTATATATACAGAGGATCAGAGCAGATGAACGCTTGCCCCTCTTCTTCCCCATCCTCCTTTCATCTTTTCCCTTCTTTCAATTATGTTTTGGGGGGCCTATATGTATATATATATATATGTCGTTATAATGTCGATGTAATAACTCGACTAATTATCGTTATAATATAGTTTCCGTTTTTCGTTCTTTCTTTCTTGTTTTCTTTCATTTTGTTATATATATATATATATATATATATATATATATATATATATATATATATATATATATAAGTATTGAATCTCGGCAAATGATTGGATTAAGGTTTTAATTTGGTTTTAATAGAATTCTGGCATTGACAGAAGGCTATTATGTAAAACTTCCCGCCGTTTAATCCATGACATTTTGACAGAGTCTGATTACTTGTAATATCTATATATCTACATATATATATATATATGAGTAGCTAAACTTATTATAGTTGAATCATGTAAAATTTGGTGAAATCAACCCTTGGAAAATGAAATAGGGAGTGTGTAGTGCTTTTTATTGTTATATCTCACATATTGCACGTCTTAGAACTTGTTATAACGGATTTGGGCTAGATTGACAACCTAGGTCAAAAATCACACACATCACTCTTGAGAGTTGTTCAAAGAGAGTGGTGTGGGAAAAAGGGTTCTAAGATCGGGAGGTAAAACATACCGGGTTTTAGGTCGTGAATTCAGGCCCGTGCTCATCGATGTATTATTATCAACGTAATAACTTGAATGTGGTAGTTTAGATTAGTGTAATTTAGTGTTAGACCCCGGGGTTGAACTATGAAGTGCCGGGTGGTTCTTGAGCCAACGATGACAAGTTGTTTCATGGAGTCTTTCGGGCGTACTCATGGATTAGGTAAAGCTTCGTTTCTCGCTTTGACACATTCTCGTTAAGATGTTCGGTGTAGTACATTGGTGAGTAACGGGGTAGTAACGCCGACCGAGTAATTTCGGACTTGTTTCTTAACGAGGTTTTTCTCGCGAAACAGAGCGTCTCACAAAGACTCAATCATGTTAGATTAATCGGTTTTCTAAAAGGAGAATTAGTTAACCTCACATAGGATGTTGAAGGAGAGTTGTTCGATTTTAGCATCGAAACTAGGAGCACGCACCCGTGAGATTGAATGTGAGAGTTCATTTGTTATAATGCACACTTCCGCTTTGTCTATCCGTGGGGTTGAAATTAACTATTTTGATCATGGTTCGGCTATGTCTTTTAATCTTGTTAGTTAAACTTTACTTTTTGCATTAGTATAATAATCTCCACCACAACTTTGATCGCCTAGACTAAGAACCACGTTCGCTTTGGTACTCACAACCACATTTCCCTTGGGATCGACCTCGTACTCCTGTAGCTATTCTAACAATCGACCCGGTACTCTGCTGGTTAGAGAGTTGGTTTACCCACGGTTACGAGTCCTTTATAAATTGTATTTTTGACGGGGTAAATTAAGCTCATCAAAAATTGGCGCCGTTGCCGGGGAGATGTGTGATATTGTTGTGATATCTTGTAAGTGAACCGAAGGCTTGGGCCTAGGTTTTTATTTTTATTTTACTTTCGATATGAGTCTTGGGATGCTGAAGTGATATTGTCCTGAACTCGGTTTGAATATGACTTTGGTACTCAACTCAATCTCTTTACGGGGTTGTTATATTATGTTGATATCTTGTAAGTCCGGCTAGAACTGGGGCTCTGGGCCTTCGGCTACCATATTTATATAATAAAAAAAAAGACGAAAAAAAAAGAAAAAAAAAAAAAGTTTATTGTTTTCTTGTTATTTTCTGAGATCTTACAGTTTGAGTTTAAATGGATGAATTTTTCAATCAACACTACTAATCTGAACAACAATACCCCTACCAACCTTGTCAACAACAGTTCATGTCTGAGCCTCAAGATCAACAAAGCGAGAATAACCAGGGGTTCTCGTCCTATAATTGCCCAAATGCATACCAGACCAGTAATTATGGTTATTCGAGTAATGAGCCACCATATTACGAGGTTACCCAACCCTAATGCTTATCAGGATTACAATGTTCATACTCAACACGTTGATAGCTTCAACCATATTCAGCCATCTGATCAGTGTCTGGAATGGCAAGAAGACTACTACTCACCTCCGATGAATCAAAGTCAATATGATCAGTTTTCCCCCATGCCACAAGAAGACTTCACCGACAGTCAAATGGAGCTACTAGAACGATTGAACCAGAGCCTGGAAGAGCGATTGTTGGACATGCAGGAGTTCAAGGTAAGTACTGACTCCGCTATAAGAAATCTTCAAGACAAGGTGGGGCAATTGATTGAATTAGTGAGGTATGTGAAAGAGGCAGAGACAAGTGCAATAGAGGTGGTTAGGGATGAAAATGTTATCACTGAAAAAGTTCAGGGTGAGAATGAGGTTGATAATTTAGTTCGCGAAGAAAAAGTGCAAGATTTGGAGATGATGACAGAGTTAGAGGAGCGAGAGATTGATTGGCCATCTTTAGTAAAGCCACCGAGAGTTGGTAATAGTTAATATATCGGTCCCGGATTACTACATTCGCCCACTCTCTGTGAGGATGAATTTTCATGGGTCCAGTTTTGTGTACTCCCCATGGATGAGCTTTATGGGAGTTTTCAAAAGAAGATGGTTCGACAAATCGATAAAAAGAAGATTTTCCTTTGGGGGAGATGGCATCGAGAGCCAAACGAGGTAATGCTTTCTAGACAATTTAATTTCTTTGGTTCTCGATTGTTAATTTTTCTTAAGCTATTGATCTTCTTAAGTTCTGATTTTGGTTGATAACTTGTAAATACTAATTTAGTCGAGCAAACGACGTTAAACAAAAGCGCTACCGGGAGGCAGCCCGTTAATAATAATAATTTGGATAAGACTAGTCTTAATGTAGAATATGTGGACAGAGTCAATATAATAGGAAATATGAACACAAATCACAACCAAGTCTCAGGATGAATGTTTGAATGTCATTTAAAGGGAACGATTAGGTGGTTATCCAAAAATCCCGAGGTAGAATACAAAGAAAACATTCAAATACATCATTTCTTGGACTTAGGTTGTAGAACCCTTGAGGATCTGGGTATAAAAGACTCACTACATTTCATTTTATGATCTAGTTTGTTTCAAATTTCTAGTAGTTGTAGTATAGTGGTGAGTATTCCCACCTTAATAAAACTGTGTGTAATAAAAATGAAACTAGGAATAGCTGACTTGACTACGATATATGCTCATGTGATACTCTCTATTTGCCTATCGAATTTTCTGACGTGACAGGGCCATTATCTTATTATTCCCATATCCCTATTGCATACTTTTGCACGAGGACCATGTCCCGTGTTTGCTTCGTGTTTGCTTTGTTTTGGTTTTGATATAGGGATTCGGATCGTGCTTTCTCATGGCTGTTACGGGATTCGGTAGCACTTTTCTGCCAGGTTTATAAGTTAAGTCTTCCTCTCTATCTCATTCACTATGCTTTAAGGATAATGCAAGTTTGTAAGTGGGGGGTAGAGTCGAGGTTATTCTAGTAATGGCATTAAGTGTTTATTTTGTATCAGAAAATCCCTTAGTTTTTAATCTTTCGAGCATTAATGGGTTGATTAAAATAATCTGTATAAGGTATATATTTCATGAATTTAAAGATGTAATGATCAATTTGGATATGTATAACCAATGTGAACCGCAAGTGTATTTTAATTGGAAATCTATTTGTATAACATGAATTCCTTCACGTAAGCCTTTGATATTGAAGCGAAAAAATTTTAAATCAGATCTCATTCAAGATCCTAGTGGTTTATCCTAGATAGCAAGAGAACTTAGTACCTAACTTCAACGCAGCCGTGAATATCTGAAGGTTTGAATGTGATAGGAAGAATATAAAACTAAGCTGAACTATTTATATGTCGGTTGTAGCTACCAATGATTTGAGTGCGGTAGGGTGTTATCACGAAATGTCCTATACCACTATGAGGTTTAAAAGCTCCCGACTGCCTGATGATAGTAGTCCAGCTAGGGTGTTATCACGAAACATCCTATTGCTGGGAATAAGGGCATAAGCTACACATGTGGAAAAAAAAAAGAGTTAGATAGGTATTAATGTATTCGATCTCACCTCATGACGCTTGCAAGATATATAGTCGATTTTGACAATGAGTTCGGATATGTTAGTATTCTATGGAAAAAAAAAAAAAAAAAAAAAAAAAAGAGAGCATGGTTGAAAGCCTAGTTATCTTCTGACTATCCCCAGTATAAACTGAATGATATGCTTTAGGGATTATCCTAATAAGTACACGGGAGGACTTTGTGTGGAATTGTTACTGCCTATACCTAGGAAATTTATTAGCACTGTCTGAATGGATATTTGTGCGTTTGCTTGATTTATTCAAGAGAGGATAGTGGAAATTGAAAAGGCTTGTCACACACACTCTGTTATACACTTATATTGAGGTTAACGCCTGATTATAATTCTAAAGGTTATATCATTTGGTTGTTCCTTACATCTTATCTTTTCATGAATTTTTCCTTCATTCATTTTTATTTTATCGCTTGTTTTGCTCGAGGACGACCAAAAGCTAAGTGGGGGGTTGTGATGACGGAAAAATTCATCGTTATTTTTATAACTTTTCAACCCGTTTCTGATATCATTTTGAGTATTTTTATATCAGTTCGAGTCATTAATTCCTATGTTTCATCTAAATATGTTAGTAGTAGTTATTATATAAAATATCGTATTTTTATCATGTTTTTACTAGTTTTTGTACCGGTTTAGTAACCGGAGTGTCGTGTCGGATTTACGTTTAGTATTTTGGTGGTTCATTGCAGGATTTGTTGCGGAGATTTTGCATCATTAAAACAAAAGAAAATTTATAACCCTAACCTATATGCAAAACTAACTCCTAACCGACCAAAACATCGGGTTGTTGCTAGTAAAGCGTAATGAGTAAGGGGTCGATCCACAGGGAAAATGTATGTTCAATCTAATCTTATTAATCCTACCAATTGCTACTCTAAAAACGAAAAGCAAAAACGTAAAAACATAAAAACATAAAAAACAATCAAAATAAATCTAACCTAGGAAACAAAATAAACAATCTAAACTAAGGGACATGGAAACAACCAATATACAAACCTATGTGATCTCAATCCTAGTTCAATTCATGATTTTAATTCAAGTTGTGGTTTCACCTTTTCACGAGACATAAACCCCTAATTCCTTAGTGAATTTATTTCTCAAGCTACGGATTCCTAATTCCTTAGTAAATCCAAGTTATCAATCTCTACTCTCTCGTAAGTTGAAACTGATTTCCATACAACACTCGGTGTAGATTCAGGTTAACTCTCGTATTTTAGAATCTAACAACCTAGATAATTAATCGATTAACTTGTCATCATTAACGATTAAAAATCCTATCTTTCTATGGTGATCTAACGTTTATGCAACTTCCGTATTATAAACATTAATAGAGAACTAATTTTCCAATCTATTCTCATGGCATCGAAGAACGCATAGAAAAATACAAACTAAATCAAACGTCATGAAGAAAAACTGGAATTAAATTAATTGAAAGAAATCAAACTCACATAGTCTTGATACAATGGTTGAACTCCATGGAAACGAAAAGAAAAGCTACATAATCTACTCCTAATCTAACCTCGGTTCACCCGAGCACAAGGCTCGGGTGACCGGCCTTGGAAGCTTAAGAACGCCGCCGGTCTTTGTGTTGCCGCAGAATATTTGTGTGAATTATCTCTGATAGGGTTGCATGCAAGGGCTGTATATATAGGTAGGTAGAGGCGGCTAGGGTTTGAAGTAATAAATGGTCTGAATGAATCCTAAATTAATTAGGATTTGCATGCGGATAAAAGAAGGAAAGCTTAAGTCGGTTTATGCCTCAGTCGCCCTGGACGTTCGTCTAATGAGGCGGACGCTCGTCCGGTTGCTATGGACACTGATGAAACGCTCATTTGGGAGGCGTCTGAAGGCTCAGACTTGAATTCGCTTTGACGCCGCTGACGAATGTAAACGCCGCTTCAACACCAGGATGCCGCTTAACGTTTTGAACTCAAACTTCTAAAATTCATATCTTGAGTTGTAGACCTCCAAAAATTATGATCCGAATGTCATAATTAAGCTCTCGGAAAACTCTACAACTTTCATTAAGGACTCTTCTTCAGAAAACGCCTTTTTGACTAGCCCGTCGTATCCCGAGTATATTTCGGGATTTTCCGCTAATTTCAGCAACAACATCCAAACTTGTAACGCTCATATCTCGGGCCTCATAAGTCAGAATGAAGTGATTCAAAATCCTGTAGAATCCTCTCTTCAAGCCCTACAAATCTTCTCTTGAGGTCGAGAGTCAAATCAGTGTATATCATATCAAGAACTGCATCGGAAGTTCGGCTGCTTGAAAATTTCATTCCAAGCTTTATCTCCATCTTCCTTCCATTTCACTTCTCTTCCATGCAAAACCTCATCATTTAATCCTCTTGCATGCCAAAATATGTATCTACAATATAGGAAAATATACCAAAGCATAACACAATCCCAAAATAACATAAAATCCCAATTTAAGCACATAAAAATCGTTACATTTCGCAATTAACCTATTAAAAACACCATTTACTCAATATCTCAATATAAGGCTCGATTTCTATGAAAAACATCCATATATGGGGAATATTGATATAAAATATATCATTAAAAACACTACAAATTGACCCTGAACAACACCCCCATACTTAAACTTTTCCTCGTCCTCGAGTAAAACAAAACAAAGTCAAGCTCGAGACAAATAAACATCCATACAAATATGAAGTATATTCAATAACTTAGAAGTATGAAGTATATCCATACAAAAACTTGTCCCGGATTTTATCAATACAAAACAACAAGTAATAAACCGGTTAACCTCAAGTGCAAGGATCGTAGTATGGAGGCTAATGCCGGGTCGATCTTACGGGGAACTAGACGAATGTGAATCCTAGCTTTTGTTTTCAACTAAACTATTGTCACGAAACTAACCTAAACAAATAAGCATAAAAGTAACTAGACAGAGGAAAATTAATCCAATGCTAGGCAAGATTGAAAGCGATAAACTAAACTAAACTAAAGTGCGTAAAAAGTAAACTAATCTAGCAATTCAAGTTTAAAGGATTAAAATCAAATTATAACGAACTAACAAGCAATTGATCCACCTATCCTATCAACATTCAATGCTAATTCGATTAATTCGTGATCTCCACTCAAGTCGTGATTCACCTAATCGAAGGCATAAACTCCTACTCTCGTAGACAAGTTCGCTTCTAATCTTTTATCTTTCGATGTTAAAGATTACGCCTTTCTAACCTAGGCGTGAAATCTTTCAATTTCTAATCTAGAAAATCAATCTAATAACTCTCGCTTTAATTAGGTCGAAGATCTATTCTTTTATCACGGTGATCTATCGTTAACATGATTTTCATCAAATAAACAATCATCAAAGCAAGCATCTTTCGATAAAACATGCAAAACATACAAAACATGATAAAAGAAACGAACTTGAAATAGATACTCACAGATTAATCACGAATCAAAACTGAATTGTTGAAGGAAGGCTTCACAACGCTTGTTCAAGAGGGTTTTAGCCTCTTAGCATCCTTGTTGCAACTCGAATTGATGAAATAAAAGACATGAATCTATCTAATCTAATCTAAGAATTAAATTGCATAAAAGTAGATAAAATCAGAGAAAAACGCAGCCAAGCCGCCTTAGGTTTTTAGGGTTCGAATTGTATGTCTTAGGGTTGATTATGCGCTGCTATATATAGAGAAAATCAAGTCGGTTGCTACAGTACCGCTCCGGACGCTCGTTCATTATCATGGACGCCCGTCCATGAATATTATTTCAACTCGTAATTAATCCGGACGCCCGTCCATGACCCAGCTCCAGTACTTTTCTCATAACTTCACTTCTAGGGCTCCGAATGAAGTGATTCAACATGCGTTGGAAAGCTATTTCAATCCTCTACAACTTTCATCAAGACAACTTTCCCTGAAAGTGCCTACAAGTGTGGACAAAATTCCCATGAAGTGCCTGGTTCCGGTTTCTTCAATGATTCTTCACTTAAACATCTTTCAACTCTTCCATCTTCATGTGATCATCGTTTAAGCTCCTTGTTGGGGAGATTTTGCATCATTAAAACAAAAGAAAATTTATAAAACCTATACTACCATGCAAAACTACCTCCTAACCGGCCGAATACCGGTAGTAGTTGCTAGTAAAGTTGGATAAGTGCGGTATCGATCCTCGTGGAATTGGGTCATCGAATCTAACTTATTAATTCTTCTTTATTAACCTAAACCTAAACTAAAACGGAAAAGTGAATCGACAGAGGATTGTTAATCCAAAGCCGGAAGGATAATTAAGTAACCAAAATAAATAAAACTATAACTACGAAAAACAGTAAACTAACTAACGAACATGATAATGATTGAAGTATATCAACATGAAACAAATCATGATCCACCATACCGCAACCCTTAATTTTCTCCCTAGATTATCTTATAATGATTTAATTCAAGTTGTGGTTTCACCTATCAAACGTATGAATTCCTACTTTCGTAGATGAATTCGCCTATCAATCTCTATCTTTCAATTTACAGAGATTAACGCATCATAAAATAAACCAAGGTGCAAGATTTACTAGATCTAACAACCTAGACATCCAACCTATCAACTTTCGCTTGACATAGATCAAAACGTCTATTCTTTCCTATGGTGATCTCGCGTTTACACCGACTTTCGTCCTACGGTAAACATCAATCTCAAACATCTTTCGATATAAATTTGCAATAACAAATAATCATAGAAAAGATACGAACTTGGAATTTAAACTTACAAGATATCCAGAAAAAGTAAGTAAAAACGCTGCAGAAAGATATCCATGGCTGCTCCATGTTTATTCAACCTCAAAGCATCATCATGATTCAAGAAACGAAGGAAAAACAAACAAAATAAAAGACCTAATCTAACCCCGATCACCCGAGCACAAGGCTCGGGTGATCGGCCTTGAAAGCTCCTAGAAAGTGGCTGCTGTCTGTGTAATTTTCGTATGAAAAATCTGATGTAATTAGGGTTGGAATCGCAGATGCTTTTATAGAAAAATCAAGTCGGTTGCTACAGTAAAGGTTCCGGACGCCCGTCCATAATGTCGGACGCCCGTTCACTATTTTCAGCAACAGCATCCAAACTTGTAACGCTCATATCTCGGGCCTCGTAAGTCGGAATGGATTGATTCAAAATCCTGTAGAATCCTCTCTTCAAGCCCTACAACTATTCTCTTGAGGTACAGAGTCAAATCGGTTGTTATCATATCAAGAACTGCGTCGGAAGTCGGGACTACCCGGAATCCTGATTTCCCAACATTCATCTTGATTGATTTCTTTCCTTATATCTTTCAATCTTCCATAACTTTGATTGATCCTTTCCAATCATGAATTTGGCTCTCTAAAATCCTCTCTCCCATCATCAATGAGTATCTACAACAATAGGAAAACATACCAAAGCGTAACGTATTTCCAAAATAACATAAAATCATCAATTACGCACATAAATCGTTACGTTTTGAGATTTAACTATTAAAAACACTATTTACTCAATTAATCGATTATAAGCTCGATTTCTATGAAAAACATCCATATACGGGGGAAATTGATGTAAAATATATCCTTATAAAACGTATAAAATCACCCTTAACAAATCCCCCACACTTAAACCTTGCTCGTCCCGAGCAAGACAAAACATAATCATCACTCGAGACAAATAAACACTTATGCAAATATAAAACATATTCAAGTAGTTTAGAGGTTCACCCAAGTGAGTGTGTGCATAGCCATAATAAATTTCCACTAAATCCACACTTGAAATTGATTCAAGCAAAACTAGCCAACATCCCATTTGAATCGTAAATATAAAACGATTATAACATGCACCTCACAAAATATACATATCCTGAAAAGATAATAGAATACATCTAGAATCTTTCCGACATACTCAAGGATAATCCCTACAAAGATATCTATCGCTTTATACTGGGATAAGACTTACGATAACTAAGCTTTTCATTCAATTCATAACACTATTCTCATAAGTTGATTTAATTATTTCACTTAAACACACATTAGAATGAGCTATTGCCCGGTCATAGCAGAATAGGACATTTCGAGATAATCCCCTACCTTACTCCAATCATAAGGCAGCTTTTTCTAACTGTCGTGAGCTTTTAGTCATCATAGTGGTATAGGACATACGTGGTATACCCTACCTCACTCAAATCATCGACTAGCTTCCGACACACCCATTTTATTCATTTAATTCAACTTTTTCATTAACAACATTAGTTACGTGTTACTTATCACATTCAAACCCTCGATATTCACAAGATGTCATACTTAACTCTAAATACAAACTATTAAAATTTCAAAATTAGTATGGAAGCAAAGAATCATGCGATAATCATCAGAAATCTCTAATCAAATGGGCATAGCTTTAAAACATAGCTCATCATCTACTATGGCACGTGAAAAAGTAGTGTCGGGTGAAACAACTAAATTTACTAAATATGCAAAATAACGCACCAATGATATAAAATCTCAAATAAAGATATGCATTGCTTACTCGAGACAAAACAAAAATTTGAGAAAAATTTAGCACTTTTCCATAGAAATATAGTAGTATAGCAAACGAATGTAGATACCACATAAACCATCCTCTCCCCCACACTTAAATGACAACATGTCCCCAAGTTGTGCAGAAATAAAGAAAGAAAATACTTAGCTGATTATAGGTCTAAAGTGGCAATTCCGGAAGTGCTCCGACTCAAATCCAGAAATGCTCGACTTTAAAGCAAGAGATCGTGGACCATCCACCGGAAAACTGGCTTCATCTAAAAGCGCACAATTGCTAATGCAAACACCCTGCACACTTGACAAACATGAAATACCTCGGGGATAGGGGAGAAATATAACAACAGGAGAGTGAAAGAGAAGATATAAGCACAGGATAGAATAGCTCAGATGGAAAAATTACCAACCAGTAAAACACAGGACATCTAAGCGTAAGCCACGTGAAGCTTATAAAGTTCATCAATAAAAATGTGAGCGACGAAACCGACAAAGAACTCACAATAATAAAGAACATATGAAGAATAGTAGGCTGTGTGAAATCTAAATGGATAAAAATTACAATGCAACCTACGTGATATGCAATACTAAAATAATGATGGCATATGGAAAACCAACAGTAACCATCATAAAAAAAAATGAGGTAGTATTACGGAAACCGACAGTTAACTACACTCAAGAAGAAAAAAATAAAAGAAAATAGAAAAATAATGCAACTAGATGACATGCAACTAAATGATATGCATCTAAGTGATATGCAAAAATAAAAGAAAATAAAAGAAAGAAAACTAGCCCACTCATTTGCAACATGACATATATAATAAACGTCTACCAAATAATGACAGGTTACGATAAACGATGATTCTGTTCATTACATGCAATGTAGACGCGCTTTAAGACTCACAAAGGTGATAGCATTATGGAAAACCAACAATAGCTATACTAAATGTAGATATAACTCATATGGGATCGGCGTAGCATACGGAAAACCGGCGATAGCTACCCATATGAACTACAAAAATAACAAGGAAGCACCTAAGTCTCAAAGCTTAAAAGATTCATCACAGCGGTATGTAGCATACGGAAACCGACATTAGCTACTAATTAATAAGACCAGTTATAGCGTACGAGAACCGACAGTGACTATAACTTGCATAGATGAATCATGCATATAAAAATTAATCAGTTATTTAACATGGATCGGTAGATGGAAAGATAAAAACATATAAGTTCAGGACATCTACGTAAAATGAAATAGCCACAGAAGCTCTAATGAAAAATCCACATCAAATAAAAGCATTGAAAATAAAATCAAGAAATTTAGAACCTGGACTGAACCCCGGACGAACGTTCACTTAGCGTTCAGAACTGGACGAACGTTCATCTTTTCAAACGCTCGTTTGCTCTTGAAAACCTCCAGACGGGCGTTCACCTCAAAATGCAGCACTGGACGAGCGTTCATCCAAACAAACGCTCGTTTGACTTGAAAACCAACCGGACGGACGTTCAGAAAGCATAGACGCTCGTCTGGTCCTTTAAACCAGAACAGAGTCGAAAATATTTGAACGGACGAACGTCCAATACTTTCAAACGCTGCGTTTACTCAAGGCAAGCTTAAAGAATCGGACGGGCGTTCACTAACTTGAACGCCGTCCATACAACGAATACACACAGCAGAGAGCAGAAAACGCAGACAAACCCTAAAAACTTAAAACACATATTAACACAGATCACAACAACCACTTTCAATTAAAGCACAAAGAGGTTAGATCGTAAACACATAAACACATACTTCACGCTTAAACAAATCGAGTAAAAACTTTTGCACATTCTTAACCTTATGGTCATCGAAACACGGCAAAATAAAAACTCTCAATTTGGTAAACGCTACTTTATTAAAACGAAAAATAAACGTAACAAAATCGAGAAATAACAAGATCGATTCAACATGACACCTATTCCCGGCAACGGCGCCACTTCATTGGGGAGATTTTGCATCATTAAAACAAAAGAAAATTTATAAAACCTATACTATCATGCAAAACTACCTCCTAACCAAATTAATACCGGGTAGTTGCTAGTAAAGTTGGATAAGTACGGTATCGATCCTCGTGGAATTGGGTCATCCGAATCTAACTTATTAATTCTTCTTTATTAACCTAAACCTAAACTAAAACGGAAAAGTGAATCGGACAGAGGATTGTTAATCCAAAGCCGTGAAGGATAATTGCGAACCAAAATAAATAAAACTATAACTACGAAAAACAGTAAACTAACTAACGAACATGATAATGATTGAAGTAAATCAACATGAAACAAATCATGATCCACCATCCCGCAACCCTTAATTTTCTCCCTAGATTATCTTATAATGATTTAATTCAAGTTGTGGTTTCACCTATCAAACGTATGAATTCCTACTTTCGTAGATGAATTCGCCTATCAATCTCTATCTTTCGATTTACGGAGATTAACGCATCATAAAATAAACCAAGGTGCAAGATTTACTAGATCTAACAACCTAGACATCCAACCTATCAACTTTAAACTGACATAGATCAAAACGCCTATTCTTTCCTATGGTGATCTCGCGTTTACACCGACTTTCGCCCCACGGTAAACATCAATCGCAAACATCTTTCGATATAAATTTGCAATAACAAATAATCATAGAAAAGATACTTAACTTGGAATTTAAACTTACAAGATATCCGTAAAAGAAAGTAAAAACGCTGCAGAAAAGATATCCATGGCTGCTCCATGTTTATTCAACCTCAAAACATCATCATGGTTCAAGAAACGAAGGAAAAACAAACAAAATAAAAGACCTAATCTAACCCCGATCACCCGAGCACAAGGCTCGGGTGATTGGCCTTGAAAGCTCCTGAGCGGCTCGCCTGCGTGTAATTTTCGTATGAAAAATCTGATGTAATTAGGGTTGGAATCGCAGCTGCTTTTATAGAAAAATCAAGTCGGTTGCTTACAAGAAAGGTGCCGGACGCCCGTCCATAATGTCGGACGCCCGTTCACTATTTTCAGCAACAGCATCCAAACTTGTAACGCTCATATCTCGGGCCTCGTAAGTCGGAATGGAGTGATTCAAAATCCTGTAGAATCCTCTCTTCAAGCCCTACAACTCTTCTCTTGAGGTCCAGAGTCAAATCAGTTGTTATCATATCAAGAACTGCGTCGGAAGTCGGGACTACCCGGAATCCTGATTTCCCAACATTCATCTTGATTGATTTCTTTCCTTATATCTTTCAATCTTCCATAACTTTGATTGATCCTTTCCAATCACGAATTTGGCTCTCTAAAATCCTCTCTCCCATCATCAATGAGTATCTACAACAATAGGAAAACATACCAAAGCGTAACGTATTTCCAAAATAACATAAAATCATCAATTACGCACATAAATCGTTACGTTTTGAGATTTAACTATTAAAAACACTATTTACTCAATTAATCGATTATAAGCTCGATTTCTATGAAAAACATCCATATACGGGGGAAATTGATGTAAAATATATCCTTATAAAACGTATAAAATCACCCTTAACACTCCTTACTCATCATGCAAACGTACCTAACAACATGATAGAAACATGCAAAATGTAACATCATACGGATAAACATAAAACACCGATAAAATCACGTAAATATCTCGATTTTGCATTTAAACACATTTAAAACTCGTTTACTCAATAATTCGATAAAACCAACACTTTTCTATAAAAAGTACTAAAATACCAAGGATATTGTTACGGGAATAACGTCATATAAATCATAAATTTCACCCTTAACAACTCCCCCACACTTAAACTTTGCTCGTCCCGAGCAAAACAAAACAAGATAAAGGCTCGGAAAGAATATAGACATCTCAACACATATACCATATAGTCAATAAATTAGAAGTTCACCCGTGTGTGTGTGCATAACCATAGCAAATTTCCACTAAATCCAAACTTGAATATTTCAAGCAAAACTAGCTAATACCCCTTCAAACTAGTAATAAAAGATACTTATAAGATGTACCCTACAAAACGGAACATATCCCGGAAAAGATGATAGAACACATTTAAGACCTTTCCGACATACTTAGAGGATAATCCCTACAGCATATCCATCGGTTTATACTGGGGATAAGATTAACGATAACTAAGTCTCATTTCATTCTTTTCATACCAATTCTTAAGTTGATTCAATTGATTTCACATTTAAACACACATCGTAATAAGCTATTGCTCATCATAGCGAGAATAGGACATACGTGGTATACCCTACCTTACTCAAATCATAAAGCGACTTTCTTCCATCGTCGTGTGAGCTTTTGGTCATCATAGTGGAATAAAACATTTCGAGATAATGCCTTACCGCACTCAAATCATCGACTCACTTCCGACACACACTATTGATTTCATTATTAACTCAACTTTTTCAAATGACATTAGCTACGTATTACTTATCACATTCAAACTTCTAGATATTCACAAAGACATCGTGACTTGGAACTAAATACAAACTATCATAAGTCTCACGATATGAACATTAGCACTAAGCACATGACTTATAAGGAATCAAACATCACTAATCAAAAGGGTATAACTTTATAATATAGCTCATCATTTACTATGGCATGTGAAAAAGAGTGTCGGGTGAAACAACTAACTTACGGAACATACGGCATACAAAGATCAATGAATATAACAAACCGAACAAAACATGCATTGCTCACTCGAGACAAAAAAATTTAAAATTTAGCTCATTTTTGCATAAAAATAAAATCATGTAAGCAAATGTATAGATACATATCGACTTATCCCTCCCCACACTTAAATTACAAAGATGTCCTCATGGTGTGCAAAAATAAAAAGAAACAGAAAACTTAGTCGATTCGTTGTTCGAAGGGAGCTATTCTCGGAAGTGGTCGACCTCACCCAGAAATGCTCAACGAATCCAAAGAGATCGTGGACCATCCACCGAAAATCGAAATCGCCTAAAGCTCACAATCGCTATCGAAAATATCCTCGCACACTTGAAAAACAAAGAAATACCTCGGGGATACAAGGGATTAAACCATATCGCGCAAAAGTGATAGAGGTAAAGATAAGAGAGGAAATCGTAAGCAAAACAACACTTCGACCACAGATAAGATTAGGAAGGTCGATCGACAAAACAACACAATCCTAATAAGATTAAAACAACTAGAACAAGGAAAAATAACTAAAGAAAGAAACTAATATAATAAGGGATATCTAGGATGCCTCCTAGTAGCGCTTAATGGTTATTGTCGTTAGCTCGACACATTTGAAGCTCACTGGATCAAAGCCATTTAAACTTTCTCGCCACCCACTACCTCGTTTAAGCTCCGTCCAGTGGTGTGGCTGCGAAACAAAGATCTAACACATGGGGTAAAATCTTTTATAGCCTTCCAAACTCGCTTTAATCTTCCTCATGGCTGATTTCTTTCTTCTCTCGATTCATCCGATGACGTTTAAGCTTTTGCTCTTTTCATACTCCTCCATATCCCAACTACCGGCTAGAACTTCACGATGAACCAATACCGCTCATTCTCGGAGAATAAATCGGATGAAAACTCTTCAAATTCATTGACCTCAGTAACACCACATCCGAGAATATCGAGAAATTTAACAATCAAAGGTTTTTCTTTAGGTTCACCAATGTAGTGCTTGCACCTTTGACCATTAACTCGAAACGGTTGGTCTGGATAACCGCGTAGTTCTAGAACACCTCCAGGAATGATTTGGAGAATCTCAAAAGGACCGGACCAACGTGTTCTCAACTTCCCGGGAAACAAATGTAACCTAGAATTGTATAAGAGAACTTGCTCGCCGACCTAGAATTCTCTCTTCTTTATCTTGGCGTCATGGAGTAGTTTCATCTTCTCTTTACTAATCCTGGCGCTTTCATAAGCCTGGAGTCTAAATTCATCCACTCATGCAATCAGCTTTGAATCGATGTTTCCTCACAGATTGGGAATCGAAGTTCAAAACTTCGCCGCCCAATACGCCTGTGCTCTAACTCGATTGGCGCGATGGCATGGCTTACCGTAAACCATTTGATATGGCGATGTACCCATAGGGGTCTTATAGGCGAATCCTATATGCCCAAAGTACATCGTCCAACTTCGAACTCAGTCTTTTCTATGACTATTCACCGTCTTCTCCAGATTTTCTTAAGACTCGTTGTTCGCTTCAACTCAACGACCACTAGTCATCGGATGATATGGTGTGCCGATTTTATGGCGAACACCATACTTCTCGAGACTTTTTCCAAAGGTCGGTTGCAAAAGTGTCCTTCATCATCGATCAAGGCACGTGGACAGCCAAACCTCACAAAGATATTCTTCTTTAGAAAATTCATGACCGTTTTATGATCATTGCGAGGAGTGGCTATTGCCTCCACCCATTTCGATACATAGTCTACGCAGACTAAGATGTATTTATTCCCGCAGGACGATGGGAATGGACCCATAAAGTCAATCCCCCATACATCAAAGACTTCGCATTCAAGAATGGGTTTCAGTGGCATGTCAAACCGCCTTGTTAGAGTACCGGTTCTTTGGCACCTATCGCAAGCTTTACAGAAAGCTTCCGTATCCTTAAAGATCGTGGGCCAATAGAAACCGGACTGGAAGATCTTCGCAACCGTTTTCCAAGGACCAAAGTGACCACCTGTGGGTCCACTATGGCATTGCTCGATTATATCGCGTTGCTCAGATTCAGGAACACACCTCCTTAGCAAACCATCTTTACAGATCTTGAAGAGGTAAGGTTCATCCCAAACGAAAGACTTCATATCAGAGAAGAACTTCTTCTTCTCTTGATAAGACATTTCAGGGTCAAGGTAACGGGCATGAAGGTAATTCACAATGGACGAATACCATGGAACATCAGGAGAGCGGCCATCGATCAACATGATGTTTTCTAGAGGAAAGTAAAGATCTATATCTTTAGGATCACCCTTTTCCTCACTTATCATCCTAGAAACATGATCCGCCACTACGTTCTCACTGCCCTTCTTATCTTTAATTTGAACGTCAAACTCTTGGAGGGTCAGTATCCAACGCAGTAAGCGCGGTTTAGCATCCTTTTAGTCATCGATACCGCAGCAAATGTGATCATCCACACGATCACTTGAGCACCTAGCAAGTAACTACGGAACTTGTCCATAGCAAACACTACGGCCAATAATTCCTTTTCGGTCGTAGTATAGTTAACTTGGCGAAGGATTCAACGTGTGGTCGGCGTAATAGATAAGGCTGGAACTTTCCTTCGATTCGCCGTCCTAAGACTGCACTAACAAAGATAGTTGGATGCATCGCATATAAGCTCAAAGGCGGGTTCCATCAGCGATATAAGAATTGGGGCGGATATTAACCGATTCTTGAGCTCCTCAAACGCTTGCTTGCGCTTTTCAACGAAATTGAACTCAACGTCTTCCTTGAGCAGAGTAGATAGGGGCTTGGCTACTTTGGAAAAATCTTGGATGAATCTCCTATAGAAACCGACATGTCCGAGGAAACCTCTGACTTCACGTACATTCTTAGGATAACTCATCTTCTCAATGGCTTCTACCTTGGCCCTATCTACTTCTATACCGTTGGCGGACACTTTGTGGCCAAGAACTATCCCTTCATCGACCATAAAATGGCACTTTTCCCAATTGAGTACTAAGTTCTTTTCCACACACCTAGATAACACCTGATCAAGATTATCGAGGCAATCATCGAAGGATTGACCAAAGACCGAAAAGTCGTCCATGAAAATCTCCATACACTTTTCAACTAGCCCGTCAAAGATAGCCATCATACACCTTTGAAAGGTGGTCTGGGGCATTACAGAGACTAAATGGCATCCGCTGTAAGCGAATGTACCATAAGGGGTGTGAAAGTGGTCTTCTCTTGGTCAACAGGATCGATGGGTATCTCGGAAGTATCCTCGAATATCCATCCAGAAACAAGAGAAATCGTGCCCGCCAGACGCTCAAGCATCCGGTCAATGAAAGGAAGGGGAAATGATCTTTCATTGTGACCTCATTGAGTTTTCTATAGTCAATACACACTCTATAGCCTCATGTGAGCCTCAATTCTATCTCTTCTCCCTTCTCATTCTTCTCAATAGTAATTCCACCCTTTTTGGGAACTACTTGAGTCGGGGTAACCCACTCGCTGTCAGCAATGGCGTAAATGATACCCATATCTAGAAGCTTAATGATTTCCTTCTTGACTACTTCTTGCATGTGAGGGTTAAGCCTCCTTTGGGGGCATTTCTCTAACTCGTTTGCACCCTCCTCGCCTTGATCTTGTGCATACAAATGTCGGGAGATATCCTCGGATATCTCCCACCGCCATCCAAAGGCTTTCTCATTTTTGCGCAAGACGTTTAACATTTAAGCTCTTCTATTCGAGATAGCTTGGCAGAGATGATCAAAGGAAGCTTGTCACCTTCTCTCGTAAATACATACTTAAGATGTTTAGGCACGGCTTTCGAATCAAGTCTACAGGGATCCTCTAGACTTGATTTAAGATCTCCACTCTTCAACTCAACATCGTTGAGCTTACTTAGTGGCCCTATCGCCAAAGCTTCTTCTCTCACCATCCTCAAAATCACCGCTAACTGGTCTAGATTGACCACACCATGATTATTCAGATTATCAATCGACGCTCATATTCGATTTCTACAACCATGACTTGCTTAACCATAAAGTCATCGAAATCATCGTAGTCTCCTCAACGGAAAAGCCGGTTGGAGATCCGTAAGGTATATTGATAGATTTTGAAACACTATAGCTCACCTCCTGGTCACCAACTCGAATGGTCACATGCCCACCATCACAATCGATGAGGGCTCTAGCTGTAGATAGAAAAGGTCTTCCAAGAATCAAAGGGACATTTGCACTTTTCTCAATATCTAAGACGTACCAGTCAACTGGAAAGGTAAACCTATCTATTTGAACTAATACGTCTCTCGGGATTCCTGAGGCTTTCTTTGAAGATCTATCAGCGAACTGCAAGTTCATGGTAGTGGGTTCTAGAAGACTTTGTAAACCCAGCTGCTTGCAAATAGATAATGGCATCAAGCTTATGGATGCACCCAGGTCACATAAAGAATTTGGAAAGACTAGGCCTCCCATCTGCAATGTGAGCACGAATTTTCCGGGGTCACCTCTTTTGATTGGTAAGTCTGGATAATTGATCATTGAACAATCCTCACCAATTGCCTGATCCATTTATGCTAACTTCTTCTTCGAAGAAACAACATCCTTTATGAATTTGGTGTACTTAGGCATCTCTACCAAGACGTCTGACAATGGAAGATTAACCTGAGTATTTTTCAACAAATTAACCACCTTTTCGTACTTCTTATCTTCAATCAAAGGAATGTTTCTCTTTCTGGGTGGAAAGGGAAGCTTTTTCAAATCATTCTCGGAAAATACTTTCTTCGAGGGCGAACTAACGGCCTTGTCTTCCAAATCTTTCCATCGAACCGCCTTTTCATTCTTTTTGTTAGTCGTGGATCACCACCGACTATCATTTAACTCATCATTCCTCGTGGATCACCACCGAGGATCCTCAAATGTTTCACTTCTCGTGGAACAAACCACCGAGGACTTCCAATTGATTCTTTATTCCTCAAGGGATCACCACTGAGGAATCTCAACTCTTTCTTCTATCGTGGATCACCCACCGATTTTCCTTCCGCAGCCAAGGGGATGATGGGTGCTCAACTTCCCCTCCCGCTTTACCAATGGGCGGGGTGAGGGCTAGTGGTTTCCCTGAATCCAGGGGACCACTCAACCGAGTGCCACTTAAAATTCATCGACCGCCTCTCTCTTTACCGTATTGCATTGTTGGCACGAGGTCGGTGCATTGGCTGTTGCTTATATCGGCCTGAGTGACTTGACCGCCTCTTGGGTTTTTCTCAGTAAAACTGGGCAGATGCCCTGGGGGTCTTGACGCTAGCTGCTCAGCCAATTGCCCTATTTGTCTCTCAAGACTTTTTATTGTCCTACTTTGCTCCTCCAACTTGGTTTCGAAATTGTTGGATTGGGAGGGGCCTTGAGAGTTCTGATGATTTTGAGGGAGAGGCTGATTGGACTGATTTGGCAATGTAGAATTAGAATTGGCGGGCCAATTCTGATTGAACCTCGGGTTGGAAAAATTTGAGCTTTGGTTCTGAACATAACCAGGGTTTCTATTAAAATTTGAATTCGGATTAAATCCTGCAGATTGATTAAACCCTTGGTTTTGGAAATTGTTCTGGCCAGAGAATTGGTTGTTGAATCTCTTATTTGTCTGGCCAGAGAAAGCATTGACTTCCGCATTCTGCCCAATCATGGGACGTAGCGGCGCAAGTGCTTCTATGCTATCACATACTTGGCATGTGATTGGATTATGTCATTCCATAGTCATGAACGCATTGACTTGCCGAAAGGCAGAGGGGAGAAAATTGACATTGGCCACCATATGGCGGTCGACAAAGAAAGCTTCAATACGAACTTGAGAGTTCTGTGAAGGTGAAGGAGCCTCGATAACTCGGATTTGAGAAGTTTTGAGAAGTCATTATTTGAGAGGTTGCCATTTGCTTCTACAACATGGCAACGAGATTTTGCATAGTCACCTCTTCGACCTTGGGAGGCGGAGGAGGTGCTTGAATGGCTTGATAAGAGGGGGCATAATTGTACTTGGCAATGTCCTCGAACAGCCCCACCCTCATCGTGTTTTCTTGAGAAATGCCCCACCAGAGGAACTATTGACCATGCCCTTGGTGAGCTCGGTCAATCCATCAAGAAAGTATGGACTTGCCTTTGCTTTGGCAAGCCATGATGGGGACACTTACGCAGAGAGACTTAAACCTTTTCCACGCATCAAAGAATGACTCATTTTCCAAATTGACGGAATGTGAAGATTTTGTTCGAGACAATGGGTCGTTTTTGAAGGAGGAAAGTATTGACTTAGAAATTCCTTCTCGAGCTCAAATTTAACGTAGTGATGGATTCGAGAGGGAGAGAGTGATACCACTCGAGTGCCTCCCCGTAAGGAAAATGGAAATAGTTTAAGCTTGATGGCGCCCTCACTTACACCTTGGATACGGGTAGTACCGCATATTTGCAAGAATGTGTGTAAGTGAGTGTGGGGTTTCGGGATGGAAACCATGGAAAATTGATGCATGCCGCATCATCCGAATAAGTCCGGTTTAAGCTCAAGTTTGGAGCAGAATGGTGGTAGGCATGACGATAGCCGGGTTGATGGTGATCGCATCGGGCATGGCATAGTCGGCCAACGTCCGTCTATCTTCCGCGCCATTATTACTATTCTTTCGATTTCTCCCGAAAGATATTGCTCAAATTCTTGATCTAGACCGCTTCTTCGTCGAAACGGTCTCCGCTATTGGGTCGGACTATGGTCCGCTTCGGGTCGTGGGAATAGATTAGTGGTCCCTTATGACTACGAGTTTGCATAAACCGAACACCAACTCAAGGTGTTGAGCAAGAAAGGATAGAAAGTGATGAATGGACAGATCGATGAGCGCCTAGATTCTCGGACGGGCGTCTGTCTGGATTTTGAATCGAACGGGCGCTCAGAAACCGGACGCTCGTCCAACCGACAAAAACACGAATAAACGAAGAAAAATTTAAAGCAGGGCGGCGCCCACTAGTTTAGACGCCCGCTTGAAAGAATAAAACAAGAACAGAGACGGATAAAACAAAGCAGAAAAACGGGGAAAAGAGACAGAGGAAAGGATAACTAAACCTAGAGGAATCAAAAACTACGAAACTTAACTACTAAAAACCCTAATAACCAAAACTATAAACTACCTAAGAAAATTTAAAACGAGAAAACAGAAAACACTAAAAAGGGAGAAAAAAACATGTTGAAATCTTCTCGAGCCCAAAATGGAAGGGAAAATAAAGTGGATTTTGACCTCAAAACGGTGTCGGACGGCCTCCCTGGCGGTCCGCCACGCGTCGTCGGCGCCGAACGAGCTTTCCGAATTGGGTCCTGCGCGCCAATCCGACACTCGAGCCGAAAGTTATGGCCAAAATACTATCAAGTGCTAAACGGACCCTTTTATCCTAAAATTTGATCGTTAAAGGTGTGAGTCGATGATTCAACCTAAGAAACCTACCTACGACACTTACCTACTAAAAAAAAAAGAAACCTAATTGAAATAAAAATAAAAACTAATGGCGATGACAGATGACGAGGGGGCGTCCAATTAATCGGACGGGCGCCCTCCTGAGAAAGAATCGACGGGCGCTCAGATGACTGACGCCGCCCAACCGAACAGATTCAACAGAGAGCGAAAAAGAAACGATAATATAAAAAAGAGACTAAAACTCAAAAACAAAGTCTATACTACAACTAACAAGAACAAATATTAATTAACGAAAAAAAAAAACAAATAAGTAAAAACAACTAAATCACCAACGAAAAACAGAAATAAAAACAAAAACCTAACCTAAATTACTAAAAACAAAAACTAGACAACCGTCCGGTTCCCCGGCAACGGCGCCAAAAACTTGTCCCGGATTTTATCAATACAAAACAACAAGTAATAAACCGGTTAACCTCAAGTGCAAGGATCGTAGTATGGAGGCTAATGCCGGGTCGATCTTACGGGGAACTAGACGAATGTGAATCCTAGCTTTTGTTTTCAACTAAACTATTGTCACGAAACTAACCTAAACAAATAAGCATAAAAGTAACTAGACAGAGGAAATTAATCCAATGCTAGGCAAGATTGAAAGCGATAAACTAAACTAAACTAAAGTGCGTAAAAAAGTAAACTAATCTAGCAATTCAAGTTTAAAGGATTAAAATCAAATTATAACGAACGAACAAGCAATTGATCCACCTATCCTATCAACATTCAATGCTAATTCGGATTAATTCGTGATCTCCACTCAAGTCGTGATTCACCTAATCGAAGGCATAAACTCCTACTCGTAGACAAGTTCGTTTCTAATCTTTTATCTTTCGATGTTAAAGATTACGCCTTTCTAACCTAGGCGTGAAATCTTTCAATTTCTAATCTAGAAAATCAATCTAATAACTCTCGCTTTAATTAGGTCGAAGATCTATTCTTTTATCACGGTGATCTATCGTTAACATGATTTTCATCAAATAAACAATCATCAAAGCAAGCATCTTTCGATAAAACATGCAAAAACATACAAAACATGATAAAAGAAACGAACTTGAAATAGATACTCACAGATTAATCACGAATCAAAACTGAATTGTTGAAGGAAGGCTTCACAACGCTTGTTCAAGAGGGTTTTAGCCTCTTAGCATCCTTGTTGCAACTCGAATTGATGAAATAAAAGACATGAATCTATCTAATCTAATCTAAGAATTAAATTGCATAAAAGTAGATAAAATCAGAGAAAACGCAGCCAAGCTGCCCTAGGTTTTAGGGTTCAATTGTATGTCTTAGGGTTGATTATGCGCTGCTATATATAGAGAAAATCAAGTCGGTTGCTACAAGATCGCTCCAGACGCTGTTCATTATCATGGACGCCCGTCCATGAATATTATTTCAACTCGTAATTAATCCGGACGCCCGTCCATGACCCAGCTCCAGTATTTTGCTCATAACTTCACTTCTAGGGCTCCAAATGAGGTGATTCAACATGCGTTGGAAAGCTATTTCAATCCTCTACAACTTTCATCAAGACAACTTTCCTTGAAAGTGCCTACAAGTGTGGACAAAATTCCCATGAAGTGACTGGTTCCGGTTTCTTCAATGATTCTTCACTTAAACATCTTTCAACTCTTCCATCTTCATGTGATCATCGTTTAAGCTCCTTACTCATCATGCAAACGTACCTAACAACATGATAGAAACATGCAAAATGTAACATCATACGGATAAACATAAAACACCGATAAAATCACGTAAATATCTCGATTTTGCATTTAAACACATTTAAAACTCGCTTACTCAATAATTGATAAAACCAACACTTTTCTATAAAAAGTACTAAAATACCAAGGATATTGTTACGGGAATAACGTCATATAAATCATAAATTTCACCCTTAACAGATTATACATTGATCAAGATTCCACGTAATTTACATGTTTTGAGTCTAAAAGATGTGTTTAGAGGATTAGAAGAAGATGCCTCAAGCTTACGAGTTCAAATGGATCAAATTATCTTACATACTTAAAACCAAAACCTGTTTCGACGGAGATTTGACCCAGCTTAGAGGCATTTTCAAGGGATGACTTCTTAATGAAAGTTGTAGATCTTCACATAAGCTTTCTAACGCACTTTGAATCACGTCAATTGGAGTTCTACAACTCAAGTTATATATCTTCAAGAACGCTTTTCAATCCCGAAATATCTTCGTAATACGAATGGCTCATCAAAACGACATTTTCTGAAGAAGTTTCCTTCATAAAAGTTGTATATCTTCAAGAACGCTTTTCAATGGATTTTGAATCAAGTCAATCGGACTTTTACAACTCAAATGGTGGTCAAGTGGCTAATTGATTCAATTTCGTAAAAATGCCGAAAAACGTTCGGAGGAACACGAGGTACTCAAGAAGACGTTTTCTGAAGAAGAGTCCTTCATAAAAGTTTTAGAGTTTCTCGAGACCGTAATTTTGGCATTTCGTTTGCAATTTTTGGAGGTCTACAACTCAAGATATGAATTTTAGAAGTTTTAATCCAATATATATCAAATAATCCGAAGATTTGGATAGAATCAGTTAGGATTTGCAATGATGACACCGGATCGATCCGGCACCCACCCGGATCGATCCGGCCTTGATATTTGCCTATATATACAGAGGATCAGAGCAGATGAACGCTTGCCCCTCTTCTTCCCCATCCTCCTTTCATCTTTTCCCTTCTTTCAATTATGTTTTGGGGGGGCCTATATGTATATATATATATGTCGTTATAATGTCGATGTAATAACTCGACTAATTATCGTTATAATATAGTTTCCGTTTTTCGTTCTTTCTTTCTTGTTTTCTTTCATTTTGTTATATATATATATATATATATATATATAAGTATTGAGAATCTGGCAAATGATTGGATTAAGGTTTTAATTTGGTTTTAATAGAATTCTGGCATTGACAGAAGGCTATTATGTAAAACTTCCCGCCGTTTAATCCATGACATTTTGACAGAGTCTGGTTACTTGTAATATCTATATATCTACATATATATATATATGAGTAGCTAAACTTATTATAGTTGAATCATGTAAAATTTGGTGAAATCAACCCTTGGAAAATGAAATAGGGAGTGTGTAGTGCTTTTTATTGTTATATCTCACATATTGCACGTCTTAGAACTTGTTATAACGGATTTGGGCTAGATTGACAACCTAGGTCAAAAATCACACACATCACTCTTGAGAGTTGTTCAAAGAGAGTGGTGTGGGAAAAAGGGTTCTAAGATCGGGAGGTAAAACATACCGGGTTTTAGGTCGTGAATTCAGGCCCGTGCTCATCGATGTATTATTATCAACGTAATAACTTGAATGTGGTAGTTTAGATTAGTGTAATTTAGTGTTAGACCCCGGGGTTGAACTATGAAGTGCCGGGTGGTTCTTGAGCCAACGATGACAAGTTGTTTCATGGAGTCTTTCGGGCAGACCATGGATTAGGTAAAGCTTCGGTTTACTGCTTTGACACATTCTCGTTAAGATGTTCGGTGTAGTACATTGGTGAGTATCGGGGGTAGTAACGTCGACCGAGTAATTTCGGACTTGTTTCCTTAACGAGGTTTTTCTCGCGAAAACAGAGCGCCTCACAAAGACTCAATCATGTTAGATTAATCGGTTTTCTAAAGGGAGAATTAGTTAACCTCACATAGGATGTTGAAGGAGAGTTGTTCAGATTTTAGCATCAGAACTAGGAGCACGCACCCGTGAGATTGAATGTGAGAGTTCATTTGTTATAATGCACACTTCCAGTTTTGTCTATCCGTGGGGTTGAAATTAACTATTTTGATCATGGTTCGGCTATGTCTTTTAATCTTGTTAGTTAAACTTTACTTTTTGCATTAGTATAATAATCTCCACCACAACTTTGATCGCCTAGACTAAGAACCACGTTCGCTTTGGTACTCACAACCACATTTCCCTTGGGATCGACCTCGTACTCCTGTAGCTATTCTAACAATCGACCCGGTACTCTGCTGGTTAGAGAGTTGGTTTACCCACGGTTACGAGTCCTTTATAAATTGTATTTTTGACGGGGTAAATTAAGCTCATCAGTAGGCGTTACAGGCATCCCTTGACACACAACCTCAAGTGGATCTGTAATCGTCCTCATGCTTCGAAAAGTAAATGTGCCTTACTGATGATAAAGATGTTTTAGCTTTTAGACACGCGCATATGTAATTTATGAGTTTAAGTCTAACTACCTGATTCATTCATATAAAAGCCTTCCTAAGGACTTCTAGTCCTAGACATTCTAGTTACACTACCTAGCACGTTGTACAATAATCGTTGACTACTAAGTCAATATCCCGCAAGGCCTAAAATCCGCCTTCCGGTGCTCCCACCTTCTCCCCAATGAGGGTCTCAGTTGTGCTGCTAAACTAAGACTACCTGAAGTTGTAGTTAGACATTGGCAATTAACATTTAATGGCCTCAAAAGAATTCATAGAAACAATGTCACCCAGTGCACACTTGATTGACTAAACAAGGCGGACACACATTTGGCGCCCACCAAGGACCCATTGGCACCCGCCAACCTTGCTCAGGACATAACATACCATTTTGTCCTACTCCTGGCGCCTGTAAAACCTCATTGGCTTCCGCCAAGAGTGAACAGAGTCATACTACATGCTTTTGGCGCCCACCACACTCTTATTGGCGTCCTCCAATACTTTCCAGAACAACCTGTTAACCTGCTACACCTTGTTGGCACCCGCCAAAGCTCACCGGCGTCTGGCGCCCGCCAATCAGCCATTGGCGTACGACAATACGTACAGAATCGTCCTAAATATTTTCTACTCAAGTTGGCGCCCGACAAAGCCACTATGGCGTCCGCTAAACCGGCGGAAATACGCAATATCAGCCTGTTCCAAGGTAAAACCTGCTGTAAATCACCCAACAACGATCATCAACCTTATTATTACCAATAAACTGCTATTTCACATTAGTAATCCATAGCATAAACACCTAGAAATCCATTCAAAGAACTCCCCCCCCCCCCCATCTAGCTTTTAGCAATTCCAAAGCAAGTTAAAAGCAATCCACGTGAATCCCATTGATTCACGACTCCTACCTACGAACAACCTACGATCCATAAATGATATTCTACGATTACTAAAACATTAGATATAATCTAAAACGTCTAACCTCAGACTTCAAAAAAGGACGATCAAGATTCCAAATTTGGGGCTAAACTGAAACTTACGGAATTAAGAATAGTTGGTGTGGAAATGTTTGTTGCGATGAGACAATGATTTCCGTCTTCTGTGGTCTGCCCAAAATCCTGACGGATTAGCCGCGCGATTGAAGATTCTTTTTCTCCGCTTCCTGCCTCCTCTATGTCGTTATTCTTGCGTATTCTTTTTAGAATCGCATGAAACATGAGAAGATTCTAGGGATTATTTTTCTTTTATAGGCTTAATTAAATTCATTAAATAAAACCTTTAATTAATTCCATTTTATAATAATTAAATCCTTTCTAATTATTAACTTTTTGGTTAACATGAAATAGGAATAAATAAATTAAATTCCATTTTACATTTTTACCCTTCTTGAAATTTCAGAGTGTTACATCATTCCCCCTTAAAACAAGTTTCGTCCTCAAAACTAAACATGCATGTGAGGTGTTTAAACTCTGGGAACTTCACAAAACGTCTTGTCTTCTAACTCTCATGCCGCCTTTGCCGGTGTATGACTGCTCCGCTGAACCAAGACTAGTTGTACGTCTTCCTTCTTGACCTACTTCATCTTCCTCTCTAAAGTGCAACTGATTCTTCCGGTAGGTCGAGCTCTTTTGTCAGAGCGTGTGGGGAACGTGTCGTGTCGTAAATGTGTCGGACACGGCGCACGACGCCCATATTCAGATGTCGGTGCTACATAGCCTAGCGCTCTTGCAAGACTCTCATTCAAAAACAGGTTTCAACCATTTCATGGCCAATGCTTGCTTTCACATCAATGTCGGTTAAGCATTTCCTTACCATTGACACATGAAAGACGCCACGCACTCGTGAAAGGGATTCTGGTAACTCTAAACGGATAAGCTAAAGGTCCGACTTTAGCCAAGATCACATAAGGACCTTCATATCTATGGCTTAATTTGTATGTCTGCCCAAACCGTCTTACTCCTCTAATTAGGGACGCCTTTATATGCAGTTTATCCCCAACTTCAGTCTCTAACGGTCTTCTCCATACGTCTGCCCAGCTCTTTGCCTGTCTTGAGCCTTCTTGAGGTTGCGTCGAACCACTTCAACATTCTCTTTGGCTTGTTGAAATGACAGCTGGTCCTGTAATTTGTTACTGTTCCACTTCTTCTAGAAAACTGGTGTCTTGCACATTTTTTTCCATACAGAGCTTCAAACGGTGGCATCTTGATGCTGGCATTGTAACTATTGTTGTAAGCAACTGTGCTATCTCTATCTTTATGAAAGGCCTCCAACAGTGCCGTTCCAATTCTACACATCTTGGTTGCCCCGGGACTAACTGCAAACTCTATCTTATGGGCTTCATTCATCACTGCCCTTCTCAAATCTCCCATATTCACAAAACAAAGCCGATTTCTTATGCTGAAGGTTGCCATATTCATAAAACTCGCAATCACTGGCTGGTTTGGTTCTGGCCACTCACTTGTAATCAATCATAGTTGGATCCTCATCTTGCTTCTTCATGATCTCACTAGCTATTTCAGATCATGCAATCAACGTATGATACATTACTTCTGCTTGTTGACTATATCATGAATGCTCAAACTTGCCAGCTGATCACAACTTCTAGAACACTTGACTTCTTTCGATCTCAACTTCCATCACTGCGACACAAGCTTGCTGAAGAACTACAAGGATCCCAGCTGAAGGATTTCTAAGACTTATCAGGAAGGGAGAAACACGCATTTACCATACTTCCCCACATCCGATGTGGAATATCACAATTGCAAAAAAGAAAGCAAAGCAAAATTCAATGTCCAAATAAAACTAAACCTAAGAAAACAACCCCTTGTGTAATAATATGAATAAATAAAGTAAAAGTGTACATGAAAAACCATCATCTGAGAAAAAGAACATTCCAAATCTTTCTGAACCAAAGCACAATAAACCACGTAAAGCATACACGTTACATGATACGACAATTTTGTTGTGGATCAAGCATTTCCGTTGATCTGTAAAATCAAATTCAGATAATTTTAATTAGCAATTTACTTGGAAGAAAAGAAAAGTGCATTAATGTGTTAACAAGACCACACCGCTCGGTACCATAAAAAATCGTCTGCAACAGAATTTCTACTCAGATGCGTAAAATACAGAATCTCTAGGTTTTGCGGAACTTGTAATGCATTGAATACAAAATCTCAATGGATGATTTATGCTTTCTATCAGATGCACATTTGGTGGTCATTAAAAAGACTCTCCTTCCACATTCAATGTCATTAAATAGGAACATATCAAAGCTTGACTTAATGGCAATGATAGTCCAATGGGATCAAGATAACGACACCATATTTAGTGATGGTTTGTCATTGGATGAGGGGTCAGATGATTTTTTTGAAGATTTTATTGTTGGATCATTTTTTTGTTGCATGGGATTGGTGTTTGTGAAGGTAAACAAAATATCGAGATTTACAAAAAAAATTACAAATAAGTAAATGACCATAATATGGACACTTTTTCACAATCAGAAGCTGAACGAAAACAAAAGGCAAAAAAAAATGGGTCCTTGTAGGGAAAAAAAATAAAAATATCCATTTTAAAATAAATTTTGAACACGTAAAAAAACCAAATTTTGAGATTTTCAATCTCTGTGTTAGTTGATGGCTTAAAGGAGTGATGTTCAGTTTTTGTTCAACAGTCGTACTATATCCTCTTATTCGTTTTTACCTATGTAGGTTTACTAATATTAAAATTTAGTGAGGCATTGTCGATGTTGAGGAGGTTTAGAATTTTCGAAAGGTGGATTGGGAAGCTTGTTGTATCTGTTTCTTTCTTTTAATTTCACATATCTAATAATTTGATTCTTTTAAAGAAATATAATAATAATAATAATGATGATGATGAGAACAGCAGCAGCAACAACAACAACAACAACAACAATAATAATAGTAATAATAATGATTTCAGGATAGTAATAACAAATAATTATTATAAAGTGTGAGTTATAATTACTACTAACATGATGCGGATCACTCACATAAGTACACTATGAGTGAATTGCGCAGAGAATTGGGTTTAGAATAAAGCTCAAATCCATTAGTGAACCTTCGCATAGGATGTAAATTATGTACACGATGCATTCAGACCCTAAATACGTGAGTAGTCAACTATATGTTAGATTCACTAATGATTTTATGATGGTATGTTCTTCCACAAACCAAATACCCAAATTCATTGCTTGAACGATTTCACCCAGAGAATCCGATTGGAATAGATTCGATGGGTAGAATCAAATAGGTTTCAAATTTAGTTAGTTCTCATAAAAAATTGAAAACAAAAAATTAGTTACTAACATTAACTGATATGCTATGAACTAGGGGAAATTTTTACATGGTGAGAGTATTTGAAGCGAAGTGATAATTTGTTTATATCACACAGTTTATAAACAGGGGAGGCTGCCTATTTATTGCCTGTTTGTTACCTTGCCCTACCCTATTAAAACCAAAGCCTAACTTTTATCCTCTTTTATCTATCAAGTTCATGTGTCGTTTTTTTGGTGAAGAGCAGAGTTTGCCGAGTTATACAATCAAACGCCGTTTGGCTGACATCAACAGAGGCGGCGGCTCGGGGTAGCACACCCGACCCGAGATAATTATCCACATGTGAATAATATACTTTGTGTTTTTATGTTCAAAGATGATTGAACAATTTAAATATTAAACTTCTTAGATAAGTTTTAGTTTCTGTTTTATCAGTTAAGTTACTAAATCAACAAGGAGAGACTCCCAGCTGCATGTATATATTGTAATTGATTGTTGCTCAAAGAAATAATAAAAATCATTAGCCTTTTATTTATATTCTATTTCTCTTCATTTATATTTATAATCTCGAGAAGAAAAAGAAAAAGAGAACGAGCCACAAAGGCATGTACAAGACTAAATAATCAGAAACTAAACAACCTAACGAAGAAAGGTCTGCTATCTCTTATTGTAGATGAACACAAGCAAGTGAATCTGTTTCTACTATGATCCGCTAAAAGCCGCGCGCCAAAGCCGTTAAAAGGCCCTGGAATTCCACAACCTGATTGCCTAAGATTTCTGCAACAACATTTATAGCACAATACAGTCCGTCGTACAAATAGAAGAATCATTGCACTTGATAATAATATTTTATTTATTATAGCGTACTAGCGAAAGTTTGTTTCTTATTTAGTATTCTTGCGAAAGTTTCTTTCTTATATAGTACAGCGATGTACCCGCGACGCGCGATATATTGGCGATGTATTGGTGAAATGCAAAATCGCGAATACCCTTGGCGATGTATTGGCGATACCTTGGCGATGAATTAGCGATCTTTAGCGATCAATTGGCGATACATGGCGATCCATCGGAGCGCGATATAAGGGAGTATTATTTAGCAAAAAAAACTTTGCGAAAGTATGATTTAAGGAATTTTCCCAATGCACCAGCAAACAAAATCTTTAAAACAGATGGGTCTTATATATATTATTACAAAAACGAAAGCAAAGCAAAGCAAAATTCAATGTCTAATAAAACTAAACCTAAGAAAACAACCCCTTGTGTAATATAATATGAATAAATAAAGTAAAAGGGTACATGAAAAACCACCATCTTGATATAAAGACATTCCAGATCTTTCTGAACCAAAGCACGAGAAACCACGTTAAGCATACGCGTTACATGATACGACAATTTTGTTGTGGATCAAGCATTTCCGGTGATCTGTAAAATCAAATTCAGTTAATTTTAATTAGGAATTTACTTGGAAGAAAACAAAAGGGTATCAATGTTTTTAAAACAAAGACCAAAACCGTTCGGAACCATAAAAAACCGTCTGCAACAGAATCTCTACTCGGATCGGTAAATTACAGAATCTCTAGGTTTTGCACAACTTGTAATGCACTAAATGCAAAATCTCTATCTAATTTATGAGCTGTACAGATTCTCATCATTTTACTCCGACTAGGAAATCTGTAAAATGGGAAGAAAAGAAAATGGAATTCGAGTTTGCAAAATCGAATTCTTTTTAGGGAGCAACATGCACACCAGCACAATCGACCATTTGAAAGTCAATTTTTGAGTATAAAATCGACTTTCCAAAGTTCGAATGTGTGAATCAGCCTATGGAAAGTCGATTCTTGGCTCAAGAATCCACTTTAAAACTCAAGAATCCACTTTCTGAAGGTCGATTGTGAGAATCGACTTTCTGAGGGTCGAATGTGAAAATCGACCCTCAAAAAGTCGATTCTTTGCTTAAGAATCGACTTTTAAAAGTTCCCGATTCAGTGTGTTGTGGTGTGGTGCACCGGTAAAATCATTGTGATGCAAATAAAAGGCACACTAATGCAAGTGCTCTAACAATGCGGGATGCTAGAAACGATTAACAAAAGACAACAAGAATGGTGTTTGTCATTCAAAAAATGTTCCTCAACCATTCTCCTAAGGTGTAGGGTAAGGGGAGGGGCGAGAAACGAAAATGATACCGCTATCAAAATCTACGAATATAGTCTACAAATACGTAATGAAACAATGCTATGACAGTAACGTAAATACGTAAAACAAATATATACTTACAATTGTCCAAAAGTGGATAGATCAAAATCAGGAGAAAGCTCTTTGACAATATCACTAGGAGGTTGACCACATTCTTGCATTTTCTGCATCAACTCAACAATCTTGTTGAAATTGCTCGAATCTGTTTCGTAAACTTGATTTAGATCTTTAATAAGTTGATACTGTTTTGAGAATTGTTCATATTCTTTGCTCCCTAACTTGCTTTTGTTGTCTTCCAACCATTTCGGGTATTTTTCCGCTATTTCTTTCATAGGTTCATGAAGGACTTCTTTTGATAGTAGCTGTTGCATCATTGTCTCTACAATGGACTCCATATCCTGAGTTAAAAACAAAACATCATTAATCATAGCTAATTACAGGTTAAAACGTCGTTGTTATGAGCAAAGAAAGCAGCTTTACGGGCCCTAAGTTTTCTACAGTCGAACCCAGGCCCAGGAAACTCCTCATCGGCATCGGATGCCAAAAGAAAGGGAACAGCAAACACATAAACATTCACAGTTTCACACAACGATATTCCGAGCAACTTAACCACGAGCTGATTACGAAAGAATCTGTGGAATCAACTGAGGGTTGATCCCAGGCCCGAAGTCAACAAACCTAGATTTTGAACCTAGCCTTTGGTCTGCATTCCTGTTCACATATATCGTTGGGTTTGATCCCTGACGTATAGTCACTAAACCCTCAATTTGAAGTTTGAACCAAGCTTTTTACAAGTCATCGGGGTACGTTTCTTGAAAACTAACAGAGACGGGGAAAAGTTAAACTACGAGCTGTTAGAGAATTATAACCCAGGATTATCATGGGCAAGCAAACATAATCCATTTGGTGTTCCCAGAAAAAAGAAATAATTAAATAGCATTTATTACATCTATGAGCACAATCCGGTGGTAGACTCAGAAACTAGAGGCACCACGGGCACGAAAGAAAATTGAAGATGGCACTGGGGGCATAAAAGGGCACTCTTTTTTTTTTTACAACAAAACTACGTCGTTTTAATGTATTAAAAAAATCCCGAAAATCCACTCGATGCACATGCACTCAGTGCTATTTCATTGCATCCACCCCTAGACAGGCCTCTCCTGTATGTTGAATAAGATAGTAGAAAGAGGACATGCTGTCATACATTAGACTATAGGAACTTGATATTGGAATCTATAAAGGTCAGCCCGGTGCATGAAACCAAAGGACAGCCATTTAGGCCAACATTATATAGCTTCACATTACGTTTATATACCGTGGCCTTTGCTACAATATCAGCCTTACCTCTGCACTTAAGATCCCCTCAAAATGTAACCTATATTTGTAAAAATCAAGCCCAAGTGACCTAGATACAAGAGGTTAATCCATAAGTCTTTACCTCAGTCACAGAAATTCGCTTCCTAGAATTCATGTAGCCATAAACAGGCCCCTTAAATTTCTAATGGTCTGCCAGAAAATGGCCTTTCGTCTTCTTTAGCAAATTTTAGATAACACAAAACTGCCATAAATTGCTTCATGAGGAGATACTTAAGCATTGCTCCAAACACAACCATAAAGTTAGCTCCTAAATAACAGATCTTGCAATAAAATTTGTAAAACATAAATTCAAGATGCTCATAAGTGCAGACAAATTTAATGGTTTGCCTCGTAAGGAGGTGCTTACGCATTGCTCGAAATTCACAACCACAAAATTAATTCATAACCAACACATTTAACAATGACAATGAAAAACATGAAAACAAGAAAAAGCTCTAACTTCCGAAAAACTAAATGGCAACGAAAAAAACTGTAAAACAAAGAAACAGAACAGCCAAATCAGGAAAAGTAAACCTAAGAATGAAATTCCAAACATGAGTGAATCCATAAAAGGTACCTGAGAACCAGCAAGTTCTTCAAACTGCTTAACCCAATCTTCCATCATAGGATCATTCCCAAGACCATCCACACCCATTTTTTGCTCGGTAACGGATTCTAAACCTTTGACAGCCTCCCTGGTCTGTTCTCTCAATTTATCGAGTGCCTCAACATGTGAATCTTTTGAAACCTTTTGTTTTCCCTTTTTCTTACTTTTCAAATCAGGCAAACCCAATCCCAACCCTTGAACATTACTAGGCAATGAAGATTTCTCCTTCTTCTCACCTTCACTTTCCCCACTTCTACAATCCCACAAAAAAAGATAAAAACAATGAATCATTAGAGGTACTGAAATCATCAGAGCCCATAAAATTAAAAGAACTAATAGTGATAAAGATTGTACCTTTGACCAGAAGAAGTAAGATTAAAGCTCTGGAAATCATCTAAAGCACCTGAAAATTGTTCAAAATAGAGTATCATACACTATTTCAACACACGAATGGATTACCGAAAGGGGTTTTAAGGGAATGTTGCTTACTATCGAGAAGTTGGTCCAAGTCATCGGATTGTTGTTCAGCCATGGATTCTTTCTTTAAATTCTCGCCTGAGTGTGTATGAAGACTAATAATTGCCGTTTTTCTTGCTTGTTGAGAAACTTGTTTTTATCGGATTTTTCCTATAAAAATTGGTGAGGACTTTCTGCTTTTACGTACTCCCTCACCCTACCTCTGGTTTGGATGGATCAAAGTGTCGGCCTAAATTTCACCGCGGTTTTCAGAAATTTTATCTACACATCGTTTTTCTTTTCTTTTTCTTTTTCGGAAATACACATCGTTTCTCTTAAAGGGACATGTATTTTGATTTATTTATATATATATTTGTTTATTTATTTTAATTTTTCAACTTTTTACTACCTCCGTCTCATAAAAAAGTCATCACTTTTTTGTTTAGACACTTAGACAAGAAATAATTAATGTGTTGTATTTTAAGAATGAATAGACAAATATATCCTTAACTAATCAAAACGCTTGTTTTTAATATGAAAGGATTATAGAAAATTAAATGTTAAAATAGGGGTATGATTGGAAAAAATGTATTTAATGATGTATTGGAAATTTAAATGGACACTTTTTATGGGACAATTCATTTTTCCGTTATGGACACTTTTTGTGGGACGGAGGTAGTACTATGTAAAGATAGTAGAAATCCGATGTTATAATACATGACCCTTTGCGATAAGAATGTTGCAATCGTTGTATGATAAAATTTATCTGATTGTTGTTAAATATTGATATCAAAATTGTTATTTTTACATCACTTAGATATCATCATAATTGTTGATCCTTGAATCCTCCAATAAAGTAAATGGATCGTGGTGACAATTACCAGATTCTAAAAATCTAATTAAAAAGTGTGGTGTCATGAGTATATTTCATTAGGATGGTATATTGTGCTACCGATTTTTTTATGATAATCATCTGCCAAAGCAACTGCAGGTGGTGGTGGTAACAAATATTAATTTTTCATTATGTTTTAATGAATTTTAATACTTCACATTTCATTCAAACTATGTATAGATAGTGTCGTGCAATAGAAATAAAATCCAGAAACCAAATTACGTGTAGGTCTTTTCCCAGTAAACAATCTGTATTGTGTTTATAAGTTACATTTCAAACTTATAAAAAATATATATATATATCAAACAAAAGAAAATAAGTTATTTAGTTTGCCAATTTCATGCCCTATTTATCCCTACAGTGAAGCCTTCTTTCAAAGCTCACTTTAAAAGGGATCATACAAACATTTGGCAAATGAATTCATGAAAGACTGTACAAAGTATATTATGCTATTATAACAAATATTGCAAGAGTAGCTTCTAAAATACCCTGTTATGTCATACATTCTCATGACAATCAAAACCTATATTGTCTACAAGCTGTTAAATTGGTAGGGGGTAGGGGGTAGGGGGTAGGGGGGTAGGGGAAAGGAGAGGGACAGAGAGAGTGTGAGATCACCACCAGATCTTTTCCGAAATTCAGCACCATAAATAGCTGTTTACGTCGTTGTGGAAGGTTGAGATTCTTGGACATAGAGTCTCTATTGCATCAGACCATCAGATCGATGCCATTTGTATAAAAAAAAAGACGGGTTTTTGTTACACGTCCAAAAGGTGTGGTACAATAGAGACTCTGTAATGCAGCGTCTTGGGGTCGTGGTGGAATTCTTCAAGCAAAAGTTGTGTCTGTACTGAACCAAGTGTGTGGTTGATTTATATATATATAATCTACATTTCACTCAGAGTTCCACCTCATCAAGTTCATCGCCATAACCGCCACCACCATTTACATGTGAGTGCATCAAATTATTACCTGGATTATACGTCGGTGATGACATACCTAACACCTCCCCTAATGGTTTCGCTTCTTTGGAAAAGGGAGGACTGGTATTTCCACCGAAACTTCCACTCCACGAGGCTGTACGCCGAGAAGGAGCTGAAAAGGAGCTATTATTAGGGACTGTTGTTTTAGAAGAGATGCTATCAAAGCTTCCATTTCTTTGGATAATCATAGGAGAGAAATGAGCAGGAGATTGAGGTAAACCGTTATTGGTGGTGGGAATTGCGTTTAATGTGTTTTCGTTCGGGATTGAAGTTTCTTGCTTGGTTTCTGTAACGTTTTCGAATGAAGCATCTTGAGAAGCAGGGATTGGTGCTGGAACAAAGAATTTGGGATTGGCATTTGTGGTAGTTGGTTTATTTGTTGGAAGAGAAGGGGATTGGAATAGATTTGTTTGGTTTCCACCACCTTGGTTGAAGGTGTCAACATACCTGCAACAAATCTAATAATTAGATCCGCCCAAAAACCGTAGCAGAATATCTATTCAGTTATGTAAAATCCAAATTTCTATATTCAGACACTACTTATAGCACACAAAAATAAAATATCTATTCAAATTCTCACGCATTTCGTTCTAGAAAGAGATTTTGTAAAAGGGATAACGATACTTCTGGTCCCTTTTTGTTTTTTTTCACGGTTTTTGCACTTTTATCTCTAATGTTTCATACTGGACACTTTTACCCCTCATCTATGCATTTATCATATATTTCTAGCCTAATTTGGCCACGTGTCAGGGTTTTATTGGTTAAAAGCATGTTGTACCTTCGGTGCTTATTGTCGGAAATGCAGCACTTTGGACTGAAAATACAAAACAATTGCATATATGAAGGGTAAAAGTGTCATGATGAAACACCAATGGGGATAGAAATGCAAAAATCATGAGCAAAAGGACTAATAATGTCGTTATCACTTCTGTAAAACAGATAATCTGTTCGAAGACAATTAAGGCAAGTGCTTTAAGGCTAAAAGTTGAGTTATCAAGAAAACGATAATGGTTACCTTGACCGAACACCCATTCTTCCACGAGCTGAATACTGATTGGAGGTGGGTGGAAGAGGTGGGATTCCTGAACCATGATCCACATTAGGGGTTTTCAGTTCTGGACTTCCGTTGTTAAAGTTAAATGAGCCTTCGCCTTTTAAAGCAGCCTTCAGGTTGTAATCAGTCGAACCATTCAGGAAAGCTGGTGTGCTTGTAGGAGGGGGTGGAGGGGCTAGTACCTCAGTTGGAGGTTTCGCACCTTCTTCTACCCAACTCTTTAGTTTCTCATCATAGTAGAACTTGTTTTGTTCACCAAGTTTCGCCTACCAAATTTCATAAAAGTGAATAGTAGAAAACACAAACACATTCTATTGGCAAGAATACTATGTAATAATGAATATATGTAATGTTTATGATTTTTTCCAATTTTATCCCCAATTGTTTAAACCTGATATATTTGGTCCCACTTCTTTATAAATAGGTACCTGTTTACCAGATTAATGACTTAACTTTTTGAAAACTACCACAACCTAGACCAGACACAAATTTAATCATGGGAGATAAAACTGAAGAAGATCATGAAACGTGTGCATCACTGAAAAAGAATATGTGAACATTTCACCTCCCGCCCTTGTCGTGGTCTGAGGACTAAGCCTACAGTCTTTTGAAGTAGACCAGAGCCAAAGCCGAAGCGCCCAAGACGAGATGAACCTCCACTAGATTTTTCGCCTCCCGAGTTGGGTGAACTACCTTTTGAAGAATCAACTTGACCCTATGCAGAAAAAAGTAGGACCTCATTTTTCTCAGAAACAAAACAGAAGTGTCGCTAGTTCACTACAATCATCCACAACATACTTTTGAACCATTGATTAATAAGTAGGGTCCACCTCATTGGGTCCCACCACCATCAGGTATGTAGTGGACTTATGTAGTGATACTATCATTATCCTTTCTGAAAGCAATTACTGAAAAATGTCGAGGACAAGATAATAACCTGCATTGGACTTCTGCCAAAATCAGGCTCTGAAACACTACGGTTATGCACCGTCATTCTACTGCCATTGGCTGACCAGTCACTGGCAGGGTCAATCAGAGATGACATGGCCATAGTTGATTGGCTAGCTGAGACCCTTGAGCCAGCTGGCTGATGATGTTCATTGATAGGTGGACTACCTCCCGAGGCTGACGGAACAGGGGGTGGTAGACCTACAACGCGTTGAGCAGTAGAATCAAATAGGTTGAGTATTTTACCCATCAGTTTTCCAGGATCCAGGTTAGTAGAGAATCCTCCCTGCATTTGTTTAGCATCCATTAAAGGAAGCATAAAAATAAAAGGGAATAAGACACTTTTGATCCTTTTTTGTTACACGATTTTTACACTTCTATTCCATCTTGCCACTTTTACGACTCATCTATGCATTTTTTTTTTCAGTCCAAAGTACTACGTGTCCAAATTTCAGCATTGAAGGTCCGACATGCTCTCAGCAATAAAAGCTCGACACGTAACAAAAATGGACTGAAAAAGTAACAACAAAATGCACAGATGAGGGGTAAAAGTATCAAAATGCAAAATTGTGAAACAAAATGGACCAAAAGTATATCCATCCTTAAAATGATGCACGAGAAAAGATGAAGACAGAAACCTGTTGGTGAGTTTTTATCCGCTCCTCAAGGGCTGAAACTAATTGTCGCAAGTTTTCTGCCTCCGGAGATCGGACAGTTTTTAGAGATTTAGATACCAATTGACAATACCTGGGAAAAAATTTATACTATCTTAAGAAAAACAAAAAAACAAACAATTTATTAAATACGTAGAAGCTAGAGCTTTTAGATTCATACTTCAGTGAATCTGATATCCGCCCAACTTCAGCTAACATAAGAGCATACACAAACTTATACGGCTGGAAGGGCATAAGCGTGAACTGCGAGTTCCCCATTACCTTTGAGTATTCGTAAATTTCTGTCCTCTGCAAGATCAATAAAAGAACCTTTTTATTCTTTTGAGCTTCAAAAAAAGAAAAGAAAAAAGGTTTTCCTGACACACGTAAATAAATAATAATAAAATAAAATAACCATTCTGTGCTGAAGAGAAAATTGCAATAAGTTGAAAGACAATTACCTGAATAGCCTCTGCACTGGCATATGTTCTGGGAAATTTCCAATGATCTGCCCCAATAAGACACAATCTTGCAGTGTCCGAATAAGACTCAAAGTTAGCTTCCGCAACTAAGTAGCAAATGTGGGCCGCAATAACCTAATAATAAGGGGGTGGGGGGCACCTTAGTTAAGCAAGGTCAAAGAGAAGGGATGCAACTCTTAGCCGAATAAAAATAAAATAAATAAATAATAAATTTGGAAAATTAGGGATAAGGACACAATTTGGAATATTTTTAAGTAACAGGACAGCTACATATTTTTTATAGGGAGAAGGACAACTGTATAATTTTTATAGCGAGAAGGACAAACAGTGAATCCCGAAAATCAGTGAATCTCCCCAGTGAATCCCGAAATCAGTGAATTTCGACAGTGAATTTTGACAGTGAATCCCGAAAATTAGTGAATTTCGACAATGAATTTTGAAAATTAGTGAATTTCGACAGTGAATTTCGGCAGTGAATTTAAACAGTGAAATTCGAACACAAGTGAATTCGACAGTGAATTAATAGTTTTGTCCTTTATGCAAAACTTTCAAAAGACTGTCCTTCTACTCAATTGATGAAATATTTCTGTCCTTCTCCCTCATTCCCCCTAAAAAATAAGAAGAAGATGGTGCTCATAACATACATCATTTTTCTCCTTCCAAATGCAATCTCCAAGATTAAGAAGCACAAGTTCATCATCCTTTGTCCGGTTTGCGGTTATTACAGCCAAATTCTCAGCCCAATCATCGACCACGCCATTGGAACTAAACTGCAATATCCAAAACAATATTAGGGTGGACAATGTTGCATGCAGTGAACATGCGTACACATCCCCGAGTTCTAAAACAATAAAATAAAAGAAGGACAGATAAGTATTTAAGCTAGATTATCCAGTTCAAAGACGTAAGCAAATACGGAGTCCTGTTGCATAAATGATGCCGAACTTTTACGAATCATTCTTCCATACCTGTGTTGGTTGTTGGTTCATATTTACAGCACCAAACATGTTATTATTGGCTGGGATGTCGAAGACATCAGCTGGTTGACCGGCAATCAGCAGACACAATGTCCGCAAAGGTGAACCTGGCACTAGCTGTCTAAGACCCATTTGCTTTACAGTCTCAGCATAAAACTGCAAACGGTGATTCAACCAGCAAAATAGTTAAGCACGACATGAAAATAAATTAAGCAAAAGAAAATTAGTACAAAAACATTCTTTTAATTCATATCACTTCTATTAATTCCTAACTGCGTGTGTCAGAGAAAAAGAGAATGGTCATCAACGACAGACCTGATTGCCGAATTGTGCGGCAAGAACAATAGCAGGACCCCACAACTGGCCCTCTTGTGCACAATGCAAGGCCTCTATTTTCTTCCCAGAGACCAAAAGGTTCTGAACTTCAGCAGCAGTAGCCTAGACACAACCAAGGATGTCGTGAAAAGAAAGAAAAAGGAGGGGGGGAAGCAAAACGATGAAGAACCTAAATTTTCAAGTACTGCCATACCCGCATCTGTGCTTCAGAAGGCAAATTCTGTAAGCAATTGGCAATAGAACCATACTGACTGAATTGTGTAGCATTCATTTTCGTGGATGCAAAGAGCCTCGCAACTGCTACCTCTGGAGCATCATTTTCCTGTTATTGTCCCCCAAAAAAAAGTCAATGGAGGACTTAATCTCATATTGTTTAATAGAATAATTTAACAAAGCAACGCTGACACTGTAGAAAGCTCAAAATAAGACCGACACTGTAGAAAGCTCAAAGAGACATTACGTAAGTGATAGACTGCCTGTTAGGGAGAAGTGCACTCTATCATCTACACTTAAACGCGCACCATCACGTGCGGGCTTACCACACATGCACAATATTTTTTCCTTCTTTTGTTCACTTTTTTCAACAATAGCAGTAGTAGCAATGATTTTTAGAAAATGGTGCAGCAAGATTAGTTCTAGGGATTCTTTTTCTCAGATGCAAAGATAGATTACAATCGTATCTAAAAGCTTAAACCGTTGGCATGAAGTTCAACTTATGAATCATGCACTTTAAAAATACATAAGAAGAGAGAATAGCCTCAAAGCCGTAACCTAAGAAAGGCAAGGGCATTGAAGATCATCAGCATGTGACTCATCAGCATGTGACTCAATGGATGGAAATCACACAATTTCATTGTCCCTTCATATGTGCTAAGACACCCCATACATTAATTAACCCGTGCACTAGCAATTGTAGAAGTAGATCGTCTATAGTTATAGAATGTAGTGAAAGCTCAAAGAAAAATAATACAGGGTAGTCATCAGTCCATTCAAGAAATATATAACTAACTATGAAAATGAACAGAAGTAAGTGTTCCTTCGATTCGGGATCAGGGCAAACAAGAATGATAGCATGGAGATGACACACTAAGATAGGTCGACTAAGACACGACACCAAGTAAGCCATAACCAACGTACGAATAACATTAAATAGAATGAAACAATGAATCTGGTTATTGGGCAAAGAAAAATTACCTTCAACAAACTGTCAGAACCAATGGGAGATCGCAACTTTCCATAATACTGACAGGACAATTTTAACAAAGAAAGAAGCAACCTTAAAACATCCCCGTTTTGCTGAAGCAAACGACATTTCTCGATTCTTTCATCAAACCACTTATTCAGCTCCTTAAGACCACCGCCTCCACTAATAAGTGGGCCAGGGAAGGACTGTAGGCAAAGAGTGCGCAAATAATCAGAAGCACCTAACCCAGCATCACTGTCTGCATTCTCTACAAGAACGTCCTTCAAGTTGAGAACACTTATTGAGCTGCCTACAGGATTCTTCACAAAACAAATACACACCGTTTCACTTTTATTGAAAGTGGGAAAACATTATAAAAATAAAAATAAAACCAATAGATAAATAGTTTTTTAGGCTAACCTGGTTTCCAAAGGATGTACTATCTTTTGCTACAATAAGTTTTCCTCCAAATCCAAAAGTAACCAAAGCATGTGGAGGCCGCCCTGCAGTTGACCTTTCAGCAGTGGGAGCATAAGAAAATTGCTGTGAACCATGATACTGTTCCTGTGAAAAACTAGAGGAGTTCGGGTTGCTGTAATAATCATTAGCGACAGGCTTCTGCTCAGATAGATGACTATACTGCTGGCTAAAGCTTCCTAGAGGAACATTGCTCTGCGGTGTAGCAAACGTAGAAAAATTATGCTGACTTTGCTGTTTTTCCACGTAAGAAGGAACTCTTCCATAATCCTTAGCCACCTGCTGACTAATATGGTCATTTCTATAAGAATCTAAGCCATACTGAGACCCCCCTTGCTGATTTTGTCGGTAGTCTATAACGGGCTTACTCGTCTCGACGGTTTCATGTTCCCATGCATTTGAATTCTGTTGATTGTAATTAGTCGAAGATCCAGTCCAACCGACATTTTGCCCTTGGGTGTCAAATCCCTGGATACCATTGTTATTAACCTGACCATAAGCTTCAAATGTCTTCTGATACTCATTTGTGGATGCAGGAACGGTAGAAACAAACCCGTTTTGCTTCTGCTCTTGAGCAGTAACATTCAAGGACAAATTATAGGCCTCTAATGATTTCCACTCCTGAGTGATTGTGTCGTAATACCATTCAGGGTATTGAGGATCAAATACCATATGAGAGGGATAACCGTTATTTGCAGATGAAGTTTGATTCCAATCTACGGTACCAACATTGCTGGTCCCTTGCAATGCCTGATTCGAAATTGATGCAGTCCCAGTAGCCCCACTAGGATCTGATGCTTGATTCCAGGTAGTCACATTCTGAGTGATACCACTATCTGTCGTTATTCCTGAAACAGGCTGAAAGCTCTGCTGCAAATAAGAAACTTCAGTCTTCCCACCAACGGAATCCCAGGCAGAAGACGAGAAAGCATGTGTATTGCCCTGCTGGTTTTGACCTGCATCATTATTATCCACCTGATACCACTCCCCGGTAATCGGGTTAATTTTCCACCCAGGATAAAGGCTCTCCCAGTAGGCAATGCTATTCTGATCCTGCTCCCCTGAGCTTTGCTGAACCGATGCACCATAATTGTAAGCTTCCTGATACCCCTGATTTGAATTTACTAAATTAGAGGATTCATGTGTATCACCTCCAGACGGAGCCTTAGTTATGTCGGTTTGGAAATTTCCCGTCACAATCTCATTGGAATCAACAGTTTTCTCAGCCAACTCGGCGAAAAAATCTGAATATGATCCAAAACCACTCCCATCATTCGGAGTTGCATCCTCCTGAAGGGCATTCCACTGCACCTCTTTAACACCCGTAGCTCCCAAACCAGCATCTTTACTCACGTTCGTATTAGTTGTACCCTCATCATCTACATTATTATGTGTATTTGACTTGGTAATGTCACCAAAGTTGAATGAATTTTCCGATTTCAAAGCACTCTCTTTCTCCCTCACATCACCCTCCAACTTGAGGCCAACTTCGGATTCACCGACAACACCACTGTCATGAATATCCCCATTTTGCTGGATTGGAAGCTCCGTGCTACATTGATCGACACCAATCTTTTTACCATCATCCACGCTACATTGATCGACACCAATCTTTTTACCATCATCCACCTGATGACTGCTCACCTCATTTATACTCAAATTTGCAAAGGCCTTAACCTCATCAGAGTCACTGCCATCACCAAAAACCGGCCCAACCGAATCCAACGATGCAGACCTAGCTGCACCACCACCACCACCACCACCAGTGACCTTGAAATCAACATCGTCATCATCATCCACCAATTTATCAAAGAAATCCTCATCTGTATCCTCCACTTGAAATGGAGGATTCGAAGCCATTCACTCAAACCCTTCCAAAATCCCACTAACAAAATATTCCTCAAAAACAAACCACAAAAACCCTAAATTCAAGTCAAAATCCAACCAATTCGAGCTCGAGATCACTCAGATCCAGTTCCAAAACTCACCGAAATAAGAAAACCTCCAACAGATGCAGGATCTGAGATCTCCTCCTCAATTAAATTCTTCTAAAACTCCATTAAACACACTCTTTGCATTACTCCAATAACAAGAGGCGAAGATTAACAAGGATAAATAATTCAACGTACAATTTGAAACGCAGAATCACGATGCGGAATCCGGAATGTGATGATGTTTATGCGGAATTGTTCATATATAAAATTTTAAATTTAAAAAAAAAAACAAATAATTAAAGAGAGAGAGAGAGAGAATATGGATTGCGCGAAGGTATTTGAAGAGCCCTCGTTTTTTCACCGGCGGTGTTAACTACCTCCCAAATGCATGTCGGAAATGTATTTAAATATTCCCTAAATTAGAAACTTTTTTATCCATAAAATAAACGGTAATTCTTGAAAATATTTTACTCCTACCAAAAGAAATGTATATAAGGAAATTCTTAAAATTATTTTATAGTATAAAATCTCTGATTGATTTCTTGTTCTTATTATGATTTATAGTTAATTAGTTACCAATTATTTATGTTTTATTACTTTTTTATAAGTAATGTTTTGCCTTAAAAGTTATTTTTACCGTCTAATTTGGACCCCTTTTTTTTTAAGTTTAACGCGGACGCATCTGTGGCGAATGATGTTTTCAAGGTTACTTTGGTTTTCAGGACAGTGTTGGATCCATCATGACGGCTTATTCCTTCCATTTTGATCATGGAGACAGTCTGGAACTTATGGAGATACAGACGATTCGATTAGCTATGGAGGAGACCACTCGGTTAGGTCTCCCTTCGGTTGTTTTTTAAAGTAGTTGCTTATCATGCATTCTGACACTATCCCGACCTTCGGAGGATTTGTCAGTGATAGGTTGTTTTGTCCATGATTGTCTCGTTGCGTCGATTATTTTTCTTTTGTGTTAGTTCTCTTTTGTTAAGCGCTTTAACAATATACCGACGCATCTTTTGGCTAGGCATGATGTTGCGGCGTTGGATGATTTCACTTGGGGCATTCTACATGATTTAATTTGTACTACATTGACAAATTTACCTTAATAAAATTTGTTGGTTTTTTTAAATAAATAAAAAGAAAGTTCATCGTATTTTTTTTTTGATAGTTTATTCATGTCCGGTCAAATTTAATCTTATGTACGCTTACGAAAATAAATTAAAAAATTCCTCAAAAAAAATGAAAATAAATATTAGTTGTATTTACAGTTCAGTTAGTGCTGTTTTGTATTTGTGAAAATGTTTTTTTTTTGTTTTGGTTTTGAGAAGGTGAAAATAGTTTGAGTAAATAGTCCTTCCAAATATTGCCGGCAATTAATAGTTGGCGAAATGGTTGGGTAGCGGAGTATTATTATACGTGGTTTGCATACTATACGCCACATGGCACGTGTTACCTCACTGGACTTCGAATTGATTTATGATTTTTTTTTTTTAAGAAAATTATTTGTGATTTATCCCTAAAAAGTGTGCACACAATGATCCGAATAAATCCACGTTTTTTGGTGAACAAAGTATGCGAAAAGAAAAATAATGTCACCCTTTTGATTTGGTTTAGAGGGTCACTTGCATTCAATCAAAAGAAATCTGTACGATTTTTGTGTGGATAAATTGTGTGTTTAAATGGCTTTCATTATTTTTAAATAGTACCACCAATTTATGCGGAAATAATATGGAATCCAGAGACTACTTGCTAAAGAGCGTCACATGTATTCAATCAAAAGAAAACATGTATTTCGCTCTCTCCAGAGGCTAAGGATGACAGACTTATCTGGCATCACTCGCATAATAGGATCTACACAGTCAAAACGGGATACCATCTGGCATATGATTTAAAGTTCAAGCAAACAGATGAGACGACCTCCTCAACCCCTGACTTATCCATGAGGCTTTGGACCACCTTATGGAAGCTTAAAGTTAAGCCGTGTATTACACACTTCACTTGGAAGCTCATGAATAATGTTCTGCCTACAGCGTCGAGGCTAAAATCGAGAGGGGGTGGGCAATGGTTCATGTGGTATTTGTGGCCACCGCGAAGAAACAATATGGCATTGTCTCTTTGAGTGTTTAATCCCACAATCGATCTGGCAAGAACATCATCTTGGTAAGTTCTTCTCAGACCTCCGCATGCACTCTTTTACAGACTGGTTAGCAGAGATGCTTTATTTGAATGATGAAATGGAATTAGTTTATGTGATACATCTATTATGGAATATATGGAAGGCTAGAAATGCCTATCTCTTTCAGGCAGAAGATATGGTCACTGAATCCATTTTGATACGTGCTTGGGCGGAGGTAGAAGAATATTACCTTGCCACAGAACGACAACAACTAGTTACCAAGAGCCCTCATTTGGCTCTTAAATAGTCATCTCCGTCACGAGACTCTCTTAAGTTCAATGCCGATGCAGCTTTTAATGATTCTTCGGCAGCTGTTGATGGAATTCTTCGCAACAGTCAAGGGAAAACATCCGAGCTTCTCTAAAAAAGTAGAAGGAAACTATGAAGTTTTAATTGGAGAGGCCTTAGCATTGTATCATGCATTGATGTATACCCTTACCTGGGGGTTCTTTCGCATTATCATAGAAGGAGACTCTCTCACTATCCACCAACGCCTACCAGTATGAGGACTTGTCGTCTTTGGGAAGTATTATTGAAGATTGCTGAAAGCTTGTGCCTGCTTTTATTTCCTTATCTTTTTCTTTTGTCAAAAGACAAGGTAACATACCAGCTCGTTTACTAGCTGGGGAAGGCCTAAATCTTGTTGGATATAAAGATTGGGGTTCATCTCCACCATCTCATGTAATTCGTGCTTGTTTCGCAGATTGCGATTAATAAAATTCTAGTATCTTTACCTTCAAAAAAAAAACTTGTAGCATGATTTGATGTCACGGATGCATGTAAAGCCCCAAACTTGCGGCACTAATTGAGTCTTAAAGGATCCGGTAACTGCTTAAACCGTCGTCATTGCTTGGTCTACAGCTAACTTGAGTTGACGAGACCTTTATTTTTTCACACTTATACGGAGGTGATGTTTCACTCGCCTTAACAGTGCGGGATATTACAATGCAAGTGGAACTCTTTATTAAGTAGTATATGTAATAGAATTTGTCATATAAATCAATAATCAAATAATAGATCATATATCACTTTCTTTTTTTCTTTTTTCTTTTTGAAAACTAGATCATACATCAATTTGTATGCTCGAATGTGATCATTGACTTTGTTATGCCTCTACTGTTGAGGACACGGCGATACTCGCCACGGCCATGTGGTACATTTGAAAGCCGTGTTGCTCTTGGATCTATGATGACAAGCCGACAAATATTGGTGGTCTCATCACTAATGCGAGCAAGGCGGGTGCTTTCATTCAGCATAGGAATTCCCCCGTGATGCACATGTTTGGCCAGTATCATGGTCCCTACCTCGGCCGGGGTTTGTCAAATTAACACTGATGCAGCTAGTGTGGCAGATACGTCAGCCATTGGCGTCTTCTTTCGCGATCATGACGGACATCTACCGTGCTCCTACTCTCAACGGATCATGAGCTCCATGGATGTTGAGGCCTTATAGCTTACAGCGACTCTTCAAACATTATTCTTCGCATCAACCTCAGGGTATCAGCGGATTGCGATTCAAACGGATTCCTTGGCTAGCATACAACATCTCCGGTCCAAGGAAACAAATCTACCCTCTTTGGGATGTTTGATGTCAGATTGTATGCATTTGGCTAGAACTTTCACGTCTTGTGCATTTTCTTTTGTTCGTCGCACGGCTAATAAAGCCAACACATTATCTAACTCGAGTACGGTTATCAGTTGTAGGCTTGATTTCTTGGGGTGTTTCCCCACCCCCTGATGTACTTCTTGCGAGCTAGATATGTCGTAATAAAAGTGTTTCGTTCTTAAAAAAATGTGATCATTGACTTTTTAATATATATATATATATATATACTGTATTATGAAACAATTATTGTCCATGTCCACTTGCATTCCTACATCCTATTACTATAAGTTAGAAATCTCAAAAGACTTGTAATGTTTAATGTAGTACTAATTATAATGAAAGTTACACAAGGTTCACTTCATTTGTCCTCTACACTTTCATTTCATAATGAATTTCTAGACTTATATCTTATTACTGCTTAGGACATTTAACATCAAAATGGATAACCTCTGTTTGACTCAACCCATAGTCGTGGACAAGGTGGAGAAAAGACCTCCCTACATGCATATCGATCAGTACTTTGAGTATGGATCAAAATTTTGAATAACTTTCTTCTTAAGTGATTTCCATAATTTTCTGGAAGCATTTTTAAAGGTAGAATATTGTGCCTAAAGTCGTGTTATATAATCTAGCAATCTTGATGTAGCATACATATGGTTTTATTTTGGGCTACCTCATGTATATATTCCATGTACCTTAATTTGCTGCCATTTATTATAACATAGTGCTTTACTAAATAATAATAATCATTACATTTGGTCGGTCTCTAGTACATTTGGCGAGTGCTTTACTAATTTAATTTAATGCTTATTCAAATTAAAGTGATTTGCAATACTTCTTTTCACTTCCTTTTATATGGAACTTTTATTCGCACCACGTACTGCCAATTTTACCCATTTTACCATACTTGCGCACCACACACACAATCGATATTTTAAAAGTTATTTATCGAATAAAAAAAAAATTGGCTTTAATTTCGAATTAATGTTGATTCTAGATCGTATATAATTTGAGTTATCGAATGTCGATTGTGTGTGATGACGCTAGTATGAGTTGCAGGGGTAAGTTGGATGTGATGCTAATAACATTATTGCAAGCATCAATTAGTGTTTCGATTGCTCATATATATTCTTACTTAATAATAATGTCAAATATTCTTGGAAGGATGTTGGGTGCGTTGTCTTCTTGTGTAGTCTGCATGCTCATTTAATTAGTATATAATACATGGATGAACTAGAAATCTCATGAAATGATTACTAAGTTTTTTTTTTCCCTTAGATACTCGGTGGTAAATACATCAAAAGAAATTAAGGGATGGTGATGAAGGATGTGAGAGCTCAGATCTAAACGAGTTAGATCTATACGCAGTGGATGGATCACGATTTACACGGTTCAATACATAAATAAAGGACTTAAATTACTACAAGGGGGTAAGAACATGTTACCAATAGGGAGAGAAGCCTTGATCTTCCGATGTGTTCTCCAAACGGCGGTTGGTGGACACGCTTCTTGATACATAAGTCTCCTTGATATGCAACACCAAGAAAAACTTAGAGTTTTTCTTCTACTAAAAACCCTAGACGATAAAACTAATTTTTTCTCTCCTTTTGTGGTGAGGGGTCGAAATTATTCAAGTAAATTTCCCTTGGAATAACTCTCCTTTTGTAGGAGAGTAAATCATTGGCCTCCAAGTATTAATTAATTAAATAAATAATTAATTAATCAAAATAAAAAGATATTTTCCTTAATGACTAATTGTGATATGTATTGACCAATAGGAAATTAAATAACAAGTCATCCAACCAATCATATAACAAGAATATATTTTATTTTCCACATCACAAAAAAATAATTCTTGTGATAATTCAAGGGGGTGAGGCGCCACCTGCTAGGGTTCCAAAGCCCACATAAAATGTCTTTTATGTGTATAATACTATTTAGCCCAACTAAATAATATCCATGCATATCAATTAATTAGCCCAGCCAATTAATTATCACTGAGGCCCAAATAACAAGATTATTAGTCCGAATTACAGAAGCCACATCGGGGACCATGGACCTATATGTATTATATTGATAAATCATCTACGGCACTGGCATTGGCACTGGATACTACAAATAAGATAACAAATTGATGTAAATTTTTTTGTTCATTTTAAATTTCTGTATGAATTATACATTAAGTATTTTGATATTAGTGAGATTGATGATATCAATAAAAGATGATGGTATCAATCAAGAGAAAAATGATATGATCATATGAAAAAGATTATATATATATATATATATATATATATATATATATATATATATGACATGAAGTCCCAGAATAGCCTTTGAATGGCATAAAGGTAAATATAAAATTCACAGAATTGGAACAAGAAACTTAAGAATGATACAAGATTATGACAATATATGTATCATTGAAAGTGCGACAACGCACGTTATATTGTGAAATAAACATAATTTCTCAAAAGAGAAAAATGTGAGAAGCAAATGATAATGTATGCAAGAGCTAATTTTATATAAGGCTTCAAAAGGCCATAGAAAAAAAATTTGTTCGAAATAAAGTTCTATGCTCTCCCAAGTCTCGATTTTTTTTTATTGAATATTATTTAGATATGCGTAAAAATGTGTAATATATCGAGACATACAATAAGGAGTATTTACTCATTATAAATAACATATCCTCGATGATTCGAGAAATATGTTTGAAAATGATGATATTTGTCCATTCCTAGAAGAGAATGTGGCCAATGTGACCAATATTATATTATAGCAATTCTGAGTGATACCACTATCTGTCGTTAGTCCTGAAACAGGCTGGAAACTCTGCTGCAAATAAGAAACTTCAGTCTTCCCACCAACGGAATCCCAGGCAGAAGACGAGAAAGCATGTGTATTGCCCTGCTGGTTTTGACCAGCATCATTATTATCCACCTGATACCACTCCCCGGTAATCGGGTTAATTTTCCACCCAGGATAAAGGCTCTCCCAGTAGGCAATGCTATTCTGATCCTGCTCCCCTGAGCTTTGCTGAACCGATGCACCATAATTGTAAGCTTCCTGATACCCCTGATTTGAATTTACTAAATTAGAGGATTCATGTGTATCACCTCCAGACGGAGCCTTAGTTATGTCGGTTTGGAAACTTCCCGTCACAATCTCATTGGAATCAACAGTTTTCTCAGCCAACTCGGCGAAAAAATCTGAATATGATCCAAAACCACTCCCATCATTCGGAGCTGCATCCTCATGAAGCGCATTCCACTGCACCTCTTTAACACCCATAGCTGCCAAACCAGCAGATTTACTCACGTTCGCATTAGTTGTACCCTCAACATCTACATTATTATGTGTATTTGACTTGGTAATGTCACCAAAGTTGAATGAATTTTCCGATTTCAAAGCACTCTCTTTCTCCCTCACATCACCCTCCAACTTGAGGCCAACTTCGGATTCACCGACAACACCACTGTCATGAATATCCCCATTTTGCTGGATTGGAAGATCCGTGCTACATTGATCGACACCAATCTTTTTACCATCATCGACGCTACATTGATCGACACCAATCTTTTTACTATCATCCACCTGATGACTGCTCACCTCATTTATATTCAAATTTGCAAAGGCCTTAACCTCATCAGAGTCACTGCCATCACCAAAAACCGGCCCAACCGAATCCAACGATGCAGACCTAGCTGCAGCACCACCACCACCAGTGACCTTCAAGTCAACATCGTCATCATCATCCACCAATTTATCAAAGAAATCCTCATCTGTATCCTCCACTTGAAATGGAGGATTCGAAGCCATTCTCTCAAACCCTTCCAAAATCCCACTAACAAAAAATATTCCTCAAAAACAAACCACAAAAACCCAAAATTCAAGTCAAAATCCAACCAATTCGAGCTCGAAATCACTCAGATCCAGTTCCAAAACTCACCGAAATAAGAAAACCTCCAACAGATGCAGGATCTGAGATCTCCTCCTCAATTAAATTCTTCTAAAACTCCATTAAACACACTCTTTGCATTACTCCAATAACAAGAGGCGAAGATTAACAAGGATATATAATTCAACGTACAATTTGAAACGCAGAATCACGATGCGGAATCCGGAATGTGATGATGTTTATGCGGAATTGTTCATACATCAATTTATAAATTTAAAAAAAAAATTTAATTAAAGAGAGAGAAAGAGAGAATATGGATTGCCCGAAGGTATTTGAAGAGCCCTCGTTTTTTCACCGGCGGTGTTAACTACCTCCCAAATGCATGTCGGAAATGTATTTAAATATTCCCTAAATTAGAAACTTTTTTATCCATAAAATAAACCGTAATTCTTGAAAATATTTTATTCCTACCAAGAGAAATGTATATAAGGAAATTCTTAAAATCTCTGATCGATTTCTTGTTCTTATTATGATTTGTAGTTAATTAGTTACCAATTATTTATGTTTTATTTGTAACGACCCGACCCAGAATTTTTTTTTTTCAAATTATCTGGATCCGAATCATTTCACTACGATCCAAAAAGCAAAGCTTCAAATCACGGCTCTCTGCTTGGAAAATCAGAAAACTAAAATCATAATAATAAATATAATAATATTAACAATAACCACGAGTCACGATATTCAATTATTGCTAAGATCATAGACATCGTTATTACATCATCTCAGGAATTCAACAGACGTAGTTGACTATTCACCTTCTTGAAGGCCTGTAACCTACTCCCGCTTACATTCGGTTGTGGGTTATCGACATCGGTTCTCTCACTTCTAGGAACACGTGAGTCCACATGTTTTCTCTGACAAGTCTAAATAGAGTAGTGAGCAAGGCGGTTCTTCACCACCTTCCCGATATCCTGAATATTATCTGAAAAACATAATAACTGAAGAAGTGAGCACTAATACCCCGTAAGCAGTGTCTAAGCATCAAGAGGGAAATAAGAAAGCTAGTGATAAAGCTTTCAAAGTTCCTTATTGTTAATTTGGAAACTGTGATATGCATAATTTAAATATTTATACCGTTAATAGTGCATTCTATGTGTACTGGAAATATAAAAAAAAAAGAAAATAAAGAATGCAACTGTAATTAAATTATGCACTGAAAATATCTGTCTGAAAATAAAGCTTGCAGCTTAACTGAAATTAATAGTAACCTCATTGAAATATAATTATGCTAAAATCAATCATAACTGACACTTTACTGAAAGTGTGTAAATTATGATACGGTTCCAATATGCCTGTGTTCCTAAAAGGAACTCTGAATCTGTCTGAGGTTGCAGACGGATTTCTGACCATTTCGGCATATAAAATCTATCTTTCCTTATTATTAACCTTGCAGGAGCGGCGCGATGCGGGATTCTCCGAGAACTCGATCATTGAATCTGAAATCTGATTTCTCCCTACTGACTCGGGAGTGAGGTGATTGTCTAAGGAACCGTAACATTATTAAATTATCTTTAAAGTTTATTGTACGTAGATATATGTCTATAGTACATTTTATTCTGAAAATTATGTAAATGAAAGACACCATGTTTTCTGTCAAAACTGTAAAACTTTATGTTTATATTTTTATGTCTAGAAATGTGTTATCTTCTAGAACAATGACTTTAACTTCGTAAAATAGGATTTACCTCCATATTTATAAATATATGCTTTAAAAAAATAGAGTTGGTTCATTTATTTGTAAAAACTACTTTTAAACTTATAAGTATAAATACTGTTCAATCTTTTAAATATTACTTGGAAATATGGTATTTATATGTATAAATTTATATACCTAATAAACATATATTTGTTTCTCTTTAAAATCACATTATTCATACTTTCTTAAATTAGAAAAAAATAACAACACTTATCATCGAAATTATAATAAAACGAATAAAAAAATGAACCAACATTGTATATATCAAACGCTAATAGTAATCTATTTCTTTTTTTTTTTGAAAATAAGCCACCGGCCCATCGGTGAAGAACCACTGCTACAATGGTGCCGGTTTTCACTTTCTAAACCATTTATGGTACTAAACAACATGCTCAGTTGGTTAAATATCACCTTTCATCTAATAAACATGCATTGAGAACTAAAACAATTAAATCAACTGAAAGGCTTAAAAACATAAATTATAAAAAAAATGCTCTTGATACTACACTCCTTACCTCGAATTCCAAGCCTTTCATCTATAATTGAAACTTGACTTCGAGACTTGATTTCCTATTTCAATCACTATTCTAATATCAATATTTTTCTTGCAAAACAACTATATAAAATTTATTATGGAAAATAAATTAAACCTTAGATATGCTTACCTTTACACCGAAATAGACATCGTATATAATAAGCTCATCAAAATGATATAATCATCTTAACCAAAAATATCTTCTTCCTTGTTCTTCTTTCCCCCTTCCTCGTCCATCAGTCCCTTTTATTTAATTTTTATTTTATTTTTTCTTTTCTTTCTATTCTCTATTACCTGGACACATGAATCGACCCCCACAACTTATAGACTAAGGAAAGGCTGATCTATCTCTCTAGTAAATATCTATTACTCCTATTTTAATGAGTGGTTACAATACAAAAATAAGTAGGGGCAATGATGGTGTAATTACTCATGTAAGTAATCTACAACATTAATTAATCAACATAAATAGATGAATATATTTCATCCCTATTAATAATATTAAATAAATAAATAAACATATGTAATGAAATTTAGAGAGAATATTGGTTCGGGTTTGGTTTTGGTTTTAGTTTGGATCCAATATTAAAATTGACTCGGGGTATTACATTATTACTTTCTTATAAGTAATGTTTTGCCTTATAAGTTATTTTTACCGTTGGACCCTTTTTTTTTATCCGTTAACGCGGACGAAAGTGTGGCGAATGATGTTCCAGGGTTGGTTTGGTTTTCAAGACAGTGTTGGATCCATCATGACGGCTTATTCCTTCCATTTTGATCATGGAGACAGTCCAGAGCTTATGGAGATACAGGCGATTCGATTAGCTATGGAGGAGAAAACTCGGTTAGGTCTACCTTCGGTTATTTTTTAAAGTAGTTGCTTATCATGCATTCATGCACTATCTTGACCTTCGGAGGATTTGTCAGTGATAGGTTGTTTTGTCTATGATTGCGTCGACTCTTTTTCTTTTGTGTCATTTCTCTTTTGTTAAGCGCTTTGACGATATACCGACACATATTTTGGCTAGACATGATGTTGCGGCTTACTTGGGGCGTTGTACTCCTGGATGATTTAATTTGTGCTACGTTGACAAATTTGTCTTAATAAAATTTATTGGTTTCTTAACTAAAAAAAAAAAAAGTTCATTGTATTCTTTTTTTATAGTTTGTTCATGTCTGGTCAAATTTAATTTTATGTACACTTACGAAAATAAATTTTAAAGAATTCTCAAAAAATGAAGATAAATATTAGTTGTATTTACAGTTCAGTAAGTGCTGTTTTGTATTTGTGAAAATATTTTTTTTTGTTTTTGTTTTGAGAAGGTGAAATAGTTTGAGTAAATAGTCCTTCCAAATTTTGCCGGCAATTAATAGTTGGCGAAATGGTTGGGTAGCGGAGTATTATTATACGTGGTTTGCATATTATACGACACACGGCATTCACTGGACTTGGAATTGATTTATGATCAAGAAAATTATTTGTGATTTATCCATGCGCACAATGATCCAAATAAATCAACGGTTTTTTTGTGAACAAAGAAAACGAAAAGAAAAATAAGATCACCCTCTTGATTTAGGTTAGACGTCACTTGCATTCAATGAAAAGAAATCTTTATGCGATTTGTGTGGATAAAGTGTGTTTTTAAATGGCTTTCATTATTTTTAAATAGTATCACCAATTTATGTAAAAGAAATCTTTATGAGATTTGTGTGGATAAAGTGTGTTTTTAAATGGATTTTCATTATTTTTAAATAATATCACCAATTTATGTAAGTTTTTATATGGCTTTTTTCATTATTTTTAAATAGTATCATCAATTTATGTGGAAATAATATGAAATTCGGAGACTATCTACTAAAGAGTGTCACTTTCAATCAAAAGAAAACATATAGCATGATTTGATGTCATGGATGCATGTTAAGCCCCAAACTTGCGGCCCTAATTAAGTCTTAAAAGATTCGGTAATTGCTTAAGCCGTTGTCATTGTTTGGTCTACAGTTAACTTGAATTGACGAGATCTTTATTTTTCACACTTATACGGAGGTGATGTTTCACTCACATTAGCGGTGCGGGATATGACAATGCATATGAAACTCTTTATCAAGTAGTATATGTAATAGAATTCTCATATAAATCAATAATCAAATAATAGATCATATATCACTTTCTTTTTTTCTTTTTCTTTTTTGGAAACTAGATCATACATCAATTTGTATGCTCGAATGTGATCATTGACTTTTCGATGCTTTTACTGTTGATGATACAGCGATACTCGCCACGGCCATGTGGTATATTTGAAAGGCGTATTGTAATATTTCGATTTTCGGGAAAGAGCAGACGTGTCTTTTTGTGAAAACGAAACATTGGGTTCGGTTCTTTTTATTTGGAGTTTAAATAATTGGATATTTATATATATAATTTTTAAGATAATTATGTATATAATAAAAGAGATTTTCTGATTTCCTAATGGAAAAAGGATTTATTTGGGAATTGGCTATATAAGGGACCTATCATACACATTAATCTCATAACCTAGATCTTTTACCAAAAAAAAAGAGAGAGCCGCCCCTCTTCCTTCTCTGCGCCACTTTGGAGAAAAATTAGGGTTTTCACGGTTTCATCAATATCTGAAGCAAACCTTAATCGTTTTTAGATCCGATTGGAGATTCGGAATCGTTGTGAGAAGAGCATCGTTTGGATAACGACTTTGTTGGAAGAAATTTGCGATTTCAAGGTTGTTTAGATCTAGTTTTTGGCTGCAAAACAAGTAAGAAGCTCTTCCTACAATCTAATTGTGGTTTTAATTAAAAAATAAATTTAATAGGCTCGGTCGACCGAGCCTAGCTTTCCGGTCGACCGAGGGTCGTATTTTCTGTACGGATAGACCCGGTTTCAATGCTGTTATTTTTCCAGTTTCAGACAGTAGGTTATTTTTCTGAACAGAGGCTGTTCTAGTACTGTTTTTCTTTTCTTGTAATGTTTTGGATTAGCTTTGGCTTCATAATTGTGTTTTCATTGTTTTAATCCTGATTAATCCTGATATGTTAACATTAATTAAAGTATGAACAAGCCCCGATTGAGTTTCTGATTCGTTCAGTTAAAACACCGAATGTACTCTTAAAGGGAGTTGAAGTTCGGATCCGTCGGAAGGGCATGAAAAGGCTTGTGCTTTGATGAACTAGGGTTCATCAATGTCTGTGTAATTGTTAGGATGTGATGTCTAGTTGTCTAAGTGAGGGAGTAGAGTTGATAAGGTGAGTATTATTCTGAAAACACTTAGGTGACTAGTTAATTCACATTAATAATGACATAAGTGTAGTAAAAGCTAAAACATCATCTATTCTTGGTTAGGCACTGATTCAAATCGGCGATGTGATACGTTCATAAGAAGTGGACAACGCTACTGGCTCAAAAGGCTGAAGGGTAGTGGAGGAAATCCATCGAACGTATATGCATACCGGGGAGATCCCGGGACTACCGGTGCTATTCACCGTAGTTGGCAAGTATATCTCGTGGTGGAATTTTCACCATGCATTGTGTCCTCGAGTAATGATGTAACAAAGATAAGCTAAGGTAGAAACGTTTAGTCATGACATGTCGATGGGCATGAAGTGAACCCTAGATTGAGTCGGTTTCACTAAGATAATCTTTTAATAATAACCTTAATTAAATTGTAGCTTCTACTTCTTACTTTGTACATTGTACTTACCTCAAATGCATGTTTATTTATGTGTTTGGGGGAGAGAAGACGAACAGGTTAGTCAAGACTTTGAGGAGGACTTTGATGACGACGTTTGAGGACGCCGGAGTTGAAGACCTTGTTAATCATTTATTTCATTTATGCCTTAGACTTGGATTTATGTTGGACTTAGTAGTTTCCTTTTTAGTTTCTGAGATTCGTACTTTTGATATCGTTGGTTTTCAATGTAATAAGTATTACATTTTATTCTACCTTTAGTATTTCTATTCTTGGTTGTTTGAGAAAAATTACCCGAGTCTTTTAGCTTCCGTTTGCTTTAATTTGATACGACGTAGTAGAGGCTTACGTGTAATATTATTTATTTAATATTATGCTTGCCGAACGTTTCGATTTCCGGATAAGGACTCGGTGTCCGGGAACGGGGCGTTACAGTTGGTATCAGAGAGAAGCGTCTTTTAGGCTTCCTTTCTAGTAAGACAAGTTCTCTTTAGACTTCTTAGTAACGTTTTGGTCTTCTCTGATCACCAGGATGGTGTTCACAAGGACCGGAGCGGGTGCAGAAGCTTTAGGAGTACGCCGGGAGAGTCCTACACCGGTTGTTCGAGGTGGTTTTGTGAGGCAGAACCCTTCACCTCATCCGAGCCCCACTCCACCCCCTCATACTGCGACCCCTACACCACGATCTGAGCAGGGCTTGTCACCGCGGCCACCTCAGGAGCAACACCCACAATGGCATGTGGGAAGTTCAGTTCCGTATACTTTGATAAGTGACGCTCCAGCGGGTTTAGTACCGCCACCAGCAAGACGTCCCCCACCAAGATACAATTACATTTACGGAGAACCAGGAGAAGCACCTATACGAGTCACTGTAGTGGGAGACATTCCACCAGTCTACGTACCCCCTGCAACTAGCATTTACCCACCTCCAGTGTGCGTTTACCCTCCACCAGCGAACCACCCATCGCCACTAGCTTTCCATCATCAGCAGCATCGGACCTTTTACCCTCCTCCAGTGGGTCACACTCCTCGACCTACTATACCACCTTCACCCCGTTTTGACCATCATCAAGGCTTTGGTTATCCACCCTATGGTTTCTACCAACACCAGTACCAGCAACAAGAGATACCTTTTGGATATCCTCCAGTTTATCCGCAAGCCCCACCAGTCAGACCGGCACATGAGCAAGCACCACCAGTTGATCGGTATACGAGATTAAGGAGGAACAAAGTTCAAGACTTCTTTGGGAATGTCGAGCATTCGAAGGCCGAAGAATGGATAAGGAGTTTTGAGAAGGCATATAGGAACATACATGTCCCTGAGACTGAGATGGCACAGTTGGCGATTAGTTTCCTTTTGGGAGCAGCAGAAGCATGGATAGATGCTATACAGAGCAGTAATGGTAAAGTGACAGATTGGGAAGGCTTCAAGGCCATGTTCTATAACGAGTATTTTCCAGAAACAGTACAGGCAGACATGGCAAGTCAATTTCTAAAGCATAAGCAAGGCAATTACTTGACAGTATCTCAGTACACCAACAAGTTTAACGAGTTGGGAAGATTCTACCCTGAATTGATGAAATTAGAAGAGAGGAAGATGGCCCTATACAAGGAAGGGTTATCGTATACAGTCTGGCATGTTGGGTTTCACAGCCAAGAGCATGGCGGAGTTGGTGAATAAGGCCTTAGAGGTTGAGACATTTAGGAAGAAGGCCACAGTGGTTGTTGGGAATAAGAGGAATTTTGGTACAAGTAAAGGTAATAACCGGGGAGCACCGCAGCAAAATTTTAAGAAGACAACGGCCCCTGCAGCGAGTAAACCACCAACCGGAGCACCCCTATGCTCTAAGTGCAGCAGGAACCACTCAGGTGAGTGTAAGGCTAATACAGGAGGCTGCTACTACTGTGGAGATCTAGGACATTTTGCCAAGATGTGTCCCACGAAGGGGAGTCCGAATACTCCGAACCAAGGAAGTGGGAAAGGCGGCCCAAGTCGCCCGGTTCGAGTGTTTGCAGTGGATGCTGAGTTGGCTGAACCAGATGACAACGTTATTTCAGGTACCTTTTGTTTATGGTAATTTATTTGAGTACCTTTATAGCACGATTTAAATCATGTTGTACTGTATTTGAATAAATGAATACACATTCTAGGTACAATAATGTTAGATAACTTAGTGGTCACGGCACTGTTTGATACGGGAGCGTCTAATACCTTTGTGTCAACTAAGATAGCTAAGAAGCTTAACTTACCAATGGAACCTTTAAGAAATACTTTGGAGATAACAACGCCATTAGGGAGAGTTACTATGGTGACCAAGTTGATGCCAGGAGCGGCGCCAGTTGCTAAGGCACCCTATAGAATGGCACCGGCTGAATTGAAGGAGTTGAAAGCACAGCTTAAGGATATGCTGGAGAGGAACATAATTCAGCCTAGCACCTCGCCTTGGGGAGCCCCAGTGTTGTTTGTTAAGAAAAAGGATGGTAGCATGAGGATGTGCATAGACTACAGAGCGTTGAATAATCTGACCATCAAGAATAAGTACCCTTTGCCAAGGATTGATGACTTGTTTAATCAGTTGCAAGGAAAGAGAGTGTTTTCTAAGATTGACCTTAGGTCAGGGTATCATCAGTTGAAGATCAAGGTAGCAGACATACCGAAGACGGCTTTTAGTACGAGGTATGGACATTATGAGTTCTTAGTCATGCCTTTTGGACTCACTAATGCTCCATCTGCATTTATGGATTTAATGCAGCGTGTTTTCATGCCGTACTTGGATAAATTTGTGATTGTTTTCATAGATGACATCTTAGTATACTCCAAGGATGAGAAGGAACATGAAGAACACTTAAGGACAGTGTTGGATACCTTAAAGAAGAACCAATTGTATGCTAAGTTCTCTAAGTGCGATTTTTGGTTGGATCAAGTGAGTTTCTTGGGTCATGTCATTTCTGGAGATGGCATTAAGGTTGATCCCGCAAAGATTGAAGCAGTTGAGAAGTGGTCCAGACCGACTACAGTTTTGGAGGTTAGGAGTTTTCTCGGTTTGGCTGGCTATTATAGGAAGTTTGTACAAGACTTTTCAAAGATAGCTACACCACTTACCCGGCTCACTCAGAAGAATGTAAAGTTCGAGTGGACCAGTGAATGTGAAGAAGCTTTTCAGACGTTGAAAAAGAGGTTGATTACTGACCCCGATTTTGGCGCCCGGAGTCTTTGATAATTATGCGTTTACGGATGCTTGGGACAAGGTTTGGGTTGTGTGTTGATGCAAGGAGGGAAGGTAATTGCTTATGCATCTAGACAGTTGAAGGTGCATGAGAAGAATTACCCAACCCACGACTTGGAGTTAGCAGCGGTTGTGTTTGCCTTGAAGATTTGGAGACACTACTTGTATGGAGTTAAGGCCAGGATCTTCACCGATCACAAGAGCTTGAAGTACTTCTTTACCCAAGAGAATCTGAATATGAGACAAAGGAGATGGTTAGAGTTTGTTAAGGATTATGATTTGGAGATTCAGTACCATCCAGGTAAAGCGAATGTGGTAGCAGATGCACTGAGTAGGAAACCCGTGTTTGCGGTTTCAAGTGTGGAAATTGTGGCGGAAAGGTTAGATGGGCTGAGAATTCGAAGCTTTGACCAGATTGAGGACCGGCAGTTTGTGGCACCGATGTTAGCAAGGTCCGAGTTGATGGATGACATTCGGGAAAAGCAAGATGAAGACCCAGTTTTGGTTGACTTGAAGCGTGTAGCAAGAGAAAAGCCTACAGTTGGTTATGTGTTAGACAAGAACGGAAACCTTTGGTACCAGGATCATTTGTGTGTACCTAATGTTGGCAATTTAAGACAGAGAGTCATGGAAGAGGCTCATAGGATTGCTTTTTCAGTTCATCCGGGAGCTACTAAAATGTACAGAGACTTGAAGGAAAGGTTTTGGTGGCCCTCGATGAAACTGGAAATAGCCAAGTTCGTTGCGGAATGTGATACTTGTCAGAAGGTTAAAGCAGAACATAGGAAACCAGGAGGAATGCTTAAGCCGTTGGATATCCCGGAATGGAAATGGGATAAGATCACTATGGATTTCATCACCGGTTTACCTAAGACAAGAGGTGGTCATGATGCGATTTGGGTGATTGTGGATAGATTGACCAAATCTGCACATTTCTTACCATATAAGGTTGATATACCCTTGAAGAAGATGACGACACTATACTTAGATAATATAGTGAAGTTACACGGAGTTCCTATCTCGATAGTTTCAGATCGGGATTCGAGGTTCGTCAGTCGGTTTTGGAAAAGTTTACAAACAGCTTTTGGAACCAAGTTGGATTTGAGTACGGCCTTTCATCCTCAGACAGATGGACAGTCGGAGAGAACCATCCAAACACTTGAGGATATGCTAAGAGCTTGTGTTTTGGAAGTAGGCGGATCATGGGATGATTACCTACCGGTAGCGGAGTTTGCCTATAACAATAGTTATCATGCAAGTATAGGTATGCCACCATTTGAGGCGTTGTATGGAAGAAGATGTAGAACGCCACTGTTTTGGGACGAAGTCGGAGAAAGACAGATTACTGGGCCGGAATTGGTTGAGCAAGCTAAAGAGAGAGTTTAGTTGGTTAAGAAGAATCTGAAGGCAGCTCAAGATAGACAGAAGAGTTGGGCAGATGTTAGAAGAAGGCCTTTAGAGTTTGAAGTTGGTGAAAGAGTGTACCTACGAGCTTCACCAATGAAGGGAGTGAAACGTTTTGGACAAAAGGGAAAACTAAGCCCGAGGTACGTTGGAGCTTTTGAGATTCTAGAAAGAATTGGACCTTTGGCTTACAAACTCAAGTTACCAGAATCATTGTCGAGAGTCCACAACGTGTTCCATGTCTCAATGTTAAAGAAGTGTTTGACCAAGACGGATGTTGAGGCTACTGTTGATCCAGAGATTCTTCAAGATAATCTAGCATATGATGAGACACCGATCAGAATTTTGGATAGGAAGGAAAAGATGATTAAGAGACGGTTGATTCCTTTGGTTTTGGTGCAATGGAGCAATCATACACCGGACGAAGCTACTTGGGAAGTTGAGGACGATATAGCCAGCGAGTTCCCAGATTTTATGAACTTACCAGGTATGTTCTAAGTTTCAAGGACGAAACTCCTTTAAGGGGGGAAGAATGTAATATTCCGATTTTCGGGAAAGGGCAGACATGTCTTTTTGTGAAAACGAAATATTGGGTTCGGTTCCTTTTATTTGGAGTTTAAATAATTGGATATTTATATATATAATTTTTAAGATAATTATGTATATAATAAAAGAGATTTTCTGATTTCCTAATGGAAAAAGGATTTATTTGGGAATTGGCTATAAAAGGGACCTATCATACACATTAATCTCATAACCTAGATCTTTTACCAAAAAAAAAGAGAGAGCCGCCCCTCTTCCTTCTCTGCGCCACTTTGGAGAAAAATTAGGGTTTTCACGGTTTCATCAATATCTGAAGCAAACCTTAATCGTTTTTAGATCCGATTGGAGATTCGGAATCGTTGTGAGAAGAGCATCGTTTGGATAGCAGCTTTGTTGGAAGGGCTGCCGATTTCAAGGTTGTTTAGATCTAGTTTTTGGCTGCAAAACAAGTAAGAAGCTCTTCCTACAATCTAATTGTGGTTTTAATTCGTTTAAATCGATGTCGGATTGATTTTGAGTAGAAAAACGCAGCGCGCAGAAAACCGTAACGATGTTGAAAAAAAAAATTAAATTTAATAGGCTCGGTCGACCGAGCCTAGCTTTCCGGTCGACCGAGGGTCGTATTTTCTGTACGGATAGACCCGGTTTCAATGTCATGTTATTTTTCCGATTTGAGATGGTAGGTTATTTTTCCGAGCGAGGGTCGTTCTAATCGCTTTTCTTTTCTTGTAATGTTTTGGATTAGCTTTGGCTTCATAATTGTGTTTTCATTGTTTTAATCCTGATTAATCCTGATATGTTAACATTAATTAAAGTATGAACAAGCCCCGATTGAGTTTCTGATTCGTTCAGTTAAAACACCGAATGTACTCTTAAAGGGAGTTGAAGTTCGGATCCGTCGGAAGGGCATGAAAAGGCTTGTTCTTTGATGAACTAGGGTTCATCAATGTCTGTGTAATTGTTAGGATGTGATGTCTAGTTGTCTAAGTGAGGGAGTAGAGGTTATAAGGTGATTATTATTCTGAAAACACTTAGGTGACTAGTTAATTCACATTAATAATGACATAAGTGTAGTAAAAGCTAAAACATCATCTATTCTTGGTTAGGCACTGATTCAAATCGGCGATGTGATACGTTCATAAGAGGTGGACAACGCTACTGGATCAAAAGGCTGAAGGGTAGTGGAGGAAATCCATCGAACGTATATGCATACCGGGGAGATCCCGGGACTATCGGTGCTATTCACCGTAGTTGGCAAGTATATCTCGTGGTGGAATTTTCACCATGCATTGTGTCCTCGAGTAATGATGTAACAAAGATAAGCTAAGGTAGAAACGTTTAGTCATGACATGTCGATGGGCATGAAGTGAACCCTAGATTGAGTCGGTTTCACTAAGATAATCTTTTAATAATAACCTTAATTAAATTGTAGCTTCTACTTCTTACTTTGTACATTGTACTTACCTCAAATGCATGTTTATTTATGTGTTTGGGGGAGAGAAGACGAACAGGTTAGTCAAGACTTTGAGGAGGACTTTGATGACGACGTTTGAGGACGCCGAAGTTGAAGACCTTGTTCATCATTTATTTCATTTATGCCTTAGACTTGGATTTATGTTGGACTTAGTAGTTTCCTTTTTAGTTTCTGAGATTCGTACTTTTGATATCGTTGGTTTCCAATGTAATAAGTATTACATTTTATTCTACCTTTAGTATTTCTATTCTTGGTTGTTTGAGAAAAATTACCCGAGTCTTTTAGCTTCCGTTTGCTTTAATTTGATACGACGTAGTAGAGGCTTACGTGTAATATTATTTATTTAATATTATGCGTGCCGAACGTTTCGATTTCCGGATAAGGACTCGGTGTCCGGGAACGGGGCGTTACACGTATTGTTCTTGGATCTATGATAACAAGCCGACAAATATTGGTGGTCTCATCACTAATGCGTGCAAGGCGAGTGCTTTCCTTCAGCATAGGCATTCCCATTGATGCACATGTTTGGCCCGTATCATGGTCCCCACCTCAGCCGGTAGTGTGGCAGATACGTCAACCATTGGTGTCATCTTTCGCGATCATGTCTACTGTGCTCCTACTCTCAACGAATCATGAGCTCCATGGATGTTGAGGCCTTAGAGCTTACGGCGACTCTTCAAACATTATTCTTCGTAGGGTATCAGCAGATTGCGATCAGACGGATTCCTTGGCTAGCGTACAGCGTCTCCAGTCCAAGGAAACAGATCTACCCTCTTTGGGATGTTTGATGTTGTATCTGCATTTGGCTAGAACTTTCACGTCTTGTATATTTTCTTTTGTTCGTCACACGGCTAATAAACCAGCACATTATCTAACTCGAATACGGTTATCAATTGTAGGCTTGATTTCCAAGGGTGTTTCCCCACCCCCTGATGTACTTTTTGCGAGCTAGATATGTTGTAATAGAAGTGTTTAGCTCTAAAAAGTTGTCATCATTGACTTTTTTATTTTTATTTTTTCATGTGATCATCGACTTAACATAATGTTCAGGTGTTGGAAGAGTTGTGTGCTCCATCGATATTAGAGAGAACACCCCTATTTGACTTTTTGTATGCCAAGATTATTTATTTTATTATCATTTTAAATTTATAAAATTCGACACTTATTATCATACTTAACTTCATCTACTATAAGATTTATATAAATATAAAATAAGGTTAAAGGTTGTGTATGACAGTTTTAATCTAAAATGATTAAGAATGACAGTTTTATCATTTTCAAATGTTTTATATCTTATATTGTCTTTCTGACATCTGACACTATATAAAATAAAACAAACGGAGTAATTGCAACAAAGCTATTTACTCTTTTTTTTATGTCCTAGAAACTAAGGCCATTGACTCAATTGCATTTGAATTTAATCCCTACTCCCTCCGTTCCGAAATAACTGATGCAGTTGCCAAATATACACAGATTAAGGAAATCATTTATTGCATTGACTTTGATATGAAATATACTATAATGCCCTCAACTAAAAAACCTTTGAAATACAAAAGACTTTTGGAGTACCAAAAATATGCATTTAATGAAGGGTAAAGTAGAAAAAATATATTAAATATTCCATTGAAATGCGAACTGCTTCAGTTATTTTGGAACGAATCTTTTTGGCAACTGCATCAGATATTATGGAACGGAGGGAGTAACATTGTTTCATCCAAAAAAGGACATTTTGCGATTCTTCTCGTGCCTAGGTTTGCGATTCTCTGTCTGACTGTCTCGTAAATGAACATATTTTCATTTAAAAACGACTTTTTTTTGTCTGGATAACTATTTTAAATAGAAAACTTGGAGAGATAATCCAATCTCATTATATCTCATTATGATTAAGGCCTAAATTATGTGAGGCCTAAATTATGTGTTACGTCCCGTTTCCAGACACCGAGTCCTTATCCATAAATTTACATCCGGCACGTATATAACTCGTATTCATACCAAATTATATATATAAGCCTTACAAATACATCATCAGAGTATAATTGCGGAAATTAAAATTGACTCGGGGAAACATATATAAATAGGGTTAGAATAAGAAAACCAAATGTTGAGTCCATTACAACGTCAAAAGTCGGAGATTTCAACGATAGTTAAACTATGTTCAAAAGCTCTACAAAACTAGATAACTTAAACTATTACCTAATTGAAATGGAATAATATCAACAAAAACACTTACAAAGCATCCCGAGGTCACTCCTCGAAGTACTCATAATCACAGACGTCGTCGTAAACTGTATCACCTTCTCAGGGTGATAACAATATAACGAGGGTTTAAGTACATGCGTACTTAGTAGGGAGTAGAAGCATCAAATCTATACAAATAACAACAATATATATATAAATCGCACCGAAGGTCTACACACACTACCAAGTAAAAGAACACTCCCCACCAGCTAGCCGCCCTAGCAAACTCACGAAACAAAGGAATGAGTTGCATAAAAGTCCAATGACACTTTGCGAAGTGACGGATGCACCACGACAGATTCAACCCCTTAAAAGGCATAGAGCTAGCCCCTAAGTGGAGTCTCACTCCCGGCTCCGATACAGAAACACGCCTCACCAAGGATTAGAATGCTTTATCCTTTAGACTCTCAAGTTTGTATTTCTGTGTTTTAAACTAACCACATGAGTTCATTGCACATAAAAAGACTTCTAAGGACTTTTAGACCTTAGATAACTCTAAACTATACTACCTAGCACGTATCACGTTAATATTGAAATCTATTCCAATACCCACAAGGCTAAGGAATAAGGTTTCCGATGATCCCGAGTTTCTCTCTGCAGAGAGTCTCCAGAAGGTGCTGAGTCAAATCCACCAGAAATCGAACCCCTACCTTTGCCACATAACAACAAGGCATTGACTATCAGAGTCAACATCACGTAAGGCAAAAAGAGATGTGTTCCAGTGCTCCCGTGAGTTACAGTGCGAAGACAAAGCCACTAGAACACAAGCATTCTGCTTTACATCACACCACAAAAGGATCTACACTTAGACATACTCATAACACAAAAATAGATTCAATTTAACAACTCCCTACCTCAAATCTTTGGAGAAAGCTTAAGCCAAAGAATTGCTCTCGTCGTTGTGAATCTCGTGATATGCTTGATAGTGGTATTATGCTAATACTAGTTGTCTCTCTACAACACTTCGAGTGTATTAATATTGCTCCAGAATAACGACACAATTCATATTTTATATGTATGCAAGCACTGACTTGTATAGCCAAACTTTAAAAAACGTGACTCATGTATATGCATGACAAACATAGGTTTGGTGCAACCTAGACACGTACTTGCTACCAACCTTTCTTATTTGCTGCCACCAAATTTTAATCGGAGGAGTGATAGAGCTACTCCCTTAAGTCTACATAATTTTTACACCATCATCATCTCACCACATGTTTTTCACTTGTAAAATAAATTTTAAAAAATTGAAAAAATCACAACCACAAGATTGTCTTGGGAGTAAAAATGGTGTAGACTTGAGGGAGTAGCTTTTTCATTACCCATTTTAATCGTGCCATGCAACTAATATTTCATGTTTTCCATTTTCTTTAATTTGATTTTCATATATATCAAAACATGTGAATGCAAACAAATCCACTTGTTAATACATATCTAATGGCACACTTATGTACACTTACTCTATTGCATATAATATACATTTATAGATTATAAAAATGCTTCGTGAATCTAAACACTTAAAAAATCATATATCATAAATTAACATAAACCCGGTTTGATTCTCCTCTGAGGCGTAATGTTGAAATATCTCTTGGTCAGGCCTTATCCCTAATTAAGAGTTAGATTCTGCAGGCACAATCTGTACTGAACTCCAGATTAGTCGGACTAGTGGTTCCAGATACCGGGAGCTTTAAGCAAAAAAAATTAACACAATTACCTAAGATATGTGATTGACATTTAAATCCGACGGGTAGATCGATAAGAAAGGATAGAGAGTGAATGGCTTAAGTTTTAGAGTGGGAAGATAATGGTAACATTAAATATACCTATTAAATCCCCGAAATGACATATTTGCCCTTTTGTGAAATTACGGGGTATCACATCCTTCTCTCTTTAAAAGAAGTTTCGTCCTTGAAACTTAAGACATACCTGGTCGACTGAGGAACTCTGCAACCATGTCGCCCTCGACTTCCCATGTCGCTTCCGAAGGCGTGTGGTTACTCCATTGAACCAACACCAAAGGGATCTTTCGATTTTTAATCATCTTTACCTTCGTTTCAAGAATTCGGATTGGTCTCTCCTCATATGGCAGGTTCTCAATCAATTCCGGATCCACATTGGCTCCCACGTCTAACTCAGTCAAACACTTCTTCAACATCGAGATGCGAAAAATATTGTTAACTCTTTTTATTCTTTTTGATAACTGAAGTCGATAAGCCAAAGGTCCAATCTTCTCTAGGATTAAAAATGGACCTACGTAACATGGACTCAACTTTCCTTTCTGCTCGAAGCGTCTCACACCTCTCATCGGTGAAGCTTTTAGATAAACTCTGTCACCAACATCGAAAGCTAACGGTCTTCTTCGTGTGTCTGCCCAAACTTCATGCTTGTCTTGAGCTACTTTCATGTTTCGACGAACCAAAGCTATCCTTTCATTTGATTGTTGAACTAATTTTGGTCCCATAATATGCTTCTCACCCATCTCATCCCAACAGAGAGGAATTCAGCATTTCCTTCCGTATAAAGCTTCAAAAGGTGGCATTCCAATGCTCGCACGGTAGCTACTATTGTACGTGAACTTGGAAACCGGTAGGTACTCTCCCAAGAACCACCTACTTCTACAACACAAGCTCTTAACATGTCCTCTAAGGTTTGAATGGTCCTCTCGGACTGACCATCTGTTTGTGGATTTAAAGGTGTGCTCAGTTCCAACCTAGTGTCAAAAGCTACCTGCAGGCTCTTTCAAAACCAACTCACGAATCTACTGTATCTGTCAGAAACAATTGATATCGTAACTCCATTAGATTTACAATATTATTCAAGTAGATCGTGGTCAACTGCTTTAACGATATATTCTCCTTAATCGGTAAAAAATGAGCAGACTTAGTTAACGATCAACAATGAACCATTCTTATTGTACCCCTTCTTGGTATGAGGTAAACCACTGACGAAGTCCATTATGATCCTTTCCCATTTCAATTCTCGGATTTCCAAAGGTTTAAGCAAACCTCCCGGTCGTCTATGATCAACCTTAACTCTCTGACATGTATCGCATATTGTGACAAATTTTTCTATCTCGAGTTTCATCGACTGCCACCAATAATACTCTTCCGGCTATTTATACATCTTAATTGTGCCTGGATGTACTACAAAAGCTATCCTATGTGCCCCATCCATAACAACTTGCCTCAAATCATCAACGTTCGGCACACACAAACGGTTGGCGTACCAAAGATCACCATGCTGATCAAGCTCGTAACCACTTGCCGGATTTGTTCTTGCAACTCTCCTCAAATCAACCAAAACCGGGTCTTCGTCTTCCTTTTCCCGAATCCGGTCTTGCAATTATGGTCTTGCTGTCAAAGGAGCGACGAAAACCATTACCGTTTCCTACCCGATATCTCAGATACTCAAACCATCCAACTGATCTTTGACCCCCGATAAATTGATAAGAGAGCTGACTGGTCTTCTGCTGAGTGCATCTGCCACTACATTGGCTTTTCCCGGGTGATACTGTATCTCTAAGTCGTAATCCATAATGAACTCGAGCCATCTCCATTGCCTTATATTCAATTGATGCTGGGTGAAGAAATACTTGAGGTCATGATGATCCATGAAAATACGAGCCTTAACTGATGTGATCATGTTCATGCTCGGAGGATACCATCATTCGTACTATTTATGAATATTATTTAATTAATTAGGAGTTGTTTTTTATTTTATATTGGATTTTCAACACTTTATTTATTTATTATTTTATTAGCCAATAAGAACATTTTGTTTCTGGCCAATAGGAAGTAGACGCATTTTTCATAGTGGGCATTTATCCCACATTGGTTTTTAGCTTCTAGTTCTTTTGGTTGTAAGCCTATATAAGGCAAAAACTAGCTTTTTATTTGGTAGACAATTATGATGATATAAAATTTGGCTTCTTAGCTTTTATTGAAGTTTTCTTGACTTTGATTTATCACTTGTGAGTGAGTGTTCTCTTCGTTGTGACGAATCACAAAAATCACATGCGTGTGAGAGTTCTCTTCGTAGTACATGATTCAACCCTTTAAGAAGTTACCAACATCGTGAGCATTTGTTGGGCGTTTTTACCTACGATCTTGATTGGATTATCGAGGTTTAGGATCCTTAGCTCGTCATTGTTCCCCCTAGTTACTTCCTGGGCAAAACATCGGATCTGATTCTAACAGGAATCATATCAGTTGGTAGCAGAGCTCATCAACTTCGATGAGCAAATATCACTTTTATTTTTTTGTTTTCCTTTATTCCGTATTATTCCAAAAAAAATTATTGTTTTCCTTTAATTTCGTCCCCTCCCTAGCCATAATTTTTCAAAACTTCATCCATCTTACCCGGAAAAAATTGAAGATCATCAAATCTTCAAACCTTCATTCCAAGTACCCTACTTTATTTCTCCAGACCCGTTTTTCTCTCAGTTCGTTTTATACCCTAAACCACTCCAAAAATTCCGAAAATTTTACCACAGTCCCAGCACTTCATGTTCTACAATTTTTATCTTTTCACCCAATCCAGATTCAACATAAATCTCCTAAAACCGCCGATTACTCCAGACAATCTGTCCAGAAAAACTGCAGCAGTATATCATCGTTCATTCGTTTGAATTCTATCTTTGTGGTCTAGACGGGTCGGAATTACCCGAAAATTTGTGAGCTTATAAGAAATTCTCCGATATACAACTTTTATCTTTTGAGTTTTCCCAAATTCGTTGTAGTTTAATCGCAATCGGCACCGTAAGGCACTGCTATTAATCTGGTGAATTCTGACAGATTGCACCAGTTGCCGAGAAATACTTGGTTGATCGACTTTTATAAGTCCAAAAATCTGAAATTTTGACATTCTTTCTAAAACTCTCTGTTCTTCAACTTTGGTCTTTTGAGTTTTCTCAGAATCGTAGTAGGTTGGTCATTAAATACGTGGGTTTAACACTAGGATGTGAAAATTCTCACACCTGTGTAATTCTGCTGTCGAAAAATTTCATTACGATTGAGCATAAGGGTGAGTGTAAGGACGAGATTTGTGCGAATATATATTATTTTGGTCATGGATTACAACATTTTTGTTCACATTGTCTTATTCGGGATAAGGAATATGAGTTCTGCATTTATCACGATGAAGAGACGACTTTAGTTAGTAATGTGGTGGTTAAAGAGTTGGACTTGATGCCGTATAGGCATCCTCATCCTTATTACGTTCATACCGGAAGTCGTCCAGTTCAGGTTACAAGACAAGCATGGGTTTCCGTTGAACTTAACGGTTATAAATCTGACATGTTATGTGACGTGTTTCCAATGAGAGGTGAATCTATAGTTTTCGGACAGGCATGGTTAAGTGAGTATAAAGTCAGGTATAATTCGTCCCGTACTTGGTATTCATTTTATGGTATGGGCAAGAAGTATGTCCTTGACACGAGACGTGAATTAGTTGTTGAGAAAGTACATGAAATTTTGGATGAAAAATTAAGGGAGCAGGGTGAAGCTCAGACTGCTGCATTGACATGACAGTTAGAAGTAGTGAAACAGGAAGTATCTAACGCGTTGCATAATACATTTGCACCATTGCCTGAGGAGATGCATCAGATTCGTGATGCACTTGCTACTCTGGCTGCTGTGCAAACCGAGGTGATGATAGGGGAGGTAGAGGGGCTAGATGTGGTAGAGGTGGTCGAGTGATGTGTCAAAAGGAGGAGGATGAGAGGATGGTGGAAGAGAGGTCGAAGAAAGAAGAGCATAGGAAGCAAGAAGCTGAACTGAAATCAAAGAACACATTTGACCTGCTTTGGGAGGATTATAAACAACGGTGTGCTGTAGATGACGCTGAAAAAAATTGAGAGAGGCCATGAACACACGGTTTGTGGCCACTTGCCCTACTGTTGATGAGTTGAATTATGCCAATGTGGAAGAGATAATTACACAGGTAGATGCATTGGTTGATGTTCCTGATGAGCATAGTGTGTGTTGTCATTTCTGAGGTTGTAGTTGCTGTTCATAATGGTACAAAGGTTGAGATCGTTGTTGAGAATACGGAGGCAACCATGCTCACCATTGAGTCACTTTTGAATTGTGTTGCCCCAACATTTTCTTTACAGGTACATGCTCATTTTGTTGGAGGCATTGACAATGTTGCCCAGTCGGCTGGGTCGCTTGTGCACTTAAAAAATATACGAGCAGCACATATTTATCATGATCCATTTTTGGTGCATTGTCGTCCTTTCAATTTTGTGGTTGCTGATTATTATGTTGGCCCTGTTTGTTTGTACACGAGGCTGGTTACTGAAGTGCTCACATCTTTACTTTTCCTGGATGTACTTCACTATAAGGGCCTACTCACATATGTTCGGCCACGCTTACTATTCGCTCCGGGGGATTCAAGGATGAATCCTTTCGAACCGGGAGGGAATGATGTGATCCGGTTCATGCTCGGAGGATACCATCATTCATGCTATTTATGAATATTATTTAATTAATTAGGAGTTGGTTTTATTTTATATTGTATTTTCAGCACTTTATTTATTTATTCTTTTATTAGCCAATAGGAACATTTCGTTTCTGGCCAATAGGAAGTAGGCGCATTTTTCATAGTGGGCATTTATCCCACATTGCTTTTAGCTTCTAGTTCTTTTGGTTGTAAGCCTATATAAGGCAAACACTAGATTTTTATTTGGTAGACAACTATGATGATATAAAATTTGGCTTCTTAGCTTTTATTGAAGTTTTATTGACTTTGATTTATCACTTGTGAGTGAGTGTTCTCTTCATTGTAGGGAATCACAAAAATCACATCAATGTGAGAGTTCTCTTTGTAGTAGAGGATTCAACCCTTTAAGAAGTTATCAGCATCGTGAGCATTTGTTGGGTGTTCTTACCTACGATCTTGATTGGATTATCGAGGTTTAGGATCCTTAGCTCGTCATTGTTCCCCCTAGTTACTTCCTGGGCAAAACATCGTATCTGATTCCAACCGGAATCACATTATTAACACCATAAAATTGTGCCTTCAAGCCTTCAAATAAAACACTACAGCTGTTAGCTAGAGATCGTGAGTCAGATAACTCTTCTCGTGTGGTTTCAATTGTCTCGAGGCGTATGCAATAACTTTTCCATTTTGCATCAACACACACCCAAGTCCTTGACCCAAATCGTCGGTGTAAACGTCACAATCATCAAATATTTCTAGTAGGGTCAACACCGGTGCTATATTCAATCTTTCCTTTGACGTCTAAAAGGCTTCCTCACACTCTTGGCTCCACTCGTACTTAACATTTTTCTGTGTGAGTTTGGTGAGAGGTGTAGCTATCTTGGAAAAGTCATAAACGAAACTTCTAGAGTAGCCCGCTAGCCTGAGAAAACTATGAGTCTCCACAACTTTCATCGGTCTAGGCCATTGGGCTACTGCCTCGATCTTGGCCAGATCACTCTTATATCATCCCTTAAAATCACATGGCTCAAGAAACTGACTTGGCCGAGCCAAAACTCACTTTTGCTAAACATTCCATAAAGTCGGTTCTCCCGTAATGTCTGAACCACTATCCATAGATGTTCACGATGTTCTTGTTCGTCCACAGAGTAGATCAATATATCATCAATGAACGCTATCACAAACTTATCCAAAAAACGGCATGAAAACTTGTTGCATTAAATCCATGAAAGTTGATGGTGCATTAGTGAGTCCAAATGGAAAAACTCGGAACTCATAATGACCGTAACTAGTGTTGAAGGCCGTTATTGGAATGTCCTATTTCTTGATCTTCATTTGATGATAACCCGAACGAAGATCTATCTTCGAAAACACCTTTTTCCCTTGTAACTGATTGAAGAGGTCGTCGGTCCTCGGAAGTGGACACTTATTCTTGATGGTGATGTTGTTCAACTCCTTGTAGTCGATACACATCCTCATACTCCCGTATTTGTTCTTCACAAAGAACACTGGATCTCCCCACGGTGATGTACTCGGCTGTATGATATTCTTTTCAAGCATATCCTTCAGCTACTCCTTCAACCGATCCGCCATCTCACTAGAGACAAAAACCTTGGAAGCAACCATATCGAACAAGGCTAACTGATAAACGTACAGCTTGAGTGTTAAATGTAATACTCGTCCTCGTATTCCTTGGTTTTCATAACAAAAACTTTAGCTGGGTCTCGGTAGGTGGAGCTACTGCTCCTCTAAAAATGTGTTGAAGTGCATCCCTACTTGCTTGACTTGCCTAAAAATCCCTCTTGGCGATAAATGTACTGATGTCATAAAGTAATATCCCTCGGGTTCTTTCCCAATCTTCCTGTCTCTATAAACTCTGCATGGATCCTTGATTCTGTTCAAACTGTCCTTGTACCAAAACATCAACATTCTTTTGAGGCTCGCTTGAAGTTCCGGCTTCATCTTGATTCACATGTGTTCCTCTACACGGTCCTTAGATTCTTGAAGACAAGGATAGGTTAGCTAGAGATCTTAGGAGAGATAAACTTATCTTCAAGAAGTTCAACTAGCTAGGAAGGAGAAGAAACTATGCTCTGAAACCAACTGTGGCGCCTCGTTTCCAGACACTGGGTCCTTATCCGGAAATGAACGCCCGGCATGTATATAACTCGTATTTATACCAAATTATATACATAAGCCTTACAAATACATCATCAGAGTATATTGCGGAAATTAAAATTGACTCGGGGAAACACAAATAACTAGGGTAGAATAGGAAAATAAATGTCGAGTCCATTACAACATTTAAAGTCTAAGATATCAACGATAGCCACAAATCCAAAACTTTACAAGGTTCAACAGCTCTACAAAATGAGATAGCTTAAACTATTACCTAATTGAAATTTAATAATATCATCAAAAGCACTTCAAAAACATCCCAAGGTCACTCCTCGAAGTACTCATAATCACAGATGTCGTCGTAACCTGCATCGCCTTCTCGGGGTATGATGAGAGTCAACTTTATTATGCTTGGATGCATGTTTTAACCCCCGTGTACGACACTTTTTGCTTATGAGATTCGGCAAGGAGATCCGTTGTCGCCTTTTCTCTTCATCATTTGTACTGAGGGATTTACGGCTTTGCTTAATGACTATGTACACAGAGGTGCACTTTGGGGTTTCCGCTTTGGCAGAGAGGTAGAGGTTCTATTTCTCATCTGTTATTTGAGGATGATTGCGTGGTGTTCTTTGAGTTGTTGGACAGGGCTATGGAGACACTGGTGGAGTTGTTTGATAGGTATGGTGCTCTTTCTGGTCAGGCTATCAACTTTCATAAATCTAGTCTATACTTCTCAGAAGGAGTCTCGGTAGAGGTGCGTGAGGCGGTGTAGGAGCTGCTGTAGATTCCCTTGGGTGATGGCTCTGGTAAGTACTTGGGGCTACCGAATAAGATCGGGAGAAATAAATGCCAGGTGTTTGCGTTCTTGAGGGATAAAATTTGGAAAAAGGTGGTAGATTGGAAGGACAAGTTGCTCTTGTTGGGAGGATTTTGCATCATAAAAACAAAAGAAAATTTATAAACCTATACTTAACATGCAAACTAACTCCTAACCGACCAAATATCGGGTAGTTGATAGCATAGTAGGGTAAGTACAGGGTCGATCCACAGGGAATTGGGATGTTGAATCTAATTTCACTAATTCCTTTCAATTGTTACTTAGGAAAAACGAATAAACGAAAGAACAAATAAAATAAACGAAAGAGCAATTAAAATAAATCTAACCTACGAAAATAAAATAACACAACCTAAACTAAACTAAAGATACATGGGATCAAATAATTGCACAAACCAAGTGATTTCAATCCTAGTTCATCTCATGATTTTAATTCAAATTGTGGTTTCACCTTTACACGAGACACAAATCCCTAATCTCTTAGTGAATCTATTTCTCAAGCTATGAATCCCTAATTCCTTAGTGAATTCAATTATCGATCTCTCTCTCTCGAATGTTGAGATCAATATTCCATACAAAACGAAGGTGTAGATTCAAGTTACTCTCGTATAATCGAATCTAACAACCTAGATGATTAATCGATTAATTTGTCATCATTAATGATTAAAAATCCTATCTTTCTATGGTGATCTAGTTTACTCAACTTCCGTATGTTGTAAACTTATCAATAGCAAACAATCTTCCGATGTAATTCACATCATAGCATCAAAATCATAGAACGATACAAAATAAATTAAAGATCATAAAAAACGAATAAGGACTGAATAAATTAAATAAATAAACTCACGTAGTTTGGTACATGATTGAATCCATGAATCGAAAACGGAAGAAAAACGACATCCTAATCTAACCCGGATCACCCGAGCACAAGGCTCGGGTGACCGCCTTGAACTTGATAAAGTGCATTCTTTGTTGCTTGAATAATGCGGCCGTGTATTTGATTTTGTAATATATGGGATATTAGGGTTCATGCATGCGCTCTATATATATATATATAGGAGGTAAGGCGGCTGTTTGTTTAATGTCGGCTGCTGATAACGGAAAAATTCAACGTTATTTTTTTATAACTTTTCAACCCGTTTACGATATCATTTTAGTATTTTTATATCGATTCGAGTCATTAATTCCAATGTTTCATCTAAATATGTTAGTAGTGACTATTTTATAAAATATCGTGTTTTTATAAGTTTTTATTAGTTTTGTACGGTTTAGTAACCGGAGTGTCGTGTCGATTTACGTTTGGTATTTTGGTGGTTTATTGCGAGATTATAAGTAGACCAAAATCCTACGTAAAGACATGTTTTGAGCCCTAAAAGAGGTGTTTAGAGGGTTAGAAGAAGGTGCCACAAGCTACGAGTTCAAATGGATCAAATTTTTCTTAAGTACTTAATCGTTACATATTTTCGACGAAGATTTGACCCAGCTTAGAGGCATTTTCAGGGGATGACTTCTTAATGAAAGTTGTAGATCTTCACATAAGCTTTCCAACGCACTTTGAATCAAGTCAATCAGACTTCTACAACTCAAATGGTGGTCAAGTGGCTAATTGACTTGTATTAAGGAAAATGTCGCAAAAGCGACACGTAATGGGAATGGCTCATCAAAACGACATTTTCTGAAGAAGAGTCCTTCATGAAAGTTGTAGAGTTTTCCGGGTGCTTAATTATGACATTTGGATCACGTCATTTGGAGGTCTACAACTCGAGATATGAATTTTAGAAGTTTAATATATAATTATATAATTATATATACATACGTGCACATGCATTCAGTTAGAAGTAATCATTGCAAATGATGATTCAGGACCGATCCGGCTCCTTTCAGGACCGGTCCGCCTTAATCAATTTGTCTATATATATGAGAGCGGATGCAATGGATGAGCGCAGTTCTTCTTCCCTCCTTTCTCCATCTTTTCCTTCTTTATTTTATGTTGTTGTGAAATGCCTATAAATTAGATATATATGTAGTTATAATGTCGGTGTAATAACCCGACTAGTTATCGTTTTAATATAATTTCGTTTCCGTCTTTTATTGCTTTCTTTTATTTTTATGCAATTAGTATAAATATATATATACGTATATTATATATATCTATATGTATATATATATATATAAGTATAAGTAGTAGTATCTATAAAAATATAGATATATATATATATATATATATATATATATTTACTTTTACGCATTTACTTACGTATTTACTTTTACGCACTTTACTTACGCATTTACTTACGTATTTACTTTTACGCATTTTACTTACGCATTTTATTTACGCACTTATATATATATATAGTATATTTACTTTTATGCACATATATATATTATTAGCTATATAATTATATATCTATATATATAAATATATATATATGTACTTATAAAAAAATGAATTCGTTTTTACTTTCTGTCGTTAATATAATATCCGTAAATCATTCCGTTATTATCGCCAAAATGAATAGCTAAACGTACGTATAGTCGAATTATGTAAAAACGAGTAAAAACGCCCTAAGGGGGATTAAACGGGAGTTGTGTAGCGCGTAAAATAATGTTTTAATGAGTAATCCACGTCCTAAAACTTAATCTGAACGTCTTTGAATTAAACTGATCATTTAGTTCACTGTCACACACATCGAACCTATAAATGTATTTTGCGGTGAGATGTGGGAAAAAAGGTTTTGGGATCGTTATGTAGATTCGCCAATTGTTAGAGACTTTGTTTCCAATACTGAGAGGTTTGTCATCGTTGTTCGAGCGACTCTAAGAGCGTAATCATGTTAGGTTAATCGGTTTTCTAAAGGAAAATTAATTAACTTCACATAGGGTGTTAGTGAGAGTTGTTGATCTTAACACCGAGAATTAGGAGTTGGCACCCGTGGATGTCGTTAAAATCTTGTGGAAAGGTAGGTTGGTTAAAACACACTCCTTGTCAAGTCTTCCTTAGGGTAAAAATAACTCGTTGGATCATAATTCGCTATACCTTTTAATAACTAGAACTACAACCGTTAGCTAATTTTTACTTTACGCACTAGTGTAATATCTCTCCACCGCAATCTTGACCTAAACCAAGTTCTACGTCGACTTTGGTACTTAAACGTTGTTCCTCGTGGATTCGACCTTGTTATCACTATACTCTCTGTTGATTCGATACTCAGTCGGTTAAAGTTAGCGATTAGTTATTTTGCTATCAAGAATTTTTGGCGCCGTTGCCGGGATCTACACAGTTTAATCGAGAGGCCGAGGATTGGGCGATGAGAGAGGACAAGATGCTCGGATATCGCAAAACTTCGAGACTGAATTAGACCAAGAAACGGTAAATCGAGTCATCGGATGTTGGAGATGCAAGGAAATCAACAGGGGTTCCAAAACCCGTATAACCCGTATGATCCACCTCCTCGGCGGCGGTTTATCGACCAATGTGATGGCTCGGCAAGCACAGAGGACCGAGGGTTTGTCGAGATTACGCCACTACCCCACAGAAGTTATAGGGCACAACCCAATTAGGGTACCCCAATTAATGCGACTAACATGGATATTAAGCAAAATATTTTGAACATGTTGGGGGAACATGCCTTGTTCCACGGGAAGTCGACTGAGAACCCGAACAGCTTTCTGGATCACTTTCTCCAGATCTGTGGAACAATGAAGTATAACGGGGTGAGTGATGAGGCGGTAAAATTAATAGTTTTTCCGTTTGCTTTAAGAGGAGCAGCTAAGGATTGGTACGACTCTTTACCAAATGATTCGTTACATACGTGGGCTGACGTAACGAAAGTGTTCCTGAAAAAGTACTTTCCTCCGGCAAAGATTTTAGATCTGAAAGAAGAAATCTCTTCTTTTGATGGTCTCGAGGGAGAGACACTAAAAGAGACTTATGAGAGATTTAGGGGGTTGCTGAAAAGATGCCCCCCACACGGTTTTTCTACGGTGGAGCAAGTTATTATATTATTCAGGGCCTTAGAACCGATGGACCAAAACAAGCTGAATGCTGCAAGCGGCGGAGATATTATGAATCTACCACCAGAACAAGCAATGAGACAGATAGAAAATGCGGCAGATGGAGAAGGACAATGGGGATCGAGCGAGAAAAGAAAAAGCCCCAATGGAAAGTGTAAAGTCGCTGAAAGAGGAACTCGATCGAGAATCTGCCATGCATGACAAGATGCAAGAAATGGTACTAAAGATGGACCGAATGGAGTCAGAAAGAAAGAAGACACATCAGTGCCAACTCTGTGGAGGTGGACATTCTGCCATAGAATGTGCATCATTGAAAAATCCACTTATCCACAACAATTGACACCTACTCCAAGACAACAACGATCGCAATCGGAATGACCAACAAATGAATGAATGTCTATGCGATGGGACAAATGGATATGAATCGGCAAGAGTTTGGCCAAAGAACAAGGAACCAAAACTTTAATAATCGCAAAGGGCCACAAATGGATTATGGTATGAATGATGGTTCACAACAATATGATGTGAATTATGTTGGACAAGGTTGGAATCGAAGCGTAATCGAGTGGAATAGAAACAATAATCGAAATCAAGACTTTAGGCAAAACCAAAGTTCATACAACCGACCTTGGATTGAAATCCCGAATCGAGTTCATACGAGAATCAAAACCGAGGCTACTATCGTAATAGTCGAAATCCATGAGCTCGATCCACAAGGACAACAAAGCAGAATCGAGTTCATATTGGAATCAAAATCAAGGTGGAATCGTAATCGTGGTCAAGAAAACAATCGCCAAGTGAGCCACCATCTTTGAGAAGTAATAATTCGCACCTATCGGCATCCAAACGCTCATCTACACCGTATAATCAAAGCAATCAAGAACCAAACAATTAGTGTTCGAAGATGGCCACCGAGATACTCCCGAGAAATTAGACAGAATGTTTCTGAGTTAAATAAGAATGCTATGGAGCAAAAAGTGGTCACACATTCTGCCATTCGAAACTTAGAGACCCAATTAGGTCAAATAACCGACACTCTGAAGACAAATTTAAGTGGTGGACTCCCGAGTAACACTGAGAGGAACCCAAAGGATGTGAATGGTTGTGTTCACACGAAGTGGTAAAGAGGTCGGGCCGAGTGAGAAAAAGAAAGAATTATGGGCGGAGAAGCGGCGAGAAAGCCGAAAGAGAAAGCAGTTGACTGTGAAGGAGCTATGTATGGTGAAGTCGAGATCGAAGATTTAGAGACTGGCAATATCAAGCAGAGAATGGAAGCAATGAGGAAAGAATTGGAAGCCACGAAAAAGGCTTTGGCTGAGGCAAATAAGAAATCATTGGAAGGGGCAACACCGAAGAACGACTATGTGGTCTTGGATATCAAAGAAGAAGAAGCCTCACCACCTAAAGAAAGAGGTAAGAAAAAATAGAATTCCTCCTCCTCCTCCGATTTTGATGTTAATACTTTACCCTATCCTCCTAAAGGAACCGAGAAGGACATCACGACCTGTGGTCGAGCAAAATTTCTGAATCTTTTAAGGAAGATAGAGGTGAATATTCCCCTATTAGAGGCAATTTCAAGCATTCCCCCATACTTTAAGTTTCTAAAAGGAATGTTGTCGAGTAAGGAGAAGATGCAACAGATGGTGCATTTGAGTGAGGAATGTTCTGCAATCTTTGAGAATAAGATACCCCCCAAGTTACAGGATAGAGGTAGCTTTACCATCCCAATTACCATTGGAGAAACTGTGTTTAAAAATGTGCTATGTGATCTAGGGGGGCTCGTGAGCCTCGATGCCTGTGAGGAGTTTATGAGAAATTGGGATTGGGAGTGTTAGAGCCAACAGGAATGACCTTACAGATGGCGGATAGGTCTCATAGAAACCTCTGGGGTAGTCAAGATGTGTTGGTGCAGGTAGACAAGTTTGTTTTCCCCGTTGACTTCGTAGTTTTAGATATGGATATGGATACTAAAACCCCACTTTTGTTAGGTCGGCCTTTCTTGAACACAGGAGAGACCTTGATAGACGTAAAGAGGGGAGAGATTATACTACAGAGTCGGAAAGAGAGTGTAGCCATAAATGTGTATAAGGCGATGAAGCATCCTAATGATGAAAAGAGTGATTGTTTTTCTATTGATGCTATATATCCTTGTATTGTGGAGCACACTAACCTGCAGGGATACCAAGAACCAATGGAAGAATGCTTGATAAAGTCAAGCACCGCAGAGGGGATGATGATCCACAAATGAGAGTTCGGTATATCATTTGGAGGCAACTCCTTTTGTTGACGCAAGCTGGAATAAGAAGCTAGAGCTCGGTTTGACTGGCAAGCTGCCAAAGCCGTCAATCGAGGAACCACCTACTGATCTGGAGCTGAAGCCACTTCCTAAGCATTTAAAGTATGTGTTTTTAGAACCTGATGAATTACTTCTCTTATTGTTTCATCCTTGACTAACCGTTTTGCGAGAAGCTAAGTTGATCCACGTTCGAAAAAACACAAAAAGGCCTTCGGATGGAAGATGGTTGACATAAAAGGATCGATCTTTGATATCTGCAAGCACAAGATCATTCTCGGAAGAAGATGCCAAACCGGTCGAGCGATTTGAGAGGCGACTAAACCCACATATGCAAGAGGTGGTAAGGAAAGACGTGGTAAAGATGCTTGAGTTAGGGATAATCTACGCAATCTCCGACGGTGAATGGGTGAGCCCCACGCAAGTCGTGCCTAAGAAAGGAGGCATCACGCTTGAGCTTAATGAAAAGGTGTGCCTATTCCTACTCGTTTAGTTCTTGGTCATAGGGTTTGTATTGATTTTCGCATGCTAAATGATAAGACTAGGAAAGATCATTTTCCTACCCTTTATTGATCAAATGCTAGAGCGTCTAAGTGGTCATGCATTTCTATGCTTTTTGGATGGTTTTAGTAGCTATTATCAAATTCACATCGATATACATGACCAGGATAAAACTACTTTCACATGTCCATATGGCACTTTTGCATTTAGAAGAATGCCGTTTGGGTTGTGTAATGCACCAGCGACATTCCAATGATGCATGATGGCAATTTTCTTTGATATGATAGAACATTTCATGGAAGTTTTTATGGATGACTTTAGCGTTTTGGTGATACTTTTGATGAGTGTTTGTCGAACATTGATAAGGTGCTTGCGTGCTGTGAAGAGACAAACTTGGTTTTAAATTGGGAAAAGTGTCATTTCATGGTAATCATGGGAATTGTTTTAGGACATAAGGTATCGGGGAAAGGAATAGAGGTCGATAGAGCAAAAATAGAGGTAATTTCTAAGCTTCCTATGCCTACAAATCAAGAAGACTCTACGTTCGTTCTTGGGACATGCAGTGTTTTTATCGTAGATTCATTCAGTGTTTTTCCCACATTGCTAGACCTCTTACTCTTCAATTGATGAAGGAGCCCACTGTGTTTTTGATGCGGCATGCCTAGATGCTTTTCAACCCTTAAGAAACTTCTTACTTCGGCTCTATCTTGGTAGCGCTGATTGGTCTAAGGGGTTCAAGTGATGTGTGATGCAAGTGATTATGCCGTAGGAGTCGCCCTAGGTCGGAAGATTGACAAGTTGTTTCGCCTATCTCTACTATGCGAGTCATACCATGAACTCGGCTCAACAAAAGTATGCCACAACCGAAAAGGAACTTTTAGTTTGTTGTTTTGCTTTCGATAAGTTCCGGTCATACTTGGTTGGATCGAAAGTCATAGTTCACACTGACCATGCTGCGTTGAGATATCTATTTGCCAAGAAGGATGCAAAACCACGCTTGTTGAGGTGGATCTTGCTTCTTCAAGAGTTCGACGTAGAAATTAAGAATCGAAAGGGGTGTGAGAACGTAGTAGTGACCACCACCTCCAAGAGATGGAACAGGAGACAAGAAACACTCTATTAGGGTTGAAATTGATGATCATTTTCGGGATGAGCAGTTGTTCGTAGTGGATACGATGCTCCCGGTTAAGAGAGGAAATTTCCTGCAGAGAGGAAAGAATGGGAACCCTTGGTATGCACCTTTTGTTAATTATTACGAGTGTGGATTTGTAGATCCTGAGTTTGATGAAAACCAGAAAAAGAAGTTTTTTAGTGAGGTAAACCGATATGTGTGGGAAGATCCCTTAATTTTTAGGCTATGTCTTTGATGGAATCTGAGAGAGATGTGTTGATGACAAAGAGATAGTGAGTATTCTCTCGTTTTGCCATGATAAAGAGGCCGGTGGCCACTTCTCGAGGCGAGAGAACAAATATAAAGGTGTTACAAAGTGGGTTCTCTTGGCCCACTATTTTCAAGATGCATATGCTTATGTTAAGATATGTGATGCCTGTCAACGCTCGGAAGGATTTCCAGGAGAAATGAGATGCCCTAAAACCGATATTAGTGTGTGAAGTATTTGATATATGGGGATTAGACTTCATGGGACCATATCCGTCTTCTTTCGGGAATCGAGTACATTCTTGTCGCCTTGTGATTACGTTTCAAAGTGGGTTGAGGCAATTGCTTCACCTACTAACGACAAACATGTAGTCATAAAGTTTCTTAAGAAACATATTATATCCCGGTATGGAATACCTCGAGCAATAATCGGTGACAATGGAAGTCACTTTGCTAATAGAGATTTCAATAAGCTTTTAATGAAATGCACGGGTCACTCATAAGTTAGCCACGCCTACCATCCTCGACTAGTGGCCAAGTAGAGGTGTCCAATCGGGAATCAAAAGAATCTTGGAGAAGACAAAGAATTCTAACCTTAAGGATTGGTCAAAGAAGTTAGATGATGCGCTTTGGGCACACCGAATCACGTTTAAGACACCAATAGGTATGTCACCCTACATGCTCGCTTTTGGCAAGGCTTGCCATCTCCCGTAGAGTTAGAACATAAGGCCTATTGGGCGATTAAAAATTTAAATATGGATGACGATTAATTGGTGAAAGAAGGATGGCTCAGTTGAACGAGTTAGATGAGTTTCGCTTTCAAGCTTACGATTGTTCAAGCAAAATATAAGGAAAGACCAAATTGCTTCATGATAAGTTGATCAAACCTCGTATTTTCAGCGTAGGTGATGAGGTCCTTTTCTATAATACTCGCCTCCACTTATTTCAAGGCAAACTTAAGTCAAGGTGGTCGTGGACCATATACGGTATTGAGAGTTTTCGACTCGGGAGCCATCGAGGTAACGATCCGAAGCACGGAACGTTCATCACGAACGGCCTTCGTCTAAAAAAGTATAAGAAGTTACCATTCGATGAGGCTCTTGAAATTGTGCATTTGACTGATCCCGAGCCTCAATAAATCGCTTCTGAGTCTCTGTCGAGCGAACGACGTTAAACAAAAGCGCTACCGGAGGCGACCCGATAATAATAATAATAAAGATAAGTTGAATAAGCCTAGTCTTAATGAAATGAAGAATCTGTATGAAAGATGAACACAATGCACAACCAAGTCTCTGGATGAATGTTTGAATTTCATTAAGAGGGAATGATTAGGTGGTGATCCGAAAATCCCGGTATGGAGAAAAAGATAAAAATTCAAATGTATCATTTCTTGGACTTAGGTTATTGAACCCTCGAGGATCCGGGTATAAAAGACTCAATACTTTTTCACACATTTCATTTTATGATCTAGTCTGTTTCAAATTTCTAGTAGTTGTAGTATAGTGGTGAGTATTCCCCTTAATAAAACTGTGTGTAATAAAAAATGAATCTAGGAATAGTGACTTGACTATGATATATGCTCACATATGCTTAGATGTTACATGCTTTACCCGTGTGGGTTATTTTTTCATCTAAAGCTATTATATTGCCTATCGAATTTTCTCGACGTGACAGGCCATTATCTTATTATTCCCATATCCCTATTCGATACTTTTGCACGAGGACCATGTCCCGTGTTTGCTTTGTTTTGGTTGTTTTCATATAGGGATTCGGACGTGCTTTCTCATGGTCATTATTCGGGATTCGATAAACCCTTCTCGCGCTGGTGTATAAGCTAAGTCTTCCTCCTATCTCATTTACACTCGAGGATAATGCAAAATCGTAAGTGGGGGGTAGAGTGCGGTTGGTTTAGAAATGGCGTAAGTGTTTAAACCCTTAGTTTTTGATTCTTTTTCAGCATTATTTAGTTGATTAAAATAATTTGTATAAGGTATATATTTCATGGATTTAAAGATGTAATGATTAATTTGGATATGTATAACCAAAGTGAACCGTAAGTGCATTTTAGCCTAAATTTATTTGTGTAACATGAATTCCTTCACGTAAGCCTTTGATATTGAAGCGAAAATTTTAAATCATACCCATTCAAGATTCTAGTGGTTTATCCTAGAAATAGCAATAACTTAGTACCTAACTTCAAACATGTCTTGTGAATATCCGAAGGTTTGAATGTGATAGAAAAATGTCAAAATAAGATAAACTATATATATGTCGGTTGTAGCTACCAATGATTTGAGTGCGGTAGGCGTTATCACGAAATGTCCTATACCACTATATGAGGCTTAAAAGCTCCCGACTGCTGATGATAGTAGTCCAGCTAGGGTGTTATCACGAAACATCCTATTGCTGGGAATGAGGGTATAAAAAAGAAAAAAAAAAAAAAAAAAAAAAAAAAAAAAAAATAATAATAATAATAACAACCTAGTTAACTTCTGACTATCCCCAGTATAAACTAAATGATATGCATTAGGGATTATCCTAATAAGTACACGGGAGGACGTTGTGTGGAATTGTTACTACCTATGCCTAGGAAAGTCATTAGGATTGTCTGAATGGATATTTGTGCGTTTGCTTGATTTATTCAAGAGAGGATAGTGGAAATTGAAAAGGCTTGTCACACACTCACTCTGTTATACATTTATATTGCGGTTAACGTGTAATTATGATTCGAATGGTTGCATCATCTGATTGTCATTCATATCTTATTTTCATGAATTTTTCCTCATTCATTTTATTTTACCGCTTATTTTGTTCGAGGACGACCAAAAGCTAAGTGGGGGGTTGTGATAACGGAAAAATTCACTGTTATTTTTATAACTTTTCAACCCGTTTCTGATATCATTTCGAGTATTTTTATATCAGTTCGAGTCATTAATTCCAATGTTTCATCTAAATATGTTAGTAGTGACTATTTTATAAAATATCGTGTTTTTATAAGTTTTTATTAGTTTTGTACGGTTTAGTAACCGGAGTGTCGTGTCGATTTACGTTTGGTATTTTGGTGGTTTATTGCGGGATTATAAGTAGACCAAAATCCTACGTAAAGACATGTTTTGAGCCCTAAAAGAGGTGTTTAGAGGTTAGAAGAAGGTCTGCCATGAACTTACGAGTTCAAATGGATCAAATTTTTCTTAAGTACTTAATCGTTACATATTTTCGACGAAGATTTGACCCAGCTTAGAGGCATTTTCAGGGGATGACTTCTTAATGAAAGTTGTAGATCTTCACATAAGCTTTCCAACGCACTTTGAATCAAGTCAATCGGACTTCTACAACTCAAATGGTGGTCAAGTGGCAAATTGACTTGTATTAAGGAAAATGTCGCAAAACGACACGTAATGGGAATGGCTCATCAAAACGACATTTTCTGAAGAAGAGTCCTTCATGAAAGTTGTAGAGTTTTCCGGGTGCTTAATTATGACATTTGGATCACGTCATTTGGAGGTCTACAACTCGAGATATGAATTTTAGAAGTTTAATATATAATTATATAATTATATATACATACGTGCACATGCATTCAGTTAGAAGTAATCATTGCAAATGATGATTCAGGACCGATCCGGCTCCTTTCAGGATCGGTCCGGCCTTAATCAATTTGTCTATATATATGAGAGCGGATGCAATGTATGAGAAGCCCTTCTTCCCTCCTTTCTCCATCTTTTCCTTTCTTTATTTTATGTTACGTTGTTGTGGGCTATAAATTAGATATATATGTAGTTATAATGTCGGTTGTAATAACCCGACTAGTTATCGCTTTTAATATAATTTCGTTTCCGTCTTTTATTGCTTTCTTTTTTTTTATGCAATTAGTATAAATATATATATACGTATATTATATATATCTATATGTATATATATATATATATAAGTATAAGTAGTAGTATCTATAAAAATATAGATATATATATATATATTTACTTTTACGCATTTACTTACGTATTTACTTTTACGCACTTTACTTACGCATTTTTACTTACGTATTTACTTTTACGCATTTTACTTACGCATTTTATTTACGCACTTATATATATATATAGTATATTTACTTTTATGCACATATATATATTATTAGCTATATAATTATATATCTATATATATAAATATATATATATGTACTTATAAAAAAATGAATTCGTTTTTACTTTCTGTCGTTAATATAATATCCGTAAATCATTCCGTTATTATCGCCAAAATGAATAGCTAAACGTACGTATAGTCGAATTATGTAAAAACGAGTAAAAACGCCCTAAGGGGGATTAAACGGGAGTTGTGTAGCGCGTAAAATAATGTTTTAATGAGTAATCCACGTCCTAAAACTTAATCTGAACGTCTTTGAATTAAACTGATCATTTAGTTCACTGTCACACACATCGAACCTATAAATGTATTTTGCGGTGAGATGTGGGAAAAGGGGTTTTGGGATCGTTATGTAGATTCGCCAATTGTTAGGGATTGTTTCCAATACTGAGAGGTTTGTCATCGTTGTTCGAGCGACTCTAAGAGCGTAATCATGTTAGGTTAATCGGTTTTCTAAAGGGAAAATTAATTAACTTCACATAGGTGTTAGTGAGAGTTGTTCGAGATCTTAACACCGAGTGGAGTTGGCACCCATGGATGTCGTTAAAATACTGTGGAAAGGTAGGTTGGTTAAAACACACTCCTTGTCAAGTCTTCCCTTAGGGGTAAAAATAATTCGTTGGATCATAATTCGGCTATACCTTTTAATAACTAGAACTACAACCGTTAGCTAATTTTTACTTTCGCACTAGTGTAATATCTCTCCACCGCAATCTTGACCTAAACCAAGTTCTACGTCGACTTTGGTACTTAAACGTTGTTCCCTGTGGATTCGACCTTGTTATCACTATACTACTGTTGATTCGATACTCTGTCGGTTAAAGTTAGCAGTTAGTTATTTTGCTATCAGCTGCAATTTCCCTTTTTTATTGGAATAAAACTTCTAAAATTCATATCTTGAGTTGTAGACCATATTTTTAGTGAGTTAGTTGTTTCACCAAGATTTTATTTTTCACGAGCCATAGTGAATGATGAGCTAATTTATAAAGTTATACCCCGTTTTGGATTAGTAGTTTTTGATTTTCTTATAAGTCATGTGCTTAGTGCTACGTGTATATCGTGAGATTTATGATAGTTTGTATTTAGTTCCATAGTATGAGATACTGTGAATATCTAGAAGTTTGAATGTGATAAGTAACACGTAACTAATGTCTAATGAGAAGTTGAATAATTAAATGAATTAATCGTGTGTGTCGAAAGCTAGTCGATGATTTGAGTGAGGTAGGGTATACCACGTATGTCCTCCGCCACCATGATGACTAAAAGCTCACGACAGTTAGGAAAAGCTGCCTTATGATTGGAGTAAGGTAGGGGATTCTCTCGAAATGTCCTATTCTGCTATGAGGGCAATAGCTTCTTCTAATGTGTGTTTAAAAGTGAATAAGTTAAATCAACTTAAGAATTGGTACGAAATTGAATATAAGGCTTAGTTCTCGTTAATCTTATCCCCAGTATAAACTGAAAGATATGATGTAGGGATTATCCTCTGAGTATTTCAGAAAGGCCCTAGATTCATTCAATCATTCTTTTCGGGATATGTCACGTTTGCAGGGTACATCTTATGAGTGTCATTTATTGCTAGTCTACGAGGGGGTATTAGCTAGTTTTGCTGGAGTCCTCTACGGATCGTATACTAGGTGTATAAGCAGATTGACCAAGAAAAATGCAGTAGCCTTTTAACAGTTTCTCATTTTTAAGTTCAGCTCAGGTTGCAGCTTGAGATTCACAGTTCAGATGACTTCAAGGCTTTAACTCCACTTTAGATATACTTATATAGGATCATTAAGGGAGTTAAGACAGTAAGGAAAGCAAGGAATAAAAAAATCCTAATTCAGATTACCCAAAATGCAGTGTGCTATTTTAGTTCACAGTTTTGTATTCCTTGTGTGCTTACCTATTTTATCAACCTTATTAAACATATATAAGTATGTTGCACATATTCCATCATCTGATAGCTCAATTAGTCCACATTTGTACAAATTTGCCATAGTTGACCATTCCGTTGATTTTTCCTATACTGTGGTATTTTTGGACTATTGACCTGGTGCTTAACTTCTATAAGGAATATAGGTGTGATATTTGTAATTGTTGCCATATCTGCACTTTACACTTGGTCCTTGGGCTTTTATGTCTGTTTTTCAGGAAATGACAAAAATGGCCACTAGAGCCTCACCGATGTGTACCTTCCACATTTGAGGCACAATACTATGCCTGGCTTGAGGAAATATGTGGAGAAAAGTCAAAATTTCTGAGATGGAAAAGTTGGAGAAATTTGAAGAGTTGGACACTGGTGCCGGGTAGATCCAGGATCTCGAGACATTTGAGGTAGCATGTGTTGCTCATAAGGTACTTGATGAAAACTCTATTATTAATGAATTTCTTGAAATGTTAGATGGTGAGCAACTTGATAAATGTGTTGAGATTCATTCATCCATGTTTGTCATGTGCTACAATTGATGCACCTATATGTGATGTGGTTGAAATAAGTCATAACCTATATGTTGATAGTTCCACAGAGATAATCAAACCATTAAATTTGATGAATCGATTATGACTCAGTATGTGATAATGTGCCATCAATCTCAAAAAAGAGTTAAATGAAATGCATGAAAATTATAGGGCACTTGAGCTAAAGTATGATGACTCACTCAAAGTAAATGATAAATTGCATGCTAGGATTAATGAACTCACTTGTGAACTGGAAAAACATAAAATCTGCATGTCAAATCTATCTCGAGAGTCAACTTATTTTGGAAAAGATGATCGACACCATAGGATGCCTAATGATAAATCTGGAATAGGCTATGATGAATTATGTGATAAACACCTTTCTGAATGCTATATCTGTGAATGTTGAGTCTGTTGTTCAATGCACTATCTGCTTAAGATCAACACATAATGCATGTGATCGTCCCATGAAGCATAAACGTTGGATACACATTAGGGACTTAAACAAAGGTAAATCTTTGTTGCATGCTAAACTCGCTATATCTCGTGGTAAATGCTAAACCAACCATGCATGTTAATCCTTTGAGGAACATAAACCGAGAAAAATATGTTTCTATTGCTAAACTCGCTTATGTGAACAAAATGCATGCTAAATATGTTTATGTGCCAAAATCATCTCGCTAGAGTCGTTAGTAATATTGTTCACCATGCATCTAATAGCCACATGTTTAATGTTGAAAATAGAAAAGCTAATGTTCCAGGATCCGTAAAAAGGATACCACCACGCTTTATGATTGCGGTACAATCTATGAAAAGGATCATCTTCCAGGACTTGGAAGAAAGGTTGAAGAATGAGGTTCTTTGTTGGACTCCACTAATTCAAATTGCTCTAAGTGGGAGTTCCAAGAAAAGATGAGCAAAGTTTTCTGGAAAAGAAAGGAAGAAAGGTCGGTATGGTTTGTAGTCCGACACCCTAAGTCCGTCTGGTCATAGGACCTAAGTTAGCCGAGACTAGTACTAAGGAAACAGGGAAAGATAGACCTGTTGGTATAGGCTGATATGGTTGCCATGCTATGTGTTTCTATGTTAGTGAGTATACGTTTTGATGATTCATGATCAATGATTACATGCATGCTAGATGTTGGTGAAATTTGCTAAATAATGGTGAAACTTGATTTTGAGATGAAAAATACATTTTAATGCATAAACTAAAATGAAGAAAATGATTTGAACTCTTGTTTCTTATATTCAATCATCTTGACATGTTTTGTGCTCTTATTCATCCTCAGTACATGCCATGTGAGAAAATGTTTAGACAATTCATGCATATAGTCATTGATGCTGTATATTGTATGTTTAGTAGGTCAGATGTCTCACCCTACATATTTTTTCAAAGCCATGTTAAATGATGAGCTAAAATATAAAGTTGTACGTATCTAGATTAGTCACATTTAATGCTATTTTAAGAATCTTGTGCTTTGGAAAATGTAAGTGTCATGGGAATCATAATATTTCGTTTTTAGCATCAAAGTATGACACACTGTGAATGCCTTAAGTTTGAATGTGATAAGTAAAGCATAACTATAGTACTTGGAGAAATGTTCTGAAAAAGTAAAAGCGAATCAAATAACTAATGAGTTTTGTCAGAAGCTGGTTGATGATTTGAGTGAGGTAGGGCGTATCTTGAATGTCCTATACCACTATGATGACCAAAAGCTCATGACAGTCAGAACAAAGCTACCTTATGATTTGGGTATGTAGGGTATACCTCGTATGTCTTATTATACTATGATGGGCATATACTATGATGGGCAATAGCTCAATTCTGACATGCTTATGAATGTGAAAGTTATATGAATCAATAAAAACAAAGAAAGTGTCAAACATCAGTGAAAAACTTAGTATATGCCACCTTATCCCCAGTATAAACTGAAGGGCATGTTGTAGGGATTATCCTCTGAGTGTGTCAGAAAGGTTCTAATCAAGTTATATCATTTTTTTTCATGACATCATACAATTTGTTGAGCACATATTCTGAGTATCATTGTTTGTTTCTAGTTGAAATGTGTATTTGCTAGTTGCTTGAAAATTCAAGTTTGGAATTAGTGGAAGTTTAATATGGCTCTACACACACACACCGGGTGAACTTCTATTTGGAGTGAACAAGTGAAGAGGTTTATTGTCTTACTGGTGTTGTTTAATTAGTTGTTTGTTGGTTTTAGTTTTGTCTCACTTTTGTAGGTTCATCAATCAGAATTTATCTTTTTTCATGATGAATCACGACTTGAGTAGAGATCACGAATTAATCCGAATTAGAATTGAATGTTGATAGGATAGGTGGATCGATTGCTTGTTCGTTCGTTATAATTTGATTTTTAATCCTTTAAACTTGAATTGTTTAGCTTTAGTTTACTTTTTCTGCACTTTAGTTTAGTTTATCGCTTTTAATCTTTCCTAGCATTGGATTAATCTCCTCTGTCTAGTTACTTTTTCTGCATATTTGTTTATGCAAAACAAACAAGTAATATAATTTATAATCCGGTATCTCCCCAAGTGCAGGGATCGTAGTATAGCGATTGATACCGGAGTCGATCACAGGGAATCGAGGTTGTTTAATCTAGTTTTATTGATTCTTCCTAAGAACGTCACAACACAAAACAAAACTAAAAACGAAAACAAACAAATAAACTGGACAGAGGATCAACAATCCAAAGCCAGGAAAGATCGTTGCGAACCAAACTAACTAAACTAATTGTAATCTATAAACTAAGGAAACAACTCAATTAATTTAACGAAGAACAAGCAATGGTCCACCTATCTCGCAACTCTCAACTTCTACCCTAGATCGTTTAGTGAAGATTTAATGAAGGTTGTGGTTCACCTACCAAAGGTATGAACTTCTACTCTCGTAGATAATCCGCCTATCAATCTCTCATCTCTCGATCTATAAGATTGATGCTATCAAAACAAGGTGTAAGATCTCTCAATCTAGCAACCTAGAAATTCAACCTATCAACTCTCGTTATTTATAGGTTAAAAGTCTAATCTTTCCTATGGTGATCTAGGTTTACATCGATTTTCATCATATAGTAAACATCAACATGCAATTTATCTCTCGATTTCAATTGCAACATAACAAATAAACATCGAAAAGAAACAACTTTAATTTAAATACTCACAAACATCCAAAGATTGAAATTGAAAACGTTGCGGAGATTGGCTTCACATGCTTGTTCAAGGAAGCCTTAGCTTCTAAACATCACCGAAATCAATCAACAAAATAAAAAGAATAAAAAGATGTTTTTGACTGAAAAGAAACAGCAAAAGTCGCCCCCAAGGGGCTTGTGGCCGCCTAGGGTCGAAATATCGTCATTAGGGTTTGAGAAATCGCGCCTATTTATAGATTTTTAGGTCGGTTTCGCTGAGTCGGTGCCGTGGACGCCCGTCCACTATCTTGGACGCTCGTCCAACCTCTATGAACGGAGCATGAACGCTCGTTCAGAACGCGTCTGAACTCTCTGAATGTAAAATACGATTCTGGACGCCAGTTCACTTTTATGGACGCCCGTCCACTACTCAGCTCCAGTATTTTGCTCATAACTTCACTTGTAGGGCTCCGAATGAGGTGATTCAAGATGCGTTGGAAAGATATTTCAATCCTCTACAACTTTCATCAAGACAACTTTCCCTGAAAGTGCCTACAAGTGTGGACAAAATCCCCATGAAGTGCCTGGTTCCGGTTTCTTCAATGATTCCCCACTTAAACATCTTTCAACTCTTCCATCTTCATGTGATCATCGTTTAAGCTCCTTACTCATCATGAAAACGTACCTAACAACATGATAGAAACATGCAAAATGTAACATCATACGAATAAACATAAAACACCGATAAAATCACGTAAATATCTCGATTTTGCATTTAAACACATTTAGAACTCGTTTGCTCAATAAATCTAATAAGCACTTACTTTTCTATGCAATTTATCAGACTATGGGAGAAATCGTTACGAAATATAACGGTATAAATCATATAAAATCACCCTTAACAACTCCCCCACACTTAAACCTTGCTCGTCCCGAGCAAAACAAAACAAGATAAAGGCTCGGAAAGAATATAGACACCTCAACACATATACCACATGGTCAATAAATTAGAAGTTCACCCTCGTGAGTGTGTGCATAGCCATAATGAACTTCCACTAAATCCAAACTCGAGAAACTCAAAGCAAAACTAGCTAATACCCCCTCGTAGACTAGCAATAAATGACACTCATAAGATGCACCCTACAAACGTGACATATCTCGAAAAGGATGATCGAATGAATCTAGGGCCTTTCTGAAATACTCAGAGGAAAATCCCTACAACATATCTATCAGTTTATACTTGGGATAAGATTAACGAAAACTAAGCCTTATATTCAATTTCGTAACGATATCTTAGTTGATTTAACTTATTCACATTTAAACACACATTAGAATGAGCTATTGCCCTCATAGCAGAATAGGACATTTCGAGATAATACCCTACCTTACTCAAATCATAAGGCAGCTTTTCCTAACTGTCGTGAGCTCTTAGTCATCATAGTGGTATAGGACATACGTGGTACACCCTACCTCACCCAAATCATCGACTAGCTTCCGACACACACGATTAATTCATTTAAATTCAACTTGTTCTTAACAACATTAGTTACGTGTTACTTACCACATTCAAACTTCTAGATATTCACAGTATCTCATACTTTGGATCTAAATACAAACTATCATAAATCTCACGATATATACGTAGCACTAAGTGCATGACTTATAAGGAAATCAAAAACTACTAATCCAAAACGGGGTATAACTTTATAAATTAGCTCATCATTCACTATGGCTTGTGAAAAATAAATCTTGGTGAAACAACTAACTCACTAAAAATATGGTATACAGCATCGATGAATATAACAAACCGAACAAAAACATGCATTGCTCACTCGAGACAAAACAAAAATTTTGAAAATTTAGCTCATTTAGCATAGAAAATAAAATCATGTAAGCAAATGTGTAGATACATACCGACTAATCCCCTCCCCCACACTTAAATTACAACATGTCCTCATGTTGTGCAGAATAAAAGAAAAGAGAACTTAGCTGATTGTAGTTCTATAGAAACACTTCTGGAAGTGGTCATGATCCATATCCAAAAAGGCTTGATGAAAGCAGTAGACTGTGGACCATCCACCGGAAAACTGACATCATCTGAAAACTCACAAGTGCTATAGAAAATATCCTGCAGACATGAAAAACAACACAAAACGTACCTCGGGGATAGGGGGAATTATATCATATGAAACACATGAGAGAATCGTTTAGATGGAAAAATCATCGTCCAAGGAAAAGTGCAGAGCATCCAACCGTCAACTACAAATACGGAGCAGATTCACACAATACCCTAACTAGACTAAAACTAAACTAAGACACACAAAAGAAAAACAAAAGAAAATAAACAAAATAAAAACAGATATCTAGGGTGCCCCCTAGTGGCGCTATCGGTTTATGTCGTTAGCTCGACACAGTTGAAGCTCAGCCTGGATCAGGCCATTTGACTTTTCTACCAGCCACTACCTCGTTTAAGCTCCGGTCCGTAGTGTGGCTACAGAAACAGCACCTAACACATGGGGTTAAATCTTTGATAGCTTTCCAAGCACGCTTAAACTTCCCCATGGCAGACTTCTTCTTCTTCAGTCTTCTCTTTAACCGTGCCTCCCTTTTAAGCTCTTCCATATCCCAACTACCAGCCAGAACTTCCTCTACTGGACCACTGCCGTCACCCTCAGAAAACAAATCGGGCGAAAACTCGTCAAACTGGTTGACTTCAGGGGTACCACACCCGAGGATATCGAGGAAATGAACAGTCAAAGGTTTCTCTTTGGGTTGACCAATATAATGCTTGCACCTCTGACCATTCACTCAGAACGGCTGGTCATCATAACCTCTTAACTCTAAAACACCTCCAGGAATGATTTGCAGAATTTCAAACGGGCCGGACCATCGTGTCCTCAACTTTCCAGGAAACAGATGCAACCTGGAATTGTACAGTAAAACTAGCTCCCCGACTTGAAATTCTCGATGCTTGATCTTTTCATCATGAAGGAGTTTCATTCTGTCCTTACTGATCCTGGCACTCTCGTAGGCTTGGAGTCTAAATTCGTCTAATTCATGCAACTGCTGCAGTCGGTGTTTGCCACAAGATTGGGCATCGAAGTTTAAGAATTTAATGGCCCAATACGCTCTATGCTCTAATTCGATTGGCAAGTGGCATGATTTACCATAAACCATCTGGTAGGGTGATGTACCCATGGGGGTCTTATAGGCAGTTCTGTATGCCCATAGTACATCATCCAACTTTAGACTCCAGTCCTTTCTATGACTGTTGACGGTTTTCTCCAGGATCTTCTTCAAGCTCTGGTTGCTTCTTTCAACCTGACCGCTAGTCATCGGATGATATGGTGTGCCAGTTTTGTGACGAACACCATACTTTTCAAGAACTTTCTCTAGGGGTCGGTTGCAGAAATGCGTCCCTTCATCGCTGATCAAGGCGCGTGGACATCCAAACCTCACAAAGATATTCTTCTTTAGAAAATTCATGACCGTTTTATGATCATTGCGAGGAGTGGCTATTGCCTCCACCCATTTCGAAACATAGTCTACGCAGACTAAGATGTATTTATTACCACAAGAAGATGGGAATGGACCCATAAAATCGATGCCCCATACATCAAAGACTTCGCATTCTAGGATGGGTTTCAAAGGCATGTCGAAACGCCTTGTCAGAGTACCGGTTCTTTGACACCTATCGCAAGCTTTACAGAAAGCTTCTGTGTCCTTAAAGATCGTGGGCCAATAAAAACCGGATTGGAAGATCTTAGCAACGGTTTTCCAAGGACCAAAGTGACCACCGGTGGGTCCACTGTGGCATTGCTCGATTATATCGCGTTGCTCAGATTCAGGAACACACCTCCTTAGCAAACCATCTTTACAGATTTTGAAGAGGTAAGGCTCATCCCAAACAAAGTATTTCATATCAGAGAAGAACTTCTTCTTCTCTTGATATGACATTTTTGGATCAAGATATTGGGAATGAAGGTAGTTTACGATGGAAGCATACCAAGGAATCTTAGGAGTGCACTTGTCTAGATGCATAACATTCTTGAGAGGAGAGGAAACGTCTAAATCTTCAGGTTCTTCCTCTTCTTCATCCTTCATTCTCTTATCCACAATCACCTCAACATCCTGTGGCTTTAACGGCTCCTCTAATGTGACTTCCGCCGGGTGATTTATCTCTAATTCCGGCACAGTGTCCTCTATATTCTCCAACACCGGGCGATTAACACCTTCAACCATCTCTAATGTCGGCTCTTTCCTAGGACAACCGTCTTTATCATCACACCCTGCAGGAGGGAGGGAAGTCTCTAACCTTTGTAACTTAAGCCGACCCACATCAGGTTCTAGTTCATCAATCGTCCCTTGTTGCCCATGGCTTCGATCTTGACCCAACGGAGAACAAGGATAGTTACTACTCCCACCATTGTATGCCGGTGCATAGTTGTGGTCATATTGGAATTGATTCTCATGACTTGCACCATCATTGGTGTAAGTATCCTCTCCACCATAAGGGAGTGTGGGAGTTAGGTCAATGCCTTGGTCTTGAGCCATTTGCCTAATATCCGCAAGCCTATCAAAAAGGCGTTGGATAGTATCCTTTTGCTCCTTCAAATTAGCTTCAAGATCGTCAGATTGAGAGGGGTCTGGATAGTTCTGAAAGTGTTGTGGAAAAGATTGGTCAGACCAACTTTGATTTTGATCGGAAAAATTGATATCTTGATCCTGACTGAAGTTCGGGTTTTGATAAAAATTCTGATTTGGATTGAAACCCTGATTTTGAAAATTGCTATGGCCAGAGAACTGATTATCAAATGTCTGATTTTGCTGGCCACTAAAAGCGTTCTGTCCAATATTGGGACAGAAACGAGCAGTATGTCCTACGTTGTCACAATTCTGACATGTGACTGGACTGCAATTTCCCTTTTTTATTGGAATAAAACTTCTAAAATTCATATCTTGAGTTGTAGACCTCCAAAAATTATGATCCGAACGTCATAAAAAAGCTCTCGGAAAACTCTACAACTTTCATTAAGGACTCTTCTTCAGAAAACGCCTTTTTGACTAGCCCGTCGTATTACGAGTCGTTTCCGGGATTTTCCACTATTTTCAGCAACAGCATCCAAACTTGTAACGCTCATATATCGGGCCTCGTAAGTCGGAATGAAGTGATTCAAGATCCTGTAGAATCCTCTCTTCAAGACCTACAAATCTTCTCTTGAGGTCCAGAGTCAAATCAGTGTATATCATATCAAGAACTGCATCGGAAGTTCGGCTGCTTGAAAGCTTCATTCCAAGCTTTATCTCCATCTTTATCCTCTTCCAAGTCAAAAACATGTACCTACATTGCATCCAAACACCACAAAAACGTAACAATATCCGAAACCATATAAAACAATCAAATAATCGTATAAATTGATACGTTTTCATATTTAACTCTTTAAATCACCATTCACTCAATATTTCACTATAAACCTCGAATTCTATGAAAATCATACGTATATGGGGGAAATTGAGGTGAAATATATCCTTATAAAACACTACAAATTGACCCTTAACAACTCCCCCACACTTATCTTTTGCTCGTCCCGAGCAAAACAAAACAAGAACATACTATCAAGAATCCACATAACCTGACACGAGATATAGTCAAAATCATGACAAGCTAGTATTCAGCAAATCGACCTCACTCGGTGATGTGTGTGCAGAACCTACTAAACTTCCACCGATCCTCTCTCGATATAATACATCAAACACTAACAGTTATCCGGTCAACTAAACGAAAACTTCATTCTATCTACAGCACTTACCTAACAAAAACTAATTACCAAGAACATAGTAACCAACTCACATTTAAACTCCTTTACTTAGTGCCAAGAAAATGCCTCTCGGGTCTCTACTGGGTTTAGATCAACTTGACTTAGAATTCCAAAAAGCGTACATTTTATATTTTATATTTCCTATCGTCGCGTCTCAAAAGTATAACACTCTCCCCTGCATTAGAGGCGATCACCCGAGATCACTCAATCCTCATCGTCCAAGGTAAACCACACTCCCCAATTGGGGCAGTATCCAAATGGACTCGAGGTGATAGATATAAACAAAATTCCCGCAAAGAAATTTTATTCATTTATTATTTATAGATATATATATATATTTTTCAAACTCTTCGGAAACTCGCGGTCAAATATTATTTCTAACACATTCAAGACTCTCAAAGTTCTCAAGAACACTAAGGTACTGAGATTCTAACTGTGAATATAGCACTAGTTCTTAACTTTCATTAATGCTAAATAAGTGTTATCTGCATCGAGAATTATCTTTCCTTTAACTAACCGGAAACTATTCTATATTTGGCTCTTCATCTAATAGGTTCGTGAAATGAAGTTCAAGTGAGTATCGAATTACCAAATCTATTCTTAGAACATGATATGACTACTGATAACAACTAACGGTGCCAGATTATAAAACTAGCATGCCAGTGAAATGTTACTCAGGACAAAAACAAAAATTTTGAAAAATTTAGCACTTTTTCATAGAAATATAACAGATTAAGCAAATGACTGTAGATACACATAAACCATCCCCTCCCCCACACTTAAACTGCAACTTGCCCTCAAGTTGTACAGAAATAAAAAGAAAAAGAAAACTTAGCTGATTGTCGTTCGAATGTGGCAGTGCGGAAGTGGGCATACTCAGATCCGAAATGCCTCAAGAAAGCGATGATCGTGGACCATCCACCGGAAAATCGAATTCATCTACACTCACAAACGCTAATATCCTCGCACACTTGAAAAACACGGAAGTATCTCGGGACAAGGGGGATATAATATATAAAGCACAAGGAAGAGAAGTCAAAGAATTTTCAGATTAAGCTCAAATAAAGATGGAACATATACATGAAATATTACAAAATAGTAGGCTAGGTGCAACTATATGAAAATGCATTACAATGCAATCTACGTGAAAAATCTAAAAATAAAATAAAAACGAGGTAGTATTACGGAAACCGACAGTTAACTACACTCAAAAAGAAAAATAAACTAGGTGGTATTACGAAAACCGACAGTGACCACACTTAAGAAAAATAAAAGAAAAAATAGAAAAACAATGCAACTATATGAAATGCATTTAAATGATATGCAAAAAGAAAATAAAATAAAAGAAAGAAAACTAGCCCACTATATGCAACACGACATATATATAAACGTCTACCACATAATGACAGGTTACGATAAACGATGATCTGTCACACTACTAGTGCCGACGCGCTTTAAGACTTATCGAAAGTGATAGACTTATGGAAACCAACAATCATCTATCTAAATGTATAACTCATATGGAGAAAGGGCGTAGCATACGGAAAACCGGCGAAGAGCTACCCATATGAACTATAAAAACAAAGGAAGCACGTAAGTCTTAAAAGCTTAAAAGATTCATCGGAGCGGTATGTAGCATACGGGAACCGACATTAGCTACTAATAACCATAAGAACAGTTATAGATTACGAGAACCGACAGTCACTATAACATGCCTAGATGAATCATATAAAAGGAATTGATCAATTATCTAACATGGATTCATAGATGGAAAGGTAAAAACATATAAGTTCAGGACATCTATGTAAACGCAAACAGCCACAGAAGCTCTAATGAAAGAAATCCACATCAAATAAAAGCATTGAAATTAAAATCAAGAAAATCAGAACCTGGACTGGCGTTCATAAATCCAGACGGGCGTTCACCTGGAATTGATGAACTGGACGGCCGTCCAACAAATCATCCGAGCGTTTACCTGCAGGTTATGAACTGGACGGGCGTTCGCTTACCCGAACGCTCGTCCATATATCGAATTTGGAGCAGAAAAACGCAGAAAGAACAACACAGCAAACCCCTACTCAAAACAAACCGCATATATCACATATAATACACAGCAGCCACATCAAATTTAAGCACAGAGGATTAGATTAGACAAACTTCACGTTTCACAAATCGAGTAAAAAACTTTTTGCACATTCTTAACCCAAAGGTCATCGAAACACGGCAAAAATAAAAACTCTCGATTTATGTCACGCTACTTTTATTGAAGGAATACAAAAATAAATTGTAACAAAATCGAAAAATTAATTCAATTAGATTCAACAAAACACCGATTCCCCGGCAACGGCGCCACTTTTGTTGGGAGGATTTTGCATCATAAAAACAAAAGAAAATTTATAAACCTATACTTAACATGCAAACTAACTCCTAACCGACCAAATATCGGGTAGTTGATAGCATAGTAGGGTAAGTATGTGGTCGATCCACAGGAATGGGGATGTTGAATCTAATTTCACTAATTCCTTTCAATTGTTACTTAGGAAAAACGAATAAACGAAAGAACAAATAAAATAAACGAAAGAGCAATTAAAATAAATCTAACCTACGAAATAAAATAACACAACCTAAACTAAACTAAAGATACATGGGATCAAACAGTGCACAAACCAAGTGATTTCAATCCTAGTTCATCTCATGATTTTAATTCAAATTGTGGTTTCACCTTTACACGAGACACAAATCCCTAATCTCTTAGTGAATCTATTTCTCAAGCTATGAATCCCTAATTCCTTAGTGAATTCAATTATCGATCTCTCCTCTCTCGAATGTTGAGATCAATATTCCATACAAAACGAAGGTGTAGATTCAAGTTACTCTCGTATAATCGAATCTAACAACCTAGATGATTAATCGATTAATTTGTCATCATTAATGATTAAAAATCCTATCTTTCTATGGTGATCTAGTTTACTCAACTTCCGTATGTTGTAAACTTATCAATAGCAAACAATCTTCCGATGTAATTCACATCATAGCATCAAAATCATAGAACGATACAAAATAAATTAAAGATCATAAAAAACGAATAAGGACTGAATAAATTAAATAAATAAACTCACGTAGTTTGGTACATGATTGAATCCATGAATCGAAAACGGAAGAAAAACGACATCCTAATCTAACCCGGATCACCCGAGCACAAGGCTCGGGTGACCGGCCTTGAACCAGTAAAGTGCCGCTGCTGTTGCTTGAATAATGCGGCCGTGTATTTGATTTTGTAATATATGGGATATTAGGGTTCATGCATGCGCTGTATATATATATATAGGAGGTAAGGCGGCTGTTTGTTTAATGTCGGCTGCAATTTCCCTTTTTTATTGGAATAAAACTTCTAAAATTCATATCTTGAGTTGTAGACCTCCAAAAATTATGATCCGAACGTCATAAAAAAGCTCTCGGAAAACTCTACAACTTTCATTAAGGACTCTTCTTCAGAAAACGCCTTTTTGACTAGCCCGTCGTATTACGAGTCGTTTCCGGGATTTTCCACTATTTTCAGCAACATCATCCAAACTTGTAACGCTCATATCTCGGGCCTCGTAAGTCGGAATGAAGTGATTCAAGATCCTGTAGAATCCTCTCTTCAATCCCTACAAATCTTCTCTTGAGGTCCAGAGTCAAATCAGTGTATATCATATCAAGAACTGCATCGGAAGTTCGGCTGCTTGAAAGCTTCATTCCAAGCTTTATCTCCATCTTTATCCTCTTCCAAGTCAAAAACATGTATCTACATTGCATCCAAACACCACAAAAACGTAACAATATCCGAAACCATATAAAACAATCAAATAATCGTATAAATTGATACGTTTTCATATTTAACTCTTTAAATCACCATTCACTCAATATTTCACTATAAACCTCGAATTCTATGAAAATCATACGTATATGGGGGAAATTGAGGTGAAATATATCCTTATAAAACACTACAAATTGACCCTTAACAGCTCTCGCCCGCAGGAAATGAGGTGTTTATCAAGTCGGACCTTTAGGCTATCCCTACCTTTATTATGCAGTGTTTCATGGTTCCCACTACCATGATTCAGGAACTTGAGCAGGCGATCCACGGTTTCTTTTGGGTAGACACAGAGAATAAGCGTCGGATTCATTGGAAGAACTGGGAGGCTTGTTATTTACCAAAGAATCTTAGGGGTCTGAGATTTCGTGATTTGGACTGTTTCAATCTAGCTTTGTTGGCAAAGCAATCATGGAGGAATTTTAGAAGCCCGGGATCGCTGGCGGCACAGGTTTTGCATATGAAATATTTTGTGGACATCACTATTCTTGCAGCAAGATTGGGGACTCGACCATCATTTCTCTGGCGTAGTATTTTAGAGGGGCGAGACGTTTTACTCAGTGGGATGAGATGAAGGGTGGGAGATGGTGAGTCGGTGTTTGTTTTTCATGACGCCTGGACTAGTCGTCAGCCTTCGTTCGGTATTCCTTTTGCATGACATGAGCTCCCAGCAGATTCTAAGGTTTCAGACTTGTTTATTCCCAACTCCAGGATGTAGGATGTACAATAGGTTCAGCAATTGTTTCATCCATGGGAGACAGATGCTATATTGGGCACCACTATTTCCCCAGGAGAGCACCCGCATCAGCGGATCTGGCATTATGATCGTAAGGGAGTTTATATTGTTCGCTCAGGGTACTTCCTAGCCTTATCACTTAGCCGACCAGCCTCTGTGGTTGGGCCGGGTACTTCGGTAAGGGAGAGCATGATTTGGAGGAGCTGTTGGCAGCTCCCTGTGCAGCCACGTATTCAGCATTTCTTGTGGCAATGCCTTAATGATTGTCTCGCTATCGGCCAGGGGTTGCACATGAGCAATATGGGGGACGGTGTCTGTTTGGCTTGCGGAGAGACATTTGAAACACTACGGAATGTACTTTTTGAATATGAGATGGTGGATAGAATCTAACAGGTGTCACTATTTTATGGGGTTTTAGGGCGTCTTCGCTCTGCCACTTTGTAGATTTCTTTATAAGGTTCAAGGATCAGGGTGCTCAGGATACCGTGAGATTTGTGTGGCTTATATGGGGGATTTGGGAGTCGCGATGTTCTGACCATTTCACACGTCCCATAATGTTCTGACCATTTCACACCTTATTTGAAAGCTTAAAATTTACTCCATCCGTCCCATAATATAAGACATTTTGACCATTTCAACGGTTTAAGAAAACATAATAAATGGTTATTTTTTAATATTTCCATGCAAAATATTGTATTGTTTATTGGACTGGCTAATAATATTACATTGTTTCGTGTGAAATTGAAAACAATGCATTTAACATTATATTGTTTTGTGAGAAGAACTTATATTTTGGGACACCACTAAAAAACCAAAAAAACTTATATTACGGGACACATGGAGTAGTAATTTTGTTGTTGTTGTTGTTGTTGACCCATTAGGTCTTTCTGGTGATTTGACTTTGTTCTGGGTAGATGATATTGAGATCGCTCAACCTTGACTACAACGTTTTCCATCGAGATGCAATCCTATTGACCGAACCTCAGTCGAGCGTTGGATTATGTGATCAACCCCTCAGCACGGTAATCACTTTGACCGGGCCTCGATCCAACATTAGATTTTGTATGATCAACCCCGAACAAAGTAATCGCCTTGATCGAATCCCGATCGACCCCTAAATCTAATGTCGGATCATAAGCTTTTTCAACGTTACTTCTTAGACGTAGGGCTATAAATGAATCGAGTTATTCATGACTTATTCAACTTCAATTCATAAGAAGTTTTGTTCAATTTGAGTTTTTTAATTTTAGTTTGAGCTCAAATCGAGCTACTCGAATATCATTGCATATATAATGCATCCCACTCTAAACCCTAACTCAGATTTCATCTTCCGCACATCGACCCCTCAGTTGGCTTCTACAGTTCTACTCCCAACCCCATTCCATTCTTCCACATATCGAGCTTGAATGGTTACTGGTTTGTGATTGTTTTATTTTTTTTATTTTATACTAATTAGATTTCTGAAATATTACAATTTTATGGTGCTGACGATGACCGAAATATGTCACCTTAATGATTTGGGCCTTAATGAAATCTAATGATGAACACACACAAAACCCTAATGCCTAGATTGAGATAGTGGTATTCTATATTTGCGGCTGAGTCTAAGAATGTATCTTAGATTGCCTACGTATCCTGTTCGGTTCCAGGAATCAAGCCATACGTAGTTCCTGGAATGGGGTATTTATAAGGACAGTGCCTGCCCTAACCCTAATAATAGGTCGGTTTAGGCTATTGTCTTATTTACCCTTAAATGGGCCTTAACCCTTGCCCAAGTTACCACTTTTGGTGGGCCTGGGCAGCTTGTGCGGACTCTGTCCTTGATGTCGATATAATCGACATACGGTACTTGACTCTGGACTTGTGGCTCTACACTGCTAGCTGGTGCGGACTTTGTCCTCGGGTCGATATAACCGACATACGGTACTTGACTCTGGACTTGTGGCCCTACACTGCTCTATAGTCAATCGTCGTAGCCTGGAGTCTACAAGATGGCCCTAGCCTCGAGCCTGGGCATCGACATGAAGACCTTGGTGTTTTTACCCATGATGCTGTTTTAGGACCAATCGATAGACGACACGTGGAGGGGTGAAACCCTGTATCGTCATAAGCCCCCCAGACTTGAGAGAGGCGACTGTTGTTGTCCGTGGTTGAGTCTGCCATTTGAAACATCTTCGAGTTGGGTTGTCAACTGGGCAGGGAAAAGCCCACCACTTATAACCCTAACTGTTCGCTGCCACATGGCTTGACGTTATGGCACTGAAACGCTTCGAATTTCGTAAAACACGTCACTGCCTTGATTCTTGCAATTCCCAGGGGTTATAACCTCACTACCCCATGTCTTCCAAAATCATTTGCAATCTTTGTCATATATAAAGGAGAGACAAAAGTTGCAGCGGAGCCAATTTGTTAATTCTCTTACAAACTCCCAATTTCAATGTGCCAAGTGTTTGCGGTTGTCGAAAAGTCTTAAGGCTCTACTACCTATAAAACTTGTTCGCGGTTAAAAACAGGTGATAAAATTTATTTAAAAATCCGATGTCAGCCCCAAGTGCAAAAGCTTGCAGCTATAGTGGTGAAACCAGGTCGTATCCACATGGACTTGTACGAAAATAACTTTTGCCTTCAATTTTCTTTTGTTTTTAGTGATGATTACTATGATCTTGAATAAAGGTTCAAAAGTAAAAATAAAAACTAACACGTGACAACTTGTTTAGAAACAATAGTGATTAAAACAACTAGAACACATCGTTGATCCACCACCCCACCGAAATTAACATGAAAGACACACATTCATTCGTAAGTCTTGGATTATTATCTGCTAAAGAGGCATTTTCCCTTTCGGTTCATCGCCTTTTAATTAGTTCACCTCTCTCGGTACAACTAAAGCATTTACGGATCAAAAATATGGATATAAAATCCTAATCTAACAATATTCACCCTCAACCTACGTATGTTGGAAGAATATCATCACTCTCCTTCACAATAATCTACGAATTCATCAACTTTCGTATCTAAATTCGATTAGCATGCAACACACATACAGTTATTGCACATAAACAAAGTAAACATGAAGGAAGAACAAGAAAACTTACTAGAACAAATGAAAACGAAATCCTTGTTTATTCCGGTGGTAGTAGCTTCAAAATGGTGGTTCTAGCCTGGAGACCTTTAGCCAATCATCCTCAATTATGATTTCCGAATCAGGGCCGTAGCTCCAGCATTACAACAGTACTACTACTACATTATTTATTTCGGCATAAGGCCTATTTACAAAACTACAAATACTAAAAATAAAATAGAGAGAGATATATATATAGAATAGGGTATATATATATATATATTTGGTACAAATGATTCTGCTCGATGTATGCTGCTATTTATAGAGAATTACCAAAGGCCGGACTGGTCCGGGTAAGGGCCGGACCAGGCCGGCTATAATGATTACAAACCGACTATCTCCATGTCGGTTAATAATTATATAATTATATATTAAACTTCTAAAATTCATATCTCGAGTTCTGGATCTCCAAACGACATGATTCAAGATCCATTGGAAAGCTCGTTGAATAATCTACAACTTTCATAAAGGACTCTTCTTCAGAAAATGTCGTTTTGATGAACCATTCGTATGTCGTGTCGTTTTCGGGATTTTGGCTAATACGAATCAATTAGCCACTTGACCATAACTTGAGTTGTAGAAGTCCGATTGATATGATTCAAAATGCCTTGGAAAGCTCTTTCAAAGATCTACAACTCTCATTAAGGCACTTTTTCTGAAAATGCCGTTTTGAAGGACCATTTGTACGTCGAAGATATAATTCGTTAGTGGCACCACTAACCACTGAACCACTTGACCTTTTAAGCTAGTGGCTCACTTTTATATCTCTAAAAACACTTATTTTAAGCCTCAAAACGTGTCGTTACTCGGGATTTTGGTTAACCTATAATTCTGCAATAAACCACCAAAATACCAAACGCAAATCCGACACGACACTCCGGTTACTAAACCGGTACAAAAACTAATAAAAACTTATAAAAACATGATATTCTACAAAATAATTACTACTAACATACTTAGATAAATCTAAGGAATTTATGACTCGAAATAATATAATAATGCTCAAAATGTAAGAGAAATGGGGTAAAAAATTATAATAATAACTATGAATTTGTCCCTTAACAACAACCCCCTACTTAGCGTTTGATCGTCCTCGAGCAAAAATAAGCGGTAACATATAAAAACTACAATAAAAATTGATATACTTGGTAGATTAACTTTCAAGTTAGCAAAATATCATTTCGATATTACAAATATATTAAATATATCTTTCTTAGAATTAAACAAGAATAAAAATGTATATAACTTAGATAAATTATTTATCTAATATCATTTGAATGAAATTCTACATAATTTACTTAGTAAATATAATAAAAATTAAAATTATTCTCTAATCTTAACTTGTATGAAATAATTGGAATCAAGGACTTAGTAGAACGATCAGAATCTGGGCGTTTGATCAAAAGGAAAAATAAAGAATTATCAAAAGAAGAAGATAAGTCGTACGTACTTAACTTTTATCTCAAAAACCTTTTTGATCAAATTACAATCTAATATTAATTTTTTCAATCGTCGCGTCTCAAAAGTATAACACTCTCCCCAACTTTAGAGGCAGTCACCCTGAGATCACTCAAACCCATATTGTCCCAGGTAAACCAGACTCCCCAATTGGGGCAGTATCCAAATGGACTCGAGGTGATTTTTATTTTTATTATTATTATTATTTTTTTAATTTTTTTTACATAGAATACTAACATATCCGAACTCATTGCCAGAATCGACTATCTTGCAAGTGTCATGAGGTGAGGTCAAATATATTAGACCTATCTAACTTTATTATGCCAAAAATCGTCATCCTTGTTCTGATTCCATATTCATACTTATTTCGAAAAGAAAATTATTCTAACATTTCATTATAAATATAAGCATATCTGTCTAATTTCAAATCAACAATAATCAATAATATTTATGTATAGTTATATATACTTAAAATCTTATAAAAATCTAAAAATGACATATATAATATAATCATAATATATCTAATCTATTTTACTTAACTAAAACTTATTCTATCAAAATATACTAAATTTATTATATTAATTATATATTATCTTATTTCTATTTAGGAAAAATAAAACTAAGTGTTAAGTAATCAATATACTTATTTTAATTATAGCGTTAATTTTTAATATTTTCAAAATTTTATAACTTACTCTACTCCCCACTTACGAATTGACGTCGACCTCCATGAATAATGAGTAGAATATAGTAGTTATAAAATGAAAATATGCACATAATCATATATATATATATATAAATAGTATAAACGTTTAAAACCAAGACAACATATATAACCCTCCCCCACACTTAAGTTACATGATGTCCTCAGCATGTGCAAAATAAGAAAAACTTAGCTGGTTGTAATTCGGAGGTGGCAATTCTGGAAGTGGTCATGAGTCAGATCCAGAAATGCTTGATGAAAGCAGTAGACTGTTGACCATCCACCAGTAAACTGATTTATCTAAAAGCTCACAATCGCTATCGCAAATATCCTGCACACCATGGGAAAACAAGACGTACCTCGGGGATAGGGGCACAAAAGATGATAGACAAGGCAATGTCATAGAACAAAGCAAGAGCAATGCAAAAATTGACAATAACCGAATCTATGGGAAATGTAGTGCACAAATGTAATATCAAGAGATAATGGGGTACATGAGGAAATAAAAGAAACAAACAGGGGTCATGATGTGGGCAATCATCCAAGTACAGATCCATAGTCAGAAACGGCTAGGTGGAAAACAGTAGCAACCAACAAGAGAAACAAAGCAAAAATAAACTACAAAAAGAAAAAGATATCTAGGTTACTATCCTAGTAGGGCTTAATTATAGTCGGGGGCTCGACTCGTCAATGAAAAAACTCAACCCGGGTCAGGCCAGTGAAGCCTCATCCCGGAATCGTTCTTGACTCCCTCTGGGTCAACAGTCTGGAATGCACAGGAACAAAGTCTTGCCAACGTCTTGGCCATATCAGTAAACTTCTGTATCCACTTTGTTCCTATGATTCTTCTCTTCTTCTTTTTAGATTTTAGTTCCACAAACCGAGGTGTAAAATCAGAAATCACAACATCGTCAAAGAATTGACAGAGACGTAAATCATCGGGTTCCAAAAGATCAGAGTTGTCTTGACTAGGGACATCGTGTAGATGGAAAACCACCGGTCGTTCCTTTTGTTGACCAATATAGTGTTTCAACCGATGACCAATTACTCTGAACAACTCACCCTGCTTATTTTTCAATTCGACTGCTCCACTAGGGAAAACCTGAGAGATTTGAAAAGGGCGAGACCAACGGGTGCGTAGCTTACCAGGAAACAGATGTAACCTGGTATTATATAGTAAAACCCATTCGTCCGCTTTGAATTCTCTATGCTTGATTTTCTTGTCGTGAAGAAGTTTTGTCCTCTCCTTACTGATTCTTGAGCTCTCGTAGGCCTGGAGTCCGAACTCATCAAGCTCCTGCAACTGCAACAATCGACTTTCTCTGCATAACTGGCTGTCGAAGTTCTAGAATTTAATTGCCCAGAATGCTCTGTGTTCAAGCTCGATTTGCAGGTGGCAGGCCTTACCATAAACCATCTGAAACGGAGACGTGCCGATAGGAGTTTTGAAAGTCATCTGTAGAGCCCGCAGTACATCATCCAGCTTCCGACTCAATCATTCTAATGAGAATTCACCGCCTTCTCAAGAATGCTTTTCAGCTTGTTACTTACTTCAACTAGTCCACTCGTCTGAGGGTGATAGGGGTAGCAGCTTTTGTGTTTTACCTCATATCGTTCTAAAATCTTTTCTAATGGAGTATTGCGTAGTGAGTTCCTCGTCACCGATGAGAGCTCGTGGGCTGACCAAACCGTGTAAAATATTTTTCCTCGAAAGTTCTCTTGACCACCTTGTGGTCGTTCCACGGTGTTGCTATTGCCTCTACCCACTTTGACACGTAGTCGACGCAGACCAGAATGTACTTGTTCCCATACGAGGATGGAAACGGTCCCATGAAGTCAATACCTCATGCGTCGAAAACCTCACATTCTTGAATGGGGTGAAGGGGCATGTCCATTCGCCGAGAAAGTTTACCGGTGCGCTGGCACCGGTCACACCTTTACAAAGTTCTCTCAGATCCTTAAAAATTATCGGCCAAGAGAAGCCGGATCAAAAATCTTCACAAATAGCCTTCCCAGCTCCATAGTGACCTCCCACAGTCCGTCATGGCATTGCTCTATAATGTCCCTCCGCCGAACTCAGGGACACACCTACGGAGTAATCCATCCTTACAACGCTTGAAGAGAATATGGTCGTCCCACACATAATAGTTCAAATCTGAAAAGAATTTCTTCTTTTGTTGATATGTCAGGTCAGGGTCCAGATATCTGCCGCTCAAGAAGTTTGCAAAAGGTGCAAACCAAGGAGAACCTTTTCCAGTACGGACAGGAGGAACCTCGAACACATCAATACTCATGAGTTGCTCATCTTGACCATAGTTCCATGGTGCAGACAGATCGGTGCAAGTATTCTGGTCATTTTGGACCAGATTAACCCCTCGGGGGTTCTTCTCAGTAAAACTCGGCAAATGACCACGAGGTCGACTTGCTTGTCGCCTCGAAAGTCATCCCATTTACACCTCCAAATTTCTCACCAGATCGGTCGAGTACTTAAAGCATTTGCCAATTGAGTGTTGGCCGATTTGCTCACTCAACTTTTGTTCTAAGATCTCAAAATGATTGATTTTGATTTTGCGGTGGATTGGTGTTCCATGTTTGGTCGAGAGTTGGATTGAAAATTGCTTTGATTAGGCCTGGGGGCTGGAAATCGATGGGGTTCATTTGCCCGGAAGGTCACTCCATCGGAAACCAGGGTGGTTCCGGTTATAATTGAACCCTTGAGTGTTTTGATTCTGACCCGAAGGTTGATAATTTTGAAAATTGAATGCATTCACCTCCTCTGAATGCAACAATAGATGACACTGATGGAATGTGTGCCCTACGGTATCGCAATTTTGACAAACAACATTGTTTTGAACAGCTTTGACCTGAGAGATCGGGTCAAGCTGGCACTAATTACTACGATGGCCTTGGCCATGGCAATTGTCACACACAAGACTTTGAACATTCATTGCCGTCACTTGCTTCTGTAGTGCGGCCAACTGAGCTTTTAGAGACGTGGTCTCATCTATCTCATACTTCCCTGCAGTCGAGCTTTTCTGATTGGACGCACCTGCAGGGGCATAATTATACTTTGCAATATCTTCAAACAAATTCCATCCCTCATCAGGTGTCTTTCTCAGAAATGCACCTCCAGCAGAACTATTCACCATTCCCTTAGTCAATTCAGTCAAACCACTGTAGAAAGTGTTGACCAATCTTTGTTTATCCAACCCATGGTGGGGGCACTTTCTCAAGAGTCTTAAATCGTTTCCATGCATCGTAAAATGATTCCTTCTCGGATTGCACAAAAGTGAATATCCGATTCGTAAGATGAGCCGTCTTTGCGGTGTGGAAAGTATCGGCTCAAGAATTCTTTCTCCAACTCCTCCCACGAAGTAATGGATTCGACCGGTAAGGATTTATACCATTCTTTTGCTTCTCCTTCAAAGAGAAAGGAAAGAGTTTCATTTTCGTAGGGCGTCCTCGGTGACCCTTTGATTAAAATAGTCCCGCACGATTCTAGAAATGAGTGAATGTGATCGTATGGGGTCCTCGGTGGAAAATCCATGAAATGTGGAACCTCTCACCGATTGATTAAAGAAGTTTTGAGTTCGAAATTATCAGCCGTGATTTCAGGAATCACGATCGCAGGATTCACTTTCACAATAGATGGCATGGCAAAGTCTGCCAATGTCCGTTGGTCTGCCGTTTCCTCAACCTGGCCTCCTCCTTGAGCTTCTCCCTCTGTAACGTATCCTTCCGTATTGTTTCCTTCAGTGGTCCCCTCGTCCGTCGGTCTAATGATCCGAGCCCAACGTCTGTTTGGTCGAGCGATGGTTCGCTCTATCTCCGGATTATACAAAAGTGGTCCCCTGTGAGTTCGAGTTTGCATAAACTACGTTTGGGCACCAACACCTAAATCACGAGGTTTTTGGATTTTTTTTCTTATGCTTCCGCTGAGTGGGATTCACCGAGAATCCATCACCCAACCTCAATGATTGAAACGTGTTCCGTGGTTCTTTTCTCTCTCTCTCTCTCTTGGTAATTACCGAATCCACTCGGTATTTACCGAAAATTTTAATTTTCTTTTATTTAAAATGAATTAAAAAAAAACTATACTAAAACAGGCTCAAACAGTCCAATAAATAGAATGTAAATGCGAGAATACTATAAAACTAATACAGAACAGAGACAGAACGAAAAGAAAATATTTTTTTCTCACTCGGTATTTACCGAAAGAAATGTTTATATATATGTATATATATTTTTCTTTTTTAATTTTTTTTAAAACAAAACAGATAACTTAGTTGACAACAAAACCGAAAACGAAATTTTTTTTCGTGCCAAGTCCCCGGCAACGGCGCCAAAAACTTGTTAGGGTGTCGAAAAGTCTTAAGACTCTACTACCTATAAAACTTGTTCGCGGTTAAAAACAGGTGATAAAATTTATTTAAAAAACCGATGTCAGCCCCAAGTGCAAAAGCTTGCAGCTATAGTGGTGAAACCAGGTCGTATCCACAGGGACTTGTACGAAAATAACTTTTGCCTTCAATTTTCTTTTGTTTTTAGTGATGATTACTATGATCTTGAATAAAGGTTCAAAAGTAAAAATAAAGACTAACACGTGACAACTTGTTTAGAAACAATAGTGATTAAAACAACTAGAACACACCGTTGATCCACCACCCCACCGAAATTAACATGAAAGACACACATTCATTCGTAAGTCTTGGATTATTATCTGCTAAAGAGGCATTTTCCCTTTCGGTTCATCTCCTTTTAATTAGTTCACCTCTCTCGGTACAACTAAAGTATTTACGGATCAAAGATATGGATATAAAATCCTAATCTAACAATATTCACCCTCAACCTACGTATGTTGGAAGAATATCATCACTCTCATTCACAATAATCTACGAATTCATCAACTTTCGTATCTAAATTCGATTAGCATGCAACACACATACAGTTATTGCACATAAACAAAGTAAACATGAAGGAAGAACAAGAAAACTTACTAGAACAAATGAAAACGAAATCCTTGTTTATTCCGGTGGTAGTAGCTTCACAATGGTGGTTCTAGCCTGGAGACCTTTAGCCAATCATCCTCAATTATGATTTCCGAATCAGGGCCGTAGCTCCAGCATTACAACAGTACTACTACTACATTATTTATTTTGGCATAAGGCCTATTTATAAAACTACAAATACTAAAAATAAAATAGAGAGAGATATATATATAGAATAGGGTATATATATATATATATATATATATATATATATATATATATATAGAAATGGGTTCATATACATACTTATTGATCCATACTTACCGTACTTACTACTAAAATAGTGCATCGATCACTATTTTAGTGCACTTCTGCTATTGTTTGAGTGCACCTAGTTTCCTAACAGCTTTATATAATAAACAATAACAGATTTTATACAATAACTAGGTGCACTCAAACAATAACTGTGTGCTAAAATAGTGATCGATGCACGTATGTAGGTATGTATGGATAGATATGGTATGTAGTGAAGCCAACCCATATATATATATATATATATATATATATATATATATATATATATATATATATATATATTTGGTACAAATGATTCTGCTCGATGTATGCTGCTATTTATAGATAATTACCAAAGGCCGGACTGGTCTGGGTAAGGGCCGGACCAGGCCGGCTATAATGATTACAAACCGACTATCTCCATGTCGGTTAATAATTATATAATTATATATTAAACTTCTAAAATTCATATCTCGAGTTCTGGATCTCCAAACGACATGATTCAAGATCCACTGGAAATCTCGTTGAATAATCTACAACTTTCATAAAGGACTCTTCTTCAGAAAATGTCGTTTTGATGAGCCATTCGTATGTCGTGTCGTTTTCGGGATTTTGGCTAATACGAATCAATTAGCCACTTGACCATAACTTGAGTTGTAGAAGTCCGATTAGTATGATTTAAAATGCGCTGGAAAGATCTTTCAAAGATCTACAACTCTCATTAAGGACACTTCTTCTGAAAATTCCGTTTTGAAGGGCCATTTGTACGTCGAAGATATAATTCGTTAGTGGCACCACTAACCACTGAACCACTTGACCTTTTAAGCTAGTGGCTCACTTTTATATCTCTAAAAACACCTCTTTTAAGCCTCAAAACATGTCGTTACTCGGGATTTTGGTTAACCTATAATTCTGCAATAAACCACCAAAATACCAAACGTAAATCCGACACGACACTCCGGTTACTAAACCGGAACAAAAACTAATAAAAACTTATAAAAACAGATATTCTACAAAATAATTACTACTAACATACTTAGATAAATCTAAGGAATTTATGACTCGAAATAATATAATAATGCTCCAAATGTAAGAGAAATGGGGTAAAAAGTTATAATAATAACTATGAATTTGTCCCTTAACACCAAGTAAGCTTCTTTCTTTGTTCTTAGTGTTCTTCATCTTTTGCTTTGATATATCCATGTCCAGCAGTAGCGCTACAGAATCGGATAGGGGTAGTGAAATGCCAATTCTAGCCAAAATCCGGCATCTATATCTCCTGACCCTCTTCTCCGGAAAGATTCCGGCGAGCCCACTGCTTCCTCCCCTCCTATCCCAGTCAGCCCAAAAAATTAGTAACTAGGATGGATGAGAAAGGTGCCAAAGGGTGTCTCAGTGTTCTTTCCTTTGAGGATGTCACTAGACTTTGGCGGAAATATAACATCACCAGTCCCCGTTTGAAGTTCGACTTCCTTCCGGCCATCACAAGTTCACCGATGAGCCCCCGGAAGGGTTTTGTGCCGTCTATGAGGGTCAACTCTCGAGTCGATTAAGGTTTCCACTCTGCCCAGCTGTCCTGGAGATCTTAGGTCATTATGAGATAAGTGTCTATCAGATGGCCCCAACGCTGTCAGGACTCTGATGGGCTTCGTTATTGCATGTCGAGCTACTGGAGTCTGCTTCTCGATACCGCTTTTTTGATATTTTTATCAGATCGCCTTTACGCCCGACAAGCTGTGGTACACCTTTTAGAGGAGGGCCAGTCGGCACGAGTTTGTGACCCGAGGACCTTCTTCTAACGAGGAGTGAAAGCCTCGATTCTTCTTTCTTCGTTATGTCCTGGAGAACCCCTATGTAGGGCAATAGAGGTCAAGCGGGGTGAAGAAAGACAGACTTGGTAAATGATCCTGTTCCTTCCGAGGCCCGACTGCTAGGAGGTTTCCATTTTGAAGTCTGCACTCGGGACCTGAGTCTCCTCTATGACCTAGCCCACTTGGAGGAGGCCGGGCCGGTTCCGTACGGCAACCTTCACGCTCGAGATCAAGAGAGCCGTAGGGATTTATTTGCTGTCGTGTTTACTGTTGATTTTTGACTCCAATAACTTGTTATTCGTGAATTAATTAACTTATTGTTTTTGCTTTGCAATGGGAAAGTTCTCAAAGGTCAGCCGACCCGACACGCGTGCCTAGTTCGGTGACCGTAGCTGCTCCACCTCTCGGGAGTCAGGCCGCTTACAACTTGCCTGCGGCTGAAACCAGAGTGCCTTCTTCTTCCAGAGAGGGGGTGCTTCTCAATCTGAAGCTATCCCTGTCGCAAGGCAGTCGACAGCACCGAACCCATCGGCCGAACCTCCTCAGACCACTAGCGGCTTATTAGTCCGTTATGGGTCACTTCGAGATGAGGACGAAAAAGGGCCAGTAGAGTCGAATCCTCCTATTGAGGTACAAGTTGAAGATCAGGTGCCTTCGACCAGGAAAAGGCCGACCCTGACATAACTGCTGAGGGAGCAGCAAAGGCAGGCAAAGAGATCTAGGGTCACTGAGGCTTCTACCGAACCTGACATTGATGTAAACTGGGTCGGAGATGACTGTGCCGCCGTGAAGGACAAAGCTCTGTCCCACGCCCTTCGAAAATCGGTGCGCCTTGTAAGTCGATTATCTTTCTTCTTTTTCAAGTACTAATATCCATCGAGGCAATGCTTTGCTCATTTATTTGACCCTTTTCTCTCATTGCAGAGTAACCTTCTCAGTCGAGAGGCTGTCCGATGGCTGGCCAAATCGAGTGAGTCAGAAGACGACCTGCGAAAGGAAAATTGTAGACTTTTGCAGGAAAACATTGACAGGAGGGCCGCCATCGCCGGTATGGAGTCTCAACCCGAGACATGGAAGCACGAGGCGGGTGCCAAGATTCGTGCCGAAAGATGACCTGACTGACACTGAGGATGCACGCGTAATCAAGGCAAAAGGCTAAATTGAATCGGCGTTGACTTTAGAATGTGCGGCGATCGCGATAAGGCTTCGCAGGCCGATGCAGCTATGGCCCGTCAAGAAAGGGATGCTCAGAGAGTTGATTTCGAGAGCCAGAAGGATGCACTGAAAGCCTAGCTGGATCAGGTACGGGCCCAGCTCGAGGCGAGCAAAGCCTTGGCCATCAATGAATATCGGAAGTTGGCAGAGCTAGACGCAGACCTCGAGGTGCTGATGCGTGCCGCCATGATGGGTGGATTTACTCTGGTAGTGAATCAAGTGAAGGTTGTCAACCCAGAGTTTGGCATGTCGGCACTCGAGACATCGATGTTTTACAACCCTGACTCGGAGGTGCTGTACGGTCAGTACAGCGAATAATTTCAACGGGGAGAGTCTTTGGCCATCAAATATGGTCCTTCTACCTCTGCTCCTGCTGTTGATCCGACTGCTGTTGAGCGGACTTCCACTTCTGACCCGACTTTGGCTGCCGATCCTTGATCGTTGTCTTTTTAGTTTTTCTCATTTGTCATTTGATCTTTATTGTAATGATATTATTTTGAATCAACTTTGGCTGGTCTTTGACCTGGCCCTGTTTGTAATGAATTTGCTTTGAATTTTGATTCGATTTTCCAATTCGACTTTGCAATGTTCTTATTTCCTTTCTTGTTATCTTGCTAGTCTTGATACTTAAGTCTTTCGCTTGTCGAGCCTTTGGTGATTTCTGCTACTCGCTTTGTTTGGTATTCGTTTTACCAGTGATGTATTTTGCCCCCCAAGTGTATTATGAACCTTTGGTTCTTTTTGCAGTTGTGGTCGACTTGCTTGCCTTGATCTTTTTGCCCCTAGGCTCATCCGACCTCCGGCTGAGCGTTTTAACTCGACTGTGTGAACTGTCCCCTGACCTTGGCCTTTTTTGCCTTTTAGGCTCGTTTAGCTCTCGGTTGGAACAGGTGGCCCGACTATACGAATCGTCCTTTGTCTTGGCCTTTCTCGCCTTTCGGGCTTGTTCGGCTTCCGACTGGGACAGGTGGGCCGACTATGCAAACCGTCCTTTGCCATAGCCTTTTTTGCCTTTTAGGCTCGTTTGGCTTTGGTTGGGACTGGTGGCCGACCATGCGAACCGTCTCTCTGCCTCCGAATTTGTTGTTTTACAGGCTCATTTTGTTTTTGGCTTTAAAGAGATATCCGACCTGTGGATTTCTCTACTCATTGTCGATTGTTTTCCTCTAACATTTTGTATCACGTCGGACTTGTAATGTTATGGCTATAAATCCTGACAAACACAGAAACATCTCGAGAAAACACTTATCAGAATACTCATAAAATTGTCTCATGGACTTATTACAAGATTTAAGGTTGAAAAGTAAACAAAAGTACATCGAAGCAAAGCTTATCTTAAACATAATATTTCCTCAGATTGTTGGCATGCCAATGTCGAGGAACTGTGGTTCCATCTGCTCGCCCCAGTTGATATGACCCTTTGGGGTGAACCTTCAGAATCTGATATGATCCTTTCCAATTCGGGGTTAACTTTCCAATCGCTTCTTGCCGACTTGCTTCGTTCTTCCTCGGAACCAGATCTATGATTTTGAAGTATCTATGTCTGACTCTTGAGTTGTAATACTGAGAGATTTTCTGCTTGTACCATGCCATTCTAGCTGAGTCTATCTCTCTCCGCTCTTCGACGTTATCTCGTTCATGTCAGAGTTTTGGGTTATTCGTCTCAACGTTATATGCAGAACTCGAGGACTAGGGACTCCAACCTCGGCGGGCATCACTGCTTACACCCATATACCAGAGAGAAAGGAGTTTCTCCTGTCGAAGAATTAGGAGCTCTCATATATGACCATAGGATGCTCGGTAATTATGTTGCCCAATCTCGACCTTCTGCCTCCAATCTCTTCTTCAATCCCTGCTTAATCTGTCGATTAGTTTGCTCAACTTGACCCTTTGCCTGTGGATGATCCACCGAGGTAAATCGCTGATCGATATGATATTCCCTGCACCATTCTCTAACTTTCCGGTCTTCGAGCTGGGTGCCGTTATCCGAGATCAGGGTCTTCGGAATACCGTACCTGCATAGGATATCGACCCATAAGAATTTCTTGATGGTGGCAGCTCGGATGTCGGGCAAATCCTTGGCTTTTACCTATTTTGTGAAATAATCCACAGCAACGACCACATATTTAAGACTTCCTGGGGCAAGGGGTAGAGGCCCGACGATATCGACTCCCCATTGATCGAAAGGCCATGCTGATGAGATGACATTCATGTCTTGTGCTTGCTGATGAGAGATATTATCATGGATCTGACAAGAGTTGCATTTCTGGACGAGGTTAGTTGCATCTTGTTGTATCGATGGCCAGAAATAACCAGCTAATTTGCACTTCCAGGCTAACATTCCACAATGATTCCCACAGGCTCCCTTGTGAATTTCCTCCAAGAGATATTCGCCTTTCGTCTCGGAAACACACCTTAACCATGGGCTCACAAAAGATCTTCGATAAAGGATGTCGTCGAAGAATGCATATCGAGCTGATTTGAACCGGACCTTTCTCAACTGTATTTTATCGGATGGTAGAATTCCGTCTTTGAGATAAATGGAGATCGAGTCCATCCACGTGGCCTGCTGAGTGATCGGCTGGGCCTCCACTTCGATGTAACTCCTATCGCTTAGTAACTCGACTAGAACCTTCTTACTTGAAACAAAGTTTGATGCATGCTTAGAGAGCACATCGGCTCTCTTGTTCTAACTCCGAGGAACCTGCTCGAACTGAACCGTTTTGAACTTAGGGTATGAGGCTTTGCACCACTGCTAAGTAATTCCTCATGGTCTCTTCCTTAGCCTCATACTCTCCTTTCACATGGTTTACCACCAATTGAGAGTCGTTGTATACCAACAGATTCTCGACACCTAGCTTCAGAGCAAGTTTCAGGCCAATTATCATAGCTTCATACTCGGCCTCATTGTTCGTTGCTTTAAAATCGAACCGAAGGGCAAGGGGAATTCTTTGCCTTTTGGGCTTACTAGCAGGAGCCCAGCTTCTGCCCCCTCCTTACTCAACGCACCTCCGACTTGGAGAGTCCATTTTTCTTCTGGACTTCGTTTTTCTTGGTCGAGTTGGATGGAGATCCCTTCGGCTAAGAAATCCGCAAAGGCTTGAGCTTTTATCGCAGTCTGAGGGACAAACTCGGTATCATACTATGCCATTTCTACCACCCATTTCGCCAGTCGACCGGAGGTGTCGGGCTTTGCCAGAATCTGTTTCAATGGTTGGTCCGTGACTACCACAATAAGATGAGATTGAAAATATGGCCTCAACTTTCTCGCGGCATGTACGAGACATAATGCTAATTTCTCAGTTGGTGAGTATCGGATCTCGGGGTCATGTAATGCTTTGCTAACGAAATAAATGGGCACATGGCCCTGTACCCCTTCTCGTACTAGAACCACACTCACTGCCTCCTCGTATACAGCCAAATAAACTAACAACCTCTCCCATTCTCAAGGTGAAGTGAGGGTAGGTAACTCTAATAGATAAGCTTTTAACTCCTCAAAGGCTGTCTGGTATTCATCATCCCAATGAAAAGGACTGGTCAAGCGGAGAATCTTGAAAAATGGTAGTGCACGCTGTGCGGATTTCGACAAGAACCTGTTGAGGGCGGCCATTCGACCTGTGAGGCTTTGCACTTCTTTGGAATTTCAGGGCGCGGGCATATTCTTCAGAGTGTCGATCTTGTCCAGGTTTGCTCGAATCCCGTCTTTCGAAATCATATAACCCAAGAACTTACCCGATCTGACCCCAAAGGTGCACTTCTTCGGGTTTATTCTCATCTGCATTTCCCTCAATACTTCAAAAACCTCTCGAGCGTCAACCAAGTATTGTTTCATAGATCGACTCTTTATGAGCAAGTCGTCTATGTATATCTCCATGCATCTACCAATTTGCTAGGCGAAAATTTTATTGACTGCCCTCTGGTATGTTGCCCCAGCATTCTTCAATCTGAATGGCATGGTTACATGACAGAAGGTGCCGAATTTCATGATAAATGCCGTTTTCCTGCGTCTCGAGGATCCATCAGAATCTGGTGGTATCCCTTATATGCATCTAAAAAACCAAACACTTTAAAATTGATGGTGGAGTCTACCAACCTATCGATTTTTGGAAAAAGGGTATGAGTCTTTTGGGTATGATTTATTTAAGTCAGTGAAATCCATGCACATGCGCCAACTGCCACCGGGATACCAGGTTGGCTAGCCAATCTGGGTAGAACACCTCTCTCACTATCTGAGCCGCCATTAGCTTTTCGACTTCCAACTCTATAGCATCAAGTCGATCAGACGCAAAACTTCTCTTCTTTTGTTTGACTGGCTTCTTGGCCTGGTCAATTTCGAGCTTGTGGACGGCGATGTCCGTAGATAGCCCTGGCATGTCAGTAGCCGTCCAGGCAAAGACATCTCTAAACTCGATTAGCAACTCGATGAGCATCTGCTTTTCTTTTGATGGGATCCAAATCCCAACCTGCACACACTGATCGTCCTCTCCTTTCCAGAGTCGGACATTCTCAACCGCATCATTGGATACCTAGTTCTTTTTGTCTTCTTCCTCTGGAACCAGTTCTTCAACTAATACTTGTTGGACTGCCATCTTCCCGTTCATAAGATGGAGTTACAACTCCGTACGGCTTCGACATCACCTTTTACTTCGTGGGAACCGTTCCTGGTTGGAAATTTCATGCTGTTTTGGAATGTCAAAATGATTGCATGCAAGTCGAAGAGTGCCGGTCACCCTCAGATGACGTTATAAGCGGAGGGAGCTTTCACCACTACATAACTCAACTCGAGAGTCCTTCCTTTTTCACCATCCCCGACTGCGGTGAGCAGCTATATCGACCCCATCGGATGAACTGCCTGCCCTGTGAATCCAAACAGAGGGGATGCTATAGGAGCTAAATCTTTCTCTTTCAACTTCATTGCCTGGAAGGCCGAGTAATATAAGATATTCACTGCACTTCCGTTATCAATGCAGACTCTCGATACACGGGCTCGGCTAATCACGGCCTCGATTACTAACCCTTCACTATGACTCCTCGACTTGGGGATATCATCGTGGGGGCCATACCCAACTTCCTCGTAAATCTGAGCTGCTTGCGCTCTCTCGAGTACCAGCTGGCTCCTGACTGTCTAGGTCTTTGCCGTTCTCCCCAGGTCCAAAGATCGTGCTAATGTAACTGTTTGGCCGATTATCATCATATATGTCTCGACCAAAGTTGTCTCTATTATTTCCGTTTCGACCGGGGGATCGATTCCTTTGAGGTGATCGACCTCTCCGTCTCTGAGCGTCTCGACCTTGACCCCTATCTTCATCTGATTTTGTCCTTTTAAATTCCTCACGGCCTCTGGCACCATCATACCGGGATCTATCCACCAATTCGTCTAGCTTCTCTTCCTGGATGCAGACATCAATGTCTTTTTTCAGGTCGATACAATCATCTGTCGTATGACCTATGTCCTCATGGAAATCGCAGTACTTGCTTGCATTCCTCTTTTCTCGAGGTTTCTTCAACGGCGGTGGTTTTCTCACTATGTTTTTCAAGAGCATGATTGATAACACCTCGGCTCGAGATTGGTTAAGCGAAATGAAGTCTTTGTCACGTGTGGGTCCCTTCTTGTCCCCACGATCTGATGCGGGTGCATCGATATAATCCCAGACTGACGGCTTACTCTCGATGTCCTATCTCTTGGATTAATTCCTGTTGGGACCTCGATTGTCTTTCTTGGGATCCACCCAGTCGGATTGGGTGTGCCTATGCGCTGCCTCTTCCCCTTGACAGAATTGATGCACCACGTTAACACACTCTTCCATTGTGTAAGGGGCATATCTACTCAACTTCATGTACAATTTCGTATTACGCAGACCGCCCACAAACGATGTGATTAGAAGTCGATCATCTGCGTCTCTAACTTGCATAGCCTCGAGGCTGAACCTCTTCAGACACTCCATTACTGTTTCATCCCTTTGCTGCCTCACATTCATGAGGTGCGTGGCGGTTAAATTAAACTTCTTGTTAACGATGAACGCATCTCGAAACTTGCATCCTAACATAGCGAAACTCGAGATCGACCTCGATCGTAGCTTGGTAAACCATTCTCTAACTCGACCAATGAGCAATGTCTCAAACACTCAACATCGCAACGCATCGGGTGCTCCATCTAACCTCATCTGTGAAAGGTACCTATGCAGATGGTCCTCTGGGCCGGTGGTACCATCGTAGGGTTCTATCCTTGGTATCTTAAAACCCATTGGGTTTAGGGAAACTCTCGATCTTGTTTGTAAATGGAGACTCTAACCATAGCGAAACCTGGTTCTTTCCCAGAATAACATCCAGCTCCTCCCTGACGCTGTCTTCATCCATTTTATGATACTTCAGTTGAATCTCACGCCTCTTTTTCTTTCCACAGAGCTGGAGGACGCACTGACTTCGTCTCTAGGAGTTTGCTTAGTTTTCTTGACAACGTCTTTCTGAACACCGTCTCCCATGGCGCCTTTTTGGCCGCTGGCTGCTGTAATATCTTGCTGGCCGCCGACCGCCTGTTTTTGTGCCATGAGAGCCTCTGCTATAATCCTGGACATTAGCTTTAAATTCGCTCCTGCCAATTGATCCACAAGCGCTCGATGCTTTGGAGCGAGACCTTGCTTCTTATATTGGGGGTCTTCATGGACCGGATTCAAGATGGGATCTTTCTCTCCCTGGGGATCTGCCTGGATTGGGTCCATGGCTGGATCTTTCCCTCCTTGTATCTCCAGATCGATCTGATCATTTATCTGCGAGCTCTGATCTGCAACCTTGGATGCGGTTTTCCTGGCGGTCTTGTCTTTGGGTGGCATTGTGATTATGGTATATTCAACAGTAGAAGGCCCTCCTTCTAGCGCCAATGATGATGACCGAAATATATCACCTTAATGATTTGGGCCTTAATGAAATCTAATGATGAACACACACAAAACCCTAATGCCTAGATTGAGATAGTGGTATTCTATATTTGCGGCTGAGTCTAAGAATATATCTTAGATTGCCTACGTATCATGTTCGGTTTCAGGAATCAAGCCATGGGTAGTTCTGGAATGGGGTAATTATAAGGACAGTGCCTGCCCTAACCCTAATAATAGGTCGGTTTAGGCTATTGTCTTATTTACCCTTAAATGGGCCTTAACCCTTGCCCAAGTTACCACTGTTGGTGGGCCTGGGCAGCTGGTGCGGATTTCGTCCTCGACGTTGATATAATTGACATGCGGTACTCGACTCTGGACTTGTGGCCCTACACTGCTAGCTGGTGCGGACTCTCTCGGGTTGATATAACCGACATACGGTACTCGACTCTGGACTTGTGGCCCTACACTTCTCTATAGTCAACCGTCGTAGCCTGGAGCCTACAAGATGACCCTAGCCTCGAGCCTGGGCATCGACATGAATACCTTAGTGCTTTTACCCATGATGTTGTTTTAGGACCACTCGATAGACGACATGTGGAGGGGTGAAACCCTATATCGTCAGGCGCTTTCTCGATTTTTTTCTCTCTACGGATTTGAGAGGTAAGCAGCAAAATCACAAGTTCATTTGACGAATTAGGTTTGCATATTTGCTCAGATTATGAGAATATGGTAATTTCTTCTCTAAACCATTTCTCAAGAGTTCATTTGTTTATTTTGGTCACGTTTTATGCTTCAAGAGACTATAAACTCAATAACGTGCTCCGTTTGTATTTGTTGAAGGTCTCTCCCTCCGCCCTTTACATCAATTTTTACACTAAGATCGAATGATAGCAAGTTATTGAAAAGGACAGTGGATAAGTTTGCCACTTGTTATTTTACTTATTGGCTAGACTAGATCTTGTGCCACATCAATATATATAGTACTAGATTATATTGGGATATGTAATATTATTATAACAACCTAGATGATATAAGGAGTGTATGGGTGTAATGGATTATTCAAGCAAGTGATACAAAATATCTTCTTCTCAAAGTTGGTATCGGAGCCTCAGGTATGGCGGAACCACCGCCACCGCGATCCGTCTCTATCACCGTAGCCGGAGGTGAAGGAGGCTCAGCTGCACCTTCCGCTGAAAGCAGCATACCATCTCATGCTTCCCCTATTGAAGTTACGACCGAATTTCATCCACCCATCTCTGCCATGTCTGAAGTTGTCACCGGAATTCCAGTTTCCGGCATGCCACCGCTGTCACAGTTCCACTCCACTGGTTTGTTTCCATCCTACACTAGATCTCCTTTCCCTTCTTTAATCCATCCTTCTTTGAGCACTCGAAATGATAACACCACTCCAATCTTTCGATCTGCTAGTCCCACCTCTCCGTTCAACACTCCAAATCTGGTACCCTTCACCAGTCACCTGAGCCAGCCCACCACCGTCAAATTGACAAGAGAGAACTACTTACTCTGGCGTTACACGATTCTCTCCATAGTCAAAGGATATAAACTTGATGGTTTTCTATTTGGAACCACACCTCGTCCACCTCAAATTCCCGGTCTACCTGTGAATCCTGCTACTACTGAATGGGACTCTGTTGATTCTCTTCTCACTGGTTGGTTGCTTGGTTCAATGACTGAACAAGCTTTGGTGGAGGTGGTTGGTTGTTCCACCTCTCATGAAATTTGGTCAACATTGGAAATCCTCACCAACAATCAGTCCGAGTCACGCATGCTGGAGTACAAGAGTGCCTTTACTAGAGCTGAAAAAGGGGCAAGATCAATGGCAGATTACCTAGCCACTATGAAATCATATAGCGACAGTCTAACATCTGTTGGATACCCCATTTCTAAGTCCGAACTGATATTAGCTACACTTGGAGGGTTGGATAAGGACTATGAAGTAGTTATTGTCAACCTAACAGCTCGAATTGGTTCCTTGTCATGGCAAGAGGTTCAGTCTCAACTTGTCACCCATGAAAGACTGTTGGCTAGGTTCCATCCTTCAGCTCATGCCAGTGCTATGAATCCAGTTGCTCATGTTGCCAGTTATAGTGGGAACTCAGCTTCAACCAGACCGGTTACTAGGCAAGGAGGCTCCAATCCGAATTACAGAGGAAGAGGTGGCAATACCAGAGGTGGAAGGAATAGAGGAGGAAGAAATGGTGGAAATGGTAATGGTGGAAGAAACTCTGGATCTGGAGGTCCTAAGGTCCAATGTCAACTCTGTGGGAAGAATGGACACACTGTGGCCATCTGTTGGCATAGGTTTGAGACATATTTTCAACCTGTTGAGATGAATGCTTCACAAAAATATACTTCACCATCAGCTTACATGGCTACTCCTAGCTCTGTGGCAGATCATGCTTGGTATTTGGATAGTGCTGACTTGGGTAATTTGAATCATAGTATTGTTTACCATGGCACTGATACACTAACTGTAGGCAATGGTGAACACTTGCACATTGAGCACACTGGTAACACTGTTCTACACACACTTACTGGTCCTTTATTCCTTAATACAGTCCTTCATGTTCCATAAATAACTAGGAATTTACTCAGTCTTTCCAAACTTGTATCTGATAACCATGTCTTTGCTGAATTTTCTGACAATCATTGTTTTGTTAAGGACAAGGTCACAAAGAACTCAATGCTCAAGGGACAACTCAAGGATGGTCTGTATCAGATAGTGCCTCTGGATAATGAGTCCATCAAGACCTCCCTTCACTCCAAGCTTCCTCAGTCTTCTGTTGTGTTCCTTAATCAGGTGTCTACTAGGTCTAGCAATAGCAGGTCTATAGATGTTCTTGATCCTAATAAAGATCCTAATATTTGGCATAGGAGGATTGGCCACCCTTCTAGTAGAATCTTGAGTCTAGTCTTGAAAGATTGTAATGCTGCTATTAATGAAAAACTTACTTTCTGTTCTGCATGCCAATTTGGCAAGTCTCATGCCTTGCCTCATTTACCTTCTGTTTCTCATGCTAATGCTTTCCTTGATTTGGTCCATACTGATGTATGGGGACCTGCCCCAGTTAAATCTACCGAAGGATATGCTTATTACATCCACTTCATAGATGATCATACTAGATTCACATGGACCTTTCCTTTAAAAGCTAAATCTGAGGTCTTCCATATATTCACACAGTTTAAAACACTTGTAGAAACTCAGTTTCACACCAACATAAAGTGCATTCAGTCTGACTGGGGGGTGAGTATAGGACTCTTGAACCTCTCCTTAAACAACATGGCACAGTCTTTAGACATCCTTGTCCTCATGATCATGCTCAAAATGGAAGAGCAGAGAGAAAGCATCGACATATTACTGAGTTAGGTCTCACTATGTTAGCTCAAGCATCTATGACACTCAGCTTCTGGTGGCATAGCTTCCAGGCCTCTGTTTCTATTATTAACTGCCTTCCAACTCCTGTGCTACACCTAAGTTCTCCTCATGAATGCCTATTTGGTAAGAAACCTGATTATTCTATCTTTAAAGTCTTTGGTTGTGTTGTGTATCCCTACCTTAGACCCTTCCAGACTACCAAGTTTCAGTATCACACCACACAATGTGTCAACTTAGGCATCAGTCCTTATCATAAAGGCTACAAGTGTCTGGATAGGTCTGGTAGAATCTTATCCAACAATGTGAAGTTCAATGAACTCCAATTTCCCTTCTTAGAAGGATTCACTCAAGGGCCCTCTAAACAAATCCTTTGCACTCCTGATCTTATCACCAATCCTCTTCCTTTTGGTCTAGCTCACTCAGAGGGGCACAACAACATATCTATGACTGAGCCAGAACCAGAACCAGATTTGAGTTGTCCAGAGCAAAGTTGTCTTGAGCAAAGAACAATCAATGGTAATTCTTTACCTGTCTCTTTACCTGTTTTATCTCCTTTATTCACACACAACAATGCTTCCCCTGCACCTAGTGACACACCAATTGATCTATCACCACATGTTGCACACAGATCATCACCACCCCTTGTCACAACCAACACCGATTCACCACAAATCATAGAAACTGAGTCACCACAGGTCACAGAAACCTCTCAAAATGACTCCATCCCTGTAACCACCACTGTCAATAATCACACCTCCTTGAGAACTCACCAAATGCAAAACAGGTCCAAAAGTGGAATATTTAAACCTAAAACTTACAGTGTCTCACTGGCTTGTAAGGTGTAGTGCCCGAAAGACAATTATCTAATTGTTTTAGGACTAAATAAATATTTCATCTTAATTATATGCAGTTATGCTTATATTAAGACACTACTGACAACCCTAAGTACCTCGTTTATATAATTATATAACTCAGTGTATGGTTATACACAAGAGGATTGAGTTAGTGAGATGTACTTAAAATTAATTTAGTCCGTAGCGGTTATTAATCAAGAGTATGGGTCTCATGATTAATTAGCTAATAATGCGCCCAGAACACTTTAGGTGTGACAGTCTTATCCGGACTGTCGGTAATAGGGTACCTAGTGGGGCATTTATATATGATGATAATATATAGGGCTGGACCGATTTGATTTGAGTTCTCGATATAATTCTGTGATCGAGAAGTCTTATCGAATCACAAGATGATCATATATGGATTAATCTCAATCCTGAGGTGATCACAGATGACTGCTTAGGCTGGGGTAGAGTTTGATGTGTTAGTAAGGATCACTTCGTAGTATGTGGTCCAACACTTCTCGTTGGCTCTATTCTAGAGTGAGTGAGTAGTCTGTGCTATCACAGATATGGAATCCATTCCTTCCCTCGGGAAGTAGACAGACAGTTCCCTTATTAGTTAACCCTAGAAACTGATCGATCGGCCGAGTTCATATTTAGACTAATTAGCTACTAGTCAGATATGTGAAATAATTGATCACCTGGGGTTAATGGTAAATAAGGATAATATGTTTCGAGAAGGGTTTACGAAATATCCCGACTCAAAGTGAGCGATCAATGGAGGATTTATCCGTATGTAATGATTATATCAGTGGACGCTTTCGACTCATAAATTGAGTGTAAGTTATCTATATTCGATAGAATTCAGTTTCGGGTTTATGGTGGTGTAATCCCGGAATTAATAGGTTGGATATAATTATTCCGTTTGACGAATAATTTTTATTCGATTTATTGTAGCTACCGAATATGGGTCCATGGTCCCCGACGTGGCTCCTAATATAGCATAATTGGATTTCTCGTCGTTGCACCTCAATTATAATTAAATAGTGGATTGGGCTATTTAATTGATATGTGGATTAATTGTTTAGTTGGACTGAATAATTAAATAAATGGAAAATGCATTTTTCGTGGACTCGGCCCAAATTAGTGTGTTGACATTTTGACCCAAATTGGTCAAATATATAAGGAAAATTCGTGGCCCCTTTTGTTTTTAACAAAAGGTGGCACCAATTTAATTATTTGATTATCAAGGAATTAGTTTTCTTGGATAATTATTTAATGTGTGATTTATCTTTTATTTGTTAAATTATAAATCATGGAATATTGGATAATGTATTTATTTATTCTAATTTGTTTGGGATAAATATTATATTTATCTTTTATTTGGAAAAGGATTATTATGATTGATTTTGTATTAATTATTTAATCCTTGGAGGTTAAGTTTTACTCTCCTATATAAAGAGAGTTTTTCCAAGCCTTTGAAAAACACATTGAACACGCCATTATCAAAAGAATATAGCTTGGAATTTTCGGCTATAGTTCTTTGGGTTTCGAGTTAGAATAATCTTCGGGATTATTCCGGTAGCATATCAAGGAGGTCCGGCGGCGGGAAACACCATCCACCTGGTGTTGCTGGGAGACACACGTTGGAAGGCTGTGGTTTCTCAACTTGCGTGGATACTACCTTTTGATCTTGGAGTTAAGCACCATAAAAATGTAAATTCCAAACCCCCTTGTAGGTTTAGATCTTTAATTTATGTATTTTGTTTCGTTTAGATCTAGATCTGACACCTTCCGCTGCGTAATCGGGTCAATCCATGATTGATCCGAGGATATTACATCTAACAAGTGGTATTAGAGCCTTTGATCTAACGATCAAAGTATATGAATTTTAGATCGTGGAGTGGAAAAAACATGTTTTAGATGTTTTTATTTTTCCTTTTATTGAATCGAAAATATCATGTATGTATGCTTTTGTGATTGTCGTGGTTGAAGAGATGAATTTGGGTTGGTATTGTTTACTCGTTAGATCTATTGTAAACTCATATAAATTCGTTTATATGAGTATAGGAAATTTTGTAATTTCGTTTCCTAGAAGTAGATCTGTTCTGTTGTTGTTCCGTATTTTATTTAATTCTGGAGTTTGAGCCGTTGAAACGACAATCCCTCCGGTCATAATGAAGAACACAAGTGGAAAAAACATGCCCTCAAAATTTCTTGACAATCGGAATCCATCTCGATGTCTGATCGCTGTCATAAAGTTGCTACTGTAACAGAAAAGTAGAGCAGGCATAAAAACCCTAGCTGTGAGTTCGTCGATTTTCTGGAAGAGTTTGGGCCGTCAAAAGGAAGATCCGACCGCTCAGACCAATCATCATGCAGTTATGAACAAGCCATAAAATTTTTAGGTCGATCGGGTTTCTTCTCGGTTCCCGATCGACCCCAGGAAGTCACTGATGCGCTGCTGTCAGAAACAAATTCAGCAGCAAGTTAGGCGATTTACTGGAAAAAATTGACAAGTCAAAACTCCGATCCAACCGTCCATATTGAAGAAGAAGGAAAGAAGAATATATCTGGAAATTTTCATGACAATCCGAGTTCGTTTGGTTGCCCGATCGTTGAAGAAACTTATCAGCTGCAGATTTTATTAGAAAGTAGTAAACCCTAATTAGGGTTTGTTTATTTTTTTTAATAGGTTAGATACGGGGGTACCAACGATCCATCTCGGTGTTTATTTTTCCGTTATTCCTTTCCGTGTATGATCGAAAATTGTGTGATATAACCGGAAAATTGCCATGACATGCATCATATCATGATTCCACTCCAATGCATACATGTAGCTAGTTTATTTCGAATAAATTAGGCATGTATAACTCGTATAATTAGTTTAACGGCTTATTTAATTAATATGTGGTACTTAATAAATAAGTGACTAATTATAAAAACCGAGGACCCGGGTTTTGTCAATCGTTACGATTTTAGTGATGGATTCTCGGTGAATCCCACTTGGATAAATCGTTGAGTTTTCGGTGAACCTACCTTAAACAGAAACGAGATTACGTTTTGGATGACAATCTAGAGATTGGAAAATCTTAGTACATGGGTTCGGAAATGGTCTAACCATGGTTGGGCGAGTTCAACAGAGCTTCGGCTCAATCGACTCCCCTCCGTGTGTGATGTACGTTACAGTGGTTCGACAAGACTTAGCATAGCCGTCAAGCTTCGGGCTAAACGGGGCTTCTCTTGACGGATCAGTCTGAACTGTCACATATGTTCCAACGAATAAGACGGCGTAGGCTTGCCTACATAACCGACCCCATTCGGAGTACTTTGATTTGTTGTTTCTTACTGTCAAGACCAAAACCGTAATTAGTAAAAAATATTGAGTGGGAGCGGGGAAGGCGACAGCCAACCCCACGGCCTCTACTATAGATGCAAGCACGTGAGAGAATGGTGACACCTCGTGCCGCTTTGATTTCGGCCCCCTTCGGATGGTGTTCACCGCTATCAAAATTCAAGGCTTGGTCTCCGAAAGGATAGGATATCGGGTACTCGCCGGGTCACTGACCTGCCCCTTGTAGGCATACTCGGGGCGTACTCTGAGATCTGATATAGTAGGTCACACTCTTTGTGGATATTTTTGAAATATCTAGGCTAGAAAAAGGAAGGTAATCAATGATTAAAGGTCCGGGATGTCTGATTCCCGTGAGATGTTCGATTCTCGAAGCTTAATCATTGAGAGAGATTGTCTCAGTTTAACCATCATAGTGCTGATATCGACCCTCTCGGACAGTACTATGCGAGGTTAAATCCTTGGAATGGTAGGATAGACTTTATAGTTTATTATTCCTAAAATAAAAATCTAGTAGTGAAAATTTAACTTTTGAATTTAATTTTCTGTCATTTTATTTACAACTTTTATTCTAAGCTACTAAATTGTTAGTAATATGACTTCAATAAAAATGTGGAAAGTAACAAGTACGTTGTAATTATCAAACAATGCAGTTAATTTTTTCAGAAAAGATTGATTCTCTTAAGCCTTTAAAACTTAAATGACATAGTATATGTATGTCACGGGTGTCACTCGTGTTGAAGGAGAGACGACCATACTTAGTTTATAAAAGATGACATGGAACTATCAGACAAAATTCATTTAGTGAATTTTACAAGTGTAATTACACAACAAATTTCTAAATTGAAAAATTGGAAAATCATATACATAAGGCGTTGCTAGTTAGACGGTATTTGGAACCGATAAACTAGTGGGAGCCTTAGACTTATGCTTTGTTGTTTTTCTGAATCATCAGAAATGTGTAATGGATTGCACAAGAGTTTTTCCATTCATTGGAAAAATAAGAATAAATCTTTACTAGTTAGACAGTATTTGGAACTGATAAACTAGTGGGAGCTTACTTCTGGAGATTTTATAATCTTTGAAACATCATGAACACGGCATTGCTAGTTAGACAATATTTGGAACTGATAAACTAGTAGGAGCTTAGTTCTAGATGATGTTCTAATCTTTGAAAAATCATAAATACAAAGTGTTGCTAGTTAGACGGTATTTGGAACCGATAAATTAGTGGGAGTTTTGGTCTTATGATTTGATGATTAGAAAAATCGATAGTCCAAGCAAGTAACACTGAACATCCCACAGTTCAAGAGAAGTGACTACTCAAACAAACTGCTAGTTCAAGACTTTTTCCTTTTAAGTAAAGTCGAGAATGTGAAAGAATGTTTATACGTGTTAGTCATCTAAACTAAGTAGTTTTAAGGCTAAGCCGGAAAATTAATAAATTGGAAATTAGAGGATAAGGAAAGTGATTTCGGATCACTAACCAATGCGTCCATAGCAATTTTCTCGAAAGCTGAAGTTCTTTGGAAGAACTAGGTAGCTTTGCATTAAACGATAAATAAAATAGACAACGGGCAGTTATTTCAGATAGACTAGTGGGAGTGATATAAGGAAATAAATCTCGAATTCCGTTCTTGAGTATCACAGAAAATTCATTTTTTGTTTTCGGATTCGTTGAAATGAACGTGTTCATTTTCAATAGGATAATTTGTTTGTCTTATTGACGATAAATATAACATTCACAGCACGAACCCAAGACTCGGACTTTTGTTTGATAAAGTCTGAACCACTAAGAAATGCTGAATATGTATATGTAACGCATCTTAAACTATATAAACGCAAATGGTGTCCGTATTTTGATAAACGCTTCTTTCTATTCTGTTATTTAGTGCATATTCCCTAAAGGCAAGATCTAAAGACAGGCGTAGGGTGATTCCTATCTCTCAGTCAAAGGAACACTGTCTCCAAGGAACAATGACTAAGTTTCCTTTCAATCAGGAAAGGGTAATAAATTTAAAGAAGTTACATAGCTTGTTCATATCGACCTTCGGGGTCATATGAAAGATACAAGCTAGTGGGAGTTTTTGAAGTAGTGACATCTTGTCTGACAACTATTTAAGACTCCGGTAAGTTTATCCAAAATATTTGGAGGAAACCTCTGATTTCACCAGAGATAGAGTATTCCATACTCAGAAATAGGTTATCGCGTAGTCTTCGGGACTGATGCTCAGCCTGCCTCCCAGTGGAATGTTTTCACTAAAGGATACACCATAAATTTGCCTTACATAGTTATTGATGAGCTACGATACGCTGCTGAACTCATTTAAGATATTGGTTGCAAAATAACGGTTTACGAAAAACCAAGAAGTCTACCTAAAAGGTGCCTACGTATTTGTGGATAAAGGAGTGAATTCGGTTCACCCCACTTCCGTAAATAGAGGCATTTAGCATCAAGTGCTTGAAAGTAGGACTGGAAATTTTGCGTGCACGTTCAGGTCTTGAAATATCTTAATGCATTGAGTAAAGGTTGGTTATAAAACTCGAAAAATCAGAGAATGACGGTTCTTCTGTCGAACTCGGTCTGATAGAGTCTATAAATAACAACCTTAGTTCTTGAAGTATTTGTACTCAAGATGTTACTAACTGATTTGTTCAGTCCACATCCAACACCGGCAGTTGGTGATAACTCTAATAAAAACTACTAAACTAGATCAGTATATCAATCCACCCAGAACGCAGTGGGAGTATGGTTTGTCCATTACCCATTGCAGGACCTTACGGTCCATAGGGTAGATTGAAGACCTATAGTCCTTCGTGGGCTGTATAGGATCCTGATCATAGAGGTTGGTAAAAGCCATAACCCTGTGAATGGAGTTTGATACTCCAGTTCTGTTGAAACTCTTGTAAAACCACCTGAGTATCTCAGGCCCAGTGGGAGTAATTGGAACTACACGGAGGAGAGTCGAATGAATAGGAAAGTTTAACTTTCAATGCAAAGCTGAGTAATTTAGGGGTGATTCCCTAAAGATAGAGAGTGAACCAAACCGTGATCTCTTTTACCACTCAATCTTGCTTGATTTCGTCAGCAAGCGGAAAATAGGGGTGATTCCTTAAGACTTCCTTGCCGAACAACGGAATCTGAATTCATTCAGAACAGAAGGGTTTTTAGCTAAGAACAAATAATAGATTCGTTACAAAGCCGAAAATAGGGGTGATTCCCTAAGACCTTTTTGCGAGACTAACGGTATCTTGATTTATTCAGAAAGAACCTTTGGCAGGATGCCTGCCTTAGCTTATATCCTTTGGGATCAAAGCAAACCTCTAGGTCATTTCAAAGTCATATATTTTAATATGTGGACTTGACCAGAATGTTGATAAGTCTTTCATAGACTGGGATCAATATTAGTAAAGTAGTATGTAGATTAGTGTTTGTGAATGGTAACACTGAAACAGTTGAAGACAACATGGGTGTGTTATCTGAAGTCAGAGTCTGACATGCCATCGGGATACATTCTAAAAGGATTTGACTCGCTCAAATTCATGAGAATCGATCATTGGCAATCCCATCCATTCACCTGGTTAAGACATTCTTGCATTTATGCAGCATTAACGATGTAGTCTACCCTACCTCTCAGGAATGCTTGTCTAAACCTGTAGATGAATACTAAATGGGATGTTTAGTGAATCCTCTAGTCTCTTCAGGAGAATGAGGAAAAATATGCTAGTATATTCAGGTGCAAACTCGAATATAAGTGATAACACTGATTCTGGCTTTAGGACAGATTAAGGATGATCGTTAAGTCGATTTCGTCCTCAGTGTTGAATTAAAAGCATATTGAAATCGTACCACCGGATTAGATGGAAGAGCGACGTTTCGATCCCAAAGATTGACTCAAGCCGCCAACCTACCTGATCAGTGTACCAAGTCACATTGTATTCGGATTCTAAGTACGCGCCGGGTCACTGACCTATCCTGCGGCGGCACACTCCGGTCATGCTTGGAAGGATGAATTACTACGATGTGCTTGGAGGGTACAGATTTGAGGGATACGTCTCACTTGTTTTGAGCAAGTGGGAGAATGTTGTAGATATAGATATAAAGAGTGTGCTCTAAAACAATTAATCCACTTGCCTTTCGTGCAAGTGGGAGATTGTAAGGTGTAGTGCCCGAAAGACAATTATCTAATTATTTTAGGACAGAATAAATAATTCATCTTAATTATATGCAGTTATGCTTATATTAAGACACTACTGACAACCCTAAGTACCTCGTTTATATAATCATATAACTCAGTGTATGGCTATACACAAGAGGATTGAGTTAGTGAGATGTACTTAAAATTAATTTAGTCCGTAGCGGTTATTAATCAAGAGTATGGGTCTCATGATTAATTTGCTAATAATGCGACCAGAACACTTTAGGTGTGACAGTCTTATCCGGACTGTCGGTAATAGGGTACCTAGTGGGGCATTTATATATGATGATAATATATAGGGCTGAACCGATTTGATTTGAGTTCTCGATATAATTCCGTGATCGAGAAGTCTTATCGAATCACAAGATGATCATATATGGATTAATCTCAATCCTGAGGTGATCACAGATGACTGCTTAGGCTGGGGTAGAGTTTGATGTGTTAGTAAGGATCACTTCGTAGTATGTGGTCCAACACTTCTCGTTGGCTCTATTCTAGAGTGAGTGAGTAGTCTGTGCTATCACAGATATGGAATCCATTCCTTCCCTCGGGAAGTAGACAGACAGTTCCCTTATTAGTTAACCCTAGAAACTGATCGATCGACCGAGTTCATATTTAGACTAATTAGCTACTAGTCAGATATGTGAACTAATTGATCACTGAGGGGTTAATGGTAAATAAGGATAATATGTTTCGAGAAGGGTTTACGGAAATATCCCAACTCGAAGTGAACAGTCTATGGAGGATTTATCCGTATGTAATGATTATATCAGTGGACGCTTTCGACTCATAAATTGAGTGTAAGTTATCTATATTCGATAGAGTTCAGTTTCGGGTTTATGGTGGTGTAATCCCGGAATTAATAGGTTGGATATAATTATTGCGTTTGACGAATAATTTTTATTCGATTTATTGTAACTACTGAATATGGGTCCATGGTCCCCGACGTGGCTCTAAATATAGCATAATTGGATTTCTCGTCGTTGCACCTCAATTATAATTAAATAGTGGATTGGGCTATTTAATTGATATGTGAATTAATTGTTTAGTTGGATTTGAATAATTAAATACACGGAAAAGATTTTTTATGTGGACTCTTACCCAAATTAGTGTGTTGACATTTTTGACCCAAATTGGTCAAATATGAGAAGAAAAAATTATGGCCCTTTTGTTTTTAACAAAAGGTGGCACCAATTTAATTATTTGATTATCAAGGAATTAGTTTTCTTGGATAATTATTTAATGTGTGATTTATCTTTTATTTGTTAAATTATAAATCAAGGAATATTGGATAATGTATTTATTTATTCTAATTTGTTTGGGATAAATATTATATTTTTCTTTTATTTGGAAAAGGATTATTATAATTGATTTTGTATTAATTATTTAATCCTTGGAGGTTAAGTTTTACTCTCCTATATAAAGAGAGTTCTCCCAAGCCTTTGAAAAACACATTGAACACGCCATTATCAAAAGAATATAGCTTGGAATTTTCGGCTATAGTTCTTTGGGTTTCAAGTTAGAATAATCTTCGGGATTATTCCGGTAGCATATCAAGGAGGTCCGGCGGCGGGAAACACCATCCACCTGGTGTTGCTGGGAGACACACGTTGGAAGGCTGTGGCTTCTCAACTTGCGTGGATACTACCTTTTGATCTTGGAGTTAAGCACCATAAAAAGGTAAAATCCAAACCCCCTTGTAGGTTTAGATCTTTAATTTATGTATTTTGTTTCGTTTAGATCTAGATCTGACACCTTCCGCTGCGTAATCGGGTCAATCCATGATTGATCCGAGGATATTACATCTAACATGGCTAAGGTTCATTCCTTTCCTACTGAACCAACCTGTGTATCAGATGCTATAGTGAGTGAGAAATGGAGACAAGCAATGACAGATGAGTACAAAGCACTGATTCATAATAGAACATGGGATTTGGTTAAGCCTAGACCTAATGGGAGTGTTGTTGGGTGCAAGTGGGTGTATAAACCGAAGTTGAAACCGATATGGCGTTGTTTTAAAGCACAAGGCTAGCCGGGTAGCTAAGGGTTACTTGCACAAACTATGGGATTGATTTCACGAGACTTACAGTCCTGTGGCTAAACTTGCAAATCATTAGGATCATTACGCTATTCTTTGTTTCCATGCACCGCCTATTATTAAGCAAATAGACATAATAAAGCCTTTTTGAATGGACCACTACGAGGAACCGGTTTATATGGATCAACCGAAGGTTTTGAAGATCCAAAAAGCCGTGGTATGTGTCTCAATCGAATAAAGCAATCTATGGATTGAAACAAGCACCTAGGGCTTGGTTTGAAGCCTTGAAAGACAGATTGCTCAAGTGGGGATTCACTCAAATAATGTGTGATACCTCACTGCTTATGTTTAAACCTGAGGGCGATTTTGTTTGCATTAGTATATGTTGATGACATTTTGCTCACAAGATTAATTCACCAAGATCGATTCAAAAATTCATCGACAACTTGACTCCAAGTTTTCACTAAAAGATCTCAGGGCAAGTATCACATTTCCGGGAATGCAAGTCACTTTAGAGACTCAACTGGATTGCATCTCAGGTCAATCCTACTATGCTTCATAATCGATCAAGAAACTGAACTGAACATCCGGATGCTGTGCTACTCCTATGGTACCAGGGGACACGACTCCCCGCCACAACAAGTGAGCCTTTAGAAAATCCCACCGCTTATAGAAGTACAATAGAGCTCTACAATACCTTACACCGACTAGACCAGACATAGCTTTTGTTGTGAATACCTTAAGCCGCTTTATGCGTAATCCCTCGCACTACGCAGTTAGCGAGGGGGATCAAGAGGCTACTAAGATATGTTCAAGGAACCTGAGACATGGGGTCATTGTTTAAGCCATCGAAACACTTGATGTTAATGGCTTCTCTGATGCAAACTGGGCTGTTTGCCCCATTGACAGGAAGTTCCCAGGTGGATATTGTGTTTACCTAGGTGATTCTCTCATCTCCTGGAGTTCTAAGAAGCAAACAGTGGTTTCAAGGTCTAGTTGTGAATCAGAATACAGATCATTGGCCAATCTTGCAGCAGAGGTAAAATGGATCAAACAGCTGCTAAATGAAATGCAGTTCAGACTACCTAGCATCCCAACCCTATGGTGTGATAACACAGGTGCTAGTTCTCTAGCTCAAAATCCTGTTTATCATGCTAGGACCAAGCACAAAGAAGTAGATGTGCATTTCATCAGAAACATGGTGCTGAACAAAGAGTTGCAGATCAGATATGTGCCTTCTACTGATCAGAATGCTGATAGCTTCACCAAAGCACTACCAACAGTATCATTTGAAGTATTTAGGCACAAACTCAATGTTACACATCCACATATTCGTTTGAGAGGGGCTGAAAAGAATAGTAGATAAGTTTGCCACTTGTTATTTTACTTATTGGCTAGACTAGATCTTGTGCCACATCATTATATCTAATCTTAGATTATATCGGGATATGTAATATTGTTATAATAACCTAGATGATATAAGGAGTGTATGGGTGTAATGGATTATTCAAGCAAGTAATACAAAATATCTTCTTCTCAAAGTGTTATGCACCAAATACAGTCTCCAACCATTTCACACCAACAGTAAAAAATATGGGATAACAAAGGATGGTGTAGGGTTAAAATCGACACCAAATATGGTGGAATGTTTGGTGATAAGATGCAACACCTAAAAGGTGCAAAATTTACAGCACCGTTGGACATGAATGTCCCCATCATTTTCATGTCGTCTGGTCTAGCTCCCGTTGAGGAGTAGTTCTTGCAGAGCTTTCTATGTGTATTGTGTGATACTTTACATTGCCTCTTTGGTAGAATATTCTAGGTATGCAGAAAACATATTCTTTAAGTATTCTATATGTGATTTTTAGTAGTGTTAGAAATTTGGAGCCTAAACCGCTTATCAAGTATCGGGGTTTTCGATATTTGAACAAAGAAATCATTTTTTAGTCTCGTGTTTTGATTTCTTTTATGAGGCTTTGATCATTGTTATTCTTGCTTGTTTTAGTTATTCGAATTGAGTAGGATGTTGAGAAGTTTTTATGTGATAAATCTCGGCAACACATAGAATTTGAACAATTGCCTACTTCCTACTTACGGTTGGCTGCACATTGTATTGCACTGCACTATGTCCAATTTATAACGGCATGCCTTCTGGAATTTTGTTTATGTTACTTTCCATTTACTGTTTGTCTTTCCATCTATTAGTTCCTTTTTTAAAGAATTATTGATTCCTCTTTTGGAAGGTTTTTTATTTGCAGTTTGATGATTTTATTTGTGGTACATGGATAGGGAGGAGCTTGTGAAAGAAGATTTTGAATAGGGTACTAAGTTACTTAAAGCTGTTGGTGCTCTGTTGCGTTTCTGGTGAGTCGCACTCTGTTCACATTGAGATAGCTTCTACTGCTACGCAAAGGCTCCCCTTACCTCTGTGATTTCATACCCCAAAAAAAAAAAAAAAAAAAGAAAAGGTTAGTGCATATTTCTCTAACAGCCTAACTTTTCTAACAAGTCTCAAATATGCTTCCGTTTTGAATGCCAAATATCTTCGAACAGATTCTCTATTGTTTTTGACCGTTCGAAATACGAATATCTCGGTTTCATTTGCAGATTTGGTGGAGATTGATCGAGTGATTCAAAACTGTTTATTGTTAAATTGTTAAGGCCGACTGGCGGTTCATCTGTTTCTGCACGTGGCTACAATCCGAGGTTATACATCCGCATTTTGAGGTATAATGGCTTATCTTTCAATTTTTCGTTTGTATATTTTTGTGTGATTTTCTGTTGACCATAAATTGAGAGAATTTATTTTCTTCGGTTCGGCCTGCCTGAGAACTGGTTCGGTTTTGACTTCGGACTGAGTCTTTTTGGTTGCCCCTCCACCATTCAGCTGTTGAATATGGTTTGACCGTATTTGGTCTACTGGATATTTTTCTTTTTGAAATTTTTTCAATATAGCATGACGTTTTCGAGTTGCCTCTGTTGCGCCTAGTCATCTAAAACACTTCCTTTGCCCCAGATTTTGTAAAATGATTTTCGAAAATGGAATTTGTTTTCTTGGTATGTTTTTGGTGAACTAATGATTAAGCAAATTTATTCTAATTGTGTTTTTTTCCCTTTCTTTTTTGTTAATTATTTTGTGTATAGGAATGAACACATCAAAGACCTCTGTTGTTGGAATGAAATTTAATTATTTTGTTTTAATTTATTTTACTCCTTTAAAGCATATTTACTTACTGCTTTTAATTTACTCTTTCTATGTGTATGAATGTATCATTGACTAGAGCCATTTCACACCTCCATGTTAGGATTGGATATAGCTTTTGATGTATTTACAAAATCTCTTTCTTTCTATATATACAATAAGGGCACCCAACATTGGCAAATTAAGGGGTATAACATGGTCTGTATTTTGACAGAGCCACTCAGTTATTTTATTTTTGAAATCAAAAATAGAATTAGGGCCTCAAATTGCAGGTTGGCAACTTGGAAAAATTGCTGCTTACAAATATTTTATAGCGTAAATCCCTCTTAACTATTGGCATTAAATTCGCAGCTTAGAAGTATCCTTCATATGCATGATCTAGGGAAGGGTTGGAATAACTTGGACTCCCTGACTACCATTTTGCCAGGTCAATAACCTGCAAGTTGAGGCTCTGATTCCATTTTTGATTAAAAACTTCTGATAATTTTGTGGCTCTGTTAGAATGCAGGTCAGACAATGTCATATACCTATTAACTTGCCAAGTTGGGTGTGTGTATTGCATATAGGACTGATCCCTTGCCTGCAATTAAAGCATCGGACCCATCTGCTATTTTTACCCTTTGATTTCCTCCACTTGGCAGGTATGAGGTGAATTTGTCAGAAGAGAAGGTCATGTGATCTGTTGCACCTGAATCAATGATCCAGTGTGCTTCAGATCTGGTTTTTAAAGTGGAAAGTGCAAAAGAGTTACCAGAGTCTGCCAGGTTGCATTGTGAGTTCTTGTGATTAGCCAAGAGTTGGCTCAATTGCTCTAGTTGTTCCTTTGTGAGGGACAGAGTACAGGGGCCTTTTCACCAGGTTCAGTAGACACTTGATTAGCCTTGCTGTTGTCCCCACCAGTTCCTGATTGTCCTCTCGGTTTCCAGTTTGGAGGCTTTCCATGAATGCCCCAGCAGGTCTCCCTAGTGTGGCCTGTCTTCTTGCAGTGGTCACATACCACTCTCGGTTCTTTTCCCTTATAATCTCCTCCTTTGATAAAGGCTAATCGCAGAGGCCTCCAAGTTTAAATCTGCTCCTCCGGTTGTCGCTCTCGGGTTGGTTTCTCTCCACATGACCACCCTCCTAGCCTCTTCCCTTCTAACTTCAGAGAAGACTTCCTTGAGTGATGGTAGGGGTTTCTTTCCTAGAATCCTCCCCCTGACTTCATCTAGAGAGGGATTTAATCCTGCTAAGAATGAGAACACTCTTTCATTCTCTTCCCGTTTATAAATGTGGTGTCTTTGTCCTCAAGACACACCCATGTGTCATCATCATGACACAGTCCAGCTTCTTGCCACAGACACTTACTATTTCATTGTAGTAGGTTGTGACATCATTATTCCCTGCTTTTAAATTCCACAACTTGGTTTTCGATTGTAGATTTGTGAGGAGTTTTCGATGTCCGAATACAACTCCTTTCTCGCCTCCCATATGTCCTTGGTTGTTTTTAAAAACATACTGGGGTCTTGCAATATTCCTCTCCATCGAATTGAGCAGCCAAGCCATGGTCATGGAGTTTTCAGATTTCCGTGTGTTGAGCCTTGGATCATTAGTCGGCTTCTTAGCCTCTCCAGGTGATGTATCCAAGCTTGCCCCTTCCATGAATGGCTAGCATGATCGTTTGGGACCATTCTAGATAATTGGTCCCACCATTTAATTTCCTTGAAACTAACACAGTGGGTGATACACTGTTTGAGGAATCATCAGCTCCGGTACTAGATCCTCCATGGCTAATTTCACTAGCCATGGCGGCTCTGAGATACATTTCCGATATTCAGAGTTTAATCGGAACCTCGCTTTGATACCATGTTAAAAGAAAAAATATTCTATCCTATAACTATGCTATAATTCTGCACTAATTTGTGCCAGAAATAAACATAGCAGAATCATGCGGATTGTTAAAAGAAAGGAGAGAACTTTTCTATATATTTTGTTATCTTTCTGAGTAGAAAAAAAAAGACATAAATAGGATACAAGTATAGATAAGACAAAACTAAGCAGCTGTATTTGACTAAACTCAGCAGCTGTATTTGACTAGTCTACTAATCAGCCGCATAAACTAAGATGCTGTCTGCCACTAGTCAGCCATTAAATTCTGCATTAACGGCTAGAAAATTCAACAGATTGACTGTCACTTTGTGAGGAAAAAATACCAGCAAAAAGTGTTAGTTCCTCTTCCAATCAACACAAAAGATCAACTGCGAGACATATTAACTAAACCTATGGATGAGATACACCTTGACAGATTACTACAAGCATTTCCTTTCAAAGACATGTACAAACCTTCCAATCATGAGATTCAAGAATGAAAAGGAACAAGTGTTTGGCAAGCTTCACTGGTTTCAAACTAGGGGTGTTCACGGTTCGGTTCGGTACGGTTAATGACCATAACCGAAACCGAACCGAAAATTTCGGTTACTTAAAATTAAAAACCGATACCGACCCGTTTTATAATGTAACCGAACCGAAACCGAACCGAAAAATTCGGTTAAATTCGGTCGGTTAACCGAAAACCGAAATTATCGGTCCAATTCCACGGTTAACCGAAAACCGAAAACCGAAAATTAGTCTTAAAAAAAGACAATAACAAGTATGCACCAAAATAAGAGATGATTTAATAAGTAATAACAATAGACAAGAGAAGCAACTTTCTTGAACTTAGAAACAGCTTCTTTAGTTTACACGAGTATATTCTTGTTGTTTGAGTTAACAATAACAAGTTCAAGTTCAAGTTCAAGATCAACAAAACTAGCATACAGACACAATAACAGAAATCCAGAATGTATCATTAAAAGTTTAAAACACAATAAAAACATTAATATCAGCCGGTCATCAATTTGGAGATCCTTTGTGACAAAATCATTGATTGTAGCTTTATATTGCTGGCTGAATTTCTTATGGACATATCTTAATAGCAGTTAATTCAAACTTCATGAAATCCAAAATGTATCATTAAAACACAATAAAAACATGAAAATTTCTAAATCAACTCACATACAATCAACCGATGACAGACATAAGGCGAAAATTTAACAAAATTAAAACCGAGGTGAAGCTTAAAAAGAAAACCGTGCACAAACACCTTGTCAGAACAGTCAGATTACCTGAAAAAATGGTAAAATACGAGCCACGACGGAACAGCACTGCAAGTCGTCGATGTTTCTCCAAAAGTGCGAGAACTATCCCTATGACTTGTACAAGTCGTCGATGTTTCTCAATCCTTATCAATACATTTCACGAGACTAATTCAGCCAAAAACTTGAAAAAGATGAGAGACAATTCTGCCAAAAGAAGATTAAAACTTAAAATGAAAGGCCGCCGTGCAAGGAGACTTAGGAGAGGAGAGGAGAGGAGAGCCGCCAACGCGCCGTGCAGGGTTGGGATCTAGGGTTAGTCTTTGAAAATAGAAATTGGGATTTGGGAGTTGGGAGGGAGACGCTCAGAGCCTCAGACGCAGTTCTTAGTCAATTAAGTATGAAAATGAAACTTAAATATTTAAATATATTTCCTAAAAAAAAAAATTAACTATATATATATATATATATATATATATATATATATATATAATTTTCGGTTTGGGTAATGGTATACGGTTCGGTTATATTTGTTCGGTTATATTGGTTCGGTTATTTATTCGGTTCGGTTTTCTGTTCGGATACGGTTAATTTTCAACATTAACCGTAACCGAACCGAATTTTACGGTTTTTATATTACATGAACCGAAACCGAACCGGTGATATTCATTAACCGAACCGAACCGAACCGAATTGCTACAATTGGTTCGGTTTTCGATAATCCATATCCGTGAACATCCCTATTTCAAACCAAGTTCACTTTGAGGGGTGTTGAGATTCAAGAATGAAAAGGAACAAGTGTTTGGTGTTCATTTAGGCACACATCAAACACCTTGTATCAATTTAGTTAGAATCATACGGTGCCTTAATGTTTACTACACATGAAAAGACAAGTACAAAGTCCATAATAAATCAATAGTAAAAGTGAACAAAATACATGTACTATTTGGCTAAAATGTTATTATGGACTTTGATTTATTATGGACTTTGTACTTGTCTTTTCATGTGGTAGAAACATTAAAAATCTGCATATGATTCTATTGCTAAATGTTATCTTTAAGAAATTGAAGAATTTCCGGCTAGTAGTTGTTCGTGTGAATCAATCGAAGGTACCGATATTTTTGTATGCTTAATCCTAAAAAGGTTTTCAACGAGTTATTTGTGTGGATCAACGTTAAAGAGTGGGACACTTGGACAACTAATGTTAAAGCCCAACAATCTCTTTTAACACTTGCACATCACTTTTTAAATACTAACAACCCGATAGATTGAAATCTTTATAAGTGATTAAGAATTATATCTATTTTCTTATTTTTTATTTTGAAAAAAAAAAAACAACATTCATTAAGAAGCAAAGCTTGCATTTGCATCAGCAATTACACGAGGTGGAGGTGATGAACCTTAATACCTAAAACAAGCATTTGATAGCCTAAATTTCGCTAACAATTGAGCTAGTACATTACAAGATCTTTTTTAATCCAAGAGAAAGCAAGACTACAAGCACTCGATAAAAGGTCTCGAATGCGTTTAGCTAAAATTCCAAGGCTTGATAAATCTTCATCTCAAAAAGGGTACTTTTGGCCTTCAGCTTATTTGTAGGCAGGTTTGACCGTGTAAAAGCCTTTGGTATGGTAATGCCATACCTGCCGCCTCCGGCGAAGTCCAAACAGGAACAAAGAATTTAGATATTTTTTTCATAAAATTACATATTTTGTTATCGTATCGATTGAGTTTATAACAAAACAGTGCAGTGATGACGCGATTCGAGATATACGATCTGCAAAGTGACGCGATTCGATATATGAATCTAAGGATGTAAATGAACCCAAAGTATTCGATTCGATTCGGAGATTCTACTTCGAAAAGCTCGATTCGGGCTCGGCTCAAGTGGGTTCGAAATTGAGCCGAGCCTTTCAAATTAATTATTCGGTGGTCGAGCCGAACATATTCGAACATGTTCGGCTCGAATCATTCTTATATATATATATATTTTTAGCCATTGCCATTTGCCTGCCGCAGACACTCAATTTTCATTCTTAAAAGAAAACCCTAATCCCCTTCCCTCCCAGCCCCGCCGTTTCTCCCCTCCCCTCCCCCGATCTGAGCCGTCTCTGCCTCTCTGTCTCTGGCTTCCTCCTCGTCCTCACTCAGTCACTCCTCAGTCCTCCTCCTCCCTACTCCCTGGTTCCTCCATCCCTCAACCTCAAACCTCCAACCGTAGCATTCATCAACCGAGTCCGACCCGAGCACTAGCAGGCTAGCAGCCGCAGACTCGCAGTAGGCAGTAGCATTCTCGGCTCGCCTCCTTAAGGGGAAGGTATGTATGATAATCAATGGCTTTACTTATGTTCTGTCTGATGATTTGTTTGTTTTCCTTATATTGCTTTCGAACCGGAACCCACTCGTAGGCAGCGGCCTTCAAATGGCTCCTCCTTCACGAAATCGAAGTTAGTGCTGCACACAACATAACCACCTTGCTGAATCTGTTGTGCACTTTCTGTAACTACCATATTGCACTTGAACACAACACTGAATTTGTTGTGAATTATATCGGCTGTGTTTTATCATTGTTTTGCACCTGCTGCATATTTGCATTTGTTATGTTGCACCCTTTTTGCTGAGAATTCATTTGCACTGAATCAGCAAAATTGACTCTGCACATAACTTGTTCCATCTATTGTGCACTCAGTATTTTGCTTGACCTGTTGGTTTATGAGTCTGTTAATTTGCTGAACTCCTGTTGCGCCTCTGTATTGTCCTTATCTACTAAAATTCTGGTGCATTTATCTGCTGCCTTTATCTTTGCTGCAAGTGTTTTTCATTCATATATTCTGGTGTGTAAGGTTATCAGGTTGAGCTTAAGTTCGGTATCCAGCCTTGCTGTCTGTGCAGCTTCGTCTGATCATTCTTGATGTATCATGCTTGATAAGCCTTCACATCTGTGCTGAAATCTTGTGATCTAAGCTCTGTACTAGTTGTGTAATAATTCAGCAGTGTAATTGATATATTTTGTTAATAGAATTTTGTGATACTTGGTGCTTATAAACCATAAAAGTATAATTCTATTAACTTTGCTGAACATCCATTTATCATGCAGCACATGCCCTGTTAATTTGTTACATTTGTGTGTCGTTATGATCAGCCATCTTCTTTTGTGTGTTTCTTTTCTTTTATTCAGTTTGGTACATTGTGTTGTTGCAATGCAACTGTCTGTCCATTCTTCTACTACAAGTGTGATGGTCTACTTTGTATCTGCGTATAATGCTAGTGTGGTCTCGTTTTTGGTTTTGTTTTGTACTTTGAGTTAGCTCCAAGTGTTAATGGAGACCTGGAGCTGATTTTTGCTAGGGGTGGGGGGTGGGGGGTGGGACGGAGGCAACTCTTTGTCATGGATGTTGCATTAGATTTTAAAGAAATTTTTGTTACATGTTTTTTTTCCTGTAGCTTGGTTCCTGTTATGCATTTAAAGAATCCATAATTTGGTTGTCCTAACCCTATGAGTTTTGTAGGGAGCAGGTTTGGTTTGTTTTGTTTTGTCTTTCACACATCTTGATGACTTGTTTTCTAGTAATGTTTTGGTTGTCCGGCTGTATCATTTGATTTTGATTGTTTTTTTTGGTTGATAATCTGGGGTTATGGCTTTTAGTTTTACTTGATGGGAGTCTGTTGGATTCTTTGAAACTGACTCTGTCTATTTTACTTGATGGGAGTCTGTTGGACCTTAATAGAATTATACTTTTATGGTTTATAATTCAGCAGTGTAATTGATATACTAGTCGCATAAGATCATTTTCAGTTGGAATTTTTCAAAATCATATGCATATCATTTGAGATTATGATCAGAGGGTACATTTTTCCTAACTTCATGTTAACATTTTGTTGGAATGGTAGGCATGTTGGTGCAGCCGCAGGAATAGGATGGGTGACATGTCAGATAGTCTGATGATGAAAATGCGTTCTTCTAACTGATAGTCTGATGATGTTTGAATTTTGATGTATCAGGTGAATATCTACTTGTATACTTCATTGCTATATATGTTACTGAATAGATACATGCTGAAGGCATGCTATATACACCAAGCAACTCCAAGAAAAGCCAAAAAAATGCAAGGAAACATGATATGATGTTTACTTGTTTACATGGTATTTGGATTCTCTAATCTTTTGATAACATGTTTGTATCTTTGGACTTTGGATCGCTAGGTTAAGGCAACCAAAACTTTGGTCAATTAGGTCTTTTAACCGGCCGCCCCATATTTTTTTTACTACCACACCAGATTTTTATATTTTCATATCTCCTCCAAACTTTTAAAATTTACAAACTCCCACCCAGAAAAAAAAAATATGCAGTATTTCAGCTTCCTTTCATCTTCATCCATGAAGGCACAAACCTCTATTGTTGTTATCTGCTTCCTTTTCTAGGTTTAATCCCTCTTCATCTTCCATATCCGTTATATGTGTTGGTTCGACCTTCTTAGAGGAATGTTGTAGAAAATCTTCCTCCTCCTGGGGAGAGAGGTGGCGATCTCCGGCAAGCGTGATTGGAAGAAGACGATGTAGGTCGGGAATAGATCTACTTCCTGTCTTTATCACTCACGACCAAAGCGAAATTGGTAATGAACCTTCTTCCCTCTTCTCTCTCATGCTTCTTCATACAGCCGCCTTCCCACCATTTTTCCGGCAACCCCTGTTTTGCCGGCGTCTGGCCACCACCGTCTGGATCCCTCCAAAACCACCCGCCCCTGCTGCTTCAATGGCGGAATTTGACCAGCCTTCTTCTTTAGCCAATTCCGGTCAATCCGGGCTACCGTCAACCTACACCTCAATTAATTCCAATGACCCATTCCACGTAGTTTTGGTCACCTCAACACCTTCAAAATTTTGGAATGTGTAGGTACAGGTACATGTACGGGACCAATTTGTAAAATAGAAATAGGTGTGGAAATAGTATAAAATTGTGGTGTAAAGGTAGGAAATGTGGTGTAATTAAAGAATGAAAATGTAAGAAATTTGGTGTGGTACAAAAAGTAGATTTTGTTTTTTTAGGTGTGGTATGGAGTATAAAGTGATGCAGTGCTAAATCATGTGTGGTGCGGATAAGGCCCCTAATGCAAATGAGGCATTGATCTAGTGGTAATCACTGTGGCCCCTTAACCCGGAGTATCCAGATTCAAGTTCAGTGGGGACGAAAAGTGTGTGTATATTTCGTTTCTTAAAAGAAAAAAAAACTACCAAATAAATACCCTAAATATATGCTTTTCTATTATGTAATAATATCATTGATAAATTATCTATTATTCTGATTGATTCACGTACAGGGGCGGAGCTACTGAGGCCTTAGAAGGGCGTGTGCCCCTTCGATTTTTGAGAAGTTACTTGTATATACTTATATATTTTGATATTAGCTTAGTTTAAGTATATGTACATTTCAGTCGCTAAAAATAAACAATTAATATTGCTGGCGTAGCGGTTAGGCTATCACTTTCCACTAATTTTAGGGTGGTCCAGATGTAAGTATTGGACCACCATGTCATCACTTTGAAGGAAATTTATTGGTTGATTGTTTTAGGAAGTAAGGGCCCAATTTAAGAACAAAAATTTCTATTGGATAGGGTATACCAACTAGGATTTGCACCTGGACCAACTTAAAATTTGTGATCACTTTGACAATTGAAGCACAAGGGATCGAACCCCACTGGCTGCATAATATTTTATTTTATTACCATTTTATTTCTTCAATTATACATTATATATATATATATATATATATATATATATATATATATATATATATATATATATACACACACACACATTCGATTCGAGTTTTGAGGTTCTCAAAATTTTCTATGAAGTTACGGAAATAATATGTAGCAAAATTTCTACTTCTATAAAATTTAAGTCATGACTATAATTATTTTTATCGCGGAGCATGTTTCATTAAACGAATTTTTTTGTTGTTGCATTTGATGGAGAGTTGTGCCCAGTGGTGGCTTTACCTTATAGGAAATGGCTAAGCCGACCCGCTAAAAACAATATTACAGTGAGACTTTTTTTGTAGGTATACATATATATGTGTTTAATTCGCTTTATTTTTATATATTGATCATTTGATCCTTATTGAATTATATTATGTAAGTCTAACTTTAGTAATTATAGAATGTGACAAATTTCCGACCCGTATCATCAAATTCCTGAAGCCGCCCCTGGTTGTGCCATTCCTGAACCGAACTCTTGCTTCCGCCAATGTTTACATAGATTTTTTATTCATTCAAATTATTGTGTTCACACTGTAATCTCCACGATAAATACTCATTTATGCCTTTGGAATAAGGCACAAGCATTTTGCCTTCTTCCCCATCTTTTGTTTTTCCTCTCGTTCTTTCTCTATTGTTTTCATAGTTTTATAACACGTTATCAGCACGAGATTCTATCAATAATTTCACACCTTTAGCTTTTCCCAATAAAGAATCAATAAATACTCAAGTATACACTCAGTGAAAGCAATGCAATAAAGTCACCCAAGAAATCATTGATAAAGGTCATTAGAAGTTGAGGTAAAATTTAATCATTTTATTTCGGGGAATATTTTATTGAATTTTGAATAGACTAATAGACAGCAATCAACAAGAACGAAACAAGAATCAATTCAGAACAGGATTAAGATCAAGAACATTCAAGTGTTCTTTATAAAATTTGAATAAAATTTTTGGCGGGAAAATTGTAGAATCTTATTTGCAGAGAATTGATATTCAGAATTGTTACAGAATTGTTCAATCAGCTACATTATGCTTAGTGTTTGTATATTTATAGTACAAGCAGTTGCAATTCGGTTGTAACAACTTCAACTACCATTTCTAACTAAATTGATACCAAGGTGTTTGATGTGTGCCTCAATGAACACCGAACACTTGTTCCTTTTCATTCTTGAATCTCAACACCCCCCTCAAGCTGAACTTGGTTTGAAATAGGGATGTTCACGGATATGGATTATCCGAAAACCGAACCGAATTGTAGCAATTCGGTTCGGTTCGGTTCGGTTAATGAATATCACCGGTTCGGAAAAGAGAGATACTAAGATACGAGCAACAGACGGGATAGAGATATAGTAGAAGAGTATCTCTCACCTATTAACTGATTCGATACAGATTTTGCCTTATCCGTTTTGAATGCCAAATATCTTCGAACAGATTCTCTATTGTTTTTGACCGTTCGAAATACGAATATCTCGGTTTCATTTGCAGATTTGGTGGAGATTGATCGAGTGATTCAAAACTGCTTATTGTTAAATTGTTAAGGCCGATCGCGGTTCATCTGCTTCTCGCGCGTGGCTACAATCCGAGGTTATACATCCGCATTTTGAGGTATAATGGCTTATCTTTCAATTTTTCGTTTGTATATTTTTGTGTGATTTTCTGTTGACCATAAATTGAGAGAATTTATTTTCTTCGGTTCGGCCTGCCTGAGAACTGGTTCGGTTTTGACTTCGGACCGAGTCTTTTTGGTTGCCCCTCCACCATTCAGCTGTTGAATATGGTTTGACCGTATTTGGTCTACTGGATATTTTTCTTTTTGAAATTTTTTCAATATAGCATGACGTTTTCGAGTTGCCTCTGTTGCGCCTAGTCATCTAAAACACTTCCTTTGCCCCAGATTTTGTAAAATGATTTTCGAAAATGGAATTTGTTTTCTTGGTATGTTTTTGGTGAACTAATGATTAAGCAAATTTATTCTAATTGTGTTTTTTTCCCTTTCTTTTTTGTTAATTATTTTGTGTATAGGAATGAACACATCAAAGACCTCTGTTGTTGGAATGAAATTTAATTATTTTGTTTTAATTTATTTTACTCCTTTAAAGCATATTTACTTACTCGCTTTTAATTTACTCTTTCTATGTGTATGAATGTATCATTGACTAGAGCCATTTCACACCTCCATGTTAGGATTGGATATAGCTTTTGATGTATTTACAAAATCTCTTTCTTTCTATATATACAATAAGGGCACCCAACATTGGCAAATTAAGGGTATAACATGGTCTCAGATTTTGACAGAGCCACTCAGCTTATTTTATTTTTGAAATCAAAAATAGAATTAGGGCCTCAAATTGCAAAGTTGGCAACTTGGAAAAATTGTCACTTACAAATATTTTATAGCGTAAATCCTCTTAACTATTGGCATTAAATTCGCGACTTAAAGTATCCTTCATATGCATGATCTAGGAAAGGGTTGGAATAACTTGGACTCCTCGACTACCATTTTGCCAGTCAATAACCCGCAAGTTGAGGCTCGATTCCATTTTTGATTAAAACTTCGATAATTTTGTGGCTCTGTTAGAATGCAGTCGATAAATGTCATATACCTATTAACTTGCCAAGTTGGGTGTGTGTATTGCATATAGGACTGATCCCTTGCCTGCAATTAAAGCATCGGACCCATCTGCTATTTTTACCCTTTGATTTCCTCCACTTGGCAGGTATGAGGTGAATTTGTCAGAAGAGAAGGTCATGTGATCTGTTGCACCTGAATCAATGATCCAGTGTGCTTCAGATCTGGTTTTTAAAGTGGAAAGTGCAAAAGAGTTACCAGAGTCTGCCAGGTTGCATTGTGAGTTCTTGTGATTAGCCAAGAGTTGGCTCAATTGCTCTAGTTGTTCCTTTGTGAGGGACAGAGTACAGGGGCCTTTTCACCAGGTTCAGTAGACACTTGATTAGCCTTGCTGTTGTCCCCACCAGTTCCTGATTGTCCTCTCGGTTTCCAGTTTGGAGGCTTTCCATGAATGCCCCAAGCGAGTCTCCCTAGTGGTGGCTGTGCCTTCTTGCAAAGGGTCACATACCACTCTCGGTTCTTTTCCTTATAATCTCCTCCTTTGATAAAGGCTAATGCAGAGGCCTCCAAGTTTAAATCTGCCTCCTCCAGTTCTTTGTTCCAGGTTGGTTTCTCTCCACACACCACCCTCCTAGCCTCTTCCTTCTAACTTCAGAGAAGACTTCCTTGAGTGATGGTAGGGGTTTCTTTCCTAGAATCCTCCCCCTGACTTCATCTAGAGAGGGATTTAATCCTGCTAAGAATGAGAACACTCTTTCATTCTCTTCCCGTTTCGCAAATGTGGTGCTGTCCTCAGCACACACCCATGTGTCATCATGACACAGGTCCAGTTCTTGCCACAGACTTACTATTTCATTGTAGTAGGTTGTGACATCATTATTCCCCTGTTTTAAATTCCACAACTTGGTTTTCAGATTGTAGATTTGTGAGGAGTTTTCGATGTCTGAATACAACTCCTTTACTGCCTCCCATATGTCCTTGGTTGTTTTTAAAAACATATGGGGTCTTGCAATATTCCTCTCCATCGAATTGAGCAGCCAAGCCATGGTCATGGAGTTTTCAGATTTCCGTGTGTTGAGCCTTGGATCATTAGCTGCTGGCTTCTTAGCCTCTCCAGTGATGTATCCAAGCTTGCCCCTTCCATGAATGGCTAGCATGATCGTTTGGGACCATTCTAGATAATTGGTCCCACCATTTAATTTCCTTGAAACTAACACAGTGGGTGATACACTGTTTGAGGAATCATCAGCTCCGGTACTAGATCCTCCATGGCTAATTTCACTAGCCATGGCGGCTCTGAGATACATTTCCGATATTCAGAGTTTAATCGGAACCTCGCTTTGATACCATGTTAAAAGAAAAAATATTCTATCCTATAACTGTGCTATAATTCTGCACTAATTTGTGCCAGAAATAAACATAGCAGAATCATGCGGATTGTTAAAAGAAAGGAGAGAACTTTTCTATATATTTTGTTATCTTTCTGAGTAGAAAAAAAAAGACATAAATAGGATACAAGTATAGATAAGACAAAACTAAGCAGCTGTATTTGACTAAACTCAGCAGCTGTATTTGACTAGTCTACTAATCAGCCGCATAAACTAAGATGCTGTCTGCCACCAGTCAGCCACTAAATTCTGCATTAACGGCTAGAAAATTCAACAGATTGACTGTCACTTTGTGAGGAAAAAATACCAGCAAAAAGTGTTAGTTCCTCTTCCAATCAACACAAAAGATCAACCTGCAGACATATTAACTAAACCTATGGACAGATACACCTTGGACAGATTACTACAAGCATTTCCTTTCAAAGACATGTACAAACCTTCCAATCATGAGATTCAAGAATGAAAAGGAACAAGTGTTTGGCAAGCTTCACTGGTTTCAAACTAGGGGTGTTCACGGTTCGGTTCGGTACGGTTAATGACCATAACCGAAACCGAACCGAAAATTTCGGTTACTTAAAATTAAAAACCGATACCGACCCGTTTTATAATGTAACCGAACCGAAACCGAACCGAAAAATTCGGTTAAATTCGGTCGGTTAACCGAAAACCGAAATTATCGGTCCAATTCCACGGTTAACCGAAAACCGAAAACCGAAAATTAGTCTTAAAAAAAGACAATAACAAGTATGCACCAAAATAAGAGATGATTTAATAAGTAATAACAATAGACAAGAGAAGCAACTTTCTTGAACTTAGAAACAGCTTCTTTAGTTTACACGAGTATATTCTTGTTGTTTGAGTTAACAATAACAAGTTCAAGTTCAAGTTCAAGATCATCAAAACTAGCATACAGACACAATAACAGAAATCCAGAATGTATCATTAAAAGTTTAAAACACAATAAAAACATTAATATCAGCCGGTCATCAATTTGGAGATCCTTTGTGACAAAATCAGCCCCAATTGTAGCTTTATATTGCTGGCTGAATTTCTTATGGACATATCTTAATAGCAGTTAATTCAAACTTCATGAAATCCAAAATGTATCATTAAAACACAATAAAAACATGAAAATTTCTAAATCAACTCACATACAATCAACCGATGACAGACATAAGGCGAAAATTTAACAAAATTAAAACCGAGGTGAAGCTTAAAAAGAAAACCGTGCACAAACACCTTGTCGTAATAATGACACTCAAAAATGGTAAAATACGAGCCACGACGAAACAAAGACTCGCAAGTCGCCGATGTTTCTCCAAAAGTGCGAACTATCCCTATGACTTGTACAAGTCGCCGATGTTTCTCAATCCTTATCAATACATTTCACGAGACTAATTCACCAAAAACTTGAAAAAGATGAGAGACAATTCGCCAAAAGAAGATTAAAACTTAAAATGAAAGGCCGCCGTGCAGGAGACTTAGGAGAGAGAGAGAGAGAGAGAGCCGCCGCGCCAGCCGCAAGGTGGTTGGGATCTAGGGTTAGTCTTTGAAAATAGAAATTGGGATTTGGGAGTTGGGAGGAGACGCTCAGAGCCTCAGACGCAGTTCTTAGTCAATTAAGTATGAAAATGAAACTTAAATATTTAAATATATTTCCTAAAAAAAAAAATTAACTATATATATATATATAATTTTCGGTTTGGGTAATGGTATACGGTTCGGTTATATTTGTTCGGTTATATTGGTTCGGTTAACGGTTCGGTTCGGTTTTCGGTTCGGATACGGTTAATTTTCAACATTAACCGTAACCGAACCGAATTTTACGGTTTTTATATTACATGAACCGAAACCGAACCGGTGATATTCATTAACCGAACCGAACCGAACCGAATTGCTACAATTCGGTTCGGTTTTCGGATAATCCATATCCGTGAACATCCCTATTTCAAACCAAGTTCAGCTTGAGGGGGGTGTTGAGATTCAAGAATGAAAAGGAACAAGTGTTTGGTGTTCATTGAGGCACACATCAAACACCTTGGTATCAATTTAGTTAGAATCATACGGTACCCTTAATGTTTACTACCACATGAAAAGACAAGTACAAAGTCCATAATAAATCAATAGTAAAAGTGAACAAAATACATGTACTATTTGGCTAAAATGTTATTATGGACTTTGATTTATTATGGACTTTGTACTTGTCTTTTCATGTGGTAGTAAACATTAAGGGTACCGTATGATTCTATTGCTAAATGTTATCTTTAAGGAAATTGAAGAATTTCCGGCTAGTAGTTGTTCGTGTGAATCAATCGAAGGTACCGATATTTTTGTATGCTTAATCCTAAAAAGGTTTTCAACGAGTTATTTGTGTGGATCAACGTTAAAGAGTGGGACACTTGGACAACTAATGTTAAAGCCCAACAATCTCTTTTAACACTTGCACATCTCTTTTTAAATACTAACAACCCGATAGATTGAAATCTTTATAAGTGATTAAGAATTATATCTATTTTCTTATTTTTTATTTTGAAAAAAAAAACATTCATTCATTAAACAAAGCTTGCATTTGCATCAGCAATTACACGAGGTGGAGGTGATGAACCTTAATACCTAAAACAAGCATTTGATAGCCTAAATTTCGCTAACAATTGAGCTAGTACATTACAAGATCTTTTTTAATCCAAGAGAAAGCAAGACTACAAGCACTCGATAAAAGGTCTCGAATGCGTTTAGCTAAAATTCCAAGGCTTGATAAATCTTCATCTCAAAAAGGGTACTTTTGGCCTTCAGCTTATTTGTAGGCAGGTTTGGCCGTGTAAAAGCCTTTGGTATGGTAATGCCATACCACAGCCGCCTCGGCGAAGTCCAAACAGAACAAAGAATTTAGATATTTTTTCATAAAATTACATATTTTGTTATCGTATGCATTTGAGTTTCCATAACAAAACAGGGTACGAAGTGATGCGATTCAGATACATGAATCTGCAAAGTGATGCGATTCTGATATATGAATCTAAGGATGTAAATGAATCTAAGTATTCGATTCGATTCGGAGTATTCGGCTCGAAAAAGCTCGATTCGGGCTCGGCTCGTGGGTTCGAAATTCGAGCCGAGCCTTTCAAATTAATTATTCGGTGGTCGAGCCGAACATATTCGAACATGTTCGGCTCGAATCATTCTTATATATATATATATATATATATATATATATATATATATTTAGCCATTGCCATTTGCCTGCCGCAGACACTCAATTTTCATTCTTAAAAGAAAACCCTAATCCCCTTCCCTCCCAAATTTCCGCCGCTTCTCCCCTCCACTCCCCGATCTGAGCCGTCTCTGCCTCTCTGTCTCTGGCTTCCTCCTCGTCCTCACTCAGTCACTCCTCAGTCCTCCTCCTCCCTACTGTATTAAGACTTCCAATGAAACCCTGATAATACTGAGAAATATTAGCATAAGACATAACATTTTGCAGTGAATGAGGAGATTTCCTATTTACTTGATTACTACAAATGTAATCAGTTAAATAAGATGGAGCTGATCTTTGTCTAGTGGATTTTCTAGGTTGTGGTTCCACTGATGTATGACTTGAAGAACTTGATGATTCTTGTATATAATCATGATCATTTGATTTGATGTGTTAATCACATTTTGATCATGTTGACTAGCATGATCATCAATAGGTAGTGGAAGACAAAGATCTGCAGAAGTATCAAACTCATTTTTATCATAAAATGGAAAGACTGTTTCATAGAAAACAAGAAACAGAAATATTCTTAGATTGAAGATCCATTACTCTATAACCTTTGATATTAGGTTCAAAACCTAAAAAACAGATTTTCTGCTTCTGTCTTCAAACTTTCCTCTGCCTTGTGAATCAGTAGAAACAAAACAAAGGCAACCAAAAACTTTCAACATTTCATAACTAGGTTCAAGTTGATGTAAGATGTGATGTGGTGGTTTATTTTTAAGCAGTGGTGTAGGCATAATGTTAATCAAGTAGACAGCATGTAGAACACAATAGTGCCAGTATTCAACAGGAACATTAGACTGAATTCTAATAGCCCTAGCCACATCAAGGATATGTTGATGTTTCCTCTCAATTAAACCATTTTGTTGAGGAGTTCTGACACAGGCCATTTGATGCACTATGCCTTTTTGTCTATAAAAAGATTTCAAAGTAAATTCAGCACCTTGATCAGACTTAATGGTCTTTACACACCAAACTGAGTTTGAACAAATATGCAATACTGTTTTAATAGATCATAAGCTTAATCCTTTGACTGCATCAAAAATATCCATGTATATCTACTATAATCATCCACAATAGAAAGAAAGTAAGCATGTCCATCAACGAAAGCACTCCATTTTTCTCACCATATCCCTTCTTCCTCCCCTGTTCTCTATATGATTTAACAATCCCAACCTCCTTTCGCAGAGCCCCCTTTCTCTCCCCTGCTCCACCACCACAAGCCCCACTTCATTCCTTGGGAAAAATTAAAGCAACTTCCCGAGCTTTAAAACCCAAAAATCTTGTAACTTTCCTTCTTCTACATCTGTACAAAGCTTAAAACTTTCCCCTTCTTATTCCTTTCACCCACCTCGGCTTTTCCCTTCTATCCGCTTCCTCACGTCTTCTTCATTAACTTAAACCATCTTCAACCTTTGTTTATTCTATAGTTGGGTTGGATAAAGCGAACAAAAGTATCGGCCATGACAAGAAAAGAACTTACTACTATGTTCATATGGTTTTTTTTTTTTTTTTACTATTGGTCAATGATGATATGAATTTGACATTTAATTATTGATGATAGCTGTGGATGTTAGATAATTGATGGGTATTGACATGAAAAATTAGAGGATGGGTCTATGTTCATAGTTTCTTTGTTTTTTTTTTTTTTTTGCCGCCAAAGGATAAGTGGAGAAAAGATTTGCTCTGTTGCCGATCAGTAGGCATTCTTCACCGAGAGTTTCACCGAGTGGAAAGAGAGAGAGGGTGAGGTGGAGTGTCGCTATCTTTTTGTAGCCGGAAAAGGAGGACAAAAGGTTTAACGTCTTTTCGATTTATCTGCTTTAGTATTGAGGATTAAAGGTCGGGATTCCAAAACGGAAAGGAGGTGGGGTTGGGCTTAAGGATTACAATTCGCCGGAGAAGAAAACTTCGTTATGGCGAATAGCAAATATGAATATGTGAAGAAGGATTTTGAGGTGCTAGATGTAATCACGCTTCCCAATATCATTGTAGTCAAAGTGGCCGGACGCAAGTTCACCCGGTAATGATGTGCATAGTTTGCTGCTGTTTGTGATTTTTTTCTCCCAATGTTTCCTTTGGATTCGAATTCAGGAAACAAATCATATTCTCTTTGTTTTTTTTAAAGGTTTTCCAAATGTGCGAGTTTGAGAAACCATATGATCAGACAGCTCTTAGGTTGATGAATGCATGCGCAATTAGGGTTATGGAGGTGTTCCCTGATATCGTGCTTGGTTATGGTTTTAGCGATGAGTACAGGTAATGAGTTTTGTTTGCTGATTAAGTGCTGACCGTTTTCTCCATGGATGCTGACCGTTTTGTTCAACCATGTCTGTTTTGTAGTTTTGTATTCAAAAAGGATACCAAGATTTACCAGAGACGAGCCAGGTTTTGAAATCTTCTTACTGCCTTACAATTATTATTTTTCCACCTCTTGTTTCTGCTTTCCTTTGTGATTATGAGTTTTATGATGGATTCGGTAGAAAAGAAGGTATTTGGTGTTTAGGATAAGTGTCTTCATATGAATTGAAATCATATTGGGGTATGTGCTTGTTAAATGTAGATTTGAGATCATATTGGGAGCTGGTTTCATAGTGGCTATGTGTTGCGTATTTTAGTTGCCTGCTCATGGAAGTGATACCGGTTATTTGGGTTGTTAATTCATTTCATGTTTATGGTGTTTTTTTTTTGTTCGGTTTACGCGTTACTAATGTCATGACTGAAGAGAAAAAACTTGAGGTACTGTTGTATGCCCATCTATGAATTTTTATGTCTGGTAATACCATTTCAGGCATTGTTTTTATGGTGTGATCTGCCTTTATTGGGTTCCTGCATTGTCTGTTAGAAAAAACCTCTTTACTATGGTCGGCCATAACTCGTCTTTTTGGGTTGTGCAGCAAAATACTTTCTCTAGTTGCATCCTCTTTTCTTCGCTTATGTCCTTAAATGGAAGGAGTTCTTTCCTCAGAAGGAATTGAAGTTGCCGCCTTCATTTAAGTCATGTGTTATCAGTTGTGCATCGATGGAAGTCGTTCAAACATATCTTTCTTGGAGACAGAGGGAGTGTAAGCAGAGCTTTCACATGGCTACTTCTATTTGAAATGTTCTCGAAGTGTGTTTGATAGCTACAGGGGACTATTACTGATTGTCGTTCTCATTATTTTCATGCAGGTCATTCGAGGAATCTGTACAATACTTGCTTTTGGAAGCTGATTGAGTCCGGAAGATCTCAGATGCAAGCAAAGGAAATTCTGGAGGTGATTTAAGTTATTATTTATGCAGAATAAAACAGAGACGTTTTAACTGCAAATAAGTTTTGTTTGTTGACCTTTTTTGCTTCTATTGTTGGTATTCTATGACACTAAATTTTGATTTCTATGAAGATAGAGTGGTAGTATGCAGGTTATTATTATATTTTATTCTAATTTGTGTTTCAAGAAGTGAAAAGTTACAGCTATCCTTGGAATACTCACGTGCCTTTATTTTGAAAGTAAAACCTTTACCTCATGTTGTGCATTTTTGTTTAATAATGAAATTTCCAAGTGACCCGGATGTTAAACATCAAATGGTCTACACACAGGTTTTTGGAAATACGTCATTAGAATATAAGTTTCCTCTGTGGGGATAAGTGTACATTTGATATAATACCAACTACCTGATCGATCTGATGTGTGTAGGAACTTTTTACATTGTTTTCTTCTGGTGGTTATCCTCATTTATTTAGTCCCGGAAGATTTGGGTTTATGTGTCCTTTTCGGTTCTAAAAACGTTGTACTATGATTGCATGCCCTGGCTTGCAATCTGTCACTGCATAGTGTTTTAGTCGATCTAGATCTTGCTTCATGAAAATTTCCTTCTCTGCAGGGATCAGAAAAGCAGGGTCAAAATGAGATACTTTTTCAGTTGTTTAATATCAACTATAAAAGTCTTGCAGACATTCTCCGTCAAGGATCCTGTGTGATTCAGACTAAGGTTGATTTGATACTTTTCTTTCCTGTATCTCTTTGTCTGATTGTACCCACAATATCTTCCGTATGAGGACAATCCTTACTTTCTTTCTGATTTGTTGCTTCCATGTAGGCTTACACCTATTTTGTTTTAATTTATTTTACTCCTTTAAAGCATATTTACTTACTGCTTTTAATTTACTCTTTCTATGTGTATGAATGTATCATTGACTAGAGCCATTTCACACCTCCATGTTAGGATTGGATATAGCTTTTGATGTATTTACAAAATCTCTTTCTTTCTATATATACAATAAGGGCACCCAACATTGGCAAATTAAGGGGTATAACATGGTTTGTATTTTGACAGAGCCACTCAGTTATTTTATTTTTGAAATCAAAATAGAATTAGGGCCTCAAATTGCGAGTTGGCAACTTGGAAAAATTGTCACTTACAAATATTTTATAGCGTAAATCCTCTTAACTATTGGCATTAAATTCATGACTTAGAAGTATCCTTCATATGCATGATCTAGGAAGGGTTGGAATAACTTGGACTCCTCGACTACCATTTTGCCAGTCAATAACCTCGCAAGTTGAGGCTCGATTCCATTTTTGATTAAAAACTTCGATAATTTTGTGGCTCATAGAATGCAGTCGATAAATGTCATATACCTATTAACTTGCCAAGTTGGGTGTGTGTATTGCATATAGAACATACATTCACTTGTACATCTCCTCAAACTTGCTTAGCTTGTTACACAAATTTCATCGAATTCTACAGTAGATTTTGTAAATACAGCATCTATACTCTCCAATCCTAACATGGAACTGTGAAAGTATCTTCTGAACCATGTCCCTTCCTACATAGCAGTCAACCTTAATGTGGTTTTTTTGTTTATACTACTATATGGGAAGCTGTTTATGTCGCTTCCTTCCAATCACATCACAATGTCAATAGAAGTAAGTTTTTATCACTAGTATTATTGTGTATCTGTTTGCTTGAAGTTAATGTGCATGAGCGTAATTAGAAACACTTTCTCTTGTATATTCTGTACTCTCTAGCATTGCCCCCGGTTAAGGAACCACCGCATAGGCTTACAAGTATTCCATTTGTTGCTGTCCTTTGTTGTGCATGTATTGAGTTAACTATGGATACCTAGTTAATCCTTATACGGATCTGATCTTGTGGCATATTATGGCTTACTCAAAATGAAAAAAATGTTGGAATTTAATTACCGTTTTACCCCTTATTACTGTAGCTCCTTCTGTAGCTAATTGTATCCCTCTAGTTATCCTTAATCCTATACTAATTAAGGAGCTAATTAGGGGAGCAATAGAGCTGTTTTTCTGTTGTTTTCCTTAGTTGTTGAAAGTACTGGGCCATTGTCCTTTTATTACCGTTGGAACAGTGCTCAACACCCTCTTTCATCCTGTTAGCATCCAACTAGCCGTTGGACTACTTTCTTTAATGTATTTAAGGAGGCGGTTGGTTGTAATAAATCTTAATGAGCTGTTATTCTAATAAATCTAGAATACTTTTCTCTCATTGCTTTTATTTCTTACAAAAAATAATGCAAAGACTGAAAGTCTGTAAATGAGATTTTTAGGTTGCGCAGAATGTGGAAGATAAAGACATAAAACGGTTGAGGAAGGAGGCAATTGTTGTTCATGCGCGAAATATTGTGGCTCCAGACTTTTGGAATGATCATCCATGTCTTGTTAGTGAGTTGGGCCATATCCAAGGGAGCATCAACAAACTTAATCCTGAGTCTTTCCTATTTGAGAATAATTTGATGCAAGCTACTTGGATTGTAATCCGTATTGATGGTTGCCATTTTCACAGGTTATTTCTCTTCTAGTTTTCTCTTATAAATTACACGTTCTTCCGAGTGATAGTAAGGACAATGTTGAATCCACGTCGATTTTTTATTATCATGTATGATCATCACAACACTCCAAAATATGATTGCAGCACCTATAAAAGAACATAACAATTTTTTCAAAATTGCTATGAATTGTTTTAGTTGTAAACCTTTGCCGCAAGTTATGATGAAACGGATGGGGAGCTTTAGCATATGATAAGTAGATAGCAATGATTGAATTTCTTGATTTTTTTTTTAAATTTTATTTTGTTTGTTTGTTTGGTTTTAATTTTAAATCTCTATGCAGATTTACTGAAGTCCATCAATTTGATAAACCAAATGATGAACAAGCTCTGCACCTTATGAATAAATCTGCTGTAGCTTTAATGGAAGAGTTTCGTGACATTGTTTTCTGTTATGGAGAAAGCGATGAGTACAGGTATAAATTCATTTTATTGCATTTCATTCTCAAGTTAAAGAAACAGTGATTGTGCACCGAGGTTTCACATTGACAATATTTACTTGGACATTTCCAGCTTTGTTCTAAAGAAGGATACTTCACTCTATGGAAGACGTGCGAGGTATTTATATAAACTACTTATTCGTGTTCCTTCAAATGGTTTACGTAGCTATTTGTAATTATGTTGTCGATGTCTTAGAACAGATTTCTTCCTAATTCCTTTCTGAAAACTTGAATATAAACATGATTTTCTCTATTTTCTCTATATCTTGTGCAGTGAAATAGTATCAGCCTTTGTATCTTTCTTTTCTGCATTTTATGTTATGCAATGGAAGGCATACATGGGACAAAAGGAGTTAATATACCCTCCACATTTTGATGGACGATCGGTTTGCTACCCTTCTTCTGTGATTCTTCTGGATTACCTTGCCTGGAGACAAGTTGATTGTGAGTTTTTCGTTCCCATAGCTTTTTCTGTCTCTAATTATACAATGCACATATACTTTTGTATGGTAGCATGTCCTGTATGCGATGCATATCCGACTTCGATACGCACCATATACTTAGGATACACACCTACGGACAAATATTTGATTTCCAAAAGTTGGATACGGGATTCGTGTATGCATATTCATAAAACACATGAATTGAAGAACCATGTTGAAAAATACCTTCAGATAATGAATGAAAAACTGCCTAAAATGATGAAATACTACCGAAAATTAAGGGAACCGGTACTTACATTTGCAATATTTACATAAATGCCCCCGGTACCCATGTTCATATACCGCAACAATTATAGTATAATACTTTACCCCTCCTATTGGGGGTTCCTGCAGGCCACATAAATAATCAGTACAATACATGTTTCTGGATGCTTGTCAAGTCCGGGAAGAGCAAGAGTGAAGCACAAAAGGTTCTGAAGGTAACTAATTTTCTTGTTAATTCTTGTTTCCTAATATATGATGCATGGATACTGAAATATATAGTAGCGTGTCCCGTATCCGATACACATTCCATTACTGATACGAACCAGATACTTAGGATTTTGTAATTTTTCAAAAGTTGGACTAGGATTTTGTATATGCATATAGATGGATGAAAAATTACTAAAAATGAAGGGAACCTGCACCCTATATTTTTTTAAAAATTCCCGCTTATCCTGTAATCTGTACCGCTGCAACCTAGGTTCTTGGCAAAGGAGTCTGGTTTACTATACAATATACATACATAAATATTATGGAAATTTACGGTCTCTTATCCATTTCAATATCCCTGCAGGGTACTCAAACGCAACAGAAAATTGATTTACTCCTTGAAGCCGGTATTGATTATAACGCTTTGCCTGTGATGTTTCGTCAGGGATCCTCCATTTTTGGGACAAGGTATGTTGGAAGTTTCCTTTTATCTGGGCAAATTATTTGAATTAAAAATTTGATGCTGTTAGTTATATCTACAATATATATATATATATATATATATATATATATATATATATATATATATATATATATATATATATATATATATATATATATATATATATTTGATGCAGGAAGAAGATATGAAGATGGATGGCAATGAAGAAGATAAAGATGGGAAGAAATTAGTAGTTAAAAATTGTGATATAATTGAAAGGAGTTTCTGGGAGGCACATCCGAATATACTTAACTTGAAGATTGAAGAAGATGTCTTACCCTATAAAATAACTAGGCCATATTTTGGATTAATGAGAAACCATGTGCAGCGAAAAAATTTACTTCTTAGATTATCTCTAGATTTTGTGATAGTTGCACTTGTAATTTTGTTGGTGAATTTTAGTTTGAATAGAGATTGTTAAATAGATGGAAGTATTATTTGAGTTTAGTGCTTTAATAATCACAGATATGAAACCTGTGGCCCCTAGCCCACTTTTACATACATGCGTCTTTAATTTGGACTAACAGAAATACCCATTTGAAAATAGAGTAAAAAAATCGTTAAGTTTAATACCAAGTATTATGCTGGACCTTGATGTTTTTTTACTCAACCTTTTGTAGAATTCTTTTAGATAATGTATTGAATTAGGGGCCCTAAAATATTTTGAGGGGCCCTAGGCAGGAGACGTGGGGATGAGTTCACCTATCTAAGTTGTGTGTTAAATTCTTGTATTTAAATAAAAACTACGGTTTCATGTGTACTTGAATTTTTGAAAATTAAGTACACATGAAATGACGTAGTTTTTACTTAGAGATCGAAATTAAGTCTAATATGTTATTTTTGTGTCCTTATAACCAAATAAGTTTTTTGTGTGTCCTATTTGTCTTATTAAGTCTAATATGTGTCCTTTTGGACCCTTAGCCCTTTATTTTATCATGTTTTCTTCTTTGAATCGCAGCTCTTCCGGTCATTTTGTATTTTAATCGATCTGCACTTTGGTTGCTGTAATCGAGCAGGGTTCGTTTTTTTTTTGGTCTGCTTTATGAGTTCAGGTACTAGTACTTGATGGTGGCAGTGGCCTTGGAAATGGTTTAAAAGTTTCTGTCACTGTTGGAGATTCTTAATATTTCTATTCATCGGACGACAGTGAAGGTCTTGGTTTTTCTGCAAGTTATAAATGTCAAAGCTACTGGCACTAAAACGCTTTTTAGTTTTGCAGTTGCTTTGAAGTGCTGAAATTTGATGATATTTGGGAAGAATGGCAAATTATTCAGTGAAAGGAGCTGCTTCTAATGGCTCTGTGTATGTTTGTAACCTGCCTCCGGGAACTAGTGAGGAAATGCTTGCTGAATTTTTTGGTACGATTGGGGTGCTAAAGGTATTATGGCCTTCATAGGTATTGTTTCAAACATCTTCCGTTTGTTGTTGTGCCTTTCCTCTCTCCCCCCCCGCCCCCCCCCTTTCCCCCTCATAAGATTGCACTTCATTCAGCATATCTGTTTCGTATAGTGTTCTTAAGTACTGCAATGATGCACCTTTCTTTTAAACTCTGAATTGTTATCATTCAATAGAAAGATAAGAGTATTGGCCGACCAAAGATATGGCTCTATCGCGATAAAGTTACAAATGAGCCAAAAGGGGATGCTACAGTCACTTATGAGGACCCGCATGCTGCCTTAGCTGCTGTTGAGTGGTTTAACAACAAGGATTTTTATGGTTCAGCAATCGGTGTACTTATGGCTGAGTCAAAAAGCAAAGAAGAGCCCTTGGGCAATAATCTTGGTGACCTTAGTTTAACAAGTGATTTTGGTGCCGGAGAGGACCTTGCAATGGAGATGAATGGATCGGGTGGACAGGGTAGAGGACAAGGGGATGCGTCTGGAAAATCTTGGCAACAAGAGAGAGATTGGATGTGTCCCAATACAAGGTCCGTTTTATGATCATTGGTGAGCAGATATTTATTGCTCCTTCTACTTTCCACTTGTTCTATTTCATTGTTGACGTCTCTTTCCCTTAAGATGTAAGCAAAGCTCGGTGCAAATGTTATTTATGCTCTAATCGTGTGCAGCTGCTCCAACGTGAACTTCGCATTTCGTGGAAGCTGCAACCGGTGTGGTAGTGCCCGACCTGTTGGTGCCTCTGGTGGTGCTGTAGGATCTGGTAGGGGTAAGGGCCGAGGGAATGCAGACATTGGTGGTCAGAGTCGTGCTGTTGGTGGGCTTTTTAGGCCGAATGATTGGCCATGCCCAATGTAAGAGCACATTATTTGTGTTGTCAGAAAGTATTTTGAATATGCATGGCTTTGCGTGTGATATGAATAATTTTTTTGTTCGTTCATTAATCGTTCCTTGAGTTTATTTTCAAGCTTCTGCAAGGTTGTGAGTGAAATGCACAAAACCTTCTGCAAGGTTGTGGACAAAATTATTTGTCATTATGTGTATCGGGCATGCCTCTTTTTCATTCATAAACTGCAATCAATAGGTGATCGTAATTTTTTAACTATCTATATTCTCTAATTGTATAGAGGTTTTCAAATGAAGTTGATTCACCATGCATCTATTAATATGTAGAACAATTTGGTTTATTGAATTTTATTTGGAATCTTAAGCACCGGTGTGCAAAATTTCATCCTTTTTTGGTCATTATTGTTGATGGTTTCACTTGTTTATCTTGTTGCTGTAGGTGCGGTAATATCAACTGGGCGAAGCGTACAAAATGCAACATTTGCAACACCAATAAACCCGGTCACAGTGAAGGTGGTCTCAGGTAGTAGACGATGATTGCATTTTTCTTTTCAATCGTTGTTAGACTTATTTACTGTGTCGAAGGCTACATGTATTAATTACTGTCTTGAATATTTGTGTCACATGCTCAGAAATTTTGTTTGCGAGGATACACTGCCAACATATAAATAAACACATGTAAACAAACATCTTTTACATGAAGTTAATGCCATCTGAAGGTATACTAACATTGCATTATTAAAATTCTCTGTTTGACCAACAGAGAAGGTTTCTCCACACTTATTCTTCAGTTAACACATCATTCTCCCCTGAAGGTTCTGGTAGTCCTATCCTTCACATGGCAGAAAGATTCGTGCAGTAACTGAACTCCATAATTTATTTCTTTGCTCTTTCCTTTCAACATAGTTGTTAAGGCGACGCCTAGGCGCTAGGCGACCAAAATGTGAGGCGAAGCATAGGCAAGAAAAGCAAGTTGTTTTTTTTTGACAAAAAAACTTCAAGCTCTTACACTCACAAGCATGTAACTTTCTGCGTATGATGTTATGACCATATCTTGATGACTTGTTCTCTACTCTTTTCTTTTGTGCTTTTTTGTGTGTCATAGTCTCATAGATGAACACATGAAGCTCTCTTTTTCTGTTTCTTTTCCTTATTTATATATTTTTTTTGTTAAGCACAAAAGATTGCATCTTTTGAAGTTTCTTTCTAAAACCCCTTAAGCTAGCTACCAGCAGTAAGAAAAGCTTTTTTCTTCTCTTTTGTTTCATACTACCTCCGTCCCAAAATATAAGTCCTTTTAGACTTTTTCACACTTATTAAGAAAGTTAAATTTGTTATGTGTAATTAATTTAGATTAAAAATACTAAAATGGCCTTTCATTAGTATTAGTGTAAAGTAGTAAAAAGTAGTTGAGTATATAATAAATGAGGGGTAGAATGAGAAAAATGTAATAAATGCTTTATTGGTTTTCTAAATGGACTTACATTTTGGGACAAAACCAAAAGGCTAAAAGGACTTACATTTTGGGACGAAGGTAGTATATAATTCATATGAATTGTGGTAAGTGATAATCTGATAATCATTTTGATCCTTTTGCTCTTTTTTCATCTATTGACTGATAAAAGCGTGTTTGTTAATTGTTATTCACTTATGGAGCTAGTTTATTATTGTTTCATTATTCTATAATACGATTTTTGAGTGTTTGTAGCATTCATCGTCCCGAGTGCCTGGCGATCACCTAGGCATTGCCTAGGCGACCTAGGCTTCACCTAGCTCCTTGACAACTATGCTTTTTAAGCTCCAACTCGTATGGAACAAGTGACACCTGCTGATGTCTTGCATACACCATACAACTTTTTTTTTTATAGGCGGATACACCCTGTAATTGGATAATACATTGACAAAAGTTCCCTTGCCAACCTTTTGATAAATAGCCGTTTCTTTATTTGACTCTGGTCAAGTGGTCATTAGAGAGTTCTGAAAAGTAAATTATGTTTTGACAAGTTGGGATCATAGTTTTGAAAAGCTTTTTCAAAATTTGTTAGAATTATGGTCTTAGAATCATTGATAACAGAAAAGTGCACTATTTTTAATTTTTTATGTCCATTGATGAGGATGGGTATCATGCGGTTCTAGCCGGAACCACAAAAGAATGGTTGTGAAATATTCTTTCTCGTTATTCCATGTATGTAATGTTCTTTCTTGTCCGCCTCATCATTCAACTCTGTACAGTAGCTGCGACTTGATCTGCAGATGATGGAGCCTCCGTAATTGAGCATCCCCGCTTTGTCACAATCGTTTGCCTTATTGCGATTGATAGAACCTCCGCCACTCATCCTACTTGATTAGTGATTTTTAGAGAAGTTTCAATTTTGCTATTGCTTCATTTTAATTGATATGTAAATACCACCGACGAAGACATTTTATAAATTAAGAAGGCATTCACAAAGCAATCGGTTTGTTGATGGGGCCTTGTTGTTCATGAATTGTCGGCGCATAATGCAATTTTGTGTACTCCAAATCTCATGAGCAATGACGTATAAGATGAAATTGTCACTGGTTTGAGTGTCGTTGACCGATAAGCAAGGACATAAGATTGCATGAAAGACTAGGAACATGTAGCACATTTTTGAAGATCGATTAGGTGAAACAACAGTTGTTCCCATCCCAGCAATGGTGGAGAAGGAACCATATGCTATTTCACTTTCCGATTTCCCGCACAAGGAAGATAGGATGAAAACAGGTGTGAAAATCGGACATATGATCGCTGCCCCCGAGTCTATGATCCAATAGGGTGATTGATGAATTCCCAAGGAGGATAGAGATGGTGAACTACCTTTTTCCACTAGGGAATAGGATGCATCACCTGTGGTAGGAGCTTGCTTAGTTGCTCCAACTGTCCCGAGAGAATTGCAACACTCTTGATGAGTTCATGCCTTGATCGAGAGGACACATGATTTGCTTGCCTTCCACCTGATGCTCCAAAGACTTGCATTTGGTGGCTTGCCATGGATAACCCAACATGTTTATCTAGTATGGCCTTGTTTCTTGGAATGGCTTCTTTTTACCCTTGTCACACCTTTATTGATTCGCTCGGACAGAGGTTTCCACCACAAGAATTGCTCCTTTGTACATGACTTATTCGTGTCTTTTCTCTTCTTACTTCAAAATACCTCCTAAGAGGGGGTAGGGGATCCTCGGATTCTACCCCTAGCTTCATCCAATTCTGGTTAAGCCCAAATGCAAGAAGGTGTACACCTCTCATTCTCTTCTCTTTTCAAAATTTAACTCCATCATTGGGATAGTCCTGTGAGTTGTCATAGGACAAGTCCAATTCTTGCCACAATCCAACGATCTCATTGTCGTAGATGGTGACTTCACGTTTTCTGCTTGCAAGACCACAACCTCGTTTTTGTTAGAAGATATAGAACATAAAATACTTCTTGTTGTTATTCATGAGAGAGATTACAAGAGAATATATAGAGGATTGCTTAGGGATTGGGGATACACTTACCTATAGCATTAATAACATACAAGCTGTTACCAACTTACAAATTGTGACCAACGGCTACATCATTTGCTAATTTAACAGACCGTCATTTAACACCGATGGATGTAGGAATACTAAAAGGGTAAAACAGACTTATTACATAATACATAGAGACTTATTATTATGTCATCTAATACTCCCCTCAAGTGATTAATGAGGATTGATCATGCCAAGCTTGCCCTTGATCGCTTGAAAGTCTTTGCCCGGCAAACCTTTAGTGAAAATGTTAGCAAGTTGAGATTTGGTAGAGACAAAGGGAGTACATATTAGGCCTCAATCAATTCTCTTTAATGAAGTGTCGATCCACCTCAATGTGCTTAGTTACGCAGTGTCTTTGCACAGGTCATGAGCAATGCTAATTGCTGATTTTTTTTATCACAGTAGAGCATCATAGGTTGTATCCAAGGGATCTTCAAGTCTTCTAGGATGATCTTGAGCCATAAGAGTTCACATATGCCATGGGTCATGGCCCTGAATTCAGCCTCAACGCTTGATCTAGCTACCAAAATTTTTTTTTGCTCCTCCAAATGATTAGGTTACCTCCCAGATATATGCAATAACTAGATGTAGATCTTCTATCATCAAGTGCTATTCAAAGATCGATGTATGCTTCAAGGTCATCTTCCTCCTTTTTGATAAGATCCCATCCAGGCTTCCTTTTAGGTAGTGAAGAATTTGGTGAACCCGATTGAGATGGATTTCCTTGGGGTCCTCGTGATAAATCTGCTCTCAACATTGACAAAGAAAAGCTATATCGCGTCTGGTATGGGCCGATATGTTAGTTTTCCAACAAGTCTCTGTAATTTACTTTATCCACGAAACATCATTAGGAGCGATATTAAGACCATGGTTATAGTCAATGGGAGAAGTGACAGGTTTACAACCAAGCTTTCCAGTTTCAGACAAGAGATCATAAATGTACTTTTGTTGAGAAATGAAAATGCCTTTTTTAGAGTACATAACTTCAATGCCTAGGAAATATTTTAACCTGCCTAAGTCTTTCACATCAAAGCTCTGAAGTAAGCATTTCTTTAGATTAATAATGGCAGACTCGTCATTACAGTGACAATTGTGTCATCAACATAAACAAGGAGGATAGAAACTTTACCACAGTTACCATGTTTAAAAAATAAGTATGATCACCTTGACTCTGAGTATATCCTAAGAAAAGTATGGTCTTTAGAGAATTTGCCAAACCAAGCTCTTGGTGATTGTTTAAGGCCATATAAAGCTTTCCTTAATCTACACACTTTACCTTTGGAATTTTGAAAACCATGTGGGATTTTCATATAGACAACTTCCTTCAATTCTTCTTGGAGGAATGCATTCTTAACATCAAATTGTTGAATTTTCCAGTCAAAATTAGCAGCTAGAGATAGAATTATTCTGACAGTGCTCATTTTTTGCCACAGGGGCGAAGGTTTCAAAGTAGTCTATGCCATAAGTTTGGCTATAGCCTTTTGCCACAAGTCTGGCTTTGAACCTTTCAATTGATCCATCAGAATTATATTTGATGGTGTAAATCCATCTACACCCCACAGGTTTTGACTCCTTAGGGAGATCAACCATATCCCATGTTTTATTCTTTTCAAGAGCCCGGATTTCAGCCTTCATAGCTTCTTGCCACATTTTATCCTTTAAAGCTTCAGTTTCATTTCTGGGATTAAGATTGGTGTGAAGATTGCTTAGGAAAGTTTTGTGAGCAGTGTTGCACTTTTCATAGGAAAGAAGAGACTGGATAGGGTGTTGAGTACATGCACGTGTCTCCTTCCTTAGGGCAATAGGAAGGAAGAGATCAGCAGGAAGATCGACAAGTCGTGGTTTCACTGGCTTTAGGATTCTTCTTGGGCGATTTTCGGAGTTCACTAACAGTGAAGGACTGATTTGTGTAGTGGAGAGTCGAGTGTTTTGGATCGCCGTTCTTTGCTCTTGAAGGAGTACCTTGACCTATATTTTTAGTTTTCCAAGTATAGACCTTCTCAGGGGTAAGAATCTTTTGTCTTTCCAATGGAAGACGGGGTGCGATCCTTCCAGAAACACCGTCTCGGACACGGACAGTTGTTCCAAGAGAAGTGTTAGAAGTAGTATCAAGAAGGAAAGACTCCCTACTATTGTCATCTAAAGTCTCCCCCTGAACACTAGAACTCTCAGGTTTATAAAAGGATGTAGTCTCATCAAATGTCACATCTTTAGAAACAAAGAATTTTCTAGTGGCAGGATGGTAGCATCTGTACCCTTTTTGAGTACCAGAGTATCCTATAAAGATACATTTCAAGGCTCTAGGGTCAAGCTTATTCCTGTTTTGGCTGTGAATATGAACAAAGGTAGTGCTCTCAAATATTCTAGGTTCTATGCCTTGGCAAGTTTTAAATTCTGGGTATAATTTGGCTAGGAGGTCACATGGGCTCTCATTCCCAGTTTTTGGATGGCATTCTATTGATCGTAGGTGGCGATTAATACTCCCTCACCCCAAAGAGAATTTAGGCACATGGTTTTGGAATAATAGGGCCCTAGTCACATTGAGAAGGTGACTTCTTTCTTTCAGCCACTCCATTCTGTTGAGGAATGTGCACACATGATGATTCATGAATGATTCCTTGAGATAAAAGGACTTAAACTTTGGTTAAAATAATCTTTGGCATTATCGCTCCTGATTCTTTTAATATTGGCATTAAATTGATTTTTAATCATATTAAAGAAGGCCGGAAATATTTTAGATAAATCGATTTGTGTTTCATCAAGTAAATCCATGTTACTCTAGTATAGTCATCTATAAATGATACAAACCATCTAACATTAGAGATGTTAGCAATGAGAGAGGCCCCAAATGTCACTATGGATAAGAGAGAGAGGGGCGATTCTCTGTTACCATGATATGGGAATGAAGTCCTCTTATGCTTAGCAATTGCACATATATGGCAATGCAAAGACTCAATATTAAGATAATTAAATTTTTCTCGAAACATTTGCTTCAAAATTGAGAATGGTGGATGACCCATTCTCTTGTGATACAACCAAAGTTAGTCAAGCTTAACATTAACAATAAAGGAAACATGACTAAGTTTTCTAGCAACTTTAACATCTTCGAAATTCTCCAAGTAGTACATCCCACTAATGACCTTAGCATAGCCAATCATCCTCTTTGTAAATTCTTTTGTATTTTACATGATTTGAGCAAAAAGTGGTAATGCAATTAGAGTCGATAGCTAACCTTTTAAATGTAAATCAGATTGGTAGATAGTTTGGGGACATGAAGTACATCTTTTAGGGTAATCATAGAGTTAACAATCACATTTCCTGTCCCGCAATGATTATGGCTGAACATCAAACAAAGTGATTTTCTTGTTGCTAGGACACGGTTTATAAGTAGAAAGAATAGAGTGCATATTAGTCATACGATCGGTGGCTCTGAGTCAAATACCTAGGTGACATGATCATGTTGACTAAGATAAGTAATAGAGGTACTGACAGAGCAAGAGTGCATTTTGATTCCATAGGTTTTTCAAGAGTCTCCAGATGTCTCTTGAGCTTTTCAATCTGAATGCCATTGAGTTCATGAAGAGAACTTGAACCCCTGTCATCACTCTTCTCAGCAATGTATGCCGTGTCTGTCATTTGCCTCTTTGTTCTTACCATGGAGTTTCTAACAACTCTCTCTTGTGTGCCTTTTCTTCTTGCAGAAGGTGCAATATAGGGAGTCCTTGTCAGAGTTCTTGGTCTTTTGAGAAGAATTTTCACTAGAGTTAGTGTTAAATCTCTCTGAATTTTTCTTCAAATTCTTATTTTCCATTTCCCAGTTCCGTGTTGTATTAGCCGCAAGAGCAGATCCCTCCTCAACGGGTGCTTGTAGCATCACATTCCTTCTACTTTCTTCACCTCTGACAATGGATATCGTCTCATTTAGGGAAGGCAGATCATCTTTGCCAAGGATTTGGACACGAGCAGCATCATATTCGAGGTTCAGACCTGCTAGAAAAGCAAAGATTCTGTCTTTCTCAAGCATTCTCTTGAGGGTAGCCAAATCATCACTGTTGCTGAATTTAAAGCATTGGTAATGATCCAATTCTTGCCAAAGGCCTTGCATCATTCCAGAGTATTCATTGATAGATTTGGCTCCTTGCTTGGCAGATGAAATCTTAGTCTTTATTTCGTAGATCTGGGCTGCATCATTCACTTTGGAGTAGGTTTGCCTTACGGAATTCCAAATTTCTTTGGCCGAGCCGAGGAACATACATGTATCGCTAATGTCAGGGGCCATGGAATTCCATAGCCATGACATTACCATGGAGTCCTCCTCGTACCACGCATGAAAGTTTGGATCATTTCAAGTCCTAGTACTTGACCCAATGATGTGACTCAGCTTACCTCGCCCTTTTAGGAATGTCCGAACCAGTTGGGTCCATTTAAGGTAGTTCTTACCATTGAGTAGATATGCAACTTGGATATTTTGGAGTTCTCCTGTATTTGCAGGCATCTCAGAGGTTGCAGTATCAGACATTGATGTGGAAAATAAAGTGCCAGACATTGTGAAACAGGAGGGTGGAATAAATTAATTTTTTGGCGGTAGAGGAAGAGCCATTAGCTCTGATACCATGTTAGAAGATAGAGAACATAAAATACTTGTTGTTATTCATGAGAGAGGATTACAAGAGAATATATAGAGGGTTGCTTAGGGATTGGGGATACACTTAACTATAGCATTAATAACATACAACTGTTACCAACTTACAGCTGTGACCGACGGCTACAACTTTTGGTAATCAAACAGACTGTCATATAACACTAACAGATGTAGGAATACTATAAGGGGTAAAACAGACTTATTACATAATACATAGAGACTTATATTATGTCATCTAATAGTTTTCAACTCATAAATCTGAGTTGTATTCTTCAGATCTGATTACATCTCCTTAACTGCACTCCACATATCCTTTGCAGTGGGTAGGAACATGTGTGGCCTGGCAATTGAGGGTTCCATTGAATTGATAAGCCAGACCATGACCATGGATTTTTCTGACCTCCATGTTCCAGATCTTGAATCACCATCATCTGGCTTAGCTACTTCTCCTGTGAGATACCCTAATCTTCCCTTGTTATCAATGGCCAATTTAATGGCCTGTGACCATTCTAGATAGTTTTCCCATTCAACTTTTGTGTGGTGAGCAGGATCGACGAAGGAGTAGAATTGACATCCCCTCCAGCCATGGTCATAGAGGACTCATAAGATGTATTGGATATGGTGTCAGATGCAGAACTTTTGAGTTCCCCTGTCATTGCCGCTCGGTAATTCATGGTTGTGGTTGGATCATACAACCATGCTCTGATACCATGTAGAAATAAATGGAAGACAAGATCTTGTATCTTATTGAATGAATACTCAACTACAATGGAGGCATCAAGCTCTCTTAATATCAAAGAAACAAGAACCCTTGCACAAGTAAACTCCTAAATCATAGGAGCCGACTTCTTAAACCCTAAGATCACATTAAACCCTAATACTGACGGACAACTTAAACAAAACATAAAAATACACTTCTACCCTTTTTAAAATAGAATAAGTATATACAGTAGAAGCATAATATTCAACAAAAATAATCTTAATGTTTCCTCTATTGGCGAGGGAGGACGCATGCCGAATGTTACCCTAGAGCTTTCGTATTTCCTAACAAGGCTGGACGGATCAGCTATGCCAAATTTCCTAATATGTTACACACTGGATCTTTCTTGAGAAAAGCCCGTCGGCAATTTTCAAGGACTGCCATGAGAGCCTGGGTATGCGATTGATGAAGAATGTGTCCTACTACCATGGCTTTGAATGAGTCCTACTACCATGGCTTTGCATATTTATTCACATGTATGACAATTCAGCTTCTGTTGCTACACATCTTATCCATGTTTGTGTTTAAAATTCATTCTCAGCCAAATGAGCCAACATTTTCTCACAAAGACCTGGGCAAGTCTTCTGCATAATTTTATCATAAGAGGGGAAGTTTTATGAAGACCTGCAAAAGCAACTTGTTCTTCAAGGTCAAGCATTAGAAGATTTTGCTACAAAATTTATGATGAGCTCCTCAAAAGATATTAAAATTCAAGAAACCCCTGGCCTTTGTGCACCTCGGCAAGTATAGTCTCTGTATATTGGAAAATATCCATATCAGATATACTACTTCCTTCTCACCTATACTGCAACGGAACAATTTCCTTTTGATTCTTAAGTCAAATTCCTCTTCCATTTCCGCCATGCTTCCCAGTCTCTACTGACCAGATGTAGATGCAATATTTTTTTAACTTCTTCTGTGATTATAAGCTAACTGTTAAATCAAGATGGTGAGCATTGACGATTCCGGTGCACTCTTTCCTCTTCAGCACAGTGCTGTACTTGGCTGCAACAAAGCTTGCACTCTTCATAATCTTACTTTATGTAAGGAACTGGAGGTTCATGTAGGGACATTAAGATCTTTTGAATGTTAAATTGTGAACAAATGTATGTACATTCGTATTGAGTTACCATCTGTCGCCTAGCTTTTCAATTTTTTTTTTGGTCTGTAGGGGAGGATGTGGTGGAGGCTACAAAGAACATGATGAAGAAAAACTAGAAGAAACTAAGAGAAGGCGGCGTGAAGCTGAAGAGGTAGGATTTGCTTTAGTTGCACTTATTTGAAACCACTCTTACGACAAACTTGTTCCCCGCATACACTTTTAATTTGGGGGTACTACTTGCAGATTGTTCTACTGTTCTTCCTTGCAGATGTTGTTTCCACTTTCCATAATCACCTCGAGTTTTTCATTAATTTTTGAATCTTGAAGAATTTAGATGGCTTGGCCCTTTCCTTGACCTCACATAATGGACATGACGCTTCCATGCAATTATGTTTTATTTTCTTTTATAGATAAGTTTATTTGTACAAGATGAGGTGTATGAAATTCTTGTTTAACATGCAACTCCCTCTACCATCCTCAAACAGGATGATGGCGAAATGTACGATGAGTTTGGTAATCTGAAGAAAAAATTCCGTGCCAAAACACAACAGGCTGAAGCTGGCCAAAGCCTTCCTGGGCTTGGACGTGCCGGATGGGAGGTGGAGGAATTAGGTATTGCCATATCATTGATTGGATTCCTTTTTTATATCCTGTTTTATAGCTTCCAGGGTGTTTGTTAGCTTTGAAGTTTGTCTAAAATCTGATTACTCGTGCATTAAATTATTGTTTTGATTAAAACTTGGCAAAACAAACCTACTCATTAGAAGCACAATACAACACAGCAGCAGGCTCGCAAAGGATATAATAACTTGGCGTTACCTATTCATGTTGCAGATGGGGTGCTCAGCTAAACCTTTTCACTCTGTTTGAAGCCACTATCATTTGCATTGAATTTCAAAATGAATGATGTTATAATTTATGTTGGAATTTACTTGGTTTGATACGATGTTAGATTGATACTTGTGAAAAGCTTTAGAGACGTTTTGCAGTAAAATGGCATAATTGGTGGAAGGGAGGGGTGGGCGGTTGCATTGAATGCTAGCCAACATGTATGAGATAGAGCTAGAGCTTTGGGATGACTTTGTTTTTGAATGAATGATTGTGAGGGCTTGTTTTTGATTTGATGATGTGTGGCAGTCATGAGTGACAAAGAGAAAAGGGAAAGAAGAAGCAGGGATAGAGAAAGAGATCGTGAGGAGAGGGATAGTGATCGGCATCACCATCATCATCACCATCACCATCACCGTAGCAGAAGTCGGGGTAGGGTGAGGGACAAAAGCGCGGATATGACTATCATGACGACAAAGATTATGGTTCAGAAAGGGAACAACGTGATAGAGAAAGGAGCAAGAATCGTTATTGATGAGTTTTAACTTTGTGTGATTTCCATTTCCTACTTAGTTTGTTTGGGCATATTTTTCAAGGAGGCTATTAAGTACAACATCTGTTTCCTTCTTACAGTTGTACGTACTTACCAGTTTAACTGATTGATGAATTCTATCTCTTCCTTTCGTGCTTTTTTCCTTTTCTTTTCTGTAAAACGGAAACGCTAGACACTATTTGTTCTGAAATTGAAGCTTGAAGTTGGTGGTGACAGCCAGGGGTGAATACAAACATGGCAAGTTGATATCGAGCAAACTTGTTCAGGCTTGTGCATCCTTCGATTAGGGCTTGTTTAGGCCAATGCTCAAAGGTCGTGTGTTGAGCTTAAGAAACGGCTCAAGTTAATGTTCTCCATAGTTCAATCGAAGTTCAATTTTGATTTGTGAGCTTGAATAGCTGGATCTGAACATGATAACGTTATTTTTGCAATTTTTTCCCCACTCTCTTACGGGTCAAAGTGAAGCACTGGCTAACGTTAAATATGTGAGAATAACAAACTGCATCAACTTCTATTTCTGGTGAAGGACCTGCCTTTTAACAGTAGGTTTGACATGATGATAATCCTAGGTCCATAACAATATGGACACAACAGGAAGATTACACATCTTATATCTGAGGCCGGATCCTCTGCTGTGTGTATTACACAGCAGGGGCTGCTGTGATGGTTAAATGACGTCGTTTTGAGTACACAACGACGCCGTTTTGGTTCTGAGCTTATAAAAAAAACCTCAAAGCTACGTCGTTTTGAGTGCAAAGCGACGCCGTTTTAAGTTCACAGCACCGCACAGCAGGAGGTTGCCACAACACGCGATCCCAATTCCGTATATCCATGATTATGATATGACGGAAGAATAATGCTATATGTCCATAACAATATGGACACAACCCAAAGATTACACATCTTACACCTATCATTATTATATGTAGGATCCATTAATAGATTTGTTGTAGACATATATAGTTTTTCCTTGATAGAGGGAGGGAGAGGAGATGCGCGCCATGATTATCAAACATTTTTAAATTTCAGATTTCGGTTAATAATATTTGGAGGACTTGAGAGACATCAATCGGAGTTTAAATTTCATGACATGCAAGTTCTTTTTCCTCATGTAAAAGAGAGGACCTAACAGTGTTTTCTTAATTGTGGCAATGATAGGGGGCACATTACTTGTACTGTGTAAGTGTAGCACAAGGAACAATCATACTCCTACTAGCTAATCTGCAGACAGCCATTAATGTATGAGTTGTAGAATTTGTTTTACAAACATACCCAAGGCCTTCTATATACGAGATCTTCAACTATCTCGCAACTAGCTGGTAGATAATAAAAGCTCATAAACAGTTTGTTAGAAGTGTCTTTGTATTATCAAAGAAATCCGAAAAGAAAGTTAAAAAAAAAATTTAAAAAAAAGGGCCCCAAATAATCAATCAAATATTATTATCATTATGTGAGCACGTACAGCTGATCACCTAGGAAGAAGCTAGCTGATATTATATTGGACAAAGATGAAAGCATTACAACAACAACTATATCTATAGAGACGCCAAGAGGATTGCCGGTTTCTTCCGCCAACAAAACTAACTGGTTGCCCCCGGTAGCTGTTAGATAGGATCTAGGTATATGGTACCTATAACAATGATCAAGATATAGTTATATTTTATTAGTTATATACAGAAATAATTAGTTAGCCAGTCCCCACAATAATTAAATTTGGGGAGTGTACGTTACGTACGTACACCTGATGATAACTAGTAGTAAGTATTATAATTATAGTCAAATATACCATGTTTGTGAGGGAGAGGCAGCGGTGGTACGAAACGAGATCCAATATCTACCAATACTCTGCCCATTAACCCACACTTCACATTTCCCCATACTGTTGAGCTTTATCGCTAGCGGACCATCACCTTCTGGAACATCAAACCAAGTCTGCATTTCAAGTGTTAATTTAGAAGATCGGATAAATTCTGTTCAAACTACTGATGGGACAAAACTACCCTTCTTAAATAAAGATAAAATAGATAAATATTACACAGTAAAAGATAATGTTAACATAAACTTTTATATATATATATATATATATATATATATATATATATATATATATATATATATATATATATTAATTGATACTACATCATCTCCCGACTTGGCATGTACCTCCCGACTCTTGTTTTTTTTTTTTTTTTTTTTTTTTTTTGGCTCTAACCTCCCGACAATTTTGGGGATGTCTTTTACCTCATAATTTACTGATAAGTAATAAAATATTTGAGAATGGAGAGAGTGGTAGAAGCCAGGACCATAACGTGTGTATATTGTTTACGACTAATTTTATGGTTTATATCGAGTTACTTCGTAACAATATCTTCCGTGTTTTAGTGATTTTTATAGAAAATCACTTGCTAAAAGGACAAATTGGAAGAATGGGTTTAGAAGTTATTAAAGTGTAAAAATCGAGCTATTTATGTGGTTTTTATCTATTTATGTACGATTTTACACTTTGCTCGTGTTTACCGTCTTGTAGGTATGCTTGCATGTCTGAGAAGATGATTTAAAGATGAGATAATTGAAGATCTATATGATGGAGAAGAGATAGGAATGAAGTTGGCTAAAGATGAGGATGAAGAGATCAATTATGAATCAGGACGAACGAGCGTTCAAGTCCCGTCCAGACTGGACGGGCGTTCGAATATATGGACGAGCGTCCAGGAGAAGAAATTTGATACTGAGAGTTTGGGCGCCGCATGGACGGGCGGGCGTCAAAGCAAGTCCAAGATTCTTGGGCGGGCGTTCACTGCATGGACGGGCGTCCGGGTGCCGACTTAACCCTAGCCGCCTCAAATCCTTATAAATATGCAGCCTATTCTAAACCCTAAAAGGAGGACCGCATCATTATTCATTTGAAAAAACCCTAGCAGCCGCATCTTCTAAGGAGCAACCACAAAGATGAACTCTTCCATCCCAACAATCATGATCACCAATATGATTGTTGGCTAAGCAATTCGCGGTGGGACAACGGAGGAAACCAATCAACAACTACACCAACTAGAGGATTTGAAGCTATATTTTTAGTGAGTTAAATTTATGATTTTTCATCAATTGGATCTTGTAATATATTGTTTATGTTTTATTTGAATCGAGAGATCGATGAAACTCCTTTTTGATTGAATTTATATGAGAATATTGTTCAAGCTTTGATCTTTTCAATTGATGCAATTAATTGTGATTCAAGAGATTGTTCATGATTAGTTGAGTAGAGTATTGGAGACAATCTCATGATCGTGTTATGCATGCTAGTTTAGTTTTGCTTGAGAAAGAAAACGAAACCCTAGAAATTGATTAAAGAGATTTAATCGAATTCATGATTTGATCATTACTAAAAATCGTATCTTTAGCTCACAATCTAGTTGGGGTTGGTTGGTTGATTGGTGGATTCTTGTTGCCTTGCCGTTCCTTTAATTATTTGATAAACCAAATCGTTCGTATCAACTTTGATTGCTTCGTTTAGTTGTTTTTTAACACTTTAGTTGTTACCTGCTGTTTTTCTGCATATTTCTGTTTCCTGTACGTTATCGGACGCCCGTCCACCCTTGGTGAACGCCCGTCCATAGTCGAATTTTCCTGTTTCCTGTTTTAGTTTAGTTATTATTCATCGTTCTTATATTATAATTAGTATAAACCTTAGTTTTAGATAATAATTTGTGACATAATCGATACAATAACTGTACTTTAATCCGATAGACGTTCGATTCCCTTAGGACAACCCGTTAACACCCTTTACTACGAACCTTATACTTGGGGTGTTTCGGTTTATAAATTTAAAACTAGTTTTTACCGAACAAGTTTTTGGCGCCGTTGCCGGGGAGTCGGTAACGGTTGTCGGATTCTTATAGGTGCAATTCTTGTATCGGTGCTAATCTTTTGTTTAGGTACGTTTATTTTATTTTATCATAGTTTTCTTTTTATTTTATTTTTCATAGTTAGATTTGCCTTAGATTTTAGCAGTCTTAAAAAAAAAAAAACCTTCCGAACGGGCGTCCCACATTGAAGACGCATGTCTGTTTTAAAATTTTCTTCTCTGATCGTTTTTCAGCTAACCAGACGAGCGTCTGGCTTGCCAAACGCCCGTCCGGCTCATTCTTCAGGCAGACGCCCGTCCAGACTCTGAACGCCCGTCTGCCCCCCAATTTGTCTTCTAAACGCTAGTTCAGTGACCTGAACGAGCGTTCACCTCCAGAATTTCCCCTGAACCAGCGTTCACTCATACTGAACGCCAGTTCAACTTCTTAAATTTTCACTTATCTTCTTTTCTCTTCTCTCTAAACCTCTAAACCCTCGAATCTTCTCTGCATTCGTTCTCATCAACCCTAAGGTTGATTTCTTCCTGTTCTGCTCTTCTGGTTTATGCAAACCAGGAGTAAGAAGGGACCTCTTATCTTCAATCCCAAACCTGAGCGATCTATTCTCAGGAGGAAGCTCTTCCCTAATCCAGACATTATGGCTAACAAAGTTCAAAATCCAGATCCTCAAGCCCAAATGAATCTGATCCTTCAACAGATGCAGGCAATACAACAACAACAGAATCAACAAGCTGGGATAAATAATCAATTTCAATAGATTCCGTCGAACCAAATAAACCAATTAAATCAAGACCCCTATGCTCCCTATCTTGACCAAGACTTCCTGGAAGGGCATAGACCTATTCGCCCTCCATACATGGGGCAAGTGAACTTTGATCTGAAAAATGGAGTAGTTAGACTGGTCCAGAATAGTTCTTTTCATGGCACTGCTGAAGAAGATCCTCATGACTTCTTGTCCACCTTCGTTCAAATCTGTGAAGCAGGCCACTATCCTGGTGTTGATTCTGAGATTGTCAAGTTAAAACTCTTCCCGTTTGCTCTAAAGGGTGAAGCAAACCGTTGGTTCAAGTCCTTAGCCCATCATTCTCTCTGTTCCTGGAATGATGTCAAAAGAGCCTTTGCTCTGAAGTTTGTCTCACTTGGGACAATCATGGACATGAAAAGGGAGATAGCCACATTTGAACAACTTGATGGTGAGAGTGTGGGGAAAGCATGGGAGAGACTAAATCTGCTGATGAGGAAGTGCCCCAACCATGGATACAATAGACATGAGCTACTAGAGTTATTCTACAGAGGTGTCTCTCAACCAAATAGAGACTTCCTTGATTCAAATGCTCATGGATCCTTCCTAGGGGGAGGTGATGACGCTGCTTACAGGGTAGCTGAAACTATAGCAAAGAATAACATGTGGTCAACTCCAAGGAAGACCAATGTTAGTGGGAATAAGAAGGAATCTGCTGCGAGCAATTCTGAGACTAAGATGTTAGTTGCTCAAATGGAATTGATGAGCAAGCAGCTAGCCGATTTACAAATGCAGCAGCAAAGAGCACCATCAGATGTGAACTACCCGGGAATGCAGGCGGGAAATGAGATGAATGAGGAAGTGAATTTAATGGAGAATCATAACCAAACCTTCAGAAATTTCAATAAGAACCAGAATTATTCCGGATTTCAACGTCCCAATTTCAATAAAGCCAATGCACCACCTGGCCCATCCAATTCAAAACCTTCTTTCAACTCGAGCTATCAAAGACCACCTCCCGGGGTGGTTAATCAATCTCATAATCCTAACTCCCAAAGACCTCAAGGTGGTTGGAATCAAAACCAACCTCATAACCAAACCACCTCTTGTGTCCCTCAACATAAGTTTGATGAGCTAGTGGACATGGTGAAGACCCTGGCTACTAGTGTCAAGGCAATAGAGAGACAGGTCGGTCAGATGGCAGACCAACAAGCAAGCAGACCTCACGGTAAACTTCCAAGTTATACCGAAAGAAATCCCAAAGCAGATATCAATGTTTGCACTGCCATCACGCTTCAATGGGAGTATGGAGACGAAGAGCTGAATGAGGTTACTTTAAGAAGTGGTAAGCAGGCGGGACCCGGAAAGATGTCGGGAAACGAGTAGCCCCTCCTGAAACCATAAGTTCAGGAGGGGGAAATCAGAAGTTAAATACCGAAGAAAGCAACAGTGAGGAGGAGCTTAATGATGATGATTCTTCGGGGGATGAAAATGATTCTGATAAAGGTATGAGGAAAAGTCAGGTGGCTGTACCCCTGACAAAGAAGAGGGAGGAGAATTTTGTCAGATGGAAGGATAAGGAAGACGAAGCCATAAGAAATCAAGCCATGAACAATGATAAAGCCCTTCCTTATCCACCAAAGAAGAGAGAGAATACCCTCAGTCTTCACAGACAATATGACGGAGTGAGGAGGATGCTTAGAGACACCAAAGTGAGTATACCCCTAGCTGAGGTATTGACTGAAATGCCCAAGTGCTCTAAGTACCTTAAGGAAGTTTGTGGGAGCAAGAAGAAGCTTCAAGGGATGGCGGAAGAAGTTTTAAGAGAAGATTGCTCTATGGTTTCATAAATAGTTGCTACTAAGCGAGGTGACCCCGGAAGACCTTCAATCTCTTGTGAGATTGAAGGCCACATGTTCCAAAACATCTTATGCGACTCAGGGGCCTCTATAAATATGATGCCATTGAATGTCTGCAAAAAGCTCGGTTTAGATAAAAGAATGCGGAACGCCTATTTCTCTCTTCGGATGGTAGACCCGATCTAGCAGCTCGTGACCGGTTTGTGTTACTAATGTTCTTCTCCGTGTTGAACATTTGGTTTTCCCTACCGACTGGGTGATCTTAGACTATCCACCTGACAAAGAGATGCCCCTAATTCTAGGCCGGACCTTTTTGGACACCTCTGCCGCCCTCATCGATTTCTGTAAGGGTCAGATTACACTTAGAGTCGATGATACATCTGTTACCTTCACACGAGGGAAAAGTCCTAAGAAAACCTTGATTGAAGAAATCTCGTTCGTTGAAGCAATTTATGAGGACGAAGAAGATGCCAACTCTGAAGAAGCGGAAGAGCTAACAGAGATAGGTGTTTTCGAAGCTATAAACACTAAAGATAAACCTGACTGTGGACCATCTTCTGTTTCATTACAGGCCATATTCACTGACGAGTCGTCCTCACAACTTGCTCAGCCTGTCAATGAACAAGAAACATGGAAATTCCCAGCGATGAACGATGATTTCAAAGAGCTGCATCAGGAAGACTTTAACCCTGTAAAAGAGGAAGCCCTGATGGGTAGTTGGGACGAAGTGGATTTCTGGAGAGAGACTATTCATTGGGAGGTTGATGATTGGGAAAAGCTAGCTGAGGAGCTAAAATAAGAAGAGTTGAGTAAGATGATCAAGCATAAGAAGGAGGAAGCAGGTGCTGACAAAAGGATCCCTATGGATGATGTGATCCAGTACCTTTCAGGGGTTATGCCTCGGGAAGATGAGGTATTCTTCAGTCAACCACTTCAAGCCCATAAGGAAAAAGGTGGCCCTTTAAAATCCAGTATTGAGCAACCACCTACTGACTTGGAACTTAAACCGCTTCCGCAACACCTTAAGTACATTTTTCTTAAGGATGGTGATAAGTTGCCCTTAATCATCTCTTCAAAACTCGAGCCCGAACAAGAAGCACTGCTGATAAAAGTGCTTGAAAAAAACATCCTCGCGTTCGGATGGCAAGTGGGTGATATCCGAGGAATCAGCCCCGATGTGTGCATGCATAAAATTTGAACGGAGGAAGGAGCTAAGAAAGTCAGACAACCTCAGCGAAGGCTGAATCCGCACATGCAGGAGGTTGGCAAGAAAGAGGTCATAAAATGGTTAGACATGGGAATCATCTATTCAATCGCCGACAGTGAGTGGGTTAGCCCTACTCAAGTTGTGCCCAAGAAGGGAGGTATTACCGTGGAAAAGAATGAAAAGGGAGAAGAAGTAGCTTTACGCCTTGTGACTGGCTACAGGGTCTGCATTGATTATCGCAGATTTAATGAAGTCACCGCCAAAGACCATTTCCCCTTACCTTTCATTGACCAGCTTCTTGAAAGACTGAGTGGTTGTCCACGGATTATTGCTAATGAAATAAACAAGTAATATAATTTATAATCCGGTTAACCTCAAGTATAAGGATCGTAGTACTAGTGGTTGATGCCGGGTCGATCCTACGGGGAACTGATGGTTGTTAATCCTAGTTTTTGCCTACCTAAACTATGTCACAAAAACTTAACTAAACAGGGAACTAAACTAGACAAATATGCTGAAAATAAACTAGACAGAGGATGAAATCCAAAGCTAGGAAGAATTGGTTGCGAACAAACTAAACTAATGTGTAAAAACAGTAATCTAAACTAAACAAATTCAAGTTCTAAGGATTAGATCAAATTTAAAACGGACAAACGAGCGAGTTGATCCACCTATCCAACAATTATTAACTTCCTATCTTGATTATATTTTCGTTTCTAACAAGTTGTGGTTCATCTTATCAAAGGTATGAATTCCTACTTTCGTAGATAATTCGCCTATTAATTTCTATCTTTCGATTTACGGAAATTAACGCGTCATAAAATAAGCAAAGATGTAAACTTTAACGTTTTAACCTAGATATTCAACCTATCAACTTTTGTTTGACATAGATTAAAGATCCATTCCTAAATCATGGTGATCTAATGTTTATAAAGACTTTCATCAAATATAAAACATCATACATGCACATCTTTCGATATAAATGCAATTAACATAATAAAACATGATAAAGGAAACAACTTTGATTAGAAACTTACAATATAATCGAAGAAAACGAAGTCAACAAGTGTTGGATGGCTTCACAATGCTCGTTTGTAGAAGCTTAGCCTCTGAACATCCTCAGAGAACTCAAAAGTGCAGGAATTAAGAACATAAAACTACCTACTTTTATCTAGAATTAAAGTGTATGAAAACTGGAATAAAAGAGGTAAAGATGCAGCCTAAAGCCGCCCCTAATATTAGGGTTTCGAATAATGTCAATTGGTATATCTAATGTGTGAAAATAGATGGGTATTTATAGCCTCCAAAGTCGGTTTCTCTAAGTCGGTCGGATGGACGAGCGTTCGTTCTGGTGGACGAGCGTTCATATTGATTGACTTCTATGTAGACGCTCGTTCATCATCCGTTCATGCTCTCTGATCTCTTTTTGACACCATGGACGCTCGTTCATTATTGCAGACGCCCGTTTGATCTGGACGGAGCATGGACGCTCGTTCAATATGGCCTGAATGTGATTTTTGCATCTTTATCTCTTTTCTTCAATCCACCTCATCATTATCTCTTTCTTTAATCACCATATCTCGAATTTCATCTCTTTTTATCATTATTTGAACCTCATAATAATACCCTATAAGACATGGGAAAACATTGCAAACTGTAATAATATCCAAATAATTATAATTTAACCATAAAATCACATAATTACATCAATGTTGCGATTAAGCCCTTAAAAATATCGTTTACTAAATATTTCCATATAAGACCTTATTATTATGCAAATTATACAAATAAAGGGGAAAAACATCACAAAATATAACCTTATAAAACATATAATTTCACCCTTAACAACTCCCCCACACTTAGCTTTTGCTCGTCCCGAGCAAAACAAAACGAAAGTTAGGCTCGAAAAAGGAAACAGGCATTTAAAACAACATCTCATATATTCAATAACTTAGGTGTTCACCATCGTGTAAGTGCATAGCCATAGAAAACTTCCACCATAACCAACTTGAGTAAATCAAAGTAAACTAGCTAATACCCCCTCGTAGAATAGTAATAAGTGACACTTATAAGATGGACCCTACAAATGTAACATATCCCGAAAAAGAATGGTCGAATGAATCTAGGGCCTTTCCGATATACTCATAGGACAATCCCTACAGCATATCTATCAGTTTATACTGGGGATAAGACTAACGAAAACTAAGCTTTATTCCTTTCATAACATATCTTATGTTGATTGAATTCATTCACTTTTTAAACACACATTAGAAGAAGCTATTGCCCTCATAGCAGAATAGGACATTTCGAGATAATCCCCTACCTTACTCCAATCATAAGGCAGCTTTTCCTAACTGTCGTGAGCTCTTAGTCATCATAGTGGTATAGGACTTACGTGGTAAACCCTACCGCACTCAAATCATTGACTAGCTTTCGACACACACGATAGATTCATTTAGTTATTCAACTTCTCATTTGGCATTAGTCACGTGTACTTATCACATTCAAACGTCTAGATATTCACAGTATATCATACTACGGAACTAAATACAAACTATCATGAATCTCAAGATATATACACATCTCTTACGCACAAAACTTATAAGGAAATCAAAAACCACTAATCCACAACGGGGTAATAACTTATAAGATAGCTCATCATTAACTATGGCTCGTGAAAAAGTAGTGCCAGGTGAAACACTAATTTATCAAGTATATGAAAGATCGCATAGATGACTGATAAAAACAACAACCTTAAAATTGAATTGCCTACTCGGGACAAGACAGAAAAACAAAAGTGTTGGAAAATTCGAAAAATTTACGCCTCATTTTGCATAATAAACAATCTAACGTAGCAAGCAAACTCATATGCATAGGATTAAATCGAACTATCCCCTCCCCCACACTTAAAATGCAACATGTCCTCATGTTGTGCAGAAAGTAAAAGGATAAGAAACTTAGCTGTATTCGCGTAGAAAAATCGAGCAGTTGGTCAGGCTGGAGCATGAAAAGGCCAACGCTCGCAAAAAGCGTGGAAACACGTCCAAACGTAAGTCAAACGACTACCCGACAAAAACCACCTCTGCAACACTCGAGAAAACAGAAAACTCGGGGGAAAACGGGGGAGTAATATCGCAATAAAAAAAAGATAATGACAAAGTGAACTAGATCAAAAGGGAAACCATGCAGTACAAATACGCATACGGAAACCGACAGTAACGTACAAAAAAACTAAGAAATACATAAAAACAAACACTAGAAAAGAAGGAAAACAATAAAGAAAAGTAACTAATATAATAGGGATATCTAGGATGCCTCCTAGTAGCGCTATTGGTTTATGTCGTTAGCTCGACACAGTTGAAGCTCAGCCCGGATCAGGCCATTTGACTTTTCTACCAGCCACTACCTCGTTTAAGCTCCGGTCCATAGTGTGGCTGCAGAAACAGCACCTAACACATGGGGTTAAATCTTTGATAGCTCGCCACACACGTTTAAATGTCCCCATGGTTGACTTTCTCCTTTGTATATTCCTCTGATGACGTTTAAGTTGTTGCTCCCTTTCATATTCCTCCATATCCCAACTACCTGCTAGAACTTCTTGTGATAGACCACTACCGTCATCCTCAGAAAACAGATTGGGTGAGACCTCGTCAGAGTCATCGACTTCATTAACACCACATCCAAGGATATCGAGAAATTTAACAATCAAAGGCTTGTCTCAGTAGGTTCACCAATGTAGTGTTTGCACCTTTGACCATTAACTCGAACGGTTGGTCTTTATAACCGAGCGATTCTAACGCCTCCAGAATGATTTGGAGAATCTCAAATGGACCGCACTAACGTGTCCTCAACTTCCCAGAAACAAATGTAACCTGGAATTGTATAAGTAACACTTGCTCTCCAACTTGAAATTCTCTCTTCTTGATCTTTGCGTCATGAAGGAGTTTCATCTTTCCTTCATCGATCCTGGCACTTTCGTAAGCCTGGAGCCTAAACTCGTCCAACTCATTTAAATCTACTGCGATCGATGTTTGCCACGAGATTGGGAATCGAAGTTAAGAAACTTGGTAGCCCAATAGGCTCGTGTTCTAACTCAACCGGCAGTGGCATGATTTACCATAAACCATCTGGTAGGGTGATGTACCCATGCTGGGTCTTATAGGCGATTCGATATGCCCATAGTACATCATCCAACTTTAGACTCCAGTCTTTTCTATGATCGCTCACTTTGCTTTCTCCAGATCTTCTTCAAGCTCGTTGTTTCGCTCAACTCGACCACTAGTCATCGGATGATATGGTGTGCCAGTTTTGTGACGAACACCATACTTCTCGAGGAATTTTTCCAAAGGTCGGTTGCAAAAGTGTGTCCTTTCATCACTAATCAAGGCACGTGGACATCCAAACCTCACAAAGATATTATTCTTTAGAAAATTCATGACCGTTTTATGATCATTGCGAGGAGTGGCTATTGCCTCTACCCATTTCGATACATAGTCTACGCAGACTAAGATGTATTTATTCCCACAGGAAGATGGGAAGGGACCCATAAAGTCAATCCCCCATACATCAAAGACTTCGCATTCAAGAATGGGTTTCAATGGCATGTCAAAACGCCTTGTCAGAGTACCGGTTCTTTGGCACCTATCACAAGCTTTACAGAAAGCTTCCGTGTCCTTAAAGATCGTGGGCCAGTAGAAACCGGATTGGAAGATCTTAGTAACCGTTTTCCAAGGACCAAAGTGACCACCAGTGGGTCCACTATGGCATTGCTCAATTATATCGCGTTGCTCAGATTCAGGAACACATCTTCTCAGCAAACCATCTTTGCAGATCTTGAAGAGGTAAGGTTCATCCCAAACGAAAGATTTCATATCAGAGAAGAACTTCTTCTTCTCTTGATAAGACATTTCAGGGTCAAGATATTGGGAATGAAGATAGTTGACGATGGAAGAATACCATGGGACGTCTGGAGAGCAGCCATCGATCAACATGATGTTTTCTAGAGGAAAGTAAAGATCTATATCATCAGGATCACCCTTTTCCTCACTTAACATCCTAGAAACATGATCCGCCACTACGTTCTCACTGCCCTTTTTATCTTTAATTTGAACGTCAAACTCTTGGAGGGTCAGTATCCAACGTAGTAAGCGCGGTTTAGCCTCTTTCTTAGTCATTAGATACCGCAAAGCAGCGTGATCAGTCCACACAATCACTTGAGCACCCAAAGAAGTAACTACGAAACTTATCCATAGCAAAGACTACGGCTAATAATTCCTTTTCGGTGGTCGTGTAGTTAACTTGAGAAGGATTCGATGTGTGTGATCAAGGCGTAATAGATAAGTGGAACTTTCCATTAAGCTTTTGCCCTAAGACTGCACCAACTGCATAGTTTGATGCGTCACACATAAGCTCAAAGGGTAAGTTCCAGTCAGGTGATATAAGAATTGGGGCAGATATCAGACGGTTTTTGAGCTCCTCAAACGCGTGCTTGCAGTTTTCATCAAAATCGAACTGAACGTCTTCCTTAAGTAAGGTAGATAGGGGCTTGGCGATCTTTGAAAAGTCCTGAATGAATCTCACTGTAGGTTTACATGTCCGAAAACCTCTGACTTCGCGAACATTCTTAGGATAACTCATCTTCTCGATAGCTTCCACCTTAGCCCTATCTACCTCAATACCTTTGGACGACACTTTGTGGCCAAGAACTATTCCTTCATCTACCATGAAATGGCATTTCTCCCAATTGAGTACCAAGTTCTTTTCCACACATCTAGATAACACCTGATCAAGATTTGCGAGGCAATCATCGAAGGATTGACCGAAGACCGAAAAATCGTCCATGAAAATCTCCATACACTTTTCAACTAGCCCGTCAAAGATAGACATCATACACCTTTGAAAGGTGGCTGGGGCATTACAGAGACCAAATGGCATCCGCCTATAAGCGAATGTACCATACGGGCAGGTGAAAGTGGTCTTCTCTTGGTCAATAAGATCGATGGGTATCTGGAAATATCCTGAATATCCATCCAGGAAACAGTAGAATGCGTGCCCCGCCAGACGCTCAAGCATCTGGTCAATGAAAGGAAGGGGAAAATGATCTTTCATTGTGACCTCATTGAGTTTTCTATAGTCAATACAGACTCTATAGCCTGTAACGAGCCTCAATGCTATCTCCTCTCCCTTCTCATTCTTCTCAATCGTAATCCCACCTTTCTTGGGAACTACTTGAGTCGGGGAAACCCATTCACTATCAGTTATAGCATAAATGATTCCCATGTCTAGAAGTTTGATGATTTCCTTTTTAACAACTTCCCGCATATGAGGGTTGAGCCTCATCTGGGGCTGTCGGACACACTTTGCACCCTCATTCGTCTTGATCTTGTGCATGCAGATGTCAGGAGATATACCTCTTATATCTCCTACTTGCCAACCAAAAGCTTTTTCATTTTTCTTCAAGACGTTGATTAATTTCATCTCCTCTAAGCGAGACATCTTGGCGGAAATAATTAGTGGAAGCTTATCGCCTTCTCTTAAAAACACATATTTCAGATGTTTGGGCAACGGCTTCAGAACCAAATCAGCAGGGGGGTCCTCTAAACTCGATTTAAGATCTCCACCTTTCAACTCAACATCACTGAGCTTACTTAGTGGTCCCACCGCCTCAGCTTCTCCGTATAACAACTCATCTTCGAAATCAGCTTCTAGATTTTCTAGACTTACCACACCATGAGTATTCCATTTATCCATTAGTCGCTCATATTCTTCCTCTACGGCCATGACTTGTTTATTCATAAAATCAGTGAAATCGTCAGTCATATCGTCTATGGAAAAGCCGGTTGGGGATCCAGAGGGTACTTGGATAGATTTGGTAACACTGTAACTCACCTCTTGGTCACCAACTCGGATAGTCACTTGCCCACCATCACAATCGATGAGGACTCTGGCTGTAGATAGGAAAGGTCTTCCAAGAATCAGGGGGACGTTTTCATCTTTCTCCATATCTAAGACATACCAATCGACCGAAGGTAAATCTATCAATCTGAACTAACGCCCTTCGGGATCCTGAAGCTTTCTTAGAAGATCGATCAGTAATTGTAAGCTCATAGTTGTGGGTTCTGAAGGTTTTGCAGACCGAAATGCTGTTGCACACGCATATGGGCATAAGGCTTATAGAGGCACCTAGATCGCACAAAAGAATTAGGGAAGACTAGGCCTCCCATTAACACCGTAAGCACGAACTTTCCAGGGTCACCTCGTTTTGTTGGTAAGTCTTCATAATTTATCAAGGAACAATCCTCACCAATTTGCCTTTCCATGCCTGGCTTCTTTTTTTCAAGACACAACATCCTTGATGAATTTTGTATACTTAGCATCTCGACCAAGACCTCGGATAATGGCAGATTTACTCGAGTATTTTCAAAAGGTTAAGCACCTTTTCATATTTCTTATCTTCACTCAGAGGGATGTTGCTCTTTCTCGGTGGAAAAGGGAGTTTATTTAGATCACTCTCAGAAAAGAATTTCTTTGAGGATGCACTTACGGCTTTATCCTCCAGGTCTTTCCACCGAGCAGTCTTTTGAATTTTTTCTTAGTCGTGGATCAACCTCCCGACTTTCACTTGAGTTATCGGTCCTCGCGGGTCACCACTGAGGATCTGCTTTCTTCTACACCTCTCAGGGGATCAGCCACCTGAGTCTTTTCTTGCAGCAAAGGGGATTGTTGGTGCTCAGCTTCCCCTCCTGCCTTATCAGTGGCAGGAGGGGCTAGTGGTTTCCCTGGAAGCCAGGGGGACCACTAAGCTGTGTACCGCTTCTTAAACTCATGGTACTAGCCTCTTCTTTACCATATTGCATTGATGGCACGAGGTCAGTACACTGGCTGCTGCTTAAGTCAGCCTGAGCAACATGACCACCCTTAGGATTTCTCTCAGTAAAGCTGGGCAAGTGCCCTTGGGTCTTGATGCTAATCTAAGCACACCAATTTACCTCTATCTGTCTCTCAAGATTCTTATTCGTACTCATTAGGAGCTGAATATTCTTGTTTTGCTCTTCTCTAAATGAGTTCCATTCGGCTTTAAGATCATTTGAACTTGAAGGGCCTTGAGAGTTTGGGAAATTTGGAGAGTATGGCTGGCTGGGCCGACTTTGATAATTAGAATTGGAATTAGAAGGCCAATTCTGATTGAACCTTTGTGTGGAATTGGAAAAATTCGAGTTTTGGTTCTGAACAAAACCAGGGTTTCTATTTAAATATGAATTCAAATTAAAATTCGAATTCGGATTGAAATTGGAAGATTGATTGAACCCTTGGTTTTGGAAAGAATTTTGGCCAGGTGATTGATTATATCTCTGATTGTTCTGGCCATATAACGCATTTACTTCCGCATTCTGCCTATTCATAGGACAAAATTTGGAAGTGTGCCCCATATTATCGCAGTTTTGGCACATGACCTGAGTATACTGTCCATAATCATGGACATCATTGACTTGGTAGGGAGCAGGGGGCTTAAATGGACATTGGCCAATCATGTGGCCTGTCTGACAACATTCTTCACAGTACAGAACTTGAGAGTTCTGTATAAGTGAAGGAGCCTGATAACTCGGATTAGGAACAGTTTGGGATGTTGTCAGTTGAGAATTAGCCATTTGCTTTTGCAACATGGCAATCAGATTCTGCATAGTCACTTCCTCGACCTTGGGAGGAGGAGGAGGTGCCTGAATAGCTTGATAGGATGGAGCATAGTATATTTGGCAATGTCTTCGAACAATGCCCATCCTTCGTCTGGAGTTTTCTTCAGAAACGCCCCACCTGATGAACTATTGACCATGCCCTTAGTGAGCTCGGTCAATCCGCTAAAGAATGTATTGACTTGCCTTTGCATCGGCAAGCCATGGTGGGGACATTTTCTGAGAAGGGACTTGAACCTTTTCCAGCAATCAAAGAAAGACTCATTTTCCTGCTGACGGAATGTGAAGATTTCATTCAAATACTGGGCCGTCTTTGATGGAGGAAAATATTGACTCAAAAATTCTATTTCAAGTCCGGCCCAGGTCGTAATGGATTCGAAGGAGAGAGTGATACCACTCTAGTGCTTCCCCTCGCAAGGAAAATGGGAAGAGTTTGAGCTTGATTGCGTCCTCACTTACACCTTGGATACGGGTAGTACCGCATATGTGTAGAAATGTGTGTAGGTGAGTGTGGGGGTTCTCTGATTGATGGCCGTGAAAAATCGATGCATGCTGCATCATCTGAATAAGTCCTGGCTTTAGCTCGAAAGTTTGCGCTGTTATGGCTGGCATAACGATTGCGGGGTTGACGGTGACTGTGCCAGGCATGGCGTAGTCTGCCAACGTCCGTCTATCTTCAGCAGCCATAATCACAATTTCTTCGATTTCCTTAGATAGATATTGTTCAAATTCTTGATCTAGTGCGTTTCCTTCGTCAAAACGAAGTCCTCGCCTATTGGGTCGGACTATGGTCTGCTCGAGGTCAGAGGAGTATATCAATAGTCCCTTTTGACTTCGGGTTTGCATAAACCGATTCCAAAAAAATCAAGTGTTTGATCCTAAAACTAAGAAATTTAAAAGCCTAAACTAAAAAATTAAAATCTAAATCTACGATCAAAGCCTAAAGAAAAGAAAAGAAAAGAACAGAACATAACAAGATGATAGACGCAAAAGAGGAATGGACGGGCGTCCAAATAAATGGACGAGCGTCTGACCAGTTTTCAAACTGGACGGGCGTTCAAAAGATGAACGCTCGTCCGATTTTTCAATTCTTTGGGCGGGCGCCCGAGTATGAACGCTGTCTGCAGTCGAAATTGATACAGGATTGAAGAATTTTCAGCGGACGGGCGTCCAGTAAACTAAACGCTCGTCCGGATGCTGAAAAATTCAGGGAGGAATCGAAAATTTGCAGAAAAGAAAGGAGGTAGGGGAAAGAATCAGAAAGAGATAAATAGACGGAGAAACTAATCACAAAAGCAAAACCTTAAACCCTAAAAACCTAAACTAAAAACCTAGATAAAAACTAACTACTAAAAACAAGAACAAGAACTGAAAACAATGGCTATGAAAAACGATAAAACATAAAATCTAGAAAAATTTAAACTACAAGTTAACTAAAATTGTAGAGAAATCTAGATAAAATTTAAAGCTAGAGTAATCATATACTGTAAAATTAATAATGCAAAACCCTATTAAACTACAACCTAGCAAAAAGGGAAGAACAAAAATCACAAAGAAAAAGAAGACTAACCTGGGACAGCAGCAGAACCGGACGGGCGTCCACTGGGACGGACGCTCGTCCGAATGAAAAAAATTCGAACAGAAACAGGGTGATAACAAAAAAAAAATAGAGTACAAAAGCAGCAAAACAGAGATATAAACTTGATGACTAAAATCTATACTAATTACTCACAGAAACACACATAAATAAAACAGACTAAACAGTTAATATTAACAATTAAGATACGAAAAACAGAAAAATAAAAACGAAAATCTAACCTAACTACTAAACAAAAACTAGGCAACCGTCCGGTTCCCCGGCAACGGCGCCAAAAACTTGTCCACGGATTATTGCTAATGAAATAAACAAGTAATATAATTTATAATCCGGTTAACCTCAAGTATAAGGATCGTAGTACTAGTGGTTGATGCCGGGTCGATCCTACGGGGAACTGATGGTTGTTAATCCTAGTTTTTGCCTACCTAAACTATGTCACGAAAGCGGTCCTCATACGGGGAGCTAGGGTTTTTTCAAATGAATAATGATGCGGTCCTCCTTTTAGGGTTTAGAATAGGCTGCATATTTATAAGGATTTGAGGCGGCTAGGGTTAAGTCGGCACCCGGACGCCCGTCCATGCAGGTGAACGCCCGTCCAAGAATCTTGGACTTGCTTCAGACGCCCGTCCATGCAGCGTCCAAACTCTCTGTATCAAATTTCTTCTCCTGGACGCTCGTCCATATATTCGAACGCCCGTCCAGTCTGGACGGGACTTGAACGCTCGTTCGTCCTGATTCATAATTGATCTCTTCATCCTCATCTTTAGCCAACATCATTCCTATCTCTTCTCCATCATATAGATCTTCAATTATCTCATCTTTAAATCATCTTCTCAGACATGCAAGCATACCTACAAGACGGTAAACACGAGCAAAGTGTAAAATCGTACATAAATAGATAAAAACCACATAAATAGCTCGATTTTTACACTTTAATAAATTCTAAACCCATTCTTCCAATTTGTCCTTTTAGCAAGTGATTTTCTATAAAAATCACTAAAACACGGAAGATATTGTTACGAAGTAACTCGATATAAACCATAAAATTAGTCGTAAACAATATACACACGTTATGGTCCTGGCTTCTACCACTCTCTCCATTCTCAAATATTTTATTACTTATCAGTAAATTATGAGGTAAAAGACATCCCCAAAATTGTCGGGAGGTTAGAGCCAAAAAAGAAAAAAAAAAAAAAAAAACATGAGTCGGGAGGTACATGCCAAGTCGGGAGATGATGTAGTATCAATTTAATATATATATATATATATATATATATATATATATATATATATATATATATATATATATAAAAGTTTATGTTAACATTATCTTTTACTGTGTAATATTTATCTATTTTATCTTTATTTAAGAAGGGTAGTTTTGTCCCATCAGTAGTTTGAACAGAATTTATCCGATCTTCTAAATTAACACTTGAAATGCAGACTTGGTTTGATGTTCTAGAAGGTGATGGTCCGCTAGCGATAAAGCTCAACAGTATGGGGAAATGTGAAGTGTGGGTTAATGGGCAGAGTATTGGTAGATATTGGATCTCGTTTCGTACCACCACTGCCTCTCCCTCACAAACATGGTATATTTGACTATAATTATAATACTTACTACTAGTTATCATCAGGTGTACGTACGTAACGTACACTCCCCAAATTTAATTATTGTGGGGACTGGCTAACTAATTATTTCCGTATATAACTAATAAAATATAACTATATCTTGATCATTGTTATAGGTACCATATACCTAGATCCTATCTAACAGCTACCGGGGGCAACCAGTTAGTTTTGTTGGCGGAAGAAACCGGCAATCCTCTTGGCGTCTCATCCGGCACGTCCAAGCCCAGGAAGGCTTTGGCCAGCTTCAGCCTGTTGTGTTTTGGCACGGAATTTTTTCTTCAGATTACCAAACTCATCGTACATTTCGCCATCATCCTGTTTGAGGATGGTAGAGGGAGTTGCATGTTAAACAAGAATTTCATCCACCTCATCTTGTACAAATAAACTTATCTATAAAAGAAAATAAAACATAATTGCATGGAAGCGTCATGTCCATTATGTGAGGTCAAGGAAAGGGCCAAGCCATCTAAATTCTTCAAGATTCAAAAATTAATGAAAAACTCGAGGTGATTATGGAAAGTGGAAACAACATCTGCAAGGAAGAACAGTAGAACAATCTGCAAGTAGTACCCCCAAATTAAAAGTGTATGCGGGGAACAAGTTTGTCGTAAGAGTGGTTTCAAATAAGTGCAACTAAAGCAAATCCTACCTCTTCAGCTTCACGCCGCCTTCTCTTAGTTTCTTCTAGTTTTTCTTCATCATGTTCTTTGTAGCCTCCACCACATCCTCCCCTACAGACCAAAAAAAAAATTGAAAAGCTAGGCGACAGATGGTAACTCAATACGAATGTACATACATTTGTTCACAATTTAACATTCAAAAGATCTTAATGTCCCTACATGAACCTCCAGTTCCTTACATAAAGTAAGATTATGAAGAGTGCAAGCTTTGTTGCAGCCAAGTACAGCACTGTGCTGAAGAGGAAAGAGTGCACCGGAATCGTCAATGCTCACCATCTTGATTTAACAGTTAGCTTATAATCACAGAAGAAGTTAAAAAAATATTGCATCTACATCTGGTCAGTAGAGACTGGGGAAGCATGGCTGGAAATGGAAGAGGAATTTGACTTAAGAATCAAAAGGAAATTGTTCCGTTGCAGTATAGGTGAGAAGGAAGTAGTATATCTGATATGGATATTTTCCAATATACAGAGACTATACTTGCCGAGGTGCACAAAGGCCAGGGGTTTCTTGAATTTTAATATCTTTTGAGGAGCTCATCATAAATTTTGTAGCAAAATCTTCTAATGCTTGACCTTGAAGAACAAGTTGCTTTTGCAGGTCTTCATAAAACTTCCCCTCTTATGATAAAATTATGCAGAAGACTTGCCCAGGTCTTTGTGAGAAAATGTTGGCTCATTTGGCTGAGAATGAATTTTAAACACAAACATGGATAAGATGTGTAGCAACAGAAGCTGAATTGTCATACATGTGAATAAATATGCAAAGCCATGGTAGTAGGACTCATTCAAAGCCATGGTAGTAGGACACATTCTTCATCAATCGCATACCCAGGCTCTCATGGCAGTCCTTCGAAAATTGCCGACGGGCTTTTCTCAAGAAAGATCCAGTGTGTAACATATTAGGAAATTTGGCATAGCTGATCCGTCCAGCCTTGTTAGGAAATACGAAAGCTCTAGGGTAACATTCGGCATGCGTCCTCCCTCGCCAATAGAGGAAACATTAAGATTATTTTTGTTGAATATTATGCTTCTACTGTATATACTTATTCTATTTTAAAAAGGGTAGAAGTGTATTTTTATGTTTTGTTTAAGTTGTCCGTCAGTATTAGGGTTTAATGTGATCTTAGGGTTTAAGAAGTCGGCTCCTATGATTTAGGAGTTTACTTGTGCAAGGGTTCTTGTTTCTTTGATATTAAGAGAGCTTGATGCCTCCATTGTAGTTGAGTATTCATTCAATAAGATACAAGATCTTGTCTTCCATTTATTACCATGAATTACCGAGCGGCAATGACAGGGGAACTCAAAAGTTCTGCATCTGACACCATATCCAATACATCTTATGAGTCCTCTATGACCATGGCTGGAGGGGATGTCAATTCTACTCCTTCGTCGATCCTGCTCACCACACAAAAGTTGAATGGGAAAACTATCTAGAATGGTCACAGGCCATTAAATTGGCCATTGATAACAAGGGAAGATTAGGGTATCTCACAGGAGAAGTAGCTAAGCCAGATGATGGTGATTCAAGATCTGGAACATGGAGGTCAGAAAAATCCATGGTCATGGTCTGGCTTATCAATTCAATGGAACCCTCAATTGCCAGGCCACACATGTTCCTACCCACTGCAAAGGATATGTGGAGTGCAGTTAAGGAGATGTAATCAGATCTGAAGAATACAACTCAGATTTATGAGTTGAAAACTATTAGATGACATAATATAAGTCTCTATGTATTATGTAATAAGTCTGTTTTACCCCTTATAGTATTCCTACATCTGTTAGTGTTATATGACAGTCTGTTTGATTACCAAAAGCTGTAGCCGTCGGTCACAGCTGTAAGTTGGTAACAGTTGTATGTTATTAATGCTATAGTTAAGTGTATCCCCAATCCCTAAGCAACCCTCTATATATTCTCTTGTAATCCTCTCTCATGAATAACAACAAGTATTTTATGTTCTCTATCTTCTAACATGGTATCAGAGCTAATGGCTCTTCCTCTACCGCCAAAAAATTAATTTATTCCACCCTCCTGTTTCACAATGTCTGGCACTTTATTTTCCACATCAATGTCTGATACTGCAACCTCTGAGATGCCTGCAAATACAGGAGAACTCCAAAATATCCAAGTTGCATATCTACTCAATGGTAAGAACTACCTTAAATGGACCCAACTGGTTCGGACATTCCTAAAAGGGCGAGGTAAGCTGAGTCACATCATTGGGTCAAGTCCTACTGAAGATGATCCAAACTTTCATGCGTGGTACGAGGAGGACTCCATGGTAATGTCATGGCTATGGAATTCCATGGCCCCTGACATTAGCGATACATGTATGTTCCTCGGCTCGGCCAAAGAAATTTGGAATTCCGTAAGGCAAACCTACTCCAAAGTGAATGATGCAGCCCAGATCTACGAAATAAAGACTAAGATTTCATCTGCCAAGCAAGGAGCCAAATCTATCAATGAATACTCTGGAATGATGCAAGGCCTTTGGCAAGAATTGGATCATTACCAATGCTTTAAATTCAGCAACAGTGATGATTTGGCTACCCTCAAGAGAATGCTTGAGAAAGACAGAATCTTTGCTTTTCTAGCAGGTCTGAACCTCGAATATGATGCTGCTCGTGTCCAAATCCTTGGCAAAGATGATCTGCCTTCCCTAAATGAGACGATATCCATTGTCAGAGGTGAAGAAAGTAGAAGGAATGTGATGCTACAAGCACCCGTTGAGGAGGGATCTGCTCTTGCGGCTAATACAACACGGAACTGGGAAATGGAAAATAAGAATTTGAAGAAAAATTCAGAGAGATTTAACACTAACTCTAGTGAAAATTCTTCTCAAAAGACCAAGAACTCTGACAAGGACTCCCTATATTGCACCTTCTGCAAGAAGAAAAGGCACACAAGAGAGAGTTGTTAGAAACTCCATGGTAAGAACAAAGAGGCAAATGACAGACACGGCATACATTGCTGAGAAGAGTGATGACAGGGGTTCAAGTTCTCTTCATGAACTCAATGGCATTCAGATTGAAAAGCTCAAGAGACATCTGGAGACTCTTGAAAAACCTATGGAATCAAAATGCACTCTTGCTCTGTCAGTACCTCTATTACTTATCTTAGTCAACATGATCATGTCACCTAGGTATTTGACTCAGGAGCCACTGATCGTATGACTAATATGCACTCTATTCTTTCTACTTATAAACCGTGTCCTAGCAACAAGAAAATCACTGTTGCTGATGTTCAGCCATAACTGTTGCAGGACAGGGAAATATGATTGTTAACTCTATGATTACCCTAAAAGATGTACTTCATGTCCCCAAACTATCTACCAATCTGATTTCTGTTAAAAGGTTAGCTACTGACTCTAATTGCATTACCACTTTTTGCTCAAATCTGTGTAAAATACAAAAGAATTTACAAAGAGGATGATTGGCTATGCTAAGGTCATCAGTGGGCTGTACTACTTGGAGAATTCTGAAGATGTTAAAGTTGCTAGAAAACTTAGTCATGTTTCCTTTATTGTTAATGTTAAGCTTGACTAACTTTGGTTGTATCACAAGAGAATGGGTCATCCACCATTCTCAATTTTGAAGCAAATGTTTCCAGAAAAATTTAATTATCTTAATATTGAGTCACTGCATTGCCATATATGTGCAATTGCTAAGCATAAGAGGACTTCATTCCCATATCATGGTAACAGAGAATCTGCCCCCTTCTCTCTTATCCATAGTGACATTTGGGGCCCTCTACTGTTGCTAACATCTCTAATGTTAGATGGTTTGTATCATTTATAGATGACTATACTAGAGTAACATGGATTTACTTGATGAAACACAAATCTGATTTATCTAAAATATTTCCGGCCTTCTTTAATATGATTAAAAATCAATTTAATGCCAATATTAAAAGAATCAGGAGCGATAATGCCAAAGATTATTTTAACCAAAGTTTAAGTCCTTTTATCTCAAGGAATCATTCATGAATCATCATGTGTGCACATTCCTCAACAGAATGGAGTGGCTGAAAGAAAGAAGTCACCTTCTCAATGTGACTAGGGCCCTATTATTCCAAAACCATGTGCCTAAATTCTACTGGGGTGAGGGAGTATTAACTGCCACCTACCTGATCAATAGAATGCCATCCAAAAATCTGGGGAATGAGAGCCCATGTGACCTCCTAGCCAAATTATACCCAGAATTTAAAACTTGCCAAGGCATAGAACCTAGAATATTTGAGAGCACTACCTTTGTTCATATTCACAGCCAAAACAGGAATAAGCTTGACCCTAGAGCCTTGAAATGTATCTTTATAGGATACTCTGGTACTCAAAAAGGGTACAGATGCTACCATCCTGCCACTAGAAAATTCTTTGTTTCTAAAGATGTGACATTTGATGAGACTACATCCTTTTATAAACCTGAGAGTTCTAGTGTTCAGGGGGAGACTTTAGATGACAATAGTAGGGAGTCTTTCCTTCTTGATACTACTTCTAACACTTCTCTTGGAACAACTGTCCGTGTCCGAGACGGTGTTTCTGGAAGGATCGCACCCCGTCTTCCATTGGAAAGACAAAAGATTCTTACCCCTGAGAAGGTCTATACTTGGAAAACTAAAAATATAGGTCAAGGTACTCCCTTCAAGAGCAGCAACGAAGCGATCCAAAACACTGACTCTCCACCTACACAAATCAGTCCTTCACCTGTTAGTGAACCTGAAAATCTGCCCAAGAAGAATCCTAAAGCCAGTAAACCACAGCTTGCTGATCTTCCTGCTGATCTCTTCCTTCCTATTGCCCTAAGGAAGGAGACACGTGCATGTACTCAACACCCTATCCAGTCTCTTCTTTCCTATGAAAAGTGCAACACTGCTCACAAAACTTTCCTAAGCAATCTTCACACCAATCTTAATCCCAGAAATGAAACTGAAGCTTTAAAGGATAAAATGTGGCAAGAAGCTATGAAGGCTGAAATCCGGGCTCTTGAAAAGAATAAAACATGGGATATGGTTGATCTCCTGAGAGTCAAAACACATGGGGTGTAGATGGATTTACACCATCAAATATAATTACGATGGATCAATTGAAAGGTTTCAAAGCCGGACTTGTGGCAAAGGCTATAGCCAAACTTATGGCATAGACTACTTTGAAACCTTCGCCCTGTGGCAAAAAAAAATGAGCACTTTGTCGAATAATTCTATCTCTAGCTGCTAATTTTGACTGGAAAATTCAACAATTTGATGTTAAGAATGCATTCCTCCAAGAAGAATTGAAGGAAGTTGTCTATATGAAAATCCCACATGGTTTTCAAAATTCCAAAGGTAAAGTGTGTAGATTAAGGAAAGCTTTATATGGCCTTAAACAATCACCAAGAGCTTGGTTTGGCAAATTCTCTAAAGACCATACTTTTCTTAGGATATACTCAGAGTCAAGGTGATCATACTTATTTTTTAAACATGGTAACTGTGGTAAAGTTTCTATCCTCCTTGTTTATGTTGATGACACAATTGTCACCAGAATGACGAGTCTGCATTATTATTAATCTAAAGAAATGCTTACTTCAGAGCTTTGATGTGAAAGACTTAGGCAGGTTAAAATATTTCCTAGGCATTGAAGTTATGTACTCTAAAAAAGGCATTTTCATTTCTCAACAAAAGTACATTTATGATCTCTTGTCTGAAACTGGAAAGCTTGGTTGTAAACCTGTCACTTCTCCCATTGACTATAACCATGGTCTTAATACTGCTCCTAATGATGTTTCTGTGGATAAAGTAAATTACCAGAGACTTGTTGGAAAACTAACATATCTGGCCCATACCAGACGCGATATAGCTTTTGCTGTCAATGTTGAGAGCAGATTTATGCAGGACCCCAAGGAAATCCATCTCAATCAGTTCACCAAATTCTTCACTACCTAAAAGGAAGCCCTGGATGGGATCTTATCAAAAAAGGGAGGGAAGATGACCCTTGAAGCATACACTGATGCTGAATAGCACTTGATGATAGAAGATCTACATCTAGTTATTGCATATATCTGGGAGGTAACCTAATCATTTGGAGGAGCAAAAAAAAATTTTGGTAGCTAGATCAAGCGTTGAGGCTGAATTCAGGGCCATGGCCCATGGCATATGTGAACTCTTATGGCTCAAGATCATCCTAGAAGACTTGAAGATCCCTTGGATACAACCTATGATGCTCTACTGTGATAAAAAAAAATCAGCAATTAGCATTGCTCATGACCCTGTGCAGCACGACAGAACTAAGCACATTGAGGTGGATCGACACTTCATTAAAGAGAATTGATTGAGGCCTATTATGTACTCCCTTTGTCTCTACCAAATCTCAACTTGCTAACATTTTCACTAAAGGTTTGCCGGGTAAAGACTTTCAACTGATCAAGGGCAAGCTTGGCATGATCAATCCTCATTAATCAGCTTGAGGGGGAGTATTAGATGACATAATAATAAGTCTCTATGTATTATGTAATAAGTCTGTTTTACCCCTTTTAGTATTCCTACATCTGTCAGTGTTAAATGACGGTCTGTTAAATTAGCAAATGATGTAGCCGTTGGTCACAGCTGTAAGTTGGTAACAGTTGTATGTTATTAATGCTATAGGTAAGTGTATCCCCAATCCCTAAGCAATCCTGTATATATTCTCTTGTAATCCTCTCTCATGAATAACAACAAGAAGTATTTTATGTTCTATATATTCTAACAAAAACGAGGTTGTGGTCTTGCAAACAGGAAAAACGTGAAGTCAGCATCTACGACAATGAGATCGTTGGATTGTGGCAAGAATTGGACTTGTCCTATGACAACTCCTGGGACTATCCCAATGATGGAGTTAAATTTCAGAAAAGAGAAGAGAATGAGAGGGTGTACACCTT